>OU975432.1:1903885-2535181 GCA_918857605.2 Philereme vetulata | reverse complement strand
ACGAGGTACAAGCACGTACCCGGGCGTTTCTCTCCTATCCCCACCCTGGCAACAGCCCAAGCCGAGGTTCGTACTTAAGTGGTGCCCTTGCGCTAGTTGCCTCATCAATTAAACCCTCCGTCGTCCGAGACACGTTCTCGGAGACCCGGATGACGAAATCACTTCCGCTAATGCGGGTGAATCATTCACATTAGACAGAGCAAACACTCCACAAATACACCGACCTCGCCGGCGAGGTCGACGAGTCCCTTTAGTCGCCGCCTACACGAGGTACAAGCACGTACCCGGGCGTTTCTCTCCTATCCCCACCCTGGCAACAGCCCAAGCCGAGGTTCGTACCCAAGTGGTGCCCTTGCGCTAGTTGCCTAAATTATAGGGCTGAGCGCCTTCTGCGCTCGCCAAAAGCTCGGTTAAGCTGCAACGGCCTCAGAGGCCAACAGCGAGATAAGTCCATTCGAAAAAAAAAAGTTGCCTCATCAAAACTTACAGGGCTGAGCGCCTTCTGCGCTCGCCAAAAGCTCGGTTAAGCTGCAACGGCCTCAGAGGCCAACAGCAAGATAAGTTCATTCGAAAAAAAGGTCTTAACAAACATTGCATGCATCTAAAAGACGACAGACAAATGTTTAATACTAATAAACACATTGTTTTGCTTAGAGGGTTAAAAATACAATCGTGGGTATTTTCCATAGCCATGGAGAAGGGACTACGGACCTAACCAGTTGTAAATGCACGAGAAATGTGAAAGAGTTGCGAACAGCGGCCAGGTAGTTGTCTCTTTCTAGAATACAGCAACGGACAGAATAGAGACGGGTATTTGCCGCACACTCATTTTGTCTCTTTCTAGAGAATGGTCAAATTTGTGAGCTCAGTCCAAGAATAATTTTACAGTCAAAGGTGGTTGCTAAGAGATCGCTTTTAGCGAGGTTTTTCTGCGAGTCTAGTTAATTGTTTATTTATAATTTTGTTTTGTTAATTTACCTAGCTATAGTATTTTCCAAAATATGTATTTATAATGTGAATGAGAAATCGTGTAAATGGTATGTGTAAATAACATGGCTGTAATTTTTATTAAAATAAATAACGATGTAAATAATTTATTTTATTTATATTTACTAATACATATTACAAAATAACACTATATTTTACTAACTCACTATACAATAGTTTTTCACAATTTAATTACGGGACATTCCAAGATTTTACAAACATATCAAAAATTTTCAAGCCTAGACGGGACTTGAACCCGCAACCTTCCTCTTGATACGAGGATGCATTAGCCAATTGTGCTACCGGACTCTGTCACGTCAGGCTCGAAATTAGTGAGACGATTCAGATTACAAATAAAGCGTCGTTTTTTTTAATTTTGGTCGTAATCTGAATCATCTCACTAATTTCGACCCTGACGTGACAGAGCCCGGTAGCACAATTGGATAGTGAATCTTCGTACAAGAGGAAGTTTGATGATTCAAAATGATCCCGTCTAGGCTTGAAAATTTTTGAGATGGTTATAAAATCCTAGAATTTTCCGTGTGTAAAAATACTAATTACGGGACGTCGAACACTAGTGACTAGTACGACGTACTGTTATAGGTACCCTTGCATTATATGCAGTTATCAGTTATGCTTACAATACCATTCTGTAATCCTACTCAGCATTCTATAGGTATTCTTTGTGGTTCAGCATAATAGCTTTTGCGTCCAGGGGTTAATAGTAGATTATTAAACGAGGGGATAAAGCAGTGTCTTGCGTCACGGGTGATATATTTAATCCTGAGTGCAGAGAGGGATAATATAAGCACGCCCAAGTTAAGACAGCTTTATTATATTATATTCACGAGGAGAATACTCTACTTTTTACACTTTCTGCGAGACAATAAAAACCAAATCTAAGTTGGTGGATTCTGTGCAGAAATTAGTTCGATTTACGAAATAAGTTCTTTGTGGGTCTCTGGTTCAAATTCTAAAACAGATGAGGTTCCGGATTCAAATCACCAAATTTATTCCAAATTTATGCCCGCGAGGGCGTAACTAAATTCAGTACAACTTTACTCCCGACTCAGCTGTAGGGATTTAATCACCTGCTTTCGGTGAGGTTTACATGACATATAATTTGACATTGTCGAGCAGGTGGTGTGAAAAATATTATTATCCTTCTGATCCTTTATTAAACCCTAATTATTTTAAAAACCCCTTGGAAATCCTTCGTATAACAGTACGCACGACCACACATCAAGCTATACATTTCCAGTGTAATCTGTCCTCGCATTGTGCAGGCTTTCTGTGCAATGATAGGTCAGTGTAGTACGTGTAGCCGTGTGTACTTATTAGGCCTGGGTCAGAGAAGTTAGGCTCAGACTATATGGCATCCGGGCTTGTCAGGGACCGTTTTATAACGACCCCTGACCAATATGTCGCACAACCAAACATTTGAATTTTTCCTGCATCGATTACACACGATCCGAGGCCATCAGATTCCGATTTTTACCTGGAAGCAATCGGGACATGCTCCGGATTCGCAGGATCGGAGAGACCCGGATGCCATATAGTCCGAGCCTTAGTGGCTTTATACGGGACTCTTCAATGAGGAGTTTCACGGTCATGTTTTTAGAACTGATAACAGATGGCGCTGATCTGTCTTAAGCTGTTAACTGCAAAAATTCCGCGGCGGAATTTGAAACCGAAACCGTCTGCGTCTTAGCCAGCTCACTGCGCCACGGAGGTCGTAATGACAAGTGTATGTGTGACAATTTTAAGTGTCTCGTAAGCTTTAGGTACCCGTAATAAGTTGGTTATGATAGAAACCTAGCGTAGGAACTTTAAACGATTTATTAAACTAGGATGGTTCTAAGGCCAGATTTCGGCTAAGGTACTATTCCGAACGACGCTGCCGACTGCAACTGCCGACTGCAAGTGCTGACGGCAACTGCCAACTGCAAGAGCCGGCTGCAGCTGCAGCTGCTGCGGCGCTTGGAACGTCTGGGATAGAAATAGGTACATGCAAACCAGTAGTGTCGCTGCGGCCGACTGCGTGCCTCCGCGGCATCCTCACTTGTAATGAGGGGTTTTCACGGGCATGTGTTTCGGTTTGAAGGGTATGGTTGGCGGTGAAATTACAGGCACATTAGGCTTTATACCTGTATGTAGTTGATGGACGCAGGGCAGTGCAACGTTGCAGTTCTCTGTTATAGGCGATGGTTACCACTAAATCAGGTGGCCATATGCTTGATCCATCTTCAAGTAGTATAAAAAAAGATGGCGTTCCTCTGTTATACGCTAATTCAATCAGACAAAGGTTCATTCAAAGAAAAGTTAATTGTCAATGTCAATTGCCGTGTAATCATTATTTGCGAGAAACTTGAAAAAAATGCGTTTGTTTATCTGACGAAGTGAGATAGATTTAGACAAATTTTAATATTGTGTCCTTGAGATTTTGGCAAATAAACCAATTATTTTTGCCGGCGTATGTCCAGACAGCGCCATCTATTATGTTAGTTTTTTTTCAATCGATAATTTAAAAGCCCTCATGAGTCATGAGCAGCAGTCGGCAGCGTCGTTTGAAATAGTATCTACCTATAGTGTAAAATCTCTATATATAAAAATGAATCCCTATTTCCCTTGGTCACGCCATCACGCGTGAACGGCTGGACCGATTTCGCTAATTCTTTTTTTGTTGTATTTCTTAATGTCAGGAGAAGGTTCTTATGAAAGAAAAAATTATGAAAATAACGCGCAAAATTATAAAATTTAAGAATACTTAACCACCATATAAAATTATACATAATCTAACCTTGGCGCTTTTATAATGTAACCTTATGACGTTTGACATAGAATTGACAGAATGCGTGCTGCAAATATCGTCAAAGAGGATGTAAAAAAATGAATATCGTTTGTTTCAAACGATATTCATTTTTTTTACATCCTCTTTGCTTCGGTCGGAGTTATCCCGAGATATTGTCTATATATATAAAAATGAATTGCTGTTCGTTAGTCTCGCTAAATTTACCATTCCGGACTATTCGATAGAACCGTCCGAACACAGAAAAACCCTCCGTCCTCCGAGACACGTTCTCGGAGACCCGGATGACGAAATCACTTCCGCTAATGCGGAAGAGTCATCCACATTAGACAGAGCAAACACTCCACAAATACACCGACCTCGCCGGCGAGGTCGAGGAGTCCCTTTAGTCGCCGCCTACACGAGGTACAAGCACGTACCCGGGCGTTTCTCTTCCGAGCCGAGGTTCGTACCTAAGTGGTGCCCTTGCGCTAGTTGCCTCATCAAAAAAATAAAATTATAGGGCTGAGCGCCTTCTGCGCTCGCCAAAAGCTCGTTTAAGCTGCAACGGCCTCAGAGGCCAACAGCGAGATAAGTCCATTCGAAAAAAAAATAGTCTTGCTAAAATTCGAGAACGGGTGGAGTGATTTGGCTAATTTTAGAATTGAATTATTTGTGGAAGTCATTCATTTTCTCATAGGTACATAATGATGGCCGGGGACAACAGTTGACAATTCTACCAGGGTGACGTATATTGACAGTCCGCGTTATATGCATGTCAAGGCGGTACGAAGTTCGGCGGGTCCACTAGCTAGTATGTTATAAATCGCACTAAATTACTTTGTAGATGTCTTGCTTATCGCAGCTGTTTCATGCCCGTTCCAAGAAAACTGTGAACAAATGACAACATAAGTATTAAATACATTTTTAAGTTAATCGTTCTTACATTTTTGTGGGTTTTTACAAGGCTGTCCATGGTATTTAGCACAAGGATATATTACTGTTTACAGAGAATATTTTGAATACTTTATTTTATTCCTCACTAGCTAACCTGCCTCCGGCTTCGCACGCATGATTTGTCAATAAAAACATTGCCTTCCTTCTCTGCAGTTGGATAAAAAGTAGCCTATGTTTCTCAGGGATAATGTAGCATTCTAATGGCGAAATATTTTTTTATCGGACCAGTATAGTTTTTGAATATATTCGTTACAAATATACAAAAATCGGACGGATTAGCACGTTGAAGTGGCAATGGGCAGGCCATATAGCGCGCAGAACAGATGGCCGATGGGGCCGAAAGGTTCTCGAGTGGAGGCCACGGACTGGCAAGCGCAGCGTAGGACGTCCACCCACAAGATGGGCAGACGACTTGGTAAGAACCGCAGGTCGGCGTTGGATGCAGGCCGCTTCCAACCGCAGTTCCTGGAGATCAATGAGGGAGGCCTTTGTCCAGCAGTGGACGTCCTACGGCTGATATGATGATGATGATGATGATGATGATACAAAAATACAAATCTTTCCACTTTATAACTCTAAGTAGTACCTATAGATAAATAAATAATAAATATTAGTGAACATTTCACACAGCGCTATCTAGCCTCAACCATACTTAACTTCGGGGCGTAATTTAAAACCGTTCAAATAGTCAGGATTTTTTATTTCTGGATTATTTCGACATAAGGTATATTGACTTATATAAAATATAAACATGTTTTGTTGATTACAGGCAACATTTTATAGCATAAACGAGCAGGTAGGTAAGTATTAATGCCATTGAATTCACATTAGGTATGAAATGGGTGGTATTTTGTAAAGAGCTCACCTGTATACGTTGGTAAAGAAGTCAGCTACCATTTTGACAACTTTTTGCACAAAAATAATAATGGCTGGCATGTGGATGTGCGTGTATGCAGGTTCGAATACTTGGTGACTGTTTAACTTTTGTAGACTTCTGAAGTTATGCCGAACTATGCCTATCTTTCCGAATAGTCGATACTGAAAAATAAAAAAAAAATATTATGTACAACCGCCTTTTGTGTTTTTCATCTCTACTAGATCAGAAATAAAATGATAGGTACCTACAATGATATACCATTTATTTCTGACTTCTCTGTGTTGCCCGGCTTGCACAACGATCCCTAACACAACGTATCTAGCGGTCTCTTAAAATGTTTTTATTAGATGTATTTGTATGATTTGGCAACTCTTTAAATCGTATTCTCCTATGTCTAGGCATCACAGAGTAAAACTACACGCAGCCACTTTAGATATTGGCCAATTTTAATGAAATAATTTGCTTTACCAGTGCATCAGACATCGCCACTGGTCTGTTGAAGATGATCCAAATGACGACCTCGTTGCATTGTGGTGACGTCAGTGAACCAGCATACGTGTAGTATGAGTGGGAGTCAGAACCCAGCAGTTTTCTGTGGAACAGGATAATTAATCTATAACATCCAACATTGTAGTCATCAGTGAGGAGGAACTAGGCTTACAATCACCATAAAAATGTAGGTACACTCTGTGATGAGGAGAAAATGATGTGGTCTTTCACTACTGACCTCACAAGAATGCTTCTCACGACACAGGGACTCCTAGTGTGAGGGCTAGTGTTCACCCAATCAATACTTACCTAGGTACCTAATTTTTTTTTGAAATTATTTTCACTTCTGGTTTCTTATTGTTTTAGAATCATAAGCTTTTACGTGGGTGCGTGGTTGGAGCTTCTCTCGACATAGGAAAGTTCTATCCGCGTACCTACCTACATTATGTCCTACCACATACCAGTATAAGTAAACATTTTTCACTTATATGTTATGCTTATACTGGTCTGTGGTTCTGGCTACATTATGACCTATATTTAATTATGATCTTTCCGTTTTTTTATTACTATGATGTAGGTACTGTTATTGTCTTTATGTTTAGTTTTAAATTTAGTATGTAAGTTGCATGTTCTTATGGTGAAATAAACTTTATTCTTATTCTTAAGGTCCTCTGCGTGCTATGGAAAGAGCTATGCTTGGTATTTCTTGGTAAGACATGAAATAAGATGAATAAAGACAATCTAAAGTCACTCAGACTAAGGCCCAGAGGATGAGCAAGCTGAAGTGGTAGCGGGCGAGGCACATAGTAGCTCGAAGAACTGACGGCCGTTGGGGCAGAAAGGTCCTTCACTCCATTAGATGAAAATATGACCTGATAAAAGTTACTGGGAGCCGTTGGGCCGTACCTACAAGATTGGTCGATCTGGAGATCTATGGCTAATACGATAATGATAATGAATTGATAGATAGATAGATAATTATTTATTGTTACACCAAATTAAAATAACTTAACCTAGAAAACTTAAAGACTAATAGGTACATGGTGGTACAATGGGCGGCCTTATCGCTAAAAGCGAATTGATGTTGACTGTACCATAGTGCTGCTAGGTACCATAACCAACAGTCGGAAAGTAAATATTTGCCCCTTTCCCTAACAGACGTGCATTACCTAAGATTTGGTTTAGGTACCTACGCCATTGCTGTTGGAATGCATACCTGGTGAGAGATTAGGTAAGCGAACTACCCAAACTATTCCAATTGCTGCGTAAGTGACAAATTTCTTTCTTCAATTGGAAAATAAGATAACCAAATTCGGAAATTACTTCCCAATTATCCTAATTGGCTAAGCATGTTAAATGAGTTCCTTATTCGATTAAAAATCATCTTACAATCAATTTTAAATTGGTTGCGGACAGTAAATATGTCATGTAGGTTTATAACTTACCTACTTATAAAAAAGCGGCCAAGTGCGAGTCGGACTCGCCCATGAAGGGTTCCGTAGCAGCAAGTAACATAATATAAAAGTTCTTGTAGTTCGTTGTAACTTTTTTTATATATGAGTTGATTGAATGAAAGGTATATTGCGGTTTACGATTTATGACGTATTATAAAAAACTACTTACTGGATCTCGTTCAAACCAATTTTCGGTGGAAGTTTGCATGGTAATGTACATCATATTATATTTTTTTTAGTTTTATCATTCTCTTATTTTAGAAGTTACAGGGGGGGGGGGGGGGGGCACATTTTATCACTTTGGAAGTGTCTCTCGCGCAAACCTGTCTGTTTAGAAAATAATGATATTATGATATTAGAAATCTCAATATCATTTTTAAAGACCTATACATAGATGAGGTTGACGAAATAAAAAAAAATTGAGATTCAGTTCTAAGTATGGGGAACCCCTAAAATTTATTGATTTTTTTCTATTTTTGTGTGAAAATCTTAATGCGGTTTACATAATACATCTACTTACCAAGTTTCGACAGTATAGTTTTTATAGTGTCGGAAAAAAGTGGCAGTGACATACGGACGGACAGACATGACAAATCCACAAGGGTTCCGTTTTTTGCCATTTGGTTAAGGAACCCTAAAAACAACCTAATGAAGGTTGGTGGAGGGCGTTGGGTGCAGGCCGCACACGGTCGCATCAATGGGGGACCATTGATTTCCAGAGCCTACGTTCAAGCGGTAGATGCCCAATGACTGAAATAGTGATGTTGACGATGAGCGTGTGACAAACAAGTTTGATTTCTTACGTCATATTCAGTATAATTCCACTCTTCCTGTCTCCCGTCTCCAAGAGATCTGGAATGTGTTCCATGAGCTCTTCTGTTGCGTCCTGTTGGTCCTCCTCCAGCTCGGCTAGTACCTGAAACGTTATAACCTGGTCAGGTATCTAGTTCTGAAGATCAAATCTTCATTTTGTAAAATTTATACTGATGCATACAATGCAATCAGCAGCAAATGATCTTTTGTCTAGAAGATCTAGAGGTAGACCCAAGACAAGGTGGAAGGATGTAGTGACAAAGGACAAGAGAGACTGCCAAGCCAAGTCTCTGATGGCGACGTTGGGAATATAGTGAAGTGGAGAAAAACGACCAGGAAGGCCGACTCCACCACCATGTAGGATACATAGCTTGGAAGAGAGAGAGAGCATAATAAGGTCTGATAGTACTGATACAACTCACATTACAAAATACGGAGACGATGGCCAGACCATCTCGCTTCTTTAGAGCATCTAGAACAGGAAGGTCAGCTCGCACATGGACGAAATGGATCTCCATGGGGTATCTGAAAACGTAGAAGTAGGAGCTGATTGTAAAATATAGATTTTAGATTAGTTTAGATTACGATATGATGTTTATTTTATTTATTTATGTTTATTGGTAGATGTATAATATCATCATCATCAGCCTAACTTCACCCACTGACTCCTCAGTATGTACCATCAGGATCTTGCGCTAGCGCAAGAATGCAAGGCCATCCATCGTTGGCCCACAATTTTGAGCAAGTAGTAAACACATCTCGGCCACTATTCGCCAGCATTCAGTAGTCGATTCGTCCTATTACCTAGGTATCACCACACTACGCTTCGTCATCTATACCGCCCAAGTTCCTTAATGCGTTATTCGACATACGATAATAATAAGCTAGGGATAATTCCCCAGTTTTCATACGAACTTGACTCCGTTCATTGCGTGCTCCGACAGCCAATGGAAGTGCACTTGCTCCAGCCTGTATTTGTGCTTCAGAGGACCACCAGTCAGAATCGGGTGCATTTCTGCATCTCCTTCTGTGCTGAATTGTACTGGAACATGATAGAGAAACTATTATAGTAATATGAATTGCAATGCTAATGCGTTGAGATGCATACGCGTTGCAATTCAGCGGGGCAATGCGGCCAATGTTTTGCGGAAACTTCCGGTAGGTAGCGGGTGATCTAGATCAGTTGATGAGCTATTAATAAGCCGGCGAACCCCGAGCGCAACTTCAATTCGGTCGCGTCAAAAACTTCGGCCTGAATATCGCTATCCCTGTTTAGTGACGAAGTTTAGCCACGCAGAGCGACAGTGATAGCAAATGAACGATTCTAAATTTGATTAGATTTATACCGTGTTCTGTAATACCAAAAACGATGACTGAAAACTTGTTGTATTTTTCTCATTGTGTTGTTATTCTGTAACTAGACGATATAATCTATGTTCCCATGACTAGGATACGTAAGATGTTGTTGTTTTTAATACGAAACAATTAGGTTGAAAACAGGTCTTTTATGACGTAAAAACATGCAGAATGCGATACGCTTCTATTTCATTTTAGGTAGATATTTTGATCAAATATATGATTGGAAACCTAGATAAATACTATTAAAATTAAAATAATACCTTATTAAGGTAGAAATATGCTCCAATTAGAAATGATCTTAGTAGTACTTGTTGTATGGGCGATTCCCTTCCGGTCTCCCCTTAAGTACATCGTTTGCAATGATTGAACAGTTTATTTTATATTTTTATAGAAATCTGTTTATAATTGTAATCTTTTAGAGACACAGTAGTAGAGATTAGCAGTAATACGATCGGTTACCAAAGGCCTTATGGAAAGTTAAAAGAGTATACCATTGCAATTATCCCCGCAACTTTCTTTACTCGAATTTCGATTCTATTCTCAAATAATGTACCTACTCAGAGTGATCTGCAAATATCATTCTGTGTCATGATATTGTGGTAGGTAGTACAAACTATGGGACTCAAAAACTGGGTAGTTTTTGAAGTAAAACTTCTTTACACACGCTTGACTCGGGTGCTGGTATAGGGATATAGTATAATAAGCTGGTGAATGCGTTATGAAAAATGCGAACGGAAGTCGAGAGGGAAATATAAGTTGGTGAAGATAGAAAGAGAAAGAGTTACGTTTCGTATATTTTTAAATGTTAATGTGCGAGTGCGTGTTGCGTCTGTCCAGTATGAACATAGACTTATCGACCTACAGACGTGTGGACAATTTTGTAATTGAACAGTTAGGAGTCAGTATCTAGTCTATGTGTAAAAAAGTAGATCTTAAGTAGGTACTAGATATTATGGTTTCTCACTGTCGCTTTGGTGTCACTTTAATGACTGCAAAAATTATATTTAAGAAACATAAAAAAAACATAATTTCTATTTAAAACCCACCAGTGTGTCCATTGTTGATGGCGGACACCAGAACCTTCTCAAATCCGTGGAATTGCAAAGGTCCATACTTAATGAAGTCCTTGTTGAAGTCCTTGATGACGTCAGAGGTTCGAATGTCAATCGGGGACTGTCGTTTGCCTCCGTCTTTGCAGCGATTACCCGGCCACTTGGTTTCATCTGGAGATTAAACAACCAAGGATACGACCTACGTATGCTGGAATAGACTTTTAGAAGAAAATTAAACAGGATAGGAGTATACCTAGTCACGAAGTTACAAAAACTCTGAACGCATCGACGCTATATTGTTCACTGAAGTTTACTTTGTCTTTCTAAACGCAATGATGACGGCGCGCGTTTTGCAAATTGTAGGTGCTAGGTAGGCTAAATTTCGAGTGCAGCGGTGCACTCGAAATTTTCTAGAAAGTTATACTCTATCTAAAGATTTAATATGTCCGTCCGTACCGTCAGGATATTTATACGATAGGATAGAATATTTTGTACCCAATTGCTTTGGAACAAACTAAAGAATATAGGTATACCTAGACTAGAAGTTTTTTTTATAGTTTTCTCCTTTTTGAGTTTAAAAAGTTTAGACAAAGCGAGTCCCCTTAAAAATTATACCGTTGTGGGTTGTCCATGATCATTTTGCTAGCGTTTGGGGGGCAAGAATTTAACAATAATTCTTACCATCGTAAGTCCATAATGGTTCGAATTCATCGGTCGGGGCATCGGTCTGGCAGGTACAGAATCCTGAAATTAAGACGACCGACGGTTCATTAGCATTTTAGATATGATCTATTCAAAGAGAAAGTAGGTAGTATTTCGGCAATTATCGAGTCAAAATCTTGCCGATGGAGTATACCTATCTATACTCCATATAATAGATTTTGACAGATTCATTTATTTTGTGCCTAATACAAAAAAACGAAAGTTTTTTTGTGTTTGTTATGTCTTCAAGAATTACCTACTCGTACACACGGCTACACATCAAGCTATACATTTCAGTATAAGCTGACCTCTCATTCTACGAAAAGCCTACACAATGCGAGGTCAACTTATACTGGAAATGTATAGCTTGATATGTAGCCAATGTGTACCTAATGGCTTGACGATTTCGATGCAATATGGTAAATTGATAGAATAATATTAATTTATTTAATTCAGATAAAATATTACATAATCCTTACAAAACTAATACAAAAATCTTAAAATTTAGCAATAAACAAATTATGGACATATGCTACTTTTTACTGACAAACCAAGCGTAAAAACGTCCAAGTGCGAGTCGGACTCGCGCACGAAGGTTTCCGTACCATTATCTATAAAAACGGTAAACAAATCATGTCTGTTGTATGGGAGCCCCGCTTAAATATTTGTTTTATTTTAAGTTAATTATTTATTTTTAAAGTGAATATATGTTTAACTAAATATTTTGTGAATATTTTAAGCGTCTACCTGTTACCGTTATCAATATCGAGCAAAAACGAGCAAAAAAATGACGTTTGTTGTATGGGGGCCACCCTTAAATATTTACTTTATTCTGTTTTTAGGGTTCCGTACCCAAAGGGAAAAACGGGACCATATTACTAAGACTCCGCTGGCTGTCTGTCCGTCTGTCTGTCTGTCTGTCCGTCTGTCACCAGGCTGTATCTCATGAACCGCGATAGACAGTTGAAATTTTCACAGATGATGTATTTCTGTTGCCGCTGTAACAACAAATACTAAAAACAGAATAAAATAAATATTTAAGGGGGCTCCCATAAAACAAACATGATTTTATTGCTCGTTTTAGCTGGATATTGATAATGGCAACAAGTAGACGCTTGTAATATTCACAGAATATTTAGTTATACGTATAGTCACTTAAAAATAAATAATTAATTTAAAATAAAACAAATATTTAAAATAAATATTTAACAAATATATAATATCCCATACAACAAACGTGATTTTTGCTCGTTTTATAGATAATGGTACGGAACCCTTCGTGCGCGAGTCTGTCTCGCGCTTGGCCGGTTTTATTAATATTTGTTGTTATAGCGGCTACAGAAATACATCATCTATGAAAATTTTAACTGTCTAACTATCACGGTTCATGAGATACAGCCTGGTGACAGACGGACAGACAGACAGACAGCGGAGTCTTAGTAATAGGGTCCCGTTTTACCCTTTGGGTACGAAACCCTAAAAAGCAGCGGTTGGACGCTTAAATAAGCTACAATATAAAAAACTCTGTATCTGCTTGGTAATACATGAAGTAGGTGCATTGCGATGCTTAATCTCATCAATTAACATAGGCTTTCCTTATAGATTTCTAGAGCAGCTGCACCCAACGTTTCCTACCTTGTGGAGGACCGCTTTCCAGCTTTCCATTCCAGTGCGTGATCTCCACTGGGGACCTTACTGTCCCAACGGCCGTCAGTTCCTCGAGCTAAATAAAAGGGCCAGAATCACATACCTAAGCACAACAGTATAAGAAGACACCGCATCACGGCCAGAGTAAACACGGTACACCACTCGCATTACCGAGTCGACTGCGTCGTGAGTCGTGTCATTGGCATCCTCATAATGAAATGTTTCGTGAAAGTAATATAATATGTTTAATAAATATACCATTGTTACAAATAACTCTGAATTTTCTTGTGTTATTTTATGCGGTTGAAGTTACTGTCGTGTGAATTGCTGGTACCGATTGTGGAAACCTAAGAATACGTTTCAGCATCATCAGTTGTTGCCATTCTTGTGGGTCAACTGATATTGAAACATGGAAATCAAATTCATTCTATTACGTAATGATCCTTTCCATCCAAAGGTTAAATTTAATTTAAGAGATCTCTTTCTTTAACACGTTCCCAGCGTCACAGATTTATTTGTACTTTCCATTACTGCGTAACGGGTCGTTAAACCTTGTCCTAAACCAGAGATTGTGTCGGCACGAGGCATATTAAACCCCGCCGCCCGTAGGAGACCAAAATCCTTTTTTTGGAGCCAAATAAGACAAAGATTGGTACACCATAGAACTAGGAATCAATAGCACATCTCAGATATATAGTTATCACTTTCCTACGCTGAACCAGATGGAAGTTATGCTTTTTCTGCACGACAGAAGTTTTTTCTTACCGCTATAAAGATGAGACACGGACAGGGTGTTTCAAGCCCTGTTACGCACTTATCCTGTTAACAATAGGACCGCTATAACTTTCTAACCAGCCCACTTCTGGGTATAGTAGGTATGTACCTACCTTATAGGCTTCCCATTATATTTTTTCCATTTATTGTGATTATTTTCTCATTTGTTGTATATAGTATTCATTTATTCACCATTTCATTACATTGCACTATGTTCTATCTGGCTTGTAAAATAAAATAAGTATGTATGTATTAAAAACTAGCTGTTGCCCGCGACTTCGTACGCGTTACACTAGGTACTTACTTACTAAATGTGTAGGTAACCTAGAAATAAAGATAAACTCGTGTAATGTGTTAACTATGTGTAAAGTAGTGAAGAAGGCCGAAATATTTTTTCTATAGAAACTTGACAGCCCATTTTTATCCCATGGGACCTGATTTATGGAATAAAAAGTAGCCTATGTATTAATCCAGGTTATAATATACGTACACACGGCTACACATCAAGCTATACATTTCCAGTATAAGCTGACCTCTCATTCTAAGAAAAGCTTACACAATGCGAGGTCAGCTTATGATGGAAATTATAGCTTGATGTGTAGCCGTGTGTACATACCAAATTTCATCGAAATCGGTTCAGCCGTTACGACGTGATTGAGTAACAAACAAATATATAAATTACCATTCATTCAAAAATTTGTCCAATCAAGGACAGTATGAAATAGGTATCATCCATTTGATCAGCACATTTGGATTCACAAGAGTTGGAGCCTTTTTGTGACACAAGCAGTGAGTAGGTACAATGAGATACACACGCTGCAATATGCTGTTTTATAGTTGACTAGCATCCGCCCGCGGCTTCGCACGCGTGTTTTGACAATGAAAAGTAGCCACTATACCTGGGGAGACGGTAAATCGCTCATTGAGAAACTAATGTTCAGTTCAGAAAAAATGTTTTGTTCAACAAATTGTGTGCTTTCAATCTGTAATTCATATATGTTATAGTTAAGGATACGTGCTAGAACGCCTGTGTTATGAAAACACGATTCCGTAAAATTTTCTCGATCGAAAAAAAATCCAAAGATGACTCCAAATTTATCTTAAAACCGTTCTTATGCGATGAATACATCAATTTAGATCTTGAAACTTTATACAGTAATCCTACACAACATAAATAAGAGCACCTGTGTTTTAAATTTTCAAAATACCTTTTGATTTTACCATGAAATGAAAATAACTAAGTTTTGCACTAATTAAACCATTCGCTTCGGACGCCCGGTCCACGATTTAGTCTGGCCTCGGCTTTCAGACGGGGTACCCGTGACGCTTGTCGCTCCAAACGATCACGTAATTCTTAGGTAGAATTTAATAATAAGTTGGTTTTTGTAAAAACGCAGTAATGAGAAATAAGCACAACAAGAAAATGAAGGGACTGAATGATAAAAAAACCGGCAAACATACGAACCACGGCGAGATAGAATGCGCAGCGGCGCGCGGAGAAGCGGGGGTGAAATTCAAGTTTGGGCTGAGGTATAGTCAACTCTTAGGTGTCAATCCAGATCGACACACCAAATTTCATTAAAATCCATTCAACAGTTTTTGTGTGAAAGAGTAACACCACACATACATCCATACAAACTTTCGCGTTTATAATATTAGTGGGACTTAACTTAAGCTCTTGTTCTTTTGCTGTCTCGTGTGTGTGTTTGTTCTGTTCATACGTATTATTAGTGTTGTCACAAAAAAGGTTTTTCATTTGACTTGTACCTAGATACCTACTGGATGAGAAAAGCCGAAGATCGGGCTCAATGACATATCGTGGTAGACGTGTGGCATCGTCTAATGTTCTCCATAACTGGTCCATGCCCTTGAACATCTACATACCAAATATGTTGTGGTATTTTACAAAAGTTACCTTTTAGCCTTGGGAGCAGGTTGGCTAGCCGGCTTCGAGACGAAAGGTCGCTGGTTTGATTTCCGCATTCCGGGATGAATCTGGTATGCTCTTCAAGTTTTACTTTGTGTTCGAAGGACTTATGTCGTATATTCACTTTTACAACAGCATGTAATTATCATAATTATTGTCATTAAAATTATTATCAACCATTCCAAAGTTCTTTGTTGACTATAATTCAAAACTGTTATTTTTAATAAAACGATGTTTACAAGTGACGGCTTGTGTCTCGATAATTCTTGAAAATACTATCTCAAAATCAATCAAAATCAAAATATTTTTATTCATTAAAATCACAAGGATCACTTTGAAACGTAAATTTTACTGACTGTTCCTTCGTGACCAAGCCAGGAAAGAAAGACGGGAAACAAGTCTGGTTGTTCTTTTAAATGATCCTTTTAGAATACTTAAAGAAAATAAATTACGTTTATAACATTTTTGAACGAGTTGGAGCAATTTCAATCCTAAGCTTCTCTATCATCTAAATAATCCGATTTTTAATAAAGATTTTGTATAATTACATTTTTTAAATTTGTTAATTGTCAATTTTTGTACACACGACTACACATCAGCTATATTTTTCCAGTATAAGCTGACCTCTCATTCTACGAAAAGCCTATACAATGCGAGGTCAGCTTATACTGGCAAAGTATAGCTTGATGTGTAGCCGTGTGTACATCACTTGCGACTACTTGGGAGTTTGTTATAAAAGCGTACATCTTGCCCTTTAAACGATTTACTAACTTTATGGAGTCTACAAGAGGCAACAGCGAGTTTATCTTTATTTCTAGTATTAAAATTATGATTAACGCTATTTTTCTTAAACAAATTAATATTTTTGTGATCATAGGTACCTACATCAGATTTTCATACATGCATTGACAAGGGAATGTCATAATAATTATTTTTTTAAACTTATGGCGTAATGGAACCCTTAATATAAATTGCACGAAAAGCCCTCTTCTACAGCACATAAACGGTTTTTATATCTGCAGCACTCCCCCACAGCAGTATACCGTATGACATAATGCTGTGGAAGTACTCGTAGCTGTGTAAACTAGTCTAGCTGTGTCTACGTCTGTAAAAAGACGGATCTTTTTAACTGCGTATGCCGCAGAACTAAGTCTCTTCGACAACTTATCAATGTGAGGGCCCCATTGAAGCTTATTATCTAGGGTTATACCTAAGAATATGATGGTGTCCACAAGAGCCAACTGCTCGTCTTTGATTTTTATATCTGCATTAACTTGTGTAACATTAGGTTATCTTATTATAATATACTGCCTTGGTACGAAACCTCTACTAAGCTTATTCAGCCCTCTACCAGACTTTTAGCTTAGATCAGTCTTGGAATGACATGGTCAATACGTGCCGAGCTAACTCTATCAAAAATTTTATCCCAGACATTGCATCACCTGCGTCATTCACCTAGCTGCTGTAAATTTTAATTTTAATTTAATTTTAACTAAATATAATTTAGTATGAAACACTCAGCTCGGCTTTTTTTATTTATATACTCAGTTGTACAAACGAACTTTAATTTTTAATGACGACTTTAACGCGCCGGCGAACCCTGAGCGCAACTTCAATTCGGCCGCGTCAAAAACTTCGGCCTGAATATCGCTATCCCTGTTTAGTGACGAAGTTTAGCCACGCAGAGCGACAGTGATAGCAATAGAACGATTCTAAATTTGATTAGATTTTGACCGTGTTCCGTAATACCAAAATGATGACTGAAAACTTGTTGTATTTTTCTCATTGTGTTGTTATTCTGTAACTAGACGATATAATCTATGTTCCTATGACTAGGATACGTAAGATCTTGTTGTTTTTAATACGAAACAATTAGGTTGAAAACAGGTCCTTTATGACGTAAAAACATGCAGAATGCGATACGATTCTATTTCATTTTAGGTAAGTAGTTTGATCTAATATATGGTTGGGAACCTAGATAAATACTATTAAAATTAAAATAATACCTTATTAAGGTAGAAATTGGTGCCGTGTGGTCCCGGCGTAATAATAGGGCCACCCTTTCTCATCCCGCGGGAGCCGTGTGAGCCGGCAAAGGGAGTTGTTCCAGGGAATGGGCAGCAGCATTCTTTTGTGTACTAAACACCAATCACTGCGATCACCAAGCCGCCTGCCAAGCGTGGTGATTATGGCAAAACACCCCCTATGACAGACACAACACACAAACGGCCCCCAGTCCCCAGCGGCTCCGTCATCCCTGGAAGTAGTAGCAACCAGGGCAGTAGCGGAGCAGGGGGTGCTAAGAATCCTCGGCAGCGATCCAGCTACCACCACCGACGACTGGACCTGGCAACGTACAACACACGAACGCTCAGGGCTGACGAGAAGATTGTCGAGCTGGAAGAAGAACTGAGCAAGCTACGTTGGGACATCCTAGGATTGTCGGAAGTCCGAAGACAGGGTCAGGACACGATAATCCTTAACTCCGGTAACTTGCTCTTCTACCGGGAGGGAGATCAACTATCCCAGGGTGGTGTCGGGTTTCTCGTCCGCAAGTCCCTCGTTAACAACGTGACTAAAGTCGACAGTGTGTCGAACGAATATCATACCTTATACTCAGAATTACCGAAAGGTATTCGTTGAAGGTCATACAGGTATATGCGCCGACCTCGACACACCCAGACGATGAAGTGGAAGCCATGTATGAGGAGATCTCCGGGGCCATACGTACTTCCAAGACTCATTTCACGGTTGTAATGGGGGACTTCAACGCAAAGCTAGGCACAAGGAAAGACGATGAGCTGAGAGTGGGGCCATTTGGATTCGGGCGGCGAAACCGAAGGGGCCAGAGACTGGCCGACTTCATGGAGAAGGAGGGCCTCTTCATGATGAACTCCTTCTATGAGAAGCGGCCAGCCAGAAAGTGGACGTGGATAAGCCCCGACGGTTTCACTAGAAATGAGATAGACTTTATTATGACGACCAAGAAGCAAATATTTAATGATGTCTCTGTGATCAGCAGGGTGAAAACCGGGAGCGATCACCGCATTGTTAGAGGCACATTAAATATCGATGTTAAGCTTGAAAGGGCACGTCTGATGAAGTCTGCGCTCCGTCCAAATCCTGCCCAAATCCAAATCCCCGAGAGCTTTCAGCTAGAACTGCACAATCGCTTCCAGTGCCTAGCCAGCTGCAATGATATTGACGAGATAAACAACGGGTTGGTGGAAACTGTCCAAGCGGTGGGATCTAAGTTCTTTAAGGCCCCTCGCCGAACTAAGCACCAGAAACTCTCAGATGAAACCATTAAGCTAATGGAGGACCGGGATGAAATGAGATTGCAGTCTTCAGCTGATATGTCGGCATACGGCGTGCTTAATAGACGAATCTCGAAATCTATGCGACACGATCTGCGTACCTTTAATACATCTCGTATTAAGGTCGCAATAGAAAGGAACAAAGGTTCAAAAGTGTTTGCAAAGCATTCGTCTATAGGGCAAAGCCAAATGACTAAGCTGAAGACCGACAGCGGCACTATCATTTCGTCGAAACCGGAGATTCTGAGAGAGGTCGAAAAGTTCTATGGACAAATGTACACCTCAACACAAAACCTCGTTGGTCAGTTGGCTCAGGACACCAGAGCCAAACTAACCCGACACTATACCGAAGACATCCCGGACATCAGCCTGTACGAGATTAGGATCGCTCTGAAACAACTTAAAAACAACAAGGCACCAGGTGAGGATGGAGTTAAGACAGAACTTCTGAGAGCAGGTGGAAAACCGGTACTTCAAGTCCTCCAGAAGTTATTTAACTCCGTCGTCCTCGAAGGAACCACGCCAAAAGCGTGGGATAAGAGCGTGGTGGTGCTTTTCTTTAAAAAAGGTGATAAAACGTTATTAAAGAACTACAGGCCCATCTCGCTCTTGAGCCACGTTTACAAGCTGTTTTCGAGAGTGATTACGAACCGTCTCGCACGCAGGTTCGATGACTTCCAGCCTCCCGAACAAGCCGGTTTCCGAAAAGGCTTTAGTACCATAGACCACATCCACACGCTACGCCAGATTATACAGAAGACCGAGGAGTATAATCGGCCGTTTGTCTAGCGTTTGTGGACTATGAAAAAGCCTTCGATTCAATCGAGACCTGGGCGGTACTGCAGTCTCTTCAGCGATGCCAAATCGACTATAGGTATATCGAAGTGTTGAAGTGTTTGTATAGTAACGCCACTATGTCAGTCCGTCTACAGGACCAGAGTACGGTACCAATCCAATTGCAGAGAGGCGTGAGACAGGGAGACGTAATTTCTCCGAAACTGTTCACGAACGCATTGGAGGACGTTTTCAAACTCTTGGTCTGGGACAGACTTGGCATCAATATCAATGGCGAATACATCACTCACCATCGTTTTGCCGATGATATAGTCATTATGGCCGAATCGCTCGAGGAACTCGGTACCATGCTCAACGACCTCAGTAGGGTCTCCCAACAGGTGGGTCTTAAAATGAACATGGATAAGACGAAAATCATGTCAAATATCCATGTTACGCCCGTACCGGTAGTTGTTGGGGGCGATACTCTCGAAGTTGTCGACGAATATGTATACCTAGGACAAACTGTCCAATTAGGTAAGTCCAACTTCGACAAAGAGGTCGCACGAAGAATCCAACTCGGCTGGGCAGTGTTCGGGAAACTTCGCGAAATCTTCTCGTCCTAAATTCCCTAGAGCCTGAAGACTAAAGTCTTCAACCAGTGTGTGTTGCCAGTGATGACCTATGGCACTGAAACGTGGTCCTTTACTCATGGCCTCTTGACCAAGCTCAAGGTCGCTCAGCGAGTTATGGAGAGGGCTATGCTCGGGGTTTCTTTGCGTAACAAAATCCGCAATGAGGAAATCCGCAGAAGAACTAAAGTTGCCGACATAGCTCTCAAAATTAGCAAGTTGAAGTGGCAATGGGCAGGCCACATCGCTCGTAGAACCGATAACCGTTGGGGAAGAAAGGTTCTCGAGTGGAGACCACGGACTGGAAGACGCAGCGTAGGCCGGCCCCCTACAAGGTGGACCGACGATCTAGTAAGAATCGCGGGGAGCCGTTGGGTGCAAACGGCTACCAACCGCTCGTTGTGGCGATCTAAGGGGGAGGCCTATGTTCAGCAGTGGACGTCTTCCGGCTGATGATGAAGGTAGACATATGCTCCAATTAGAAATGATCTTGGTAGTACATGTTGTATGGACGATTGTCCCTCCGGTGTCCCCTTAAACCCTAATCTTTCATTAAACGGTTGCACAAAAGCAAATTTAAACAACTTTTAATGTTCCATTATGTTTTAACTAATGAAACGTCAAACCAGTCATTTACACAGATATTTTGCGTTGCACTGCACGTAACGATATTAGCGTCCATATCACCTAATGAGCCATTAGTTTTGACAGTTCATGTTTTAAATTTTAATTGGCCGAAAATCATCCATTAGTTGTCCATTAGAGCATTAATTAATTATTTACATCAGTGTTTCAGTGCATTTCTGTAATCAAATATGTCTTTAACAAGTCTTTCATCATTGTCTGACACAGAAGTTTCTGTTTCACGTCCGCGTCGCCACATTCCAGACCGTGTCAATTTATTATCAAAACACGATGGAGAGGGATTTGGTGTAAGGTACAGAATTTCTAAGGATGCAGTTCTTCAAATTACCAACATTCTTAATTTAGAACCATTAACCCAAAGAAATAAAGCCATTGATGGTCTGACACAGCTTTTGATTTGTTTGAGGTTCTTTGCTACAGGATCTTTCCAGCAAGTGCCATGTGACCTAATTAACATACACAAATCAACAGTTTGTCGAATCGTACAAAAATTAACTCGTGAACTGGCCAAATTAAGCAATATTTATATTAAAATGCCACACAGGGAAGAGCTTCATAGAGTTGCAAAAGGTTTTTATGAAATAGAAGGATTCCCACGGGTTGCAGGAGCTTTGGACTCTACACATGTCAAGATAATTAGTAGAGGCGGTGCACTATCTGAAATTGCTCCAACTCGTTCAAAATGTTACAATTTAGACGTAATTTATTTCCTGTATTGTTATGTATTCTAAAAGGATCATTAAAAAAAACAACCAGCCTTGTTTTCTTGCTTTTCTTTCCTGGCTTGGTCGCAAAGGAACAGGCAGTAAAACTGACGTTTCAAAGTGATCCTTGTGATTTTAATGAATAAAATATTTTGACTTTGACTTTTATTTGCTTTTGCGGCTTTGGTTTCACTGCGGCCTCGAGGCCTATTGTGATCGCCACTTGTTTTTATGTCGCCCCTATAGGAGTTTATAGGGGCATTCGTAGTTCACCACTAAGTCCTACAACTGCTAAAAACTGTAAAATATTCTTAGGGGTGATAACTGTTAGCTCCTCCGGGCTAAGAATGTGTATGCTCAGATGAATGCTACGTTTGCGCATTAGCCCGTTTTGGACGATCCTTAGAATTGTTTAACGATCCTTAAACATGTCTAAATTTGATGTATTTGTATGATTTGACATATTTAGCCACTAAATACACGTTAATAATAATAATCTTTATTTCAGACTCATGAGGTCCATACACATTTACTACACACAATACAATACAATACACATAATAGATAGATAGATAGATAACTCTTTATTGAATTACCACACAAACAGAAATAATAAAAAATAAAAATAAGTACTGGGTTAAAATAAATAAGGCAATACAATGGGCGGCCTTATCGCTAAAAGCGATCTCTTCCAGGCAACCTTTGGATGGAGCGAAATTTTTAAAAATTACGGAGTGCGGTGTACTTTAGCGGATACATTACATTTACACATAATATATTCTAAGATATAATAATAATATGAAGTTTTAATCCTAATACTTAATATACTTATAAAATAGACTAATATATAGGTATATACATATAGCAAACTATACTAACAGATAAAATAAATACATAAATAGTAAATAAATAACGCTAGGAAGATGACATCGTCAGGTAATGATGTTTCACCTTCAATTTGAAGACGTGTAAGGACGATGACCGTCTTACTTCTTCGGGCAGAGCATTCCACAGCTGAACAGCCTGGACAGTAAAAGAAGCGCTGTAAAAGGAAGTACTGTGCGAAGGAGTTCTGAGTATCAAGTTTTCTGATGACCTAAGAGTATAGTTATTTGAAGAATGGAGAAATTCAAATCTATCTTTCAGATAGTGAGGAGAGAAGGGATTGAAAAGAATAGAATAGAGAAGAAAAAGGATATGCGTATTCCGACGAAGACGAATCGGAAGCCATTTAAGCTTTGAACGGAAGGGAGACACATGATCATATTTACGGAGGCCAAATATAAATCTAATACAAAAATTTTGTAAACGCTCGAGCTTGTTAAGCTGTTCCTCAGTGAGGTCCAGATAACAAGCATCGGCATAGTCTAGTACGGGATGTAAAAGCGATTGTGCAAGCGCAGTCTTGGTGGACGTAGGCAAAAAGTTTCGTTGTCTCCTTAGTGAACCAGCTGACGCAAACAACTTCCGGCTGGTTAGTTCAAGCTGAGCCTTCCATGAAAAGTTGCGGTCAATGATGATACCTAAATTCTTAACGGTTTCGCTGTATGGGATTGCTATTCCGTCAAAGACAACTTGTGGGACAGTGGACCAATCAATTTTGCTAAGCGTTCTACCTACAATAATGGTTTGCGTTTTGGTAGGATTAACTTTCAAACCGTGGAGCTTGCTCCACTCTGCAATACGGCGTAAATCGCAATTGGTAACGTCAACAGCATCAGCAATATTACTGAGCGTAGCTTGATTATAAATCTGAAGATCGTCTGCGTAGAGGTGAAAAGACGAAGAAAGATTAAGAGAAATAGAGTTTATGAAGATTGCAAAAAGAAGAGGAGATAAAACGCCACCTTGAGGTACACCAGCAGACGTATTACACCACGAAGAGAGAGACTCCTCGAGTCGAACACGCTGACGGCGCCCGTGCAAGTAATTGAAAAACCAACCAATCACCGCTGGAGATACGTTAAAGGAGCTAAGTATTGCCAGGAGAATATCAAAATCTACGGTGTTGAACGCATTACTGAAATCAAGTAAAGTCAGCACGGTAAGTTGCCCATTTTCCATGCCCACTCGTATATCGTCCGTGATTTTGACTAGAGCAGTGACAGTACTGTGGCCTTTACGAAAGCCAGACTGCAGAGGATTAAGGAGACTATAGGAGGAAAAAAAAGAGTTTATTTGATTATGGACCAAGCGTTCGAGAACTTTGGAGAGAAAAGGAAGGATAGAAATCGGGCGATATTCAGAAAAGGATTTGGGATTAGGTTTCTTAGGAAGAGGAATTATTTGGGCTTCCTTCCAAATGGAAGGGAAGGTACCGGTCATTAGGGAGTGGTTCAAGAGATGGCAGAGGGTAGGTAGAATGATATCAAGGATAGGAATAAGCATATTGCGGCTGATACCGTCAAGCCCAACAGCATTGGAGGTAATTGACAAAATACTTTTCTTAACGTCAGCAACGGTGATTTGGCTAAATAGAAAAGGAGGATGATCAGGAGTTGGTAACGAAGAGAGAAAATTAATTGAACTGATTTTATCAGCATCAGCTATGTAAGAAGATGAAGAAAAATGTTGATTAAGGGAGTCAATGTTTAAATCGCTAGGAATTGAATCCTGGCGAGATTTACCAACTCCTAACGATCTCAGAAACTTCCAGACTTTAGCTGGATCTTCATCGGAAACGGATTCATGGATATGGCGACGTTGTGCGTCCCTACACACTCTATTGCAGCGATTTCGAGAATTGTAATACTTGTTTTTGTTGTACTCACTTGAAACTATTTTGTACTTTGTTTTAGCAACCGATTTTTTATGAATAAGTGATTTAATTTCATCAGTGAGTCAGGGAGCCGGGTTATGTTTCAACTTAATGGCACGAAATGGTGCATGGATATCAAATAGTTGCGTAACTAAAGTATTGAAAATAACAATTTTGTCATCCATGGAGTCTTCATTAAAAACGGTTGACCAGTCAATCTTTTCAGCATCAACAAAAAACTTTTCCCTATCCATGCTCCCAAAACTGCGCTGCAAGATCACCTTTGGCTTAGCCTTAGGGGGACGTATTTTATAAGATAGGAATATTGCGTCATGATATGAGAAAATATCCGCTGTACACTGACCGTGTTTATCAACGTGATTTAGAGAGGATACGATGATAAGGTCGAGAAGCGACGGCTGTGTATTAGGGAAATGATGAGTAGCAGAGAGGGGAAGCGTATGCAAATTAGATGATTTAACAATAGATTCTAAGGTTAAAGAGCGGCTATTTTTGGATAGAAGACAAGTGTTAAAATCACCCATAATTATAGAATGCCTGTAAGAGGGAACCAGATTTTCTAGGATATTTTCAAAAGATGAGAAGTAATTAACACGGTTAGAATCTGAGTAATATACTCCTAAAAGGATTTTAGTATGAGAAAGAGTGACTTCAAGAAATAGGTGCTCACCGGCCTGGAGTGGCGGAGGCTGTGCAGACATATTAATAACAGAAAAGGGGATGTGAGCACGGAGATATATAGCTACACCGCCACCACGACTACCAGTCCGGTCATTGCGAATAATGCGAAAACCAGGTAGTGAGTAAGAAGTAGAAGGAAGGCATGGCTTTAACCAAGATTCAGAAATGAGAATAGCATGAATGTTTTTGACATCAAACGATGACAACATTTCCGAAAAATGGGCCGGAATACTTTGTGCATTAATGTGTATTGCATTGAAGTTCTTAGGTACATCAGAGAACTGGAGAGTAAGTTGTTCAGAAAGAGACGGTAAACTGACGAAACTATCATCACTGTCGGGATCGATCGAAGATGCAACAGATTGGTAATCATCACTGTCATCACTAACACTATTATCCAAAACGACGTTGAGCATAGTTTTAAAATAATAAATAAATATCTATAAATATGTTACAAAATAATAAATATGTAAGTAGGTACTTACAAAATAAAATATTAATAATCTAACTATGTATTAAACTCTAATCGACAATCTAATCAAAATATGTCAATCAATAGTTCATTTTCTCCACCTGCCGGTTGTGTTATAAAGAGATTACTTTAATTTTACAAGAATAATCTAAGCAAAACATAACAATCATAAAATGGTTTCTTTATGAGCTGTACATACGTAAACAATAATTTAACGTAAAACGAAACGTAACATGATGTACGAAAAATCAATTTACTAATGTGTCACTGTCATAGCAGTCCTAATTGACTGACTGACACTGTTGACTTGACAATTCTAAATAAACATTTTTGACAATTGATTTGATTCACAATAATTCACATACATACCTACAACAAGATAAAAAATAATAGTTTTTCAGACCTGAAAGGGAGGGTATTATGTCCTTTGAAAATAAGAGACTGCAAACACAAGAAATCACTTTTTAGTGGCTACGCCAACCCGCCTGCTCTTTGACGAAGTTGCAGCCGGCTGCTGCGGCTCCTTGACGACTGCCGCCGGCTTGGCGGCCGCGTCCTGCGTTCTGATTTTATCAAGCTCCTGCTGACTATGGATGCGACGGCGCGTTCCATCCACTCCGATGACGAACACGGAGCCGTCTTGGGTCCAACATTTCGTCACGCCAAATCGCTGCCTTGCCGCCATAAAGGTTTCATGACGTGACTTCGTTAAAAACTCCGACATAGTGATCCCAGTGTTTTTGAGGCTAGTTTTTGTAGACCAAATCTTGCCTCGCAGTGCTAAATCATGGAGTTTAAACAAAATAGGCCTAGGTTTATCACTTGACGTTAAGCGACCCATCCTGTGGCAACGGCTAATGGCAGCTTGAGTGAAACCATTGAGACTCAGCTTCTGCGTCACCGTCTTTACAAGGACTTCAGCCGTGTCCTCCTTTGCGCCTTTGCATAATTCACAATAAATCACCTTAAGTAGTTTAGGTGGCAATCTCCACCCAACGTCTATACATCTTAGAATGTATAAGCCTTTCTGCCAGACTTCTAATGATAGCGTTATTACAAGTGTCAACTCTGGACATGAAAGACGCTATCCTCCTACGCTGAATAGCGTAGGAGGATAGCGTTAAGCTAATAATGCTGATAGTTTGGGCATAATGCTGAATCGAGTTCCATATACTGCTGTAGCACACAGTATTTAATAAATTCTCCATGTTTTTGTTTATGTTTTGTATATACTATTTAATTGTTTCTTTTTTTTCTATTTTATCTGTCTTAAAATGTAACTGTATTATATATTGTGTGCTAATGTAGTGAATAAGTGATTGTCTATGTCTTAAGGCAACGATGCGCAAGTCGTCCCTAATTAACGTGGTTCGGTTTGTACGTTTATTTCTTTATTAGGCCTAAAATAAAAGGTTTCATCATGCCAAATTTAAGCTTTACCTACACCACTAATAAATTAATAAATAGCATCATCATCATCATCAGCCGGAAGACGTCCACTGCTGTACATAGGCCCCCCCCTTAGATCGCCACAACGAGCGGTTGGTAGCCGTTTGCGCCCAACGGCTCCCCGCGATTCTTACTAGATCGTCGGTCCACCTTGTGGGGGGCCGGCCGGGGATTCTTAGCACCCCCTGCTCCGCCACTGCCCTTGTAGCTACCACGTCCAGGGATGACGGAACCGCCGGGGACTGGGGGCCGTTTGTTTGTTGTGTCTATCATAGGGGGGGTTTTGCCATAATCACCACGCTTGGCAGGCGGCTTGGTGATCGCAGTGGTTGGTGTTTAGTACACAGAATAATGCTGCTGCCCATTCCCTGGAACATCTCCCTTTGCCGGCTCACACGGCTCCATGAGAAGGGGTGGCCCTATTATTACGCCGGGACCACACGGCGGAACTATATAACTAATAATAATATAACTAGGAATGAATATAATAACTAACTTAAAACAACTTACTTTTCCAAAGTGTGCAATACTTTCGAATTCCAAAGCATACCTTCTGTGCAAGTTATTAGTTTATTTTTAAAATACATACTTATAAAAATAATACACTTAAAACCCTTAGTAGGTTTGTCCTAGACGTAACTCAAACATTCCTCTTTATTAGATCTTTGTAATCCATTAATATTATAAACGCGAATGTTTGTAATTATGTATGGATGTTTGTTAACCTTTCACGTCAAAACGGCTGAACCGATTTCGATAAAATTTGGTATATAGGTACGTATATCATAACCTGGATTAACACATATGCTACTTTTGAAATAAAACTTCTTTACGCACGTTTGACTTGAGTAAGCTGGTGAATGCGTTACGAAAAGTGCGAACGTAAGTTGAGAGGGAGATATAAGTTAGTGAAGATAGAAAGAGAGAGAGAGTTACGTTTCGTATATTTTTAAACGTTAATGTGCGAGTGCGAGTTACGTCTGTCCAGAATGAACATAGACTGATCGACCTACAGACGTGTGAACAATTTTGTAATTGAACAATTTTATAAATTAATATTTTGAAAAAGAAGTTTTACTTCAGTCGTGTGGTCTAAAGCACACTCGTTTTTTATTGGAAAACCGCGAAGCCGCGGGCGGAAGCCTGTTTTATATAATTGTGTTTTATCTATGTTGATGGTAGATTATAATCATAAATTATTTATCATCATTAAAAAATCATTTGTCGTATATCTATGATTTGGCTAGACGTAGATAATTCCCAATATAGTAAATACCTTAGTCCAATTACCATTGGTTTCCGATTAGAAATATCTGCGGACGTTATGTACGTACGGCACAGCTATGTGTCACGAGCATAATAAGAGATAAGCGGCAAAATGCCTATCACACTGATTTTTTTGGTTAATCAGATTATCATCACCCAGAAACCAACATTTGTGTATCCAGTAGCTATCGGAGGATTATCCGATCCTCGGACCCGAGCAGCAAACCGCAAACTGAGCTATGTGACCTGTCAATAATGGGAGAAAATGTGTTTTTATTTAAAACTACCCTACCCTACTATACTCCCGCCGAACTTCCTATCGGCTTGACATGCATAGGTATAACGCGGACTGTCAATATAAGTTACCCTGGTAGAATTGTCAATTGTTGTCCCCGGTCATCATTATGTATGAGAAAATGAATGACTTCCACAAATAATTCAATACCAAAATTAGCCAAATCGCTCCACCCATTCTCGAGTTTTAGCGAGACTAACGAACAGCAATTAACTTTTATATATATAGACAATATATCTCGGGATAACTCCTACCAAAGCATCTGTTTCAAACGATATTCATTTTTTTTACATCCTCTTTGACGATATTTGCAGCACGCATTCTGTCAATTCTATGTCAAACGTCATAAGGTTACATTATAAAAGGGCTAAGGTTAGATTATAAATAATTTTATATGGTGGTTAAGTATTCTTAAATTTTCTAATTTTGCGCGCAATTTTCTTAATTTTTTCTTTCATAAGAACCTTCTCCTGACAATAAGACACAACAAAAAAAGAATTGGCCAAATTGGTCCAGGCGTTGTTGAGTTATGCGCTTACCGACACATTTTGCGATTCATTTTTATATTATAGATCTTGCTTGCATTTGGTGCGTTTGTTACCAGTAAAAATTATTAAAATTTAATTAATCGCTCGAAGCGAGATCTCCAAATCAACTTGGGCAAATCGAAACGTTGATCCGATCATCGTAAAATTTAATAGATAGGTAGGTAGTGATGGCACAATTTTGGTGTGACTAAATGAGATAAAAATGTTGGGGGGTTGTTTAGATATTTGGAGTTCAAGAGGAATAAAAAAATAAATGAAAATGATACTATTAGGTCAAGTGGAACGTCAAATGAAAGGTCTTTAAATTAGTAAATTTCAACCCCGTCTTTATTTTTAGTTTAATCCTTGTAGTTTTTGAGTTATTAGCCTTAATAACAACAAAACTTGACAAAATTCACAGGGTACACAAGTGACCGCACAGTGCTGAAATTTGCTATTCGTGTAACTTTAGTGACACATATATAGGGAGAAGTCTAAAATCCAGAATAATTGCAATTTTTACCTCTGGTAACCAATTAACAAGAACCCCCCGATACCTCTAATTTGAATCAAACTGTAGGTCAAATACTTTGGATAATGCCATTTCGTGACATTATACCTAGTCAGGTCTTAAATTCTGTCACATGTTTAATATAAAATAATTGAAACAAGTTTATTCATTATGTAACCATTTATATACCAAAATGAACTTAACAAAACATAGATTCTTATGACACTAAAGTTTATTCAAAATGACCTCCGTGATCCAGACGACTGGCCGCGCAGATTGAAGGCCTGTCGTCTATCGCAGCACGAACGAGGTCCATGTCAATATCGGCGGCTGCCTTAATCAAGTATGTCTTGAGTGACTCCAAATTGGGATGAGGCATTGAGCACGCCTTTTCCTCCAAGTGTTGACATATCTTGTAATCTAACGGATTCAAATCTGGACTGGAGGAGGGCCAGTCTTCGTGCCGGATGAAGTCGATTTCACGCGCCGCCAGCCAGTCTTGTGTGTTCTTCGCTCTATGAGCTGGCGCCGAATCTTGTTGGAATACCCAGTGCCTGTTATTGAACATGGTATGAGAAACAGGTTCCACAAGGTTCGTCAGGACTGTATTTTGATACACAACTGCATTCGTTTTTACACCTTTCTCACAAAAATGTACCTCTGTTAAGCCCCAATAAGAAACTCCCAACCATACCATGAGCGAGGATGGAAAATGACCTCGTTGGACACGCGGAATACGGTTGCTCGCTTCTTCACTGCTGTGTGCGTACACCTTATCATTTTGTTTGTTGTAGCTCTCTTCTACGGTAAAAAATTTATCATCCGAAAAAAGAATTTCCCGATATTTTTTTCCCGCGTACCGCTTCAACAAAGCGCGGCATCTCTTCAGTGTCAGGTCCATTAGACGAGCATTCAAACGATGTTCTGTTTTTCTTCGATATGCCCGAAGCCCTGAGTCTTCATTTAACACCCTTTTCACCGTGGTTCTGCTTAACCCCATCTAAAGGGCCAACAGTTTCTGCTTACGTTTGGGATTTCTTTGAATTCGCGCCTTCACAGCTTTTATCACTGCTGGATTCCTAACAGACCGAGGGCGACCACTTCTTGACCTGTCATCTACACTAGAGTCTTCATTGTATCGTTTGATGGTGCGATAAACGAATCTTTTGGTAATATTCAAATTTTTCAGTATGTCAAATATTCAAATTTTTCAGTATGTCAAAAATTTGAATTGGCGCGTAATCGCAACGATGCAACGCAATAACTGCAACACGGTCTTCTTTAAGCGTCCACTCCATATTTAAAAATGAGTAAAATTCTAAAAAGTATACATTTTTATTTTCATGAACAATTCGAAATTCGAATTCTATAAACTTTTTTGTGGCCAGCATTCTAAAAGAAAAGTTTTTACTGTGTGACAATAGTTATGACCTGACTAGGTATTTACTAGTCAAAGATCAAGGCCGCCTTGCACAAATATCACTAAACGTATTTAGCTACTGAACATGTTTAAATGTCACGTATTATATGGTTTGACAACTCTTTATATCGTATTTAATCTATATTATTATATAAATATCTCGCTTCGGTTTCGTTGCCTCGTTAGCGTTCAAAATGTTATTTTATTTTAGTTGCCCGCTCCTAGCGTAATCATAATTGCTGTTAGTCTTATTTTATTAGTTGTTGTCGCCTACGTCCACGTTTGGTCTAGCGCGCCGCCGCCACTGGCTCTGCGTACATCAACTTACTCTGTGCATAACAGTAATAAACAAATAAATATTGGACATTTCACACAGCGATATCTAGCCCCAAACTAAAAAGAGCTTGTATATGGCAACCAGATAACTGATAGAATACATTCTATACTTATTTTGTAAATACATACTTATATAGAACATCCAGAGCCGGAACAAATATCTGGAGAAACATTTGTTCCGCAGCGGGAATCGAACCCGGCTATTCGTCCACTGTGCCACGGAGGTCGTCAGACTACAATCTAGTCTGTAGGAAGGCTTGGCCTATATTCCACGACCTGTTTTATATCTCAATTGGTTAGCCTAGCCGATTGAGATAGAATCTCAGCGCGTGCTATATCAGGCTCCGCAAGTAGATAATAGTCTATCAGACTCTTCCGCTGCTCTAAAGGAAATCTAGATTCCTTGGAGAGGGGTACTTAAACTGTACAAAGAAAGATTATAATAAAAGAAATTTTGCAATAGGTACTCATTCTTTTTACTGTGTTAGTCGAAACTGTTAGTTTATAGATTAAAGCACTATAGGACAAATTGAGGTACCCATTCCCTCAATCTAGAAATCTCAGACACCACAAATGTGGTAAATAGGTACCATTAAAAAGACAAAACAAAATCCCTTTATTGAACGGTTCGGCTTAACTCGAAAAGTACAATCATCATCATCATCATATCAGCCGTAGGACGTCCACTGCTGGACAAAGGCCTCCCTCATTGATCTCCAGAAACTGCGGTTGGAAGCGGCCTGCATCCAATGCCGACCTGCGGTTCTTACCAAGTCGTCCGCCCATCTTGTAGGTGGACGTCCTACGCTGCGCTTGCCGGTCCGTGGCCTCCATTCGGGAACTTTCCGGCCCCATCGATCGGCCATCTGTTCTGCGTGCTATATGGCCTGCCTATTGCCACTTCAACGTGCTAATCCGTCGGGATATGTCGGTGACTTGCGTTCTCCTACGTATCTCCTCATTTCTGATTCGATCATGCGTAGAGAAACCCTGAGCATAGCTCTCTCCATAGCTCGTTGAGCGACTCTGAGCTTATTCATAAGGCCAATAGTGAAGGATCACGTCTCGGTTCCATATATCATCACTGGTAACACACACTGATTGAAGACTTTCGTCTTAAGGCACTGAGGTATGTTGGACGGAAAGACGTTGCGAAGTTTCCCAAACGCTGCACATCCGAGTTGAATTCGACGATTGACCTCTTTCTCGAAGTTGGACCTACATAATTGGACTGTTTGTCCTAGGTATACATACACGTCGACAACTTCAAGAGCCGAGTTCTCAACCATAACTGGGGCAGGCACGATATGGACATTCGACATAATTTTCGTCTTGTCCATGTTCATTTTAAGCCCTACCCGTTGGGAGACTCGACTGAGGCCTTCGAGAATCGTGATGAGCTCTTCCATCGACTTTGCCATGACCACAATATCGTCGGCAAACCGAAGGTGAGTGATGTATTCGCCGTTAATATTGATGCCCAGTCCTTTCCATTCCAGAAGCTTGAAGGCATCTTCCAAAGCGGTCGTAAACAGTTTCGGAGAGATGACATCTCCCTGTCTTACGCCTCTTTTTAAGGGAATCGCCTTAGAGCTCTGTTCTTAAACTCGGACTGACATAGTGGCGTTTTTATACAAACACTTCAACACTTCGATGTACCGATAGTCAATACGGCATCGTCGGAGAGACTCAAGCACTGCCCATGTTTCGATCGAATCGAAGGCTTTCTCATAGTCCACAAACACGAGACATAGCGGCAAGTTATACTCTTCGGTCTTCTGTATGACTTGCCGCAGCGTATGTATGTGGTCTATGGTACTGTAGCCTTTACGGAACCCGGCTTGTTCGGGAGGCTGGAAGTCATCAAACCTGCGTTCGAGACGGTTCGCGATGACCCTTGAAAACAGCTTATAAACATGGCTCAAAAGCGAGATGGGTCTGTAACTCTTAAGCAAGGTGTTGTGACCTTTCTTGAAGAACAGAACCACCAAGCCCTCGTTTCATGCTTTAGGCGTCGTACTTTCAAGCAAGGTGGAATTAAAGAGCTTCTGAAGGACTTTAAGTACCGGTGATCCACCCGCTTTCAGAAGCTCTGAAGTGATTCCGTCCTCACCCGGCGCCTTGTCGTTCTTAAGTTGCTTCAAGGCCATCCTGATCTCATACAGGCTTATGTCCGGAATATCTTCGGTATAATGTCGGGTCAGTTTGGCTCTTGGGTCGTTGGCCGCACTGCAAACAGGTTTAGTGACCGAATCGTAGAGCCGTCCATAGAACCTTTCGACTTCCCTTAACACTTCCGCTTTACTTGACGTTATGCTGCCATCTTCCCTCTTCAGCTTCGTCATGCGGCTCTGCCCAATAGAATTATCTCTCGCGAACACTTTGGAGCCTTTATTCCGCTCTATCGTATCTTTAATACGAGATGTATTAAAGGTACGAATATCGTGCCGCAAGGATTTCCAAATTTTTCTATTGAGCTGCCTATGTGACTGAGCATCATCGGGAGATTGCAGTCGAAAAGAACGTCGTTCAGCCATGGGGTTAAAAGTGTCATCAGAGAGTTTCTGAGGTCTATTGGTACGGGGGGGTCTTAAAGAACTGGGACCCCACCGTATGGACGGTTTCTACGAACCTGTTATTGATCTCGACCACTGATGCATCTACTTCTAGACAGTCAAAGCGATTTGCAAGTTCGAGTTGAAAGCTCTCGAGGTTTTGGATATGTGCGCGAGTGGGTCAGAGCGTAGACTTCATCAAACGGGACCTTTCAAGTTTAACGTTCATATTCAATATAGCTCTAACAATTCGGTGATCACTCACTGCCGGTTTTCACCCTGTGAATCACAGAGACATTGAACGATAACATTGAATATTCGTTTCTTGTTGGTCAAGATGAAATCAATTTCATTTCTCATGGAACCGTTGGGACTCATCCAGGTCCATTTCCTGTGAGGCGGCTTTTGGAAAAAAGAATTCATCATAAAGAGTCCTTCTTTCTCCAGAAAATCGGCCAGCCTCTGTCCCCTGGGGTTCCGTTACCCATATATAAATTGCCCCACTCTCAACTCATCATCGCTTCTCATGCCTAGCTTTGCATTGAAGTCCCCCATAACAACAATAAAGTGAGTTTTGTTCGTATGTATGGCTCTGCTGATGTCCTCATACTCTACTTCTTCATCTGGGTGTGAAGAGGTCGCTTAGATCGCTTAGATATTCTGAGTATCAGGTACTCGACTACGCTCGACACACTGTCGATGGTGATAATGTTGTTGATGAGTGACTTGTGAACGAGAAACCCAACACCACCTTGGGACTGTTGGTCGCCCTCCTGGTAGTATAGTAGGTTATCAGACTTGAGGGATATCGTGTCCTCGCCCTCTCTACGGACTTCTGATAACCCCAAAATGTCCCAGTGTAATCCACTAATTTCTTCTTCTAGCTCAACAATCTTTTCGTCTGTCCTCAAAGTGCGGATGTTGTGTGTTATCAGGGCCAGTGGTCGTCGTATGGTTTGGTAGCCGATCGTCTCCCGGGGATTCTTAGCACCCCTGGCCCCGCCGTTACCGTGACTGCTACCGTAGCCAGGATTAGCGGGGCCGCCGGGGACTCGGGGCCTGGTTTTATGTTGCAACATCATAAGGGGGTTGTTGCCATATTCGCCACGCTTGACAGGCGGGTTGGCGAGCGCAGTATAAGGTATTGAAAACACGAAAAGATGCTGCTGCCCATCGTTCTGAGGTATCCCTTAGCAGATTCCTACTGCACATAAGTGCAAGAGCGGAGGGGCAACATTCTACTGCCGGCGCCCCACGGCAAGTAAACTAGATTGAAGTATTTGAGTGAACAGTTCATAGAAGCTTCAAACAAAGGACCAATTTCAACTGCAAGAGAAAATTGGCTAAGCTCGTGCCGTACCACGCACAGTGAAGGGTTCCGTAGTCTACAGATTTAAGGACGATACTGCTCGTAACTCGTAGAGTCTACTCAGCTTTGATAATTCTTTTTACAGCAAGTGTATTTGCTACTATTGTCTATACTATTTAATTTAAAATGAAAACTTCCTTAGGCGCGTTGGGCATTTTTTGAGATGAGAACCTAAATATTGAAATCCTGACACTGTTACCGTTATCGTTATCGATACCTCTGTATATAAGCATCTTTGACGACCTCCGTGGTGCATTGGGCGAGTAGCCGGCTGAGACGCAGGAGGTAGCGGGTTCGATTCCTGCCGCGGAAAAAATGTTTGCATGATCTACAGATATTTGTTCCGGGTCTGGTTGTTTCTCTATATATTATAAGTACGTATTTAATAAAAAAAAGTATATAAGTAGTCTATCATTTATCTGGTTCCCATAGTACAAGCTCTGCATAGTTTGGGGCTAGATAGCGCTGTGTGAAATGTCCAGTAATATTTATTTATTTTTCTCGTAATTGTTCAAGTCTTCACTTCTGTCGGCACTCCCGGAGTGCCACTTTTTATTTGCCTAGGCTACATTTTTCCACTTCTGGGCAAAGGCCTCAACCAACTCATTCCACGTATCGCGATCGTTGGCAGATCCTAGTATTCCTTATCGAATCTACCGAATGTCATCGCGGCAACGCTCTATCGCGCGCGGCCAACTCCGTCATCGTAAGTAATTTATTGTTTAAAAAATATGTTATCTATTATTTATGTTGATACTTACGTACAAAATGCATCGTGCTACATAGGATGTTTGAGTAGATAGGTTGTGCAAAAAAAGATGAGTGTTATAGAATATATATTTTTAATATTTAGCAACTATCATATATAGTAGTACCTATATAAACTATCAACTTAATTGAACACATATATATATTAAAAAGATCTTAAAATAAGAAAAAAACTAAATTTTACAAACAAACATCACAGCCAATTAGTGTCTCATAATATAAAATAAAAAATACTAAAATATGAATTAAGGATTTTTCATTTTGCAATAGGTAACCCTGTTACATTAGTTAACATAGCATATAGTTCATATAGCATATAGTTGTGAGGCATATATGTACCTATACTTAGTTACCTACACATAAAATAATTAAAATCGTTACAAAATGTCAATACGTATTACAAGTTAAATTATGAACTAGGTACAATTATTAGGAATAAAATAACACAAAACTATATGGCAAATATTACAAAGTACTCGTATTTCTAGGTTTTTGTTAACTGTATTTTATTATAAAATATTTCAGACACCTAGATACATACAACATATAGTCTACTTACTTCAAAATACTAGTTTCAATGAAAGGTTTGATAAAATTTGCTGTAAGTTATTTTATATTATTTACTAGCTGACCAATCCGCAGCTTCGCGCACGTAGTTTTTCAATAAAAACATTACCCTCCTTCCGCGCAGTTACGTAAAAAGTAGCCTATGTCTCAATCCCGGTCATAACCTATCCACATATATGCCAAAAACTACATGTATATACCAAATTTCATCGAAATCGGTCAAGCCGTTTATTCGTGAAAACGTAACAAAGAAAACAGACAGAAAGACAGAGTTACTTTCGAATCCCACTAATATTATAAACGCGAAAGTTTGTATGGATGTATGTGTAGATGTTTGTTACTCTTTCACGTCGTAACTGTTCAGCCGTTACGACGTGAAAGAGTAACAAACCGATTTTGATGAAATTTAGTATCAACTTAGATTATAACCTGGATTAAAACATAGGCTGCATTTTATTTCATAAATCAGGTCCCATGGGATATAGGTGGGGTACCAAGTCAAGTTGCAACAGCGAGTTTAGCTTTATTTCTAGGTTAGGTACCTACAAATTTAATATCTATTGTAACGCCTACGAAGTCTGTTTCTCCTTTATTTTAGTCATTTAAATAATGGTATATTATGTCTGTTAATAATGGCATTTTACCATTAAAAAATATTCCTAAGAACTTAATAATTTCAGGATGTTGAGAACATCGGCCAATAAAAGCGTTTTATCACGTAAATATTACAACAAGCTAGTTTAAAACTATCTATAATATACTTCTACTTCACATCTATTTACATAAATAGTAAGGTCAAATCATGAGCAATATCTGATATTCAATCATATACTGAAGTCACAAAGTATTGTAGAATCACATAGCTACAATAACTGACGGCCGTTGCGGCAAAACGGTTCTCGATTGCCGAACACACACTGAAAAGTGAAGCGTAAGAAAAAAAAAATCTCTTATTCATTAAAACCACAAGGATCACTTTGAAACGTCAATTTTACTGCCTGTTCCTTCGCGATCAAGTCAGGAAAGAAAGGCAAAAAAACAAGGCTAGTTGTTTTTTTTAATGATCTTTTTTTTTTTTTAAAGGATTGGCCAAATTGGTCCAGGCGTTGTTGAGTTATGCGCTTACCAACACATTTTGCGATTCATTTTTTATAGGTATATTGTATCGTGTTTTGACTTGCCTTGTATAGTATATAAGTGTTAAATAAATAAATAAATAAATTTGCTGGACATTTTACACAACGCTATCAAGCCCCAAACTAAGCATAGCTTGTACTATAGGAAACCAGATAACTGATAGAATACTTATATACTTTTTTTTGTAAATACATACTTATAATACATAGAGAAACAACCAGACCCGGAACAAATATCTGTAGATCATGCAAACATTTGTTCCGCAGCGGGATTCGAACCCGCTACCTCCTGCGTCTCAGCCGGCTATTCGCCCACTGCGCCACGGCGGTCGTCAGTTTAGATCATAACAATAAAGGTAATAAATTACGTCTAAATTGTAACATTTTGAAAGAGTTGGAGCAATTTCAATCCCAAGCTTCTCTAACATCTAAATAGTCCGATATTTTATAGTAAGCTTTTTATAAAGATTACGATTAATTGTGTTTTTAAATTTGTTAATTGTCAATTTTTGTACATCACTTGGGAGTTTGTCATAAAAGCGAACACCTTGCCCTTTACACGATTTACTAACTTTATGGAGTTTACAAGTGGCAACAGCGAGTTTAACTTTATTTCTAGTATTAAAATTATGATTAACGCTATTCTAAGACGTAAGACAATACGGCAATCCAATATAAAGAAAGATTGCTGGGAGTTGGGTGTAGGGTGCACAAGATCGCTCGAAATTTATCGGGAAGGGGTATGCATATCCACATACGTCGTATAGCAGTGGACGTCTTATGACTGTTGTGATGCTGACAATTTATATCAATCTATGTACAAATGTACCGTCAGCGACAAAAACATATTTTTGTCGTAAAAATATAATTACAAAATCGAAATTACCTAGAGAATAGATGAAATTTAGTAATGTAGTGTCCAATTCATGGGGAAATATAGACGAAGCACTCTCTAAAATGTATATCTTTATAAATTCAGGGGAAACGGGACCCTATGCGTTTTCAAAATTCTTTCTGGGCGTCTGTTCGAAGCTGGCGCTTAACTGGGTCAACACACAATCATTGCAATTACGCGGGGCAATGCAGCTTAGTGACACTTCCGCCTGGTAGTGATCTGGAGCAGTTGAGATATCTATAGATATATGGTTTGCGGTCTTTAGATGATTCAATTGTTTATTTTCTATGTTATATAAAGATGTAAATCATTGTAATAAAAAAATTGATTAATTCTTTCTATAAAATAAATATCTAGTATGTATACAATAAAGGTCTAACTTTTATTGCAACGAAGCGCTTTAAAAAATATCTTTAATTGATACATATTATTTTCTACTTTAGCGCGAGTCTCTTGGTAATACTTATTTTTAGTGTCATAAGGTCAGATGTGCGCGTTAACGACTTTTCAGGAGAGCCCAAACAAAAATGCTAGAAACATTCTTCCCGGAAATGTGAGAATGTCGTCATATCGCACTTTAAGCTAATAACTACGTTTAAAACGAAACGTGATAGAAATACAGTTGTCAGCGGCAGAAAGAGAATGAAATGCTCATTGCCACCCTGTAAAAAGTGATCGGGAGCACACATCCGACCTTATGGCTGAGAATTATGTCTCTAATCCGCCATAATATATGATAATTTAAAGCATTACAATAGGTACTCAGTTGACTAGACGAACTGCTATCTTTCCCGATTATCAAATTTAGTTATCATTCTGTTACATACTTTTATCGTTTTAAAAGTACTACCTAGCACACAGTAATAACTTTTGTATCATAATTTCACTAAGCTGATAAATTATAAGTTATTTATGATGCCGATCACCTGCCGAAGTGATTTTTAGCATGTTTTATTACGATATAAAGATCATGTTTTATGATCTACCGATCTATTTATATTAACTGTAATTACTTAAATGCAATTTATTATATCTACGTCAAGTGCAAGATCCATTTCATTATGCTATTATTAAATTTTATTAAAGTAATAAAATTCCTTAACATTTGTATAGAGGTCGTCAGAGGACAAAAACGACAAAGATTTTTTTTCTTCAAACCCTTCAGAACAGTTGTTATATTCATTCTTTCCTAGCTCCATAATTTACTAATTTTACTTTTGCTTCTTTTACCACCGCACTAAACATTCACTGGCAGGAAATACTGGTCTTCTAGTCCCTAGTTCAAGCAATACGCTGAATATATCTTCAACCTAAGAATTAAGCTACCATGAAATACAGAAGAGGTCATGAATACAGAATAAAATATACATTAGGGCTTTGATATAGGGTTGTGCATGGAAGTTGTCTGTGCGTCCATAGAACATTCCTATAAACTTGTTTTTCAATCACAAGGCTCTTTCTTCGTGCTGGTCAGTGACATAAAGCAAGGTGGCCTGAAAGAACCAAACAAAGTCATAAGATCTTCACAGAAGACGCTGCTTTCGCAACTCTATAACTAGTTTGGCACTTATATTACTATCTAGAGGTTTCCTTAACACTTATTATCTACAGAATCACATGCAAAAATAATTCAGCGCTATCAGATTAGTGGCACCTACCCGAAAATATTATTCTTCTACTGACATTCCCCGATATTGCGACCGCGTCTCAAGAACTTTCTCTTAGCGTCCCACAGCACACACATGGTCTTCTTAGCTCCAGCCAGTATACCAAAGTTGAGAGAACTGGACAGACAGTTCAGTAGGCCGGTGAGGGATCCTATTAGACCGGGCAGGATGATGGAGGAACAGGATGCTGCTGAGCGGTAGACCAAGCGGTTGACGGGTTGCAGGCTTCGGTAGTTGTCGATGCCTCCTACGTTCACTTTGCTGAAGTCTTTGTACTGTAGGAGAGAATGAGTTTAAGATTTTGGAAGTCGTATCGAAAAAATCCAGCCGGACTGGACTTGAACCCGTAACCTTCCTCTTGTTTTGAGGGTGCGATACCAATTTTCGTAAGTAGCGGATAACACTTTAAAAATAAAAATAACGATGAGAAGAAAAGTGATAGATAATATGATTTGCAAAATTAAGAAACGCTAGAATTAGATGTTTATATGGAGAAATAAGCTGATAATGAGTGTTTAGAAAACGGCTGCAACAAACAGTTTGGCCTGGAACTCAGTGGTAAATAAAAACTAAGCCGCGTGGTTACAATAATATGCTAGAAAAACAAACGTTATTTACAGACTTAAGAAGAAATAGACGAAGTACTAACCTGAACATCAGAGATGTGTATAGGCACGTTCATGACAATCCAAGTAACGACCTCCTGACAGTTCGGAGTGGTCAGCGAGCCATGGTAAGTGTAGTACGACTGAAGATTCGGGCTCATCATACGCCTGCAGAAGATTTATGACGTCAGTATAATATTAGATCATGTAATTGCTGGAGAAAGAACAAAAATGAGATAGAATGTCGCTAATATTTCGTTTAAAGGGGGGGGGGGGGGGGGTTAAGAGATTTTGGAAGAGGCAATAACAAATGAAAGGAGCAATAACAAAATAACTTACAAGAGGTTGAGATTCATAGGTTCAGATTGTACATAGGTCTTCTCAAGAAGCTTAGGCACGACTGGCATTAGTTCAGATAGTGCATGCTTACTCTCTTCGTCACTCCTGACCTGCGAAAGAAAATTTAATGGCGTTAAACACAAATTCAGAACTAATTAAACGTGGACATGCTCTAGCAAGATAAAACTTTAGCGAAATGTGGAGACCTTTGTCCAGAAGGGAAAAAGGACAAGTAAATATAATCATTTAGCGGATCCCATCCTTCTTTTCTCATCACTCTAGGCTTAGCAGAAAAGTTTGGAACATTAACATTCTAACAAAAATAGCTTCACCTTAACAAAAACTAGTTTTTTGCTCAAAATGGTTTACGTCAGAAGGTCAGGATACTAGAATAAGGCCAGAAGTTGGATACAGAGGGTCAGAATAAAATGTTCTTACCTGACATAAAATTCCGACCACAGCAAGACCGTCAGGCCGCTTCAAAGCCTCTTCCACCGTAAGCCCAGTCTTGATGTGGACCATGTGGATCTCCAAGGGATATCTTCGAAGTGAACAACCAATTAGGACATACGCATTTTCAATGATAATGTGCTAAGTCTTTCGTTCACTATACCCACGACTTTTCTGACCCATATTTTAGAACTATGAACATAAATCGAAGTTTAAATCAGCTTTTTTACAGTTTCCAATGTACTGTCAAAAAACTATTCTGCAGCGATTTTGTTTTTAATTAATATAATCAAGTATTTTGCAAGCTTCATACAAAAGAAGAAGAGTTATTTAACTATACTAGTTAAATCACCCAGTTGAATTTACAAGTCAATCAAAAAGAGATTCAGAAGATAATGGAAAATTTGAATTCATCCTTATCTCGTTAACACAGTCGTTTTACATAAACATTAAGAGCAACGTTTGGTCCAAGGAATCTCTCTTCAAATAAAAACCGATATGTCCGACTTACACGCGTATGTACGTAGTTTATATTACGTAATGTGCCTACATAAAGGATTGGTGTACATAGGGATAGAGCTGACATAACAGAGAATGGTAGCGTAAGGCCAAGGTTAATTTATTATATACTTAGGTATATGTAGAAAAGTATTGATATATTGCTTTAGCTAGGTGTGTGACATTGCATTGAGTTTACTGCCTTCCGTATTACATAAAATTGGATTTTATAGAGTACGGATATTTCTGTTTCCATGTTAACAGTTGGCAGGTGGCTATTTGGTATGTAATAGATAGTATTTCTTTTAGTTATACTTTTTACAAACTAAATATTGGCTATATTTAGTTTGTAAGATTAACAATTGCTATTTATGTTTGAAACCTTACAAGGAAACTACATTGTACTAGTAATTATGACTTGTAAACAACGTTAGTTTCAGAACTTTTTAAGTTTTCGCGAACTATACTCATGTTTCTAAGACAAAACGAGTCTTTTCGCGCACAGATTTATATCAAAATCATAATTTTGACTAACCTCGACGTTTCGGCCAAATTACATCGGCCGTGGTCACGAGAGACTGAAGCGAGCGGGTGTCATTGCCAGGAAGCGCGAATGTTGTCACCAACTACCCGCACTTAGTTTTCTGATTCGCACGTATCACTGTTTCGACACACAATACTAACAGTATCTGAAGTTACGCGTGGATCTAAATCGCAACATGAACACCTAACTATAACTGGATTCCACGATGCAGATGATAATCTAAAGCCGTCCTCGCGATTAAAATTGCGATATTTCTTTATCTCGACGGCTTCTTGGGTAATATTGGCGTTCGGTGGAGAGAATTTTCGGGTCGGGAAGTTCTATCCAGTGGTTTGGTCCTGATTCACAAAAGACCCGTTTTGTCTTAAAAACAACGTTAGTTTCAATTATCAAACTCTAGGAAGAATATCTTTTATTTGTATGATGAGTTTTTCTTTAAAATTTAGGGAGATTCTTCAAGTTCGACATCAAACAACAAATTGGGCCGGAAAAGTTGATGTATAAATAAAGTTACACGGACACAATTTCCGATGAGTACCTACCTATCGCTAAATAATTAAATTACTTCCTTTTACGTAAAACAAGGAAATTGATAGAAGCATAAATAACAAAATTAAAAAAACGAGTGTGCTATATAGACTTCATGACTGAAGTAAAACTTCTTTTTCAAAATATTAATTTATAAAATTGTTCAAGAACGAAATGAAATTACGAAAATTAATCAAACAACCTACTGACTGATATATATAGATATATATGTATTTCATTCACTGACTATGAGAGGAAGAGAGAAAGATAATGTGCGCGCGCATCTCTCTTGCTCCTACAGTAATTACGAAACGTAACTCTCTCTTTCTATTTTCACTAACTTATATCTCCCTATCAACTTCAGTTCGCACTTTTGACTGTGAACTGTGACTGGAAGACTGTGTATTTTGACTTATGCACATGAAAAGAACCACTGGCGCTAATCAGAGTGTCGACACCGTGGTCCTTTCACTATCGGCCACAACGTCCTCACCATAACCACAATATCATAAACATTATATACATGAGAGCCGTTGGGTCTCTCTCGGTCTCTAAATTTATGAGAGAGGCCTATGTTCAACAGTGGACTTCCTATGGGTTGATATTAAGATGATCATAATGACCGCCATATCTCAAGTCTCAACCTACGCTCGGTGACAAAATAACAATCTGATACTAATTATACATCCATACTAATATTATAAATGCGAATGTAACTCTGTTTGTTTGTTACCACGACGAAACTGCTGAACGGATTGTTATGTAATTTGGCAAGAAGATAGGCTATCTTTTGTCGAAAAATAATATTGAAGGGGAGTGAAATAGGGCTTGAAAGTTAGTATGGGCAATCCAAAATTACTCAAGTTAGGGATCTGGAATATCAGATTATCAGATTTAGTATACCTAGTCAGGTCATAAATTCTGTCACATGTTTAATATAAAATAATTGAAACAAGTTTATTCATTATGTAACCATTTATATACCAAAATGAACTTAACAAAACATAGATTCTTATGACACTAAAGTTTATTCAAAATGACCTCCGTGATTTTGAATACAGGCCTTCAATCTGCGCGGCCAGTTGTCTATCGCAGCACGAACGAGGTCCATGTCAATATCGGCTGCTGCCTTAATCAAGGATGTCTTGAGTGACTCTAAATTGGGATGAGGCTTTGAGCACGCCTTTTCCTCCAAGTGTTGCCATATCTTGTAATCCAACGGATTCAAATCTGGACTGGAGGAGGGCCAGTCTTCGTGCCGGATGAAGTCGATTTCACGCGCCGCCAGCCAGTCTTGTGTGCTCTTCGCTCTATGAGCTGGCGCCGAATCTTGTTGGAATACCCAGTGCCTGTTATTGAACATGGTATGAGAAACAGGTTCCACAAGGTTCGTCAGGACTGTATTTTGATACACAACTGCATTCGTTTTTACACCTTTCTCACAAAAATGTACCTCTGTTAAGCCCCAATAAGAAACTCCCAACCATACCATGAGCGAGGATGGAAAATGACCTGGTTGGACACGCGGAATACGGTTGCTCGCTTCTTCACTACTGTGTGCGTACACCTTATCATTTTGTTTGTTGTAGCTCTCTTCTACGGTAAAAATTTTTTCATCCGAAAAAAGAATTTCACGATTTTTTTTTCCCGCGTACCGCTTCAACAAAGCGCGGCATCTCTTCAGTCTCAGGTCCATTAGACGAGCATTCAAACGATGTCCTGTTTTTCTTCGATATGCCCGAAGCCCTAAGTCTTCATTTAACACCCTTTTCACCGTGGTTCTGCTTAACCCCATCTGAAGGGCCAACAGTTTCTGCTTACATTTGGGATTTCTTTGAATTCGCGCCTTCACAGCTTTTATCACTGCTGGAGTCCTAACAGACCGAGGGCGACCACTTTTTGACCTGTCATCTACACTAGAGTCTTCATTGTATCGTTTGATGGTGCGATAAACGAATCTTTTGGTTATATTAAAATTTTCAGTATGTCAAAAAATTGAATTGGTGCGTAACCGCAACGATGCAACGCAATAACTGCAACACGGTCTTCTTTAAGCGTCCACTCCATATTTAAAAAAGAGTAAAATTCTAAAAAGTATACATTTTTATTTTCATGAACAATTCGAAATTCGAATTCTATAAACTTTTTTGTGGCCAGCACTCTAAAAGAAAAGTTTTTACTGTGTGACAATACTTATGACCTGACTAGGTATAAGTAGATTATGACCAGGATTAATACATAGGCTAGTTCTTACCCCACTGTGCAGAAGAAGGGTAATGTTTTTTGACAAACAACGCGTGCGAGAATCCGCGGGCGGGTCAGCTAGTTCTAAATAATGGTGAATTTTACGACTCACTTCATCCCATCGATGGCGTGCTCTGAAAGCCAGTGAAGATGGAATTGCATGAAGGTGTAGTTCCCCCGAAGAGGGCCGCCAGACAGGACGGGCGCCTGGAGTGCCATCAGCTTGTTCCATTGCACTGTTGGATCAGACAGTTTTATAAGATTGAATGAATGAGAACACTTTATTGTACACATTAAAACAATACAGACAAAATAGGAGACACAAAGCAAATTATACAATGGGCGGTCTTATAGCTTAGAAGCGATTTCTTCCAGACAACCTTTGGATGTAGAGGATTTAGTAATGTCAAAGATATGTTCGGGGATGCACTTAAGATATGGATAAAGGGAGTGCAACTAATACCTAAATAAAAAACAAATAGACATAAATAAATTATTAAATTACATACCCAAATATAATTTATAAAATTATGATATATAAGAATCAATGTCAAGAACTGATGATATTTTTTGTCGACTAGCTTTTAGTTTGGACGAGCTCAAAACTCTAAGAACAGACGGCCGTTGGGGCAGAAAGGTCCTCGAGTGGAGACCACACACTGACCAAGCGCAGGGACCCTCACTAGATGGAAAGACGACCCGATAAAGGTTGCTGGAAGCCGTTGGGTGCAGGCAGCACAAGATCGGTTGCTCTAGAAATATTCAGCATTGTTCTGCAGTAGTCGTCCTGTGGCTCGTATGATGATGATGATCGGGTTGCTAGATTACTAAATCATTCCAAATACTACTGAACTACACATCCCTGTATTAAGGGAAACGCGAATTTAATCAATAATGACGAATTTAACCTCTCTTACGGCTTTATCTAACCCAAAACGAAAGCCAAACCTGTACTATGAGATACCAGATAACTGAAAGAATTATAATCTATACATAGACCAGGAAAAATATCTGTAGATTATATTCTAAACATTTGTTACGCAACGGGAAGTGTTGTAATAGTGTACATTATGTTTTGGTGATCAAATAAATAAATACTAATAATAATATTACGAAAAAATCCAAACTCAAGGTTTGCCAAAGAGCAATGGAGCGCAGCGTGCTTGGAGTAAAGAGGATCGACAGAATCCGTAACACCACGCTGCGTTTAAAGACCGGCATTGCTGATGCAGGAAATAAGGATGCCAGGCTAAAATGGGATTGGGCGGGCCATGTGAGACGAATGCACCCGGACAGATGGGCAACTATCGTCACGCAGTGGGTGCCTGAAGACAGGCGACAGCGCCGAGGAAGGCCTAGTAGACGCTGGCGTGACGATCTCGATGCCTTCGAGACAGATTGGTGGAACTTGGCACGCGAGCGAAAGTCCTGGAAGACAGTGGGGGAGACCTTTGCCCAGCAGTGGGATGACGTAGGTCGAAAAATAATATTACAAAAAGGTGCATAGTGCCCGTAATTTCTCCAGAATCTTTAACTCAAAAATTCTTCTATATTTAAGTACGGTCTTCAGGCATCCACAGAAATAAATAAATCGTCTATGTGTTGACGTCAATTCCTTTATAACATCCAAAGAAAATTGTGTTTATTATCCCAGATTTACCGTCATCTCGCCCGAGCTTTCCCTTGAATCATCCCTCAGTCTCCCAGCTTTTATTACAGTTTTATTCATAGATTCAAAAGGTACTGCAAATCTCTTTATTTGTGCTCAAACCACTATCCAAAGAGATGAGGTGAGGTAGCATCATTATGAAGTCAGATGAATAAATAAAGGCTTTCATTGCATCAACAACTCGAAACTAGGTCAGTTCCCACCTGGTTCCTGAATGCGAATAATAGATAGCTGGCCTACTTCTCGTAAATTAGATTCTGAGACCATCATGGCTCCGGGCTTAGAATCTAATTCAGTTTCCAAGTGGAACCGGATCCCCTGCGCACATTCATAATTAGGTCAGGTGACAAATTTTCGGACGAAGCTTTATGGATGTTTTGGTAGGTTTGGTGAGTGTTTTGATGCGCGCACCTAAGAAAAAACGATGCGTGATAAATACCGTATCCATATTTATATTATAAATGGGAAAGTAACTATGTTTGTTTGTTACCTTTTCACGACTAAACGGCTGAACGGATCGTGATAAAATTTGGCAAGGAGATAGATTATACCCTCGAGAAGGACAAGGCTATCTTTTGTCTCAAAAATAATGTTTAATAGGGGTTGAAAGTTTGTATGGGCAATCCATAATTCCTTAAATTAGGGATCTGAAAATTCATATTTAAACTTAAAGTAAGAAATAAAGAAATATGTGTTTCAACAATTACATATGTGTGTATATGTGAATATGTGTTTAAATACAATTTATGTATGTAGGTATGACAATATATATATTTTATGTATCTTAATATTAATATTTATGTAATTTTATGATTATATTAGATAATATAATTAAGCATTTTATTATAAATTATCTATAAATTGTAAAATATACTTGTTCTAGGATTTCTAATAATATCTTACGCCGCCGTCCTTATTTCTTCATATAGATCCTGTCCATCCAAAGGTTGCCTGGAAGAGATCGCTTTTAGCGATAAGGCCGCCCATTGTACCTATGATTTAAAAGTGTATTTTCTTTTTTAAGTTTGTAATTAATAGTGTGCAATAAAGAACTTATCTATCTATCTATCTAACTATCAACTTTTTTGCAAAATCATTCTATAGGGATAAAGTAAGTAAGTAAGTAAGTAGGGGGGGGGGGGGATAAAGTAAGGGGTTAAAATTATGAGGTATTCTTTAGATGCACTCCCTATGTAGGTACAGTTGGTATATAGATACATTATGACCGGGATTAGGACATAGGCTACTTTTTACCCGACTGCGCAGAAGGAGGGTAATGTTTTTATTAACAAACCACGCGTGCGAAGCCACGGGCGGGTAAGCTAGTTTATGATAATGACTGAAATAAATCACGAAAGTAAAATAACAGACAATAGTTACACAGTCTGTACTCTGCATTATCTTATGTACTATTTTTGAATAAAACTTTTTTAAATAGGATTCCTTATCGTTATCAGGTTCCTATAATAATAAGTCATATTATTATGAATTGGGAATTGCTCGTAGTGTACCTTGCTTAGTCGTTCTTGCGTGGTCTCCAACACCTCTATCTACCGACTTACAAGCTACTCACTGTTTTCAGCAGTATCAGCCACATCTCCATACCTTCGATAGATGGTTTATTGAATGCCACGACAAACTGTCCTATGATACATCTATCCATCGACTTCATGCGAATTTTACAAGTTACTTACAAGTATGCCCATTGTTTTCAGCAGTGACAGTCACGTCTCCATACCCTCGGAAGACCAGAGGACCCCGGATATGCGCCTGATGAGGATCCAGGACGGTGTCTCGCGTCATGATATTGATAGGTGACTGCAGGTCACCGGTATTGCACTGCCCTGGCCATCTTGTCTCGTCTGGAAGTTAGAATGGGTTAGTGGTTGGGCGGGGCACTGAGGTCTTTACATTTAAGGAAGATTTAAACAGCGCATGGTGGCTAGTTGCAGCACAGGATTGGAGTTTTTGGCTGAGCTCGCTTGCAAGTAAATGTATGGAAGAATACGAAATTGCTCAAGATAACTATTGACGATTGGGCTCTGGGTTTTTTCTAATGTGAAATAACAGAGTCATTAAAAATGTTTACTTACAATCATAGGACCACTCCGCTTGGGAACTTAAACCTGTAAAAATACAAAGAAGGGTTAACTTCACGTTTTACGTTGGGTGACATCGAGGTAGACAGGGGATTGAATTCACATTTCCAGGTATCATTGCAAACTACTTTCTCTTGGACAGCGCGGCATCACAATAAGGGTAAAGTCTTCGCTACATACGTTCGAAAAAATGAGGTACCGCTATCTATACTATTATTATAAAGAGGAACGATTTGTTTGTTTGTTTGTATTGAATAGGCTCCGAAACTACTGGACCGATTTAAAAAATTCTTTCACTGTTGGGAAGCTACACTATCCCCGGGTGATATAGGGTACTTTTTACCCAACTGCGCAGAAGGAGGGGTTTTTTTATACTACTTATATGGTAAACAAGCTTGCAGTCCACCAGATGTTAAGTGGCTACTGCAGTTCATGGATATCCACATAAAATTAAAAACAAGCTATTATGTTGTCTTGATCTCTATGTGGATACGTTACCATACTATAGGACTTAGCTGTTATGCCTATGTGCCAGTAATTACAGGAACATACCATTACCATCTAACCGGAACACAGCTGCACAAGTACTGCTATTTGGCGGCAGATAAAGGTAAGATCAATAATGTTTTTATTTAAAAAACTACGCGTGCGAAGCTGCGGATGGGTCAGCTAGTTTAATAATAAAATGAATTAAAATGTTAAATGTTTAAATGTTGTTAAATTACAAGATGCAATTTTAGTTTAGGTCCAACACTTGTTGCAAAAAAATCTAGTAAATCTAAGCGGTGACTATCAAAATCAAAAATCCCTTTTAGTCAATTCAAGTCAATGCAACATTACCTTCTGAAAGAGACGCTACCTTTATACAAGTGGTTCGGAATATGTATTAACTAGGGAATGCAATCCCGACTCGAGATTGAAAATTCGAGATCCCGCGGGATTAGAAATATCAATCCCGCGGGATCCCGGAATTTTCGGGATCCCGTCTAGTTTAAAAAAAATGTTAAATTCGGATGACTGAAAAAGCTAATAACTGCTTGTTTGTGATAGTGAGATTAACTAAAATAACATATTACTCGAAAGAAAATAAAAATCTTTATTCTTTACAGTGGCGGATTTACCAGCAGGCTGAGTAGGCTCGAGCCTAGGGCGGCAGATTTTGGGGGCGGCAAATTTTGGGGCATGATTTTTTTTTTTTACCTCATAGAAATCAAAAAGATATTTCTATGACGGTTTTCTGATGTCTTACAGATAGAAGGCTGCAACAAATTTTGTCGATGACTTTTCTCTCTCACTTGTCATTGCACATTCCGAGTGTAGCAAACTTCCATATGCTAGAGTAAAAGAGCTAGTTCGATATAGCGAAATTGTAAAAAATATGCCCCTCTTCCCACTTACAACCCATACATGCCAGTCTTACTACTGGTTGGAGGCTACGAACTGGATGGTTTGTAGGTATATAATTTATCGATTTTTATTCGAATATAATGAATAATTTAGTGAATAATTTTACCGATTTCAATCTTATGTATCGACTATTATGTGTTTCACATACACTAGTAGCTTCAGAAAATACGATTAGAATTAAAAAAAAAACTTGAACAGTAATAGCGAGATAGTCTTAAGTCAAAAAAATATTTTTTCCCCGAACGCGGTATTTTTTTAATGCTACAATTATCAATGACGTCAATGTTGCACGTGCACGTGGCGAGCTTCATTCTCTATTCCAATAACCGTGTGGGTTACCCCGGTTACCCGAACAAATCGAGGCGAAAAACGAAAACAAAATCAGATCACCAAATGTTCATTATTGTGTAAATAGCATACATGATTGAGTTTCGATTATCTCAAAAATATACCGAAAAATAATTTTACGTGCAATTTCAACGAAATTGTTGCATTGTAAAAATAATGTATGATATGACAATTGTTGAGGCAAGGGCGGCAAAAACTATTCAGCCTATACCTTGAAAATTTGTAAATCCGCCACTGATTCTTTAATCTTACCAACTAAATAATTATCGTCACCTGTCGCTAATATCACAGAATAATAACTAGTAACTACTAATATTCGGAAATAGTCGGAATAGTTTTCTAACGCTGTTTGGCGTTCCTGCCGCTCGCGGCCGTCAGTCAGCGCGCCGCTTGCGCCCCGAGTGGACGTGTGTAGCGTCGCTGACCACTGCCGCCCAATCCCGTCAATCTCGAACGGGATCTCGTCATATGATGCGTCGGGATTGATCCCGAAAAATTACACGAGATCTCGCGAGATCGGGATTGCATTCCCTAGTATTAACTCGAATGGGTGTCATTGGTGGCGATTCTGTTGTTTACGCTGACTAACTAAAATTAAGTAAAATACGAACGGTCTTATTTTGTTTACGCTAAAGGTTAAATTAATATGATATTTAAAGTGACATTTCTAAAATTAAGTATTTTTTACTAAGATGGCGTTTTTTGGGCTAGTTTTAGTCAGCAGTCAAATTGGTACTGATTAAAGCTAGCCCGTAAACACGCCATCATAGTAAAAATTACTTAATTTTAGAAATGTCATTCTAATTTGATCTTTAGCGTAAACCAAATAAGACCGTTCGTATTTTACCAAATTTTAGTTAGTCAGTGTAAACAACAGAATCGCCACCAATGTCCTCAGTTAAACGAACATTATAATAAATATGTTATGATTTTGACGACCTCCGTGGCGCAGTGGGCGAATAGCCGGCTGAGACGCAGGAGGTAGCGGGTTCGATTCCCGCTGCGGAACAAATGTTTGCATGATCTACAGATATTTGTTCCGGGTCTGGTTGTTTCTCTATGTATTATAAGTATGTATTTACAAAAAAAAAAGTATATAAGTATTCTATCAGTTATCTGGTTCCCATAGTACAAGCTATGCTTAGTTTGGGGCTAGATAGCGCTGTGTGAAATGTCCAGCAATATTTATATTTATTTATTTATTTTTTAGTAAAAAATAACACAAAAAATCTGCTGTTTTTGGAGAAAATAAAAGAACTAACTGACTTCAAAATTTAGGCTAATTTCACTTCAAGGTCCGTTATTTCCACCATGTACAGATATTCCTTTATATTAGTTTATCTATTATTTTTCAACTAGTGATTATTGATGTGTAATATTTGAAATTACGTTTATGAAAAATACTCTCTCTCTCTCTATATATATTTGATGTTTCGTTCGTATTCTTAATATATCTTAGTCTTATTTTTTTATGATAAAATTTTTCCTGCTACATTATGTCACGCAAAAATATTTTTTCAACACTACGCAAAGGTTAACTGGAAGAAAATGCTTGCTAGCATTAAGTTCGCCTATGTACAGATTTATGTATTTTGTGCAATAAATAATTTTCAATCAATCAATCAATCAAATTTTGTTATTTATCGGTATCTATGCTTGAGGACCAGATACTAAAGTAAATTTTCTTTTCCGTTATAGAGTTTGATAAAAATAATTCGGATTGTTTGATTGCTTCATGCGTCATGGCAATTTTTTTAGTAACATCGCAGGATTACATTTACATATATTTATTAACTAGTGGTTCGCCCCGAACTGAGATCTCGCGTAATATTTGACTATCATAATAGTGCCACGAAATGCATATCCAACTGACTTGACCTACAGTTTCATTCAAGTTACAGGTAACGAAAGTTCATGCAAATTGGTACTCATTTTTGAGGAACTAATTGCAGTTATTCTGGATTTCAGACTTTTGCCTATATTTGTGTTACTAAAGCTACACGCATACGAAATGTCAGCACTGTGGGGTCACTGGTGTACCCTGTGAATTTTGTCAAAGTTCAGTTTTTAATATGGCTAATAACTTAAATACTACAAGGTTATCAAATTTCACAATAATCGGATAAACGCTTCAAAAGTTATCCTCGGACAAACAAACATACATACATACAACGCCGATTTAAGTTCATTTGGAGAACTCGCTTCGCTCGATACTGGTTCATTGTACAGGTTAATACAAATCTATTTTGGTATATGAAAAATAAACGACAAGATAAAGAAAATCATCATCATCAAATCATATCCAATCTATCTTACGAGGAAACTGAGGAATTACTAACCGTAATAAAGTAACATTTTAAAGATTGTATAGTACGTAAATTCATACCTTAGTTTTTTTTGTAAATAGATTCTACGTTTTGTTAACTTGAGTACCTATTCATAAGTTACCCCAGTCCAACCTTTTTCGCCTGAGATACAGGTTTTCCTAGTTCAGGCAATGTATAAAATCTAACCTATAAGTAGATATTAATCCCTAATGTTAATCTTAGCAATATGAAAAATGAATAAAAAATTATGATTATTTTATTTATTTATCAGCCACAGGACGACTACTGAACATATGAATCCCCAATACACGGTTCCAGAGCGACCGACCTTACCTACCGTAAAATGGGATGACTACTTATGTGGCACTTCTTATTGTTTTTAGGTTCCCGTACCCAAAGGGTAAAACGGCACCCTTTTACTGAGGCTCTGCTGTCTGTCTGTTCGTCTGTCACCAGGCTGTATCACATAAACCGTGATAGTTAGACAGTTGAAATTTTCACAAATGATGTAGTTCTGTTGCCGCTATAACAAAAAATACCAAAAACAGAATAAAATAAATATTTAAGGGGGCTCTCACACAACAAACGTGATTTTTTTTCTCGTTTTATCTCGATATTGATAACGGCAACCAGCAGACGCTTGAAATATTGACAGAATATTGAGTTATATATATACTTTAAAAATAAATAATTAAATTAAAATAAAACAAATATTTAAGGGGGGCTCCCATACCACAAACGTGTTTTTTGCCGTTTTTATAGATAATGGTACGGAACCCTTCATGCGCGAGTCCGACTCGTACTTGGCCGGTTTTTAATTTCATCATCACCATCATATCAGCCGTAGGACGTCCACTGCTGGACAAAGGCCTCCCTCATTGATCTCCAGGAACTGCGGTTGGCAGCGGCCTGCATCCAACGCCGACCTGCGGTTCTTACCAAGTCGTCTGCCCATCTTGTGGGTGGACGTCCTATGCTGCGCTTGCCGGTCCGTGGCCTCCACTCGAGAACCTTTCGGCCCCATCGGCCATCTGTTCTGTGCGCTATATGGCCTGCCCATTGCCACTTCAACGTGCTAATCCGTCGGGCTATGTCGGTGACTTGAGTTCTCCTACGTATCTCCTCATTTCTGATTCGATCCCGTAGAGAAACCCCGAGCTTAGCCCTCTCCATAGCTCGTAATTTATAGTTATATTAATATTTTAATTTATAGCAAAATAAATAGTTTTTCACTATTATAAAAATACAGGCATATTATTTACATATTCAATCTTTATTATTTAGTCATAGATTCCCGTACCAAACAAATTTTTAGTGGCACATTCTAGAATTTTGAATCAATCAATTTATTCTCATTACTAGCTTCCGCCAGCGGCTTCGCACGCGTGGTTTGTCAACAAAAAGTAGCTTAAATCTACGTACAATACTATTAGTAGTAGGTAATAGTAGTGGGACAATACTATTATTATTATTATTTTGGTGTGTACCGCTTGTGGCAGTTACTGTTCAATAGCGTACCTTCGTTCATAACAAAATATTTTTAATTGACTCACTTCACTCGCCGAGTCTTGCTTCTGTTTAGTGTTCTCGTTAGCGTTCAAAATACTTCAAATTTTTCGATGTTAGTGTTCGGGGTGAAAATGTGCCACCTCACATTCTTACCTTCGTAATTGATAGAGCGAAGCGAGATCTCTAAATCAAGTTGGGCAAATTGGCGTTGTATGTACCTATCTATGTATGTTTGTTTGTCCGAGGACAACTTTCGCAGTCTTTATTCGATCATCATGAAATTTGGTATATAGAAGGTATCTAGTGATGGCAAAATTTTGGTGTTGCTAAATGAGCTAAAAATCTGGGGGGGTTGTTATGATATTGGGGTTCAAGAGGGGTAAAAAAAATAAAATGAGACTATACGGTCAAATAGCACGTCTACTAATAGGTATAGGCGAATATATTTCGACCCCGTTTTTATTTTTTGTTTAAACCTTGTAGTTTTTAAGTTACTAGCCATAATAAACACTGAACTTTAACAAAATTCACACAGGGTACACCAGTGACCCCCTAGTACTGAAATTTGGTATGCGTGTAGCTTTAATGGACACAAATACTTATAGGGAAAAGTCTGAAATCCAGAATAACTGCAATTTCTACGCCCAAAAAAGAGTAACCAATTAACATGCACTGGTAAGTTAGTTATGCATTTCGTGGCACTATTTTGATAGTCAAAGTTACGTACAAATAATATGTTTTTGTTTTTATGGGAGACTCGCGAGATCTCAGTTCGGGGCGAACAACTAGTAGGTATACCTATTTAGGTATAGCTTTGTTTATAAGCACCCATATCAACCCTTCGGCTATTATAGTATTGTATTTAAATATCAATTAATAGTGCTCCACGCCCAACATACTTTGACAACGAAATACGCAGTAGATTTTGCAGGACAACTGAAAGTTTCACACCTCCAAACTCAACTAACCGGTTAATTATTTCCATCATATAAATAAGTGTTGCCATAAAATAAACTATTTCAGAATATTTGTAACTTGTAACGAACCGATCTGTAATCAAAGAAGGTGCTGGTATTATAGATAAAGTAGAAACTGATTAAAATTTTTTTTTTTTAATTTCTAAGCCACAACTCTATTGCATATATTCACCTGCCTGGCACATAATTAAATCATATTACTCGGTATTTCATTACTCATTCGTAAATTTATGTCATACAATTAAAGGTCTTATCGCTATGTAGTGATCTCTAACAGACGACCTTTGCATGAAATGAATTTTGTGAATTTTAGACATCAAACATGCCTTTACCTGTGTTTTATAAGTACTAGTAGAGTATTCATCTTTCATCTTTTTAATTATTAACGATAATTTAAAAAGTTATTTGTTTTAATATGTCTAATTTCTAGTAGTCAGAAATTCATAGATATTAGTCATAGCACGAGTTTTGAAAGCAAAATGATTTCAACTTTGGGTACCTATGTACATAAAGTTTAGTTATTTTTTTCAGAGTTAGGCTTTATTCCAAATTATTATATATTTGTAAATTAAAATTATAAGGAGATTATTAACGAATAACACTAGGATTAAAAAACAACCCTTACCTATAAGACTGGCAACAATGAACACAATATTCTTCATTTTGAAAACTTTACACAAAACAATAACAATTCTTTCGATAATCCAAATCAATTATTCAAATTGATTAAATGGATGTCATCGAACGCACACACAGGACACAACTAAGAAATGGAGCACGAATTATCGACTTTTTATACATGTTTATGAAAAAAACTTTTTACTTTTTTTGGAATGCGCGCCTCGTATCGTCGCGTCAGCCGTGCCATTCAGTCGACTAGATACTTTGTGATATAGTAGGGAGTGGAATACTGTCGCCTACTGTGACCAATAATGGTATTATCTACGCCAATTTCACAGGTTGGTCGGAGTATTTACCCTTTTATGTTTGCTGTACATATCTGATATGTAAATACACCAAAACTAATGATTAACTTTTAACGGTTGTCAATTCATTTTACTTCCCGGAAAATTAGTTTTTTTAAATAAAATACACGAACATTAATGATTGAGTTTCTTTTTATGCAAGTATGAATGTGTTATTATGATTTTTTTCAAAAAAAATATTTAATAAATAAGTCAGAAATACTCAACAGCTAGTCAGTTTTTCTGCCAACAAAATGGGCAAACACAAGAACTACTTCTTAGATTTGAACAATTAATATCTTGATCTTTTTTAGCCCTGGGTTTAGTAATTTTCACTGAAAACAAGTATTCTAATCTCATTGAAATGTAAGAAATAATACTTAAAACATCTTAATAATAATTTATCTATAACAACTTAAACCGGAATATACATATATTATGACATATGTGTGAGCAAGTCTTAGTGTCCATTTTGCACAATTTCATACGTCATGATCATAGGATACACTTTGAGTCAGAAGTCATAAATATAAAGTCTTCAGTGAAAGTAATGTTCTTATCCTGATAGTATTTATACTTTAATACTATATATATTACTATATTATACTATATGTATATTATACTTAATATATATATATATAGTATATTTTAATACGTACTGATAATACGACTTCGAAAGTAACTATGTGCCTCTGTATGTCTGTCTGTTCTGTTTTCACGACTGTTTGAACCGATTTTGATGAAATTTGGTTAGGCCACTTTTTACCCAACTGCGCAGGAGGGTAATGTAAATTAACGAACCACACGTGCGAAGCCGCGGGCGTGTCAGCTAGTAGATAATTTAATGTTTTTCAGTCTGCATAGCCGTGTGTCGCAAAGGTATGAAGTTCGCGACCGGGCGTGCGCAGGTCATCTAATTTACTAATAAAAATCTTACAAGGGAAGTTACGATTTATGTTGTCATCTAAATAAAACGGTTCAAGATGATCGCTGTCAGCTAAGAAATAGAGCAAATCTTAAATGACATATTTATTACGATTGCGATTGACATTTGACAGTCGTCTTTTTTCAACAGTTGTTTGTGGTTTCAAGTGAGAAGGCGGTTACTGCTTGCTGGCGGCCTTGTGGTTGCTCTTCTGCACCGCCTGCGTGTGCTTGACGAAGTCGTCGTCGGCGGCCTTCACCTGCGGGGCCAGCTTCGCGTTGATCTGCTTCATGTTTGCGCCAACCTCCTTGGCCAGCTTCTGCGACTCCTGCAAGGCGTTCTGCACGGCGGCGGTCAGCTGCTCCTTGATCGCGTGGGCTTGCTGCTCGACCTCAGGGTGCGCCTTGCGTAGCTCGTCCGCGGTATTCTGCCGCTTCCTTCCTTCGCCTTTCAGTTCGCGTCGCCGATAGCTCCCTGCAGACTGTTGGAGAACGCGATGTGCTGAGCCAGCACGCTGTCGGAGCCGTCCTTAACCGCCTTCTGGAAGGCCTGCGAGTCCTTGGAGGTGGTGAGCGCATTCAGCTGCTGCTTGAACGTCTCCGTGAACTCCTTGATGTGCGACTCCATCTCTTCCATCAGAGTCGGCGCATCGCTCTTCACCACGCTGGCGTGGCCAAGAGCTAAATTGTGAATGTGGACGTTACCAATCTCCTCAAGAGATTCTGAAAGCTAATTAAAAACAGGTGATTTTTAACAAAAATATAACCGACTTAAGGTAACAGAAAAATCCAAACAACAGAACCGATTTTGATGAATTTTTTTCAAATAAAAATATTTTTCTAAATCTGTTGTTAAATGACGGAGTTCTGAGATAACAAACAAAAAAAGACACAACTGATTTAAAAAAACCTCCTTTCTTTGAAGTCGGTTAGATACATATTCATTTGGTAGAAGCACTTATTGGTGATTCCTCTGTGTGTCTAAAGATTAAAATAAAAACTTGTCGAAGGATCATTTGTTCGCACGTGTGAACAAAACAAGATCGGTCAAGTGAGACTCTCGCGCCGAGGGTTCTCTACTTACGGAGATTTATATTGATTTGGTTGATTGAAAATAGTTTGTTGCACTTATAATACTTATCATGGCCTCATGACCAAGCTCAAGGTCGCTCAACGAGCTATGGAGAGGGCTATGCTCGGGGTTTCTTTGCGTGACAAAATCCAAAGTCAAAATCTTTTATTCATTAAAATCACAAGGATCACTTTGAAACGTCAATTTTACTGCCTGTTCCTTCGTGACCAAGCCAGGAAAGAAAGGCAAGAAACAAGGCTAATTCCGCAATGAGAAAATCCGCAGAAGAACTAAATTTGCCGACATAGCTCTCAAAATTAGCAAGTTGAAGTGGCAATGGATAGGCCACATCGCTCGTAGAACCGATAACCGTTGGGGAAGAAAGATTCTCGAGTGGAGACCACGGACTGGAAGACGCAGCGTGAGCCGGCCCCCCACAAGGTGAACCGACGATCTAGTAAGAATCGCGGGGAGCCGTTGGGCGCAAACGGCTACCAACCGCTCGTTGTGGCGATCTAAGGGGGAGGCCTATGCTCAGCAGTGGACGTCTTCCGGCTGATGATGATGATGATGACTTATAACACAAGTAAAAAGGCGAACTTAATGCTTAAGAGCATTCTCTTCCAGATAACCTTTGTGTATTGTAGATAAAGATGTATAACTAGAGCACAGGAAAGAAAACTAATGAAAATGATGATTTGATTGAAACTAATGATTTGGCAGTGCTATCTAGTTAAATAGATAATGCTGGACATTTCACACAGCGCTATCTAACCCCAAACTAAGCAACGCTACTATGGGTACAGATAGCTGAAAAAATACTTTCTTTTTTTGTAAATACATACATAAAATACATAGAGAAACAACCGGAACAAATATTTGTGGATCATGCGAACATTTGTTCCGCGGCGGGAGTCGAACCCGCAACCTCTTGCGTCACATCCGGCTTATCGACCATTGCGCCACGGCGTCAAATTATATGAGTACAATCAGGCTATTAACTTATTTCTTTGTTTTCCAAACGAAGAAAGGGTAGTACATGCGTAGTGATGACGTCAGGACGAGACGTTCAGAAACCAGTTTAATGTTTACGATGAAAGTTTACGGTCAATTATTATTACTATCACTTCTCTACGTAAGATACTTCCTCTTCCTGTAAGGTTATTGTGTCACTGGTCTTTTCTTGGTTACGTTGCTTCATCAGGAACTCACAATATACCTAACTATTTGTATTATTATTTATTTCAGATTAAATACATAATTACATTACAATACAGTGAATTACATCGGCACATCATATTAATTAAATAAATAAATAATAAATATTGCTGGACATTTCACACAGCGATATCTAGCCCCAAACTAAGCAGAGCTTATACTATGGGAACCAGATATCTGATAGAATACTTATATACTTTTTTTTATAAATACATACTTTTATTAAGTGGAAAAACATCCAGACCCGGAACAAATATCTGTAGAGCATGCAAACATTTGTTCCGCGACGGGAAACAAACCCGCTATTCTTGCGTCTCAGCCGGCAATTCACCCACTGCGCCGTCGTCAAATTAAATTAAATTCAAAATTACTATATATATATATATATATATATATATATATATATAAAAAAGAAATAACAGATATCAATACTAAAAAAAAATATTCGTTACTGTCAGTATATAAATATGTCATAAATTTTAATAATACATGTAGCGTTTTATGTGTTTTAACTGTGTGTTTCGAAATCATGTTTATTGGAAATGGGGTCGTTGACCTCACACTGAAGAACTATGTTTATTCTGCATCTTTTCGGAATTCGATTGATTGTCGGTGTTTAGGCGAATAACCCGTAAAGGATCACGCCAAATATTGTATGGTTATGGCTGAAAAAAATAAAAAAAATAGTTGATTTGAAGTAAAATAAGTAAGTCACGAGTAGGGTCCGGAATTTTCTGGACTTTTCCGGTAATATAGGTCTTTGTCCGGAATGCGGGGGGAATCCTAAATTGACCGGAATTTCTACAATTTGAGTAGATAGCGAGTAAAATAAAACATAAAATAAACCAAATATTTAAATGACAAATAAATGAACAATCAACAACACTTATGTTATACATATGTCATTTTGTTATTGGTCATATATACAAGAACGAAATCCGCAGAACTAAAGTTGCCGACATAGCTCTCAAAATTAGCAAGTTGAAGTGGCAATGGGCGGGCCACATCGCTCGTAGAACCGATAACCGTTGGGGAAGAAAGGTTCTCGAGTGGAGACCACGGACTGGAAGACGCAGCGTAGACTGGCCCCATACAAGGTGGACCGACGATCTAGTAAGAATCGCGGGGAGCCGTTAGGCGCAAACGGCTACCAACCGCTCGTTGTGGCGATCTAAGGGGGAGGTCTATGTTCAGCAGTGGACGTCTTGCGGCTGATGATGATGATACAAAAAAGTTAAACTTCTTTACGCACGCTTGACTTGGGGAGTAAGCTGGTGAATGCGTTACGAAAAGTGCGAACGTAAGTTGAGAGGGAGATATATGTTAGTATAGGATATTTCATCAAATGTCAGGAATTCACTCTGGAATTTATATTTTTTAATCTGTAGTTACGATTGAATAGGTTTCTTCTAGGCAAGCATACAACGATGGTACTTTGTAGACTGCATGATCGCTTACCATCAGGCGAGATCGTGCTCAAATGCTAGCCTATAATTTATAAAAAAAACGTGTGTGTGTACTTATGTACGCACGTAAGAAGTTAAATTTCTTTGGCGTAACAGAACAAAAATAGCCAGAGATTTCATCCCGTTTGCCACAACTCTTTGTTTTAATAAGGAATGATAACTTAATAAATATATTTATGAGTTTTCACGGAAAATTGAGAGACAGTTATCAGTTAACTTCATCATGTCGCTTTTTGGCTGTCGGTGTGCGCGCGCATCGTTAAAATGTTACTCTTATAATTTTTTCCAAACGCGCCAAAAGAAGTATAACTTCAAAAAATAAAACGAGTTTATAGCAGTTTTATAGTATTAGTATTTGTATTGAGTATTTTTTACTGAAAAACTATGTTGAAATTATTTTCATTTCTATGAAAGTTTGTTCTGTTTTATGGGCAGAAGAGGGAGATTTCGGGATAACGTACAAATTTCTATAATCTCTGTTTAATTCGTTTATGCAAATAAACAGGTTTGTATACTTACCTAACTAGAAGTTTAATATTGTTTTCACAAAAGAGGTTTTGTAAAAGTAAACTTATTAACCCAAAAACCGTGGAAAATATGACCTTTTTTGGGAAAATATTTTTTAAACTTTTTTCCATTTAAACCAAAATTGCACTGAATCCTTGCTTAATATGTAATTTAATCATTACTTTGTAATTATAGATATTATTATCAAACGTGCAAATTGATAAGACTTATTAAATATAGATTACGCGGATAAATTGAAAACAGGTGATCGTGACTGTGATACGTACGAGTACTCGTAGGTTGGGCGATAGGCGAGAGGTGCGAGTTCGATTCCCGTTGTTGAACATAAGTTAATCTGCGTAAATGTGAGTCTGGGCGTGGCGGCACGCGCCTATTATGTGCGTGCGCATGTGTCCGCTTTTTGTACTGAACTTAAGTTCTGTACCATTTATTTTGTGATAGTAAGTTCCTGAAATCCACGATACAGTTACCTACCATAAACAAGTCAGTGAAATTCAAGAAATTGTGCACACTGCCTTTATGGATGCGATTTGATTTATCCTATTTGCCTGAAGCCAATCCCTCTAAACTTCTAATCCCTTTGACAGACATATCACCCTCTAGAGTGCGACGAGATGTGTTTTATGAAAAAATTTTGTGCATAATAATATATCTATGGTAGTTTCAAAAGTTATAAATTACTAGCTGACCCGCCCGCGGCTTCGCACGTTTAAAATTTCCCGTTCCCGTGGGAACTTCGAGATAAAAGCATAAAACACTCTTGTCAAAGTGATGCGACACTTCATGTAAATAATTTTTTTATGTTATTTGTGGGGAAACAGGCTTACGCGTATTGACGGTAACCGCTTACTGATTGTAAGCGGTTACCGTCGCGTATTGACACGATGGTATGGTCGATGCGTTCCCTACACTGTAGAAACCTCTTTACATTTCTCTTGAAGCGTGCCATGTCGTAGCCTAATGCGAAAACCTCAGATGGTAGCTCATTCCACATCTTGCAAGTATGGGGTAGAAAAGATCGCGTGAAGCGTGTGGTGCGCGATACCCAATTGTCGATTATATGTTCACGTCAATGAACGACGCCGACGGTTAAACTAATCATAAATATTGCTGGACATTTCACACAGCGCTATCTAGACCTAAATTAAGCAGAGCTTGTACTATGGGAACCAGATAACTGATAGAATGCTTATATACTATTTTTTATTTGCAAATACATACTTATAATATATAGAAAAACACCCAGACCCAGAACAAATACATATCTGCAGATCATTGAGTCTCAGCTGGCTATTTGCCCACTGCGCCACGGAGGTCGTCCGTTATATGGATCTTGTTCATACAAAAAGACTAATATCGCGATAAAAAAATGGGGGGGGGGGGGGGGGTAGGAGGGTGAACAATACTTTACGACCTATTCTCATATCTACCAAATATACAAAAAAAAATTAAAATCGGTAGACCCGTTTCTGAGGAGTGCGACCACAAACACCGTGACACGAGATTTTTATATATTAGAGAAGATCCTTTCACCCCCACCTATTCAAAAGTTCGCTTTCAGTTTTTAAATGATGCGCACGACATACAGCTTAGGTCAGCTGACTCTATGCTTCTCTACACCCACAACCCATCGCATAGGACTTCTTATTTCTCCAACTCCTTTTCGGTTGTGGCGCTCTGACTCTGGAATGACTTACCATTAATAAAATATTGGATTATTTAGTTAGATGATAGAGAAGCTTGGAATTGAAATTGCTCCAACTGATTCAAAAATGTTACAAATTTAGACGTAATTTTTTTTTATTGTTATGTATTCTAAAAGGGTCATTAGGAAAAACAACCAGCCTTTCTTTCCTTACTTGGTCGCGAAGGAACAGGCAGTAAAATTGATGTTTCAAAGTGACCCTTGTGATTTTAATGAATAAAAGGATTTAGATTAAAATGCTGAAACAAGAGAGTCGTCTATGAGATTGATGCATCAGCGCTTCCTTGAGAAATTGAAGATCAATGATACCTACCATCATTCCGTTTGACTTACGTTTCTAATGTAAATTTTGTAAAAAAAAACACTTTTTTTATGCTATATATATCTAGGTATATATTTTAATTTTATGTTAGGTATTTATTAATATATATGTATATTTAGTCATTTAGAATATGTTTATATCATTAATGTTAAAATACTTTTTTCTCCTGTGTCACGCCTTCTTTTAATACGACCAGGATGACTGGTAGATAATGCTGTTAGCATAAAGTCTTCCTAGTACTATTCTATTTTCTGTGAAAGTATTAAATAAATAAATAAGATGATTCACAGGACAAAACAAAGCTTGTTTTTAACAGAGTTTAAAATGGCCACATCCTTTAATGTAAGCTAATACGATTAGGTAATTAAATGCGTGTCTGGCACAGAGCATGCAGCAGTGCGATCGGACGTGCGAACGGCTCCTTAAGTGGATTAAGGGGCATTAATTCTAGCCGCGAAATGCTGGTTACAACCAGATGTGTCGTCAGGAGTCTAGGATACTAATTATACCTGACAAGCTATAGTCTAACTTTTTATTAGCTGCAGTAAAATGACGTTTCTAAATGTCATTCCGTAAAATAATGTTGTCAGCCTAATCTCAATAGGGATGTGATTCAGTTCACAAAAATTAATTAAATAACATTATTATGACGTTTTTGTTTCATTTTGAATATACCTCCCTATACTTCCACTGAAAAAGATCAATCCTCTAGTATAGTAATAATAATAGGTTAAAAAAATACATTACAACTTAATATTAAATCTCAAAAAAAAACCAAACTGATTATTCATTTATGATTCACTCATTTAGCTACATCCCTATTTATTTTTCTTCAAAAACCGGCAACCCACAAAACGTCATTTTACTGCAGCTAATAAAAAGTTAGACTTTAGAGCCCGCGGCTGCGAACACGTGGTGTGTCAATCAAAAGTATCCTTCTATCTACATACCAAATTCACGCATCGACGCGACGAGATGAAGTAACAAACAAACATCCAAACATTCGCATTGATGTGATAATGGTGACATTTTTGTGGGCACAATCGAAACAAAATTTGGGTTTCACAGCACTATATTAATTGCCATCCTTTTTGGTCTCCTACTGACAATGAGTCATTTTAGTGCTGACAAATCAAAAATTAGTTAGGGGTTTCAGTACAAAATTTAATTTTGTGCCAATAAAATTTCCGTTAAAGTTCGCCCAATGTATAACCGAGAATTTCAAACAATTGTAGTTTGACACAATTTTCGATATTTTCAATTACTGAGAGGTCACAGAAAAGTAATAACTTTACATTCGCCTATTAGCACCTCATTTAAACAATGCTGAACATTTCACAAAGCGCTATCTAGCCCCAAACTAAGCAAAGCTTGAACTGCAGCTTTACAACTGATAGAAGATTAGCTACTTAAATTTGTATAATTATTTTTTTGATAATTCATAGGTTATCATACTTTTAATACTTGCTTATAGTATATTAATAAGATAAAGATTTATTTATTTGCTATTTATTTGAAATGGATAGTAATTATCTCCATATCCAGATAATAGAGTTTTAACACTGATTATATTTCTAGGATTATTAGCACAACCGTTCTTCAAAATTTGCAACTTTAAAAAATACTTTTAATAAGGTAGGAGGCTCTACATTCAATTATTTGCAATTATTTTTTTTCTATTATCAAATTAGCTCGGCGTATGGTAAAATATTTTTATTATACAAACTAAAGAACACAGAAATCACATAGTTATCTACATAAATGGATGAATCATCTAAAGATGGTTGCAAACGGTCAATAGATAGCTCAACTGCTCCAGATCACTAAAAGATCAATACACTGGTTGAATAGAAACTTGGAAAGGTCCAAATTACCTTGAAGATTTGAATAAAACAAACATCCGTAGCTATTTTTGTCTTTTTGTTTTTGTTTTGTCCTGTCCATCTAAAGATTGCCTGGAAGAGATCGCTTTTAGCGATAAGACCGCCCATTGTACTTATTTTTATTTATGTGTATTTCTTTGTATATTTAATTTTGTTTGGTGTGCAATAAAGGGTATATCTATCTATCTATTCGTCGTAGCACCTCTACGCCTACTGATGTCTACGAAATAGTGATGTTATTGAAATTAATACAATTATTTCGTTTGTCTTTCATCATCATAGGTGAAACGACTCCTCGAGATCAGGCATGCAATCCAAATGGGTTTAGCCACCAGTATCCCCTAGCCTGATGGGGATCACCGTGGACTCGTCAGTTCATCAGAATCCCTGCAGGGATGCAGGAAACAAGCCTCCTCGCAGCGCATCTCGGAAACAGCTAGAACACGAGAACGCAGTGCCCTAGTCTGCCTAATTGCACAATGTTTCACCAACAACACAACGCATTAGAAGTGGCTAATTTTTATTTATCCTTATTAGAACACACAAATGCAGAACCAATATAATGTGAATCTATTAGATATTGGTGTATTCCACAGTATCTAGTCTGCCCCGCTGTGCGATGCAGCCAGGTTAATTTATATAATGGTGGATAATATTATTAAGTCTAGTTGTTAGTATATAATTGCAAGATGTACCAGGGCTGACATAGTCGCAAGCTACTCAATGTCCTTTTAAAAGTAAAAAATAAATAAATCATCCTTAATGTGATTGAGAAGTGAATCGTTGACTCGAAGAAGAAGATCAGTGGGTGAAAATCGTGCAGTCAGGAGAGCGTACGTGGGTTGTCCAAGTGGTCGAAAGTCCATCAGGCGTCCGAGGTGCCGCTGACGTGACCGCGTCTGTCTTCTTCGTGCGAATATCGTGCCGTCGCATCGATCGACAGGAATGAACAGGCAACGGATAGAGATACTTGGCGGACTCTAGTATTGGAGGCCAAGACTTTGACTACACTTTAGGTTGTTGCATCACAGCAGTGAATAGACAATACAAAATTACCCATGGATAGTGTAGCTGGCTATCAGTTAAATAATTTAGGTTCAGTAGTTCATCATAATCATCATCTCTGTCTGCATGCGTCTCCAACCTTAAAGAACGTTTTTCTCTTCTTTTCCACCTGATCGTCCTTCTCGTTCTTCTGAACATCTTTTACTCAACATTTTTTAAGACGCCTGACCATACAACTTCTTTCTTCGCTAACTCTTTCACTGCGACTGCTATCCGCTTGTGGACCTCTCTTCCAGTGGAAATCCGCAGGGCCGCTTCTATGGGAATCTTCAAATCTAAACTCTTTAAACACTCTTTAAGCATCTCTCTTCAAGGCCCAACAAAATTAAGCACTTTATACAGGTATATATATGTATTTCGTTTAAGTGTATTATTATTTTTTTGTAAATTTATTTTTTTGTAAATTTATTTTTTGTTAATTTATTTTAGGATACCTAAGCTAAAGTTTGTTTACCTTTCTGTTTTCTGGCACTACCAACTACATCTACACTACACGAAGGTTATCTGGAAGAAAATGCTAATTAGCATTAGTTCATCTATGTATTATATTATTAGTGCAATAAATAATTTTCTAATCTAATCTAATCATCAACAATCTATAATAGTCCACTGCTGGAAGTATGTCTCTCCCAGGGTGTGCCATTGAGCCCGATCCTCAGCTCTTCTCATCCAATCCTTACCAGCCACAGCGCGCAAATCGTCACTCCATCTAGCCGGAGGGCGTCCTACACTTCGCTTGCCTAGACGTGGTCTCCACTCCAGAACACGTTAACCCCAGCGGTTATCGTTTCTGCAGCAGATATGACTGACCCACTGCCACTTCAGCTGGCTGACCCTCTGAGCTATGTCGAGCACACGTTCAGTAGTTACTGAGATACAATTATACAGACTTACTGACTACCAACTTTACATCTTTATAATTTAACTAGCTCCCGCCAGCGGCTTCACACGCGTTGTTTGTCAACAGAAAGTATCATATGTATGAATCCAGGTCATAACCTAGCAACACACCAAATTTCATCAAAATCGGTTCAGCCTGTACGACGTGATTGAGGTACAAACAAACATCCAAACTTTCGTATTTATTGATCGATCGAAGCGAGGTCTGTAACGACGGGTTCCAATATCCGTCGGTAGCCAGCTACGACTCGTTTCTCCTTGAAAACCTGTCAAAAGTTTGACACTTTTTCAAGGAGATACGAGGCGTAGTCTGTAACCGACGGATATAGGAACCCGCCATAAATCAAATTGGGAAAATAGGCGTTGTATGTATGTAGGTATGTATTTAAGTATGTATGTATGTTTGTCCGAGGATAACTTTTGAAGAGTTTATCCGATCATCGTGATATTTGGAATATAGGTAGGTAGTGATGGCACAATTTTGGTGTGACTAAATGAGTTAAAAATGTGGGGGAGGGGGGGGGGGGGTTGATGAGATAATGGGGTGCAAGAGGGGTTAAAAAAAAAAGAAAATGGTACTATCCGATCAAGTGGCACGTTTAATAAAAGGTCTTTGGAAGTACATTTCGATCCCGTTTTTACGTTTAGTTTAAACCTTTCAGTTTTTAAATTAATATTCATAATAAATACTGAACTTTGACAAAATTCACACAGGGTACACCAGTGACCCCCTAGTGCTGAAACTTGGTGTGCGTGTAGCTTTAGTAACAGACATACAAGCCAGACATAAAAAAACTGGACACATACCATCTAAGATGTCTAAGATCGATCCTTAAGATTAAGTGGCAGGATCGCGTGCCGAATACTGAGGTCCTGCGTCGGTCCGGTATGTACGGCATGGAAGCTCTCCTTATGCAGCGACAGCTCAGGTGGTGCGGACACGTCTTCCGCATGGATGACCAACGTCTACCCAAAGCGGTATTTTATTCTGAGATGGCAGAGGGTAAGCGTAAGCACGGTGGTCAGCATCTGCGTTTTAAGCACGTATTCAAAAGACATCTTAATGCTTGCGATATTGACCCTGCAAGTTGGGAGGAGCTCGCTTCACACAGCTCGTCCTGGCGCTCTACCATCTATAATAACATTAAAACATTCGAAGAAAACCGACTTCATACACTCGATATAAAGCGCCAAATACGTAAAGAAAGACCTAAGCCCTCTTATACTTACACCTATAACGCAGCAGGCCAACTCTATTGTGACACCTGTGATAGGATTTTTAGAACTAAGTTTGGTCTAGCAAGCCATATTAGGGCTCACGCTAGAATTTAAATATAAACGCAGTATAATGAAAATTATTGTAATTTTTATGCATTTAATAGCATTTTCTTTAAATTTAAATATAGTTAGGGTCGCCGTCATCGAAATCGATGAGGAGGACTATATATATATATCATCAATCATCATCATATCAGCCGTAGAACGTCCACTGCTGGACAAAGGCCTCCCTCATTGATCTCCAGGAACTGCAGTTGGAAGCGGCCTGCATCCAACGCCGACCTGCGGTTCTTACCAAGTCGTCTGCCCATCTTGTAGGTGGACGTCCTACGCTGCGCTTGCCGGTCCGTGGCCTCCACTCGAGAACCTTCCGGCCCCATCGGCCATCTGTTCTGCGCGCTATATGGCCTGCCCATTGCCACTTCAACGTGCTAATCCGTCCTAATCCTATATATATAAATGTATAATATAAATAAATGTATATTTAAATGTGTAATGTATATGTAGGCAAAAGTCTGAAATCCAGAATAACTGCAATTTGTACCCCGAAAAAGTATAACCATATTACATGAACTCCTACCTGTAATTTAATTACCTGTAATTTGCATAAAACAAATAATTGGTCCAGTAAGGTGGTATATTTCGTGGCACTATTTTGATAGTCAAAGATTACGAATAATATTTTTTTGTTTTTACGAGAGACTGGCGAGATCTCAGTTCGGGGCGAACCACTAGTGTGATAGTGTGATGTGATTAGATGTATGTCCACATTTTGAATGACAACTGACAACCTCTGTGGTGCAGTAGACGAATAGCCGGCTGAGAGACGCAGGAGGTTGCGGGTTCGATTCCCGCCGCGGAACACAAAACTTACCTAGAAAAAAAATTTAAACTACAGTTCATGCGTTTAAAAACGATTCTACAAAAAAATATTAAAAACCAGCATAAAGAAAACATTTTAGGCCTGTTTAAAGCCTGTTCAACAAAGCTAAAATCACTTCAACTGAGCGAACAATATGAAAATAACGAAATAAAAATACCAATATCACATGAAATAACGACTACAAAAATAACACTGCAAAAAGCTGCAGATTCCTAGAATGAACAATTATTACGTCAAATTCACCACTGCATACCTAATTCCAACTTTGACCAATGAGATGCCAGCTCCAACTTTACATGAAATTAACACAAAAAATCATATATATAAATTTAAAAAATATTTCATGAATACTCTCGAGGATAGCTAACAAATAATTGAAACATTACCTATGCATAAAATATATATAATTATTGTTGTTTATTTATCTTATATAAGTATTTTAGAAAATCAAGTAAGTGATTAAGTAGGTACCTATTTAAAAAAAATTGTGCGGCTCGAGTGTCTCTAAGCACCGAGACAAACATAAGGTTTTACGATGCTTTATGTATTAATAGTTTTATGTTATTTTGTCAAATAAATAAAAAAAAAAAACAAATGTTTGCATGATCTACAGATATTTGTTCCGAGTCTGGGTATTTTTCTATGTATTATACGTATGTTTTAACAAAAATATAGTATATAAGTATTTTATCAGTTATCTATTCTGATACTAAGTGCTAACCATCGCCTATAGAAATGTATTGCCTTAAATAATAATATGTATAACTATGTATATGCTGCTGTGTTCCGGTTAGATGGTAATGGTATGTTCCTGTAATTACTGGCACATAGGCATACCAGCTAAGTCCTATAGTATGACAGCGTATCCATATAGAGATCAAGACAACATAATAGCTTGTTTTGAATTCTATGTGGATATCCATGGGCTGCAGTAGCCACATAACATCTGGTGGACTGCATGCTCGTTTGCCATATAAGTAGTATAAAAAATACATATTTAATATGACCTTTGTAAATTAAAAATGCAAGTAGGTAACATTAACATTTTTTTTTGTCTTGGTTGCTTTTGCTACATTTTTTGTATATTATCTTTCACTTTTTAATGCGACTTTATATCTGCAACCCTGTTTTTTGTATATACATATGTATACATATATATTACCCGTGCGCGATAAGTTGGGACCTGAGCGCGGTGACGTCATATTGGCGTGTTTGTACCGCCCGCAAAAAAGCGAACATAACAAGCAGCCGCCCGCGGCTTCGTCTTTGTTTTTTTTAACCTAATTTATTATGTTACTCAGGGAGGACGCTGCTTTTTATCTAATCTTTTTTACACTATTTGAATAAAATAAAAATACAATGTTTAAGTTTATACATTTATTTTATCTATTATTTACATTATCTCATCTTCGTCACTACTTAGTGGATTTATGCCTTCTAGAGGTTGTTCTTCGTCCTCAGTCTCACTATAATCACTTGACGAAGAGGTATCCGATAAATTTACAACATTTACTATAACAACAAAAACTACAACAACAAAACAATAACACAAACTATAACAACAAAAACTACAACAACACAAACGAAAACTAAAAGAATTCCAGAGCGCGTCGTTACGTGACGTAGGCCAGTACGAGACTAAAAACCCTAGTAAAAAATAGTGATGCGAACGGTACAATACGGGCGCCATCGGGGAAGTGCAGGGGAAGCGGTCGGGGAGTCGCATTCCTAGCAGGTGCCAAGTTATCGCGCACGAGTAATACAAGCTTTGCTTAGTTTGGGCTAGATGGCGTTGTGTGAAATGTTCAGCATTATTTATTTATGAATAATAGAGGAACACCATGTGATCTGTGATTTTACAAAGCTGCTGAAGAAACTTAATGATGTGTCATTTAAACTCTACTAGACTCCCAGGTATTCCTCGTGCATAACTATTTATGTAAACTAAAGAAAGTAACACGACATAAGACGGATAATATTACTAATCCCGTAACATACAGCCTACAATATCTACTTAAGTTACTATGTAGGCATGCGTAGGTAGGTCGTATATGTAGTAAGTAAAAAGGTCGTATATAATTTATGCCGTATCACACTGATTCGACCTAGATACCTATTAACAATGGCACAGTATCGGACACTGCTAGGGTTCATCATAGATAAACTGATAAATGATACAGAAGGGACAAGCTAGTCGTTTGACTCGCTTCCATCACGTTATTATTTCGGATACACTGTTTCTGTCAGACCTAAAGTAAAATTTAGAATCTTGTTCTTGTATGTACACATGTAAACTTCAGATATTATTTGTCTTTTTTTAGGGATCTGTACCCAAAGGGTAAAACGGCACCCTATTACTGTGGCTCCGCTGTCTGTCTGTCTGTCCGTCTATCACCAGGCTATATCTCATGAACCGTGATAGTTAGACAGTTGATATTATCACAGATGATGTATTTCTATTGCCAATGTAACAACAAATACTAAAAACAGAATAAAATAAATATTTATGGGGTCTCCCATACAACAAACGTGATTTTTTTTGCTCGTTTTTGCTCGATATTGATAACGGCAACAGGTAGTAGACGATTGAAATACTCACAGAATATTTAATTATATGATCTCTTTAAAAATAAATAAAATTAATATGTAAGGGGGGCTCCCATACAACTAACGTGATTTTTTTGCCATTTTTATAGATAATTACAGAACCCTTCGTGCGCGAGTCCGACTCGGACTTGGCCGGTTTATTTGTAACACTTAATATGCCCTTGTAATTTGTCAACCCAAATTGTGGACACCGGGGCTGATTATACATAAAATACCTTGTTATGTATTAGTATTAAGTAACTTAATTGTATAATTGTTTGTTGTCCTTAATAAAGAAAAATAAAATAAAAAAAATCATATCCATGTTTTCGTCTTTTGATTTTGTTTATCCTGTCCATCCAAAGGTTGTCTGGAAGAGATCGCTTTTAGCGAAAGGACCGCCCATTGTACTTACCTTTATTGATTGTTTATTTCCATTATTACTGTATTTTTGTTTGGTGTGCAATAAAGAGTATTTCATTCATTCATTCATTCCTTGTTAGTTTATAACAGTGTTTTGCGACCGGCAGCTCAGTTTAGGCAAAGAAAAAACGGGTTTTGACTTTTTAGAATGTAACGTGTGTTGTTAATGTATAAAATGTTAAATGATGCAAACAAACGCAAAATGTCTTAGATGAACGCTGGTAACTAAATTCAAATTCAAAATTATTTATTTGGAACATTAACAAAGTACAATAGGCAAATGAAAACGTTGACAACTGCAAAAGTTAAAAACTGAGAAGCAGTGTCAGAAACAACATTATCGACAGAGAGCGAATGTACGTATGTAGCGTTATACAAATGGCCGACAACTTGTGCCAGCTCCGTTTCTGAACGAGTCTACGGAGCGCACGCAAAGAAACCAACGCCGTGATCTGCCCCTTTATTACCTAAGCCAAATTGCTTTCGTGTCGCTATCGCTAGTCAGGCCATCCCTTTCACATGTACAGTACGTACCTCACGTGTGAAAGGGATGGCCTGACTAGCGATAACGAAGCGACAGCAATTTGGCTTAGGTAATAAGGCTACGGATATGGCGGCGAGTTGCGGAAACCTACCACGGGTGGGCTTTAGCGTCTGCACGAATTTGTGGTTATTGAGGATTGAATTATGTAGGGATTGCATTTCCCTACCCCTTAGTACCATTTTTTTTCCGCAAGCAAACATTTTTTTATTATATTTCCAAATTAGCTTAAGATTCCGAGACCCCAAGAACCCAACATAACCGAATCAGTCTTCCCTGAATAGGTAAAATACGGACATAAAACCGTATCAGTCAACCCCGAATTGAATAGGTTAGGTCAAATACGGTCACAGAACCGAATCAGTCAACCCCGACTCCATGTAGTCTTGTCTAACGCATACTAGAGTGTTTTTATAAATTTGGAGGCGCGGAGGGAAAGCAGCCTCCGCCAGCCGTACTGGCGGCTGAGTCTGGTCGCCGTAGACGACCAGCAAGCCGAAGCTGCGAAGATGAGTGCGGATGCCTGCGCATTGTTACACAATGGCGTCAAGGCTGCACTTCCCGAAGAGTCGGAGCCGTTGCATGCAACCCTCAGTTAGCTATCGAAAATTTACTTTTGGTTTTAAGTTTGCCAATAAATGACAACATTTTGAGGTTAGAATCTAAAATTTTGAAGTTGATACATTTGCTGGCGAAAGTAGTGGTAGGGGGGGGCGGCCTCCAAAACCCCTATGCGTGCAGACGATTCCTAAAGCAATCCCCCTACCACTTATTCCGATAGCGTTTAGGCATCCTGATACATCTTGCAGGTCTAAGGGCAGTAGGACGCGTATCGTACAGTATCTTCTTTACATAGTATAAAATGAAGTCGCTTCCGCGGTCTGTTCGCTTAGATCTACTCAATGGATTTTAATGCAGTTTTCAGCGATAACTAGAGTGATTCAAGAGGAAGATTCATATGTATATTACAGACATATTATAGTATAGAAAAGCCGGAATATATTTATGTGCGCTAAAATCGCAAACGCTGGCTAAACCTTACGAGATAGATCAAATTATCGCAGGTCGATTACCTAACTGCGCAGGAGGGACTGCGTTTTACGAAAAAACGTTTGCGAAGCCGCGGGCGGGTCAGCTAGACAGTGATAAATAAATCAAAGAACCATGTCGCATTAAACCATATCCTACTTTTTTCATAAACTATACTAAAATTGGGAGTGCGATGCGACGAACAGACAAATACTGTAAATAATGTAGATTCAATTTAGTTTAAGTTCAGTTCTATGTTCATTAGTTTATAATATATGTTAATTTAACTGTGAATCTAAGTACATATTACTAAATAAAATAACCCCTTTTTTGCGCCGGGGCCTACGTGATCGTTTTTTTTCACGTGATTATTAATCGTCAAGATATTATATCGTCTTTTCGTCCAACATACCTCAGTGCCTTAAGACGAAAGTATTCAATCAGTGTGTGTTACCAGTGATGACATATGGAACCGAGACGTGGTCCTTCGCTATTGGCCTCATGAATAAGCTTAACGAGCTATGGAGAGGGCTATGCTCGGGGTTTCTCTACGGGATCGAATCAGAAATGAGGAGATACGTAGGAGAACTAAAGTCACCGACATAGCCCAACGGATTAACACGTTGAAGTGGCAAAGGGCAGGCCATATAGCACGCAGAGCAGATGGCCGATGGGGCCGGAAAGTTCTTGAATGGAGGCCACAGACCGGCAAGCGCAGCGTAGGACGTCCACCTACAAGATGGGCAGACGACTTGGTAAGAACCGCAGGTTGGCGTTGGATGCAGGCCGCTTCCAACTGCAGTTCCTGGAGTTCAATGAGGGAGGTCTTTGTCCAGCAGTGGACGTCTTACGGCTGATATGATGATGATGAAGATATTATAAGTTGTTTTTTGACTGTTAACGGTTATGTTTTTAAGACAAACGGGTCTCTCCGCGCACAGATTTATATTAAAATCATAATTTAAAAAGTAGTTAGCTTAATTCGCGGAAATTTAAGAAGTTCTGTTAACGGTTACTTAGAAAATCGATTTTTTTCGCAGATATCATAAATTTTAATTTATGGATTAGGTAACAAATAATCAATTCATCTGAGTATCTAATCTGGTAATAAAAATTAATGTTTTGATTAATTTGCCAATAAATTATCTAACATGAGCATAAAATATGTAACAAATAATTTTTACTATAATATTAAAGTTGATAAGTTTTAGGGTGTTTCATCATAATGCCATCGAAGTTGTATGCGTCTGTTGAAAGATAGTCGCGTTTGACAGTTATAGATTAAAACGAGTAGGTAATTTTATCTACAGTCGAAATAAATGGTTCATTCTTATCTTGCATGATCTTTGGTTTGTCGAGGTACGGATGTTGTTCAATACCTTTTATTAACTCTGCCCAGTCGTGAACTAGTGAAGGTCTCCATCTTATACTAAACCTAATCAGAGGTTGCTATCAATGTTGAACCCTATTATCAAGACTCTAAAGTCCTGTTTAACCGATTGCTGGATGTAAGCACTTCCTTATCGCCATAATCACGTGGATAAAATTGAGGACACATAATCGATTATCTTTTACCGTTAATATGCATTAAATTATAAACTTTCTTGGCTTGATATGGAGACAAAGTCAGTTGAATCCGGTATTGGGATACCTACCCAGAAGAATATTTTCAGAAGATTAAAACCGTGTTGGCTGAACTCTTAAGTTAAAAGAGCCTTATCAATGTTACATAACTTACAAGACATGGTCAGACAACACTATCTGTCATACATCGCTCACTAGGTCATTTATTAATTTATACATTTTTGCAATTTATATACACGGTGTCCTTTAAATCACTGTTTTCCCAGAACAAACCTTGTTCAGACCATGCTACTAAGAGTGTATAACATCAAATTAAAAAAAAACGAAATCGATCTTTGAAAAATTTAAAAAGTTGCGAACTTAAAACGTGTATTTTAACGTTACGCCCTACAACATAGCGCGCTGACCGATAGCTACTAGTTATCTAACTAAGGAGTAGGCTAGTGTACCCATGAACATTATGTCACTGTTAGTTTTTGAACAATGTTAGACTTATTTGAGAAGGTCTAGATTTTTATTTTTTATTCTCTTATTTGATGCTATATACAGTTAGTAGACCATGGTCTGAGCAACGTTTGTTCTAGGAAAACAGTGATTTAAAGGACACCGTGTATGTAGGCATATATATTTTATGCAGTATATTATACAATAAATACTATATTATTAGTATTTATACAGTAAAAGTGTAATCTGCATGGTTGTGCGTTTGTATAATCATCTCCCAATGAGTGTGCTGAAATTTAAAAAGCTATTAATAGTAAAAGCATAGGCACTATAGTGTTAATGATTACCTAGCGGAGCCGATGACAATTTTGATTGACCAAAAGTTTATTTTTTATTATAAGTTTGACTAATCTTATTAATACTTTTTAATTGTTTTAAATTTCATATAAGTTAAGAGCTGCAAAAATTAGTTGTTATTAATTTCAGAAGCCCGGCTGCAGAAAGCCCGGCGGATGATATCATTAAGGCTAGCGTGACGGGAAATCCTACCGGCGGCCCTGGAACGCGATGTTTAACGTATTTGATATTTATCCATGTAAGTAAATTTTAGGTCTAGGTATTTTCTCCTTTTTAAATAGATAGGTATTTATTGTAACACCGCCTCCTCTCACGTTTTTTCAATCCAGTCCATCCAAAGGTTCCCTGGAAGAGATGGCTCTAATCGATAAGTTCGCCCATTGTACCACCACGTATTAGTCTTGAAGTTTTTTTGGTTAAGTTATTGTAATTTGGCGTAACAATTAGGAATTATCCATCTAGCACAAGGCAAGCTTCCACAAAGCTTGCGCAAGTAATTCCATCTCTATATATAAAAATGAATCCCTATTTTTTTTTATATACTATAAGCTTGCGTTTGACCACGATCTCACCTGATGGTAAGCGATGATGCAGTCTACGATGGTACACGCTTGCCTAGAAGAAATCTATTCACTCGCGACTTAAAGATATCCAGGTTGTAGCTATCAGGAAACACAGACTCTGGCAAGGCGTTCCACTCGTTGGCGGTGCGTATAATAAAGGTCGAAGAGAACCGCTTTGTGCGAATGTGAGGTATTTCTACCATATAGCGGTGGCGCACCGCAGAGCGTCTGGTTGTCCGTTGATAGAAAGGAGAAGGTGGGATCAGGTTGAAAAGTTCCGCCGCACACTCCCCGAAATGTACTCGATAAAAAACCGAGAGGCTAGCAACCCTTCGTCGATGCTCCAGGCTGAGGAGCCTTGCATCAACTACTCGTAGCTCATCGTTGCCTATGAGCTTCTTGGCTCTTCTCTCAATTGATTCCAGAGCTTCAAGTTTGTACTTCGCTGATCCGTCCCAGAGGTGAAAACAGTACTCCAAACACGATCGGACTTGTGCTTGGTACAAGTTGAGCAACTGTCCCGGTGTGAAGTAGTGCCTCATCTTTGCGAGTATACCAAGCTTTTTAGCAGCCAACTGGGCTTTAAGAGCCGAAATTGAGAGTCGGCATTAATGTGATACCAAGAAGCTCGAGGTGGTCAGATATCGGCACGGATACATTTCGGAAAGTAGGAGTCAGATTAAATTGACTTCGATTTACGGAGAACAGACACGCCTGGGTCTTATTCGCATTGAAATTGACCAGATTGGCATCACCCCAGTCGGAGACTGCCTTCAAGGACAAGTTTAAGCTCTCGACCATGGCCTCCCTGAGTGAATGAATCTGCGCTCTACTGGCTCGTGCTCTAGATGTATAGCTTTCCACAACTGCTATCATGTGCATTCCCAATGGTACCGGGTTTTAGCAGATCGTTGATATGCAGCAAGAAAAGAGTTTCGGAAAGTACTGACCCTTGTGGGACCGATCAATCGCCAATTGATCGGACGAGCAGCCTTCAACGAAAACTCGTATTGAACGGTCCCTCAAGAAGTTCGATATCCAGACACACAGACCAGTGGGCAAACCGTATGATGGAAGCTTGCTAATAAGACTATCATGCCTTTGAAATGTCAAGAGAAACAGCCAGTGTTTCTCCGTGTTTCTCAACGGCCTCGCTCCATATGTGCGTGGCATACGCTAGAAGGTCCCCAGTGGACCGATTTCGGCGAAAGCTATATTGTCGATCACTGAGGAGGTTATGCGTTTCTAGGTGTGCCAGGAGCCTGTTGTTCAGTACACGTTCCATAATATTACAGATGACGGACGTGACCGAGATGGGCCTGTAGTTAGAGGGGTCGGCACGACTACCTTTTTTAGGCACGGGCTGCACGTTTGCAAGCTTCCAGGATTTCGGCACTTGTCCAGACTTCACAGAGCGGCGAAAGAGGCGTGTCAGTACAGGGGCACGCTTAGGTGCGCAGAATTTAAGAACAACTGCCGGAATACCGTCAGGGCCACTGGCTTTGTTCACGTCCAGATTCTGCATCGTTTTTCGAACCTCGGTCTGATGTATGCGGATTTCCGGCATAAATACCTCACCATCTGGTAGACTCGGAGGTATCGCGCTTGCAGCATCTAGACGAGAAGATTCCGCAAAAAGATTGGCGAACAAATTCGCTTTCTCCTTAGCGGTATGGGCCAGAGTACCGTCATGTTTCAGCAGTGGAGGTAGTGAGGGGCGACAGAAGTTCCACTGAACCGCTTTAGCCAGGGACCAAAACGCCTTATTGCCCGATGGGTACGACGCCAATTTGTTCCCTATTTGGCCTATGTGGTCAAATCGAGCCTTCCGTAAAGCCTTCTTGCAGGACTTGGCAGCTTTATTATAAGCTGTCTTCTTTCTAGATAGGTCCTTCGTTTTGCGGTTTTGAGCATCAACCCATGCCAGGTATGTCTCATGTTTCTGCATTTCAGCGCGTCTACATTCGGCCCCGAACCAAGGTTGAACTTTGCCTGACACTGTTACGTCAGAGAATGGGATAAAATATTCCATCCCCTGACGCAGCACATTTGTCACGGCATCCGCGCAATCTGAAGGATCATCAGAGGAAAAGCAGACTTACTGCCGAGGATATGATGCGAAGAATGCACGCATTTCATCCTAATCAGCTGACTTGTACTACCATACTCTTCGCTTGCCTTTAGGGCTAAGATCGGATGGGGAGTAGACAGATACAGATTTCACCAGAAAATGGTCGGAACTACCCAAAGGTGATGAAACCGACACGGAGTAGCGGTCTGGATCAGTTGTCAGTAGAAGGTCCAAGCAATTGGCTGTTTGGCCGTCAACATCAGGAACCCGAGTTGCTCCTTGGACCAGTTGGGTGAGATTAAGCGATAAAGCTAGTTTTCGCGCTCCTCTACCTGCGTGGTCAGTGCTTTGGTATGGGAAGAGCCACTCTTGGTGGTGAGCATTGAAGTCCCCCAACATCACCAATTGAGCAGATGGGTACTTTTATTTGCCGGCGTCCACCGCCTCACTGAGGTAATTCATGAGCTTGTTCATCTCCTGGTCTCCACTATGCAAACGGTATATACAGCCATATAACATTTTTTCAAGGCCTGAGTCCACCAAAATCCAAACAACAGAAAAGCTGAGATCTTCAAGGTTTCGGAGACGCCGACAGCAGATATCATCGCGGGCGTACACACAGACACCCGCACGGGGTTTAAATCTATGCTCCAGGGCAAACCCTGGGTACGAGAGGTACGCCTTGTCAGACGGACATCCTATCTGCGTCTCCGAAAGAAACAAGCGGGCTGGTTTCTCAGTCTCAAGGTGGTGATGGACTGCGACGAGATTTGAGTGCAGACCTCGGATGTTGCAGAGGTGCACTTTGAGTGAGAGGGAGTGCAGTCGCTGTTTAAACGTTCTCTTGTTTCTTTTTGTCATTATTGGTTAAGGAGTGATTTAAGGTTAGAAGGCGGTAGTGAAGTGGGCTTCATACTGATAACCCTCAGACGCACACGATAAGTTTCATCGTTGGAGGACTAGTCTGGAGACTGCGGGGACGCCTGAGCCCCCCTAGGATGTCCATAGGGCCCTCTCGTCCGGTCGCCAGCCGGCACCATGGCGCATCCAGGGATTTTTCGCTAGTTGGCGGGGCAGCCTTTCACGAGTGGCTATTTTGCTACTTGGGCCCCCTATTGACTGCGGTCGGCCAGCGTTGCACCGTGCCTCGGATCCCGCTACCCTCTGCGACTAGTCATCCGATGCGGCGCTTATCTGTGTGCATCAGGTCGGTCTGCCAGCAATGAGACCGTCACGTCGACCCGCCCCCATTAGTGGCTACACCAGTCACCGTGTCGGAACGCAGCGAAGCTACACGTAAGCTACACGACTTTGACCAGTGGGTGGTGATCAGCCGCGGCCGTAGCCTACCACCGATTTCACCTGATTGGCACCACCCGGGGACCACGTGTAGGGATTCCATGCGCGTATTCTCCTACGGACGTGTGTGACTCGGCCCCATTTCCCTTGGTCACGCCATCACGCGTATACGGCTGGACCGATTTCGCTAATTCTTTTTTTGTTGTATTTCTTATTGTCGGAGAAGGTTCTTATGAAAGAAAAAATTAAGAAAATTGAGCGCAAAATTAGATAATTGAAGAATACTTAACCACCATATAAAATTATTTATAATCTAACCTTAGCGCTTTTATAATGTAACCTTATGACGTTTGACATAGAATTGACAGAATGCGTGCTGCAAATATCGTCAAAGATGATGTAAAAAAATTAATATCGTTTGAAACAGATACTTCGGTCGGAGTTATCCCGAGATATTGTCTATATACATATATAAAATGAATTGCTGTTCGTTATCTCGCTAAAACTCGAGAACGGGTGGAGCGATTTGGCTAATTTTGGTATTGAATTATTTGTGAAAGTCATTCATTTTCTCATACATAATGATGGCCGGGGACAACAATTGACAATTCTACCAGGGTGACGTATATTGACAGCCCACGTTATATGCATGTCAAGGCGGTACGAAGTTCGGCGTGTCCACTAGTTAGAAATAAAAAAACAGCTAATGTTAAAGCGGTCTTGTGTCGATCAATATCCTTATTGACAACTAGCTGACCCGCCCGCGGCTTCGCACGCGTGGTTTTTCAATAACAACATTAACTGCGCAGTCGGGTAAAAAGTAGCCTATATTTCAATCCTAGTTATAATATATCTGTGCAAAAAATTTCATCGAAATCGGCCCAGCCGTTTAGACGTAACAAATACAGACAGAGAGACAGAGTTACTTTTGAATTTATAATATTAGTATGGCTAACTAAAACATAAATTTTAAATATAATATTTTTCACGTCGCTTTTTGAAGTAAAACTTCTTTACGCACGCTTGACTCGGGAAGTAAGCTGGTGAATGCGTGACGAGACCGTTACAAACAGTGTGATCGGGCGAGGCGAACGGAAGTTGATAGGGAGATATACGTTAATGAAGATAAAAAGAGAGAGTTACGTTTCGTATAATACTGTAGGGGCAAGAGAGAGAGAGAGAGGCACACATTTTCTTACTCTCTTGCTCTCATAGCCAGTTACGTTTTGTATATCTAAGACACAGTGCAGGCCTATTGTCTGTATCACACTGCAGGAGCAACAGAGAGCAGTGCGCGCATACATTTTCTTTCTCCCTTCCTCTTATAGCCAGTGCATGAAATATATATATATATATATATATACATATCTGAAGGGCCAACAGTTTCTGCTTACGTTTGGGATTTCTTTGAATTCGCGCCTTCACAGCTTTTATCACTGCTGGAGTCCAAACAGACCGAGGGCGACCACTTCTTGACTTGTCATCTACACTAGAGTCTTCATTGTATCGTTTAATGGTGCGATAAACGAATCTTTTGGTTATATTCAAATTTTTCAGTATGTCAAAAATTTTAATTGGCGCGTAACCGCCAATATACGTTTATAAATATACGTTATAAACGTTTTTGTGGCCAGCATTCTAAAAGAAAAGTTTTTACTGTGTGACAATACTTATGACCTGACTAGGTATATGCAGTGCCATAATTAGCCTTTAATGCGCCCTGTGCGAGCTGCTATAACCGCGCCCTTGAAATACTTTCTAATCATAACCGGTTCTGCTCTGGTTATTTCTGAGCCCCTCCAGGGACTGCGCCCTGTGCCTGGGCACTGCCGGGACTGCCCTAGTTTCGGCACTGTATATATGTTATCACAGAACACAAAAAACAATTGTTTTTTGTGTTTTGTGTATGTTATATTTGATTATTTTTCGTAATTTTATTTCGTTCTTGAACAATTTTATAAATTAATATTTTGAAAATGAAGTTTTACTTCAGTCGTGTGGTCTAAAGCACACTCGTTGTTTTTTATCACGAAAAGCTTTTCGCTTGATGGTAAGCGATGATGACATATAGTCTGAGATGGAGCACGAAGATTGGGCCGCATTCAAACCAATCCTAACTTAATTAATCACTTGATGAGTGTGAGTTATAGTACTGTGGACGCGAAGTAATGAACTTGTGAAGTGATGAAGGTATGAAGAATGATGGTTTAAACGAAAAATGAATAATATTATTAGAAGTATAGCACAAATGAATTTAATTAAAAGAAATATACAATAAAAGCGATATACGTATATACGAATACGATAAAGAAAATACAAAGCAAAGCAAAATACGCGAGCGCGCGATAGACAGAGCGGCCGCCAGTCAAGTGTAGGTGTAGTGAGTAAACAAAATGCGCGAACGCAGGCCGGTCGGTCGGTCCGAAACGTGTGGTCCAAACGCAAACATTTAATAGTAAAATAATAATAGAACCAACATCCTACAATACAGACTTCGGATCGGTGGCGCGCGTCGGAATAGGTACGCCACAGTATCTATGTAAGTAAACTTAACTTTAAGTATTATATTGTAGTAGTATTAGGTGGTAGGTACCTAATGTTCTGATAGGTAAATTAACTGTAACTTTTCCCACATTACGCGGGGTCGACACAACATGTATTCCTCCTCCACACCTCTCTATCAGCCGTCATCTCCGTTGTCACTTCCTTCCTACCCATATCATTCTTCACACAGTCCATCCATCTCTTCTACGGTCTTCCTCTACTTCTATATCCATCCATATTCATATCTAACATTCTTTTAGTCACATGATTTTCTTCCCTCCGCATGACATGCCCATACCACGCTAGTCTCTTACTCCTCAATTTGTCTATCGCTGGCGCTACTTTTAAACTTCCTCTAATATACTCATTTCTCTTCTTACCCATTCTCGTTACCCCACACACCCATCTTAACATTCGCATTTCCGCCGCGTGCACTCTTCTTTCATCCGTCTCTTTCGTGGCCCAACACTCAGAAGCATACATTTGACCTGTCGTCTTAAGATCGTCTTGTAAATTTTCCCCTTAAGTTTAAGGGGCATTCGAGGATCGCACGTTGTTCCTGTAACCTGTCGCCATTTCATCCATCCCGCATTTATTCTCTTTTTAACATCCCGGTCTATGTCGCCCTCGTTTCGGATCAATGACCCAAGTTACCGAAAGTCGGAGCAGAATGGTAGGGAGGAATACACCATCCAAAGCTATATATGGCACACAGAACAAATGCTCGGTTTTTGTTTTGCTGATCTTCAATCCAGTTTTTCCTGCCATTTTGCCAGCTTGCTCTGGACCTCGAGTGCATTTTCACCGACAAGAACAATGTCGTCGGCGAACAGCATGCACAGGGTGCCTTCTCTTGTATGTCTGATGTCAAGGCATCCTAGACGAACAAATAAGGGCTTAGTTCCGATTCCTGGAATTTTTGTACTAAACAAGAAACAATAAATCAATATGACGAATAGTCTGCCACCGATTGTCAGCAAGAGTTACTTACACAGTTTACTGCATTTCCATTCATATTCAAATTTTTTCAATTTTGTTTTTTACACAAAAGGTTATAAGTCTTTGTCAGATATTCAAGGTAGGTCTTTGTCAGGTACGTCAATTTCTAATGAGGTCCAGTATGGGAGTCACTTAGAAGCAAAAGCTGTGCTAACCTCCAAAAAACTTAGAGTCCTTAACCGTGCCAAACAGTATTTTACGGCACAACAACGGCTATTGCTGTACAAAGCGCAAGTTCGGCACCACGTAGAATACTGTTCCCATCTTTGGCACAGAGCTCCAAAGTACCAATTGCTTCGTTTTGACTCCCTTCAGAGAAGAGCCGTTAGAACCATCGGTGATTCCAAACTCGCCGACAGGCTGGAACCGCAGAGTCAACGCCGTGACATCGGATCGCTCAGTGTATTCTACCGCCTGTATAATGGGGAATGTTCTGAGGAGCTATTTGATCTCATCCCGTCGTCGAGATTTTACCACCGTACTTCTCGACAACGTAATAAAGCTATCCACATATCATCGACAATTAGGTCACGCACCACACGCTTCACGCGATCTTTTCTACCCCTTACTTGCAAGATGTGGAATGAGCTACCATCTGAGGTTTTCCCATTAGGCTACGACATGGCAGGCTTTAAGAGAAATGTAAAGAGGTTTCTACAGTGTAGGGAACGCATCGACAATACCCCGGGTGTTGCCGGTGTCAATAGGCGACGGTGACCGCTTACCATCAGGTAAGCCTGTTTCCCCACAAATAGCATAAAAAAAGGTATAAGTCACCTCTTTGTTACACCATACTCTTCGGTCTCGCCCATCAGGCGGGGTGGTCTGCCTCTTGGTCTACGAGTATCCCTTGACCACCATTCTGTTATCGTCTTAGTCTAACGCCTGTCATCCATTCTAGCCAAGTGACCCACTTATCTCCACTCTAGCAGTCTAATCCGCATACCCACGTTCACAACCTTAGTGCGACTTCGAATTTCGATATGGAACGCGGCCTTCAAAGACACCTATTCACTCTTACCTTGACTAGAGAGCTTTATTCGATGTGTCAATGTTTTTGCCCACAGTTGCTTTTTGCTATCTTCATAGACTCCACAAACGCCCGCCATGTTTGTTACCTGAGGCGCTAATGGCCAAAGCGTCAATGATAAGGACCCAGTACACAATGGCCCATGATGGGCCATGCTTTCCAATACACCACTGTAGGACATCATCGCGTAGGTGCATAGCTCTTTGCTGCCTGGCGAAACATTTGCGATGGACGTGGAAGTAATTACGGCCGCGGCTGTTTATTTGTATACTGCTTACAGCTACTATAAAAGTGTGAGCCGCAACAAAATTATTAAAAAATCTCCAATTTGATTCCATTCATCATTGACCTGAATCATCGTTATGATCAATATTGTAGGCTATATCTACGTATAGTTCTGACGGAACCAAACAAAACAAGCGATACTAAAAGATAAAAAAATACTTTTAACACACTTGCTCGTGAAGTGAACCTTATTACATCGTTATTAGGGCCATAAACCGAACTATAACACACGCGTTTAATTGCGTTTTTAAATTTGTTAATTGTCAATTTTTGTACATCAATTGGGAGTTTGTTATAAAAGCGAACACCTTGACCTTTAATCGATTTACTAACTTTATGGAGTTTACAAGGGGCAACAGCGAGTTTATCTATATTTCTAGTATTAAAATTATGATTATCGCTATTTTTCTTAAGCAAATTAATATTTTGTGACATACATCAGATTTTCATAGATGCACTCGTATTTTCAAGGGAATGTCATAATATTTATTTCTTTAAACTTATTGCGTTATGATTCTCTGGGGCCCATATTATAAATTGCACGAACAGACCTCTTCTGCAGCACAAAAACGGTGTTTATATCTGCAGCACTCCCCCACAGCAGTATACCGTATGACATAATGCTGTGGTAAACTAAGCTGAAGTAAACTAGTCTAGCTGTGTCGACGTCTGTAAAAAGACGGATCTTTTTGACTGCGTCTCTTCGACGTCTCTTCGACAACTTATCAATGTGAGGGCCCCCTTTGAAGCTTAATATCTAAGGTTATACCTAAGAATACGGTGGTGTTCACAATAGCCAACAACTCGTCTTTGATTTTTATATCTGCTTTAACTTGTGTAACATTAGTTAGTACAAATCTAATACACGTTGTTTTCTTTTCATTTAGAAGTAGATTGTTTACATTGAACCTTTTTACGACCTTAGAGATTACATCGTCAAAATCGGTTTGTCGTCGTTTTAATTTAAATAAAAATGACGTGTCATCTGCAAACAGTACAACCTCATGATCGTCCCTTACAAGATGGGGAAGATCATTAATATATACTAACAACAAAAATGGTCCCAGAATTGATCCCTGTGGTACACTCATTTTAACCAGAGACCCCAGAGAAAGCTTCCCGTTCACGTCAACTCTTTGCACTCTGCCACTTAAATAAGAAGTTAGAAAGTCTAGAGCAACGTTCCTAATGCCATAATGGTGTAGTTTCCTGATCAATGTGACATGGTCTACGCATTCAAATGCCTTGGATAAATCACAAAAAACACCTAAAGCGTCATGAGATTTCTCCTAGGCATCAAATACGTGCAATATTAACTCAATACCAGCATCAGTGGTTGAGCGACCCCTGGTAAATCCGAATTGTTTATGATGCAGTAAATTATGAGAATTGAAATGTCTAAGAAGTTGATTTAATATAAGTTTTTCAAATATTTTACTAAATGTCGGAAGTACTGAGATTGGTCTAAAATTACCAGGATCAGAACTAGTGCCTGATTTGAAAAGTGGAGTTATTTTACTGTGTTTCATTATACCAGGGAATACACCACAGTCAATACACTTGTTGAATATTAAAGCTAGTTCGGGAGCAATTACGTTAATCAATGTTTTCACGACGCTAATAGAGATGCGCCAGAGGTCCGTGGTTTTCTTAACATTTATCAGTTTGAAAGCTTTTATGATGTCATCACTATTTACATAATCAAATTGGAATTATGTTTTGCATATATCTAAGTTTTCTTATTTCAAGTTTTCAATGACTCCGCGACTATCGGAAAGGAGTTTAAGGATTTTGTGGTAGAGACTAAAATATCGGTAAAAAGTCTTCGAACGCTTTAGCAATCGTTTTGAAATTGTACATTCACCATTTGTTTTAATAAGTAAACGATTAAATTTTATGTAATGCATGTTTGTTTTTTCCTCGCAAGTGTGTTGAAAAAGTGCATATGAAACTCGTGATCATCTTGCTCAGTAGACACTCGGCTGATTTACGCCCTCACCTACGGCTCGGGCTGCAACCCACAGCCTCGTGTACAATGAGCGACTTAGCTGACTTGTATCATAATATACTATTACTTAAATAACCGCAATCAGAACACCCGATGGCACTTATATACATATTTAGATAGGTACGGTAATTTCTAAAATAGTACTACACATACTTTGTTCTTATCCTTGTGCAGTGCATTACTCGGGTCCAAAATTACGGGCTCAGACTGATATAAATCTATAAACTTAAAAGTCACTTCACTGCTCCACGATAATTACATTTTGGGTGAACAAGAATTTAAGTATTCGCACGCAACGAAAAAGTGCACTATCCTGTCAGCGGTCTGTGATAAACTAACCAATGGGCGATTGTGTGAACACCACATGCCATGTTACCACGATTCCTTTGAAGTGTGCAAAAAAACCGACAGCTTCCCGATTGCGCGCCACGATGGCCCATCGTCCGCCATTGTATACCATTGCACCTAGTACACTTGGCGATGGCTTGTCGTGGCCCATCATGGGCCATTATGTACTGGGGCCTTTACACTTGGTTACAACCTTACAACAATACGATCAATTGGTTTTGTAGCAGATTGACAACGGTTGTCAATCAATGATGAAAATAGCCTTTGAACGTCTCACAGCAATCAGGTGCAGCATTATGAATTGACACCATAGAGAAATACAGAGTGTTTGATAATATACGCACTAAAATGAACGGGGTTACTTTGATAAGCGTAATAAATAAATTTGTGAAATGTTTACCGTAGAAATGTGTAATTTATTTGGGCATGTAAAAACAAACACTTTAATAAACTTATTTTGTGTTATTGCATCATCTAACCACAGATACTGTATTCGTGACGTCTCGAGATATCTCTTGTTATCCCTTTCTAACCAAAAACTCGCAGCCATTTCGGAAAGAGATATCATTCGGCCTATATTTTTGGAAGTCGATTGCTAGAGTAGGCAGTAATTTTTATATCGAATTAATTACCTAAACTTAGTCGATGTTCTTTAAAATTTGATAATATAACTAAAAGATTTTTTTTCGAGAAGTCTTTTTTATGTTTTGAGAAACCGTTACTTGAATATCGTCAGTATATTCCCAAACATCCTGTATACTAATAGCCATTGGCACTTCAAGATTTCTATAATAATCTCCGATAGAAAATAGATATGTTCTGTGGTTTATTTTCTTTATTTAAAATCATATTCTCTTTGTTTAAAATGCCAGTATCTTAATGTGCGCGAGTATATGCAAAACCTTTGCTTGTTTATCTAAAACCAAGGCTAAAACATAATTGATAAGCTAGTCATCCATCTCACAAAACATAGTTTAGGTACAGTATATTAACAGCGAGCTAATCAAACCTATTACACATTAAACGAGGAAAATAACAAATAAGTCGTTCCTAATATTAGAAATTCCTACGGTGATAAAATATTTAATTCAATTAAAATAAATTTACAATCAAAATTTCAAAAATAAATACTAAAAATATTATTTTCATCACTCATGCTCTGATTGGTCTCATCTCACTTGGTCATTGTAAACACAATAACGGCTCCGAACATAAGTAAATTTGAAAATAGAATGAGTCTTATTGCATTCATAATACGCTAAAATTAAATACTTAGGAATGAGTAGTGTAAAAAACAATGTATACCGGGAACGAAAATTTGCTCATTAGCAACAAACTGTTATAAAGACTTTTTTAATTAATACTAGCTGACAAATCCGCAGCTTCGCACGCGTAGTTTTTCAATAAAAACATTACTCTCCTTCTGCGCAGTTGGGTAAAAAGTAGCCTATGTCAACTGGGGATAGTGTAGCTTCCCAACAGTGAAATATTTTTATATCGGTCCAGTAGTTTCGGAGCCTATTCAATACAAACAAACAAATCTTTCCTATTTATATTATTAGTATACCCGTATTCACTCGCTAGTACGCCTAAATATCTCGGGTGTACAATAGATCGCTTACAGCCCTTGTATAACAATGTACTATTAATCACCCTATATTGACTTATTTACGCTACGAAGTTAGCCGCTTGTCGCACTTCTGTACCTCAATTTAGAGGGCGAATTCATACGCATGAAGGTCGCGCTGTCCCACATCCCGCTCATGCTAAGCAGTAGAGTGCTTGCGCGACTGAGATAGTCAACAGGTGATGAGCCGCTCTAAATTACGTATACATTTCTATTGTATCTAGGATCTAGAATGTCTATACTTACCAGTAATATGAAATATTTCTCATAACAAACGAATCATTGATTGTATTCGCGGACGGACGTACTAAAATATGATGATTTTGAGGAAACTGCGATTTTTTTATTAATCCAAATTTAGTCAATCGTTTTTAAGCTTGATATCTCTATAATCTGTATATTAAGTAATCATTATCAATAAAAAAACATTTTCTTAATTTAAAATGTCGTAAAATCTGATTTCCGTTAGGTCGAATTGCCTATTTTGTCGCCCATCTCACCTTCATGCATTTTGTGACAACAGGTGTCACAGGCAGTTAGAGTTCTGTGTTATCTTATTCATGGTGGAATTAGTACTGGCTTGATGTATTTGATACTGTGATAAATTTTACGTAATATGTACATACTTAAATAGTGGTAAAAAGTAGTCTATGTAAAGTTCTCTAGATACACACACACTAAACGCAGGACCAATGGTAGTGGTACTTATAGTTAAATCTAATAACGTCTAAATTACTAGTCAAATTGGTTTTCTCACAAAGTTTAATGGAAAAAATGTCTCTATAAGTGGGCAGTTAAACTGAGTGTGAACTTTAAAGGGAAGACGATGGAAAGCAAGGTCTTCGCGCATGATGAGGCGGTGGAGTTGACAGGTAAAGTCCTTTATTATTTATCATAGAGAAACCTTTTATGCCTTTTGATGTAAAAGTATCAATTGTAGATGATATAGACTGCGTCTAGTAGCAAGTTGTATTTATATTTAGCGGAGGTTTTATATGGAGAAGGCTTTCCCAGAGCTTATACAATCCTCTCAGCTTCATCAGCCTGATACAGATTTAACAATAATCTCAGTGAGGCTGACATTTTTACTAGAGACCTAAAAATAAAATAAAAATAATAAAAGCTTTTACTCTATAAAAGTAAGTACATAAATATGAAAACTATCAATATTAAAATAAATAAAAAACTTATGTAATTCTACTTATTTATTGAACTATGTGCTGTCGTGTATGAACCGCCTGTGTTGTTGTTCGGTCTCTTGCTACTCTTTGCCAATTTTTTTCTGCCATTTCTACTATGTCATCGCTCCATCTCTTTGGTCTTCCCCTTCTGCGCTTTGCACAAAACAATACCGGTGGCACAAAACTAGAAGCCTGCTCGTAGAAATCTGGAGGTTTTCATGCTACAGATAAACTATTTTCCAATAAGAGATATTTTCTTTGTTCGGTAGATGCAAAAATAGCTAAGGTGTGAGAGCTAGAAGTTCGCCAATTGTGATCGGCAAAACTTCGTTCGTGTTGTTGTGGAATGCAGGTAGTACCTACTGTTACTCACAGCGTAGAGAATCCTAGTGTGCTATACATATTCGTACATATGCTATTGTTAGGTTTATTAAATTATTTAAGTGTGGTCGCCCCGAACTGAGATCTCGAGAGTCTCCCATAAAAACAAAAAAATATTATTTGTAATCTTTGACTATCAAAATAGTGCCACGAAATGCATGACCAACTTACCTGGCCTACAGCTTCATTGAAATTACAGGTAACGGCAGTTAATGTTGATTTCAGACTTTTACCTATATTTGTGTCACTTAAGCTACACGCATACTAAATTACAGCACTGTGCGGTCACGGGTGTACCCTGTGTGCATTTTGTCAAAGTTTAGTTTTTATTATGGCTAATAACTCAAAAACTATAAACACTTTACTAAAAATAAAAACGGAGCCTAAATGTACTAACTAAGACTTTTCATTTGACGTCCCACTTGATCTAATAGTCTCATTTTCATTTTTTTACCCCTCTTGAACCCCGATATCTCAACCACCCCCCTTAATTTTTAGCTCATTTAGTCAAACCAAAATTGTGCCATCAATACCTACCTACCTATGTATCAAATTTCACGATGATTGGAACAAGGCTTCGAAAGTTATCCTCGGACAAACAAACATACTTATATACATATGTACATACATACAACGCCGATTTGCCCAAGTTGATTTAGAGATCTCGCTACGCTCGACGCTGTAAAACTTCGTAAAAAAATGAAAAAAAAGGAAAAATTTTAGACACTGGTGTTAACTCGTAGATAAATTGAACGCTCTGTGATTCTTTGCACTTAAAAGTTCTACGTGCTCTGACAATGTGGGTAATAAATTCGAAAAACAGAAGAAAACTCCAAAATGCACTTATTCTCTTAACGACCTTGGTTTATTCTCCAGGTCATGGGCGCTACCAAAGGGTGCTGCTCATCGCATGCTCCATCATTACCAACGCGGTTGCCCTGGACATGTTCGGGTTCAGCATCGTCGTGGCCGCTGCCAACTGTGATCTGAAGCTGGGAGTCACAGAAACAGGAATGCTGGCATCAGCACCTTTCGCTGGTAACTTTCAAATCATCGACCGCAAGGCAGGCCACCAGCCCGATGGTTGGCCGATTTCGTAGCGGCGCGGCGATGGATCAGACTTGCTCAAGACCGATTGAGTTGGCGTGACAATGAGGAGACCTTTATACAACAGTGGGTGTAGTAGTGGGTCAGATACATACATAGATAGATACCTACTTAAATAGCTCGGTCTATCCTATCTCTACAAAAATGTTACCTGTTTTTACTTTATCTTTTGTCTAAACTAATTAAATTATACTTCTTGGAAACCTTCTGTTTTATAAAGGGTTTCCTCTTGAATTTATCTATATGCTTCTGTCATGTTAAGCACTACTAGTCCATCGTCTAATCTTCCGTCTCCAGAAAGAATTCTTATTCCATCATTGCTTACCTGATAGTTACTTCCTAAGTCCTATATTCATCAAAGATAAAGAAAGACTAATCCTGCTTTATCTTCCCGCTTTGTCTTTTTAAGAAGTGATAACCTATTTGACAATGTTTTTATACATAGATCTTTGTGTTTCGTCTCTATTTACAAGCATACAACAAGGCCTCACAAGTTCTCAACCATACAAAAATTTAATAGCCGTGATAATTGAAGGGTTAACTCTACTATTTTTCTTTTTTCATTCATAACTCTCCGATTATCTAGGAGTTCTCTTCGCTTACCCCTGGGGCTACTTTGCGGACACTCGCGGCCGTCGCCGAGCCCTGCTGTTGTCCACGTTGATCGGTTTCCTGTTTGCAGCCATCAGCAGCCTCTCCCCTAACTGGCAGCTCATGCTAGTCTGCAAGGTCATCGCTTGCTGTTTGTAAGTCAAATACTTTCATATAGACTAGATATCCAGAATTTAGTTATGGAATCTAACAATCTGAACCTGAACCAATACTTAGGGTACACAGATTTTTGCTACTTATTTTATTGAAGACTATGAAGCGTCTACAATCTGCGTTAGAATCTGATTCGAGCTTGTCTGAGTATGGTTCAAGATATAGTTTTAGAAGTGTATAATTCTAGGTCTAGATTATAGGCCACTAAAAGCCCAGGTTCAAATTTAAAAGTGTGATAACAAATTATTTGAATTAAAGCCATGCAGCCAGCAAGACAGAATTAGAGCAAACAGCCTGCAGATTCTATAGAAAGATTAGCCAATTCAAGACTTCCTGCAATTAGCAGCTATAGGTCGTTGATTTTGACGACCTACGAACACCAAAACTAACATACAGGAAACAGGCAGCAGCACAGGCAGTGAATGTGTTAAGCAATTTGTATTGCTTAACACATTCACTGCCTACAAAATAAATAAAAATAATAGCTGGGTGCCAAAACTTTTTAAGGCGAATATTGATTAAGTACGTATATGTATGTTTGAAAATATGGATCAATGTATATTGTTATTATTATTATTTCAATAAAAAACACATTTTTCGGATCCGAGTGTTCGGCACACAGCACGCTGGGCGCCGAACACTCGGATCCGAACGCTAATGATGGCAATGGTTTAGTTCACTAATATTATAGATATTTGTTCCACGATTGCATTTTGCGTACTAATATGTCACAAGATTTTGACAAACCCGTGTTTTTTGATCAATTTCCAGAATCTTAATCAAAATCATCAAAGAAACTAAACAAAACCCAGTCTTTACCTGTAAGAATAAAACCAATACTCGTTTTCGTAAGTTGACTATATTGCCCGAGTGGCCGGGCAAAGCAACGTTGACTCGCCCCAAATGCCTTTGTTTTACTAATTACTACAAAATGAACGGGACGCTCACTCGGATCCGAGTGAGAGGCGCCACTACTATAGCCCCGCCCCACTCAAATCCGAATCAAAAAAATCAAAGTGGTGAGCACGGAATATGTTAAAATCGATATCATGTTGTTATATTATTGGTTCTATGACTCGTGCAATCACTTTATAGTAATTTGCAATGTAAATAAATAAACGTATCAAACTGATTATTCCGGTAGATTACATGCAAAATGTCTTAAAATAGAAATTATTCGTTTCAAAGTAATCAATAATTTTATAACTTTTACGTTTTATCAAAAGTTGTTTGACCGATTCTTTAAAAAAGTAATTCATACCGAAAAAGGATGTGCGTATCATCGCTTATCATCAGGTGAGATCGCCCCGAACCGAGATCTCGCGAGTCTCATATAAAAACAAAAAAAAATTGTTTGTAATCTTTGACTATCAAAATAGTGCCACGAAATATATAACCATCTAACTTGACCTACAGTTACATTTAAATTACAGGTATGTTATATGGTTGCTTTTTTTAGGGGTAGAAATTGCAGTTATTTTGGATTTCAGACTTTTCCCTATATTTGTGACACTAAAGCTACACGAATACCAAACTTCAGCATTGTTGAGTCACTGGTGTAGTTTCGTCAAGGTTCAGTTTTTATTATGGCTAATAACTCAAAAACTACAAGAATTAAACTTAAAATAAAAACGGGATCAAATTTGACTATTGAAAACCTTTCACTAGACGTCCCATTTGACCTATTAGTCTCATTTTTTTACGTCTCTTGAATCCCAATATCTCACAATCTTCCCACATTTTTAGCTCATTTAATTACACTAGGATCGTGCCAACACTACCTACCTATATATTAAATCTCACGATGATCAGATCAAAACTTCGAAAGTTATCCTCGGACAAATAAACATACATACGAGTACAACGCCGATTTACCCAAGTTGATTTAGAAATCTCGCTTCGCTGGATGAAAAATAAATAACTCAAGCGCGTGTCGAACCACCCACAGTGAAGGGTTCCGTAGCCAGTGCAACTGTATCTTAGTAATATTAAAATACAAAGTAAAATTATGCAGTGGATTTTGGTCATTTTGTATGAACAGGGACGGATCAGCGAAATACCAGCTAGATGCTCAAGATTCAATTGAGAGAAGAGCCAAGAAGCTCATTTGCAATGACGAATTAGCAGTGCAAGGCTCCAGAGCCTCGAGCATCGTCGAAAGGTTGCAAGCCTCTCGGTTTTCTATCGGATACATTTGGGAAAGTGTGCTGCGGAGCTCTTCAACCTTATCCCACCATCTCCATTCTATCATCAGACAACCAGACGCTCCGCGGTGCGCCACCGCTACATGGTAGACATACCTCGCAATCCTCGCATACGCACAAAGCGGTACTCTTTCACCTGTATTATACGCACCGTCAAGGAGGGAACGCCTTGCCTGAGTCTGTGTTTCATGAGAACTACAACCTAGGGGTCTTCAAGTCGCGAGTGAATAGGTTTCTTTTAGGCAAGCGTGTACCATCGTAGACTGCATCATCGCTTACTATCAGGCGAGATCGTGGTCAAACTCTAGCCTATAATTTATAAAAAAAGCATTAATATAAACTGTTTACAAATTAATAGATTATTTCCACCAAATTTTAAAAAGTTTAAATACATATGGATTTTTTCCTTTGAATTTTATTTCCTTTGAGAACTTGCTTCTTAAAAAATTTCATGATTGTAGGTCAACGGGTAGTACTCTATAGATTTTAATTTATTTACGGCATAAATGGCGGTAGTTTTAATTGCGTCGACTTAGAAACTTGGTTTTAACAGCGTCAAATGACCGTAGATACGTATTTGATATTCATTTCAACTTGATGTCTCTACGCGTTCTTGAGAAAAAGGGTCTTGTAGACGGATAGACAGACAGACGGACAACGAAGTGATCCTATAACGGTTTTTTCCCTTCTGAGATACGGAACCCTAAAAATAAAGGAGTCTCAAAGCTAGTTTTTAGCCAAAACAACCTCTTGTGTTTAATGAACGTTCTGAATGTGTTTACTAACGCCTTATGCATTTGTCACTGCAATCTTAGAAGATTGCTTAGTTTAGTAATTTCGAGTTAGGATATATTACTATATTTTATATACTTGACGGCGGGTGGTTGGAAGGGGCGTTAGCGAAGCTCGATTGCTCGTCCATTACGAGGAGTTTCTTCGAAATAATATCGCAGGCGTGTAGACCAATGTGGATTTATTCCGTTGTATAACAAATCACATGGAAATATAACCACATGAGCGTGATGTCTTTTGATGTCTTTACTCGTCGGCGATCGGTAACCGAATCCCTCCCAAAAATGGCCGCAACTCTGTTTATTTTTTTAACGGCCGTCAAACCAAAAACATCCGGCCAGAGACAAGCCAGTGTTGCCATTCTAATAAAAGTATCGACAATCACGCCATCTTCACAATCGAGTAGGAATTAAAATTAAAAAGAAACAAAATCAAACTGTCACTTTCACGACTAGGTTTAAAAACAGTGTTCTTAACGTAATGATGGATGTTCTCCGACACGGCCATTCTGACAGCGTCACGCGTCCTCGCGTGGGTGTTCAATCTGGAAGTGAAAACATTCACCGCAGTTGATACTATTCTCAGTCCCTCCTGTCTATAATAGAGCAAGGTTTTGAATGCAAACTTGGTACTTTAATAATGTGAGACTGCTTTAATTTTAAGTTTCTTTAATCATTATCAGCTCTTTTCAAATTGTAATTACAATCATGTACAAACAAAAAAACATCAAACTGGTTTTAGAAGCTCATTAATGTTGTATCACTTGACCAGCTATACAATTCTCTTTTTTTTTTTTTTACATTTTTACTTGACTAGTGATTTTTTGTCGTCACTTGACCAGCAACGATTTTAATAGTCACTTGACCAGCGACCATTCTTAAACTTTTACGCATAACCAGCGATTTCGCTTGACCAGCGATTTCACTTTACCAGTGATTTTCACTTAACCAGTGATAGGATGCGCATCGCGCACTCTTCGGTTAGACCGGAGCTACGACTACATGCCAACATATGCAACTTCAAGTTGTAAAACCAGTTTTGACAAATAAAAACAAAATTATATCAACTAGTTACAGAAAAAAAATTATCATTACAAACAATAAAATTTTACTTCAGGTATCATGGATTAATCGTGATCGTTTTCAAAATCTTGCTCTTTAGAAACATTTTCATTATTTAGCTCAACTTGTGCAATAACAACAACATTTTGTTGGTTATTTGTGGTAACAATATCAACGTCTTGTTGAGGTTACTCAATCTCGTGCTCCCCGGACAAATCATCAGCAAATTGATTAGAAGGCATTTTTCTTAACCGATCGTGTGCATATTTGTAAGACCTATTACTGTTTAAAGCTTTGATCAGATACCTATCGCCATCTAATAACTCAGCGATTTTAAAGGGACCTTTATATTTAGGGTCTAGTTTTAACTGGTTCCTTTCTTCATTTTGCAAAAGAACGAAATCACCTACAGCAAAATTTTGAACCTTCGCCTTTGTGCTGTCGAAACGAGACTTATCATAGGTAGAGTTTTTCTCCATACTGGCAACAGCTTGCTCACGAACCGCGTCGATATCTACTACCGGCTCATCGTCATCAGCGAAAGGGAGATCTAAAGGCCTAGCAACTTTGCCTACAAGAAGTTTGAGGGGACTCGACTTAGTAACCCTGTTGATGGTACAGTTCAACGCTAGCTGAACGTCAGGAAGAGCATCTTGCCATGACCGCTCTTTACTGGACTCAACGGCCGTCAGCATATTTTTCAGTGTGCTCATGACTCTCTCGACCTGACCGTTTGCGCGAGAACTACCGTTAGCAATAAGGTGCAAGTTTATTGCATGAGACTGACAGAAGTCCTTGAAATCGGCACTCGCAAAACATCGTCCCTGATCAGCAATAAGACGCTTAGGGGCTCCAAATAAAGAGATACTACTTTTCAGAGCTTGAATGCTGCTTGCAGTATCGATGCGTAGGGTGTGATGTAGCAAGACAAACTTGGTGAATGCGTCGATCAATACGAAAACGTATTCCTTTTTGTCATTCTTGCCACTCAACTTCCCTGTAGCATCAATATGCAACGTATGCCAAGGTATCGGAGTCTTAGGTATTGGATGCATTTCAGCCTGAACCTTTCCTGACGAAGATTTCGAGATTTTACATGTGACGCAATTGTCAACGAACTTTCGAACAAATTTAGACATGTGCTCGAACCAATACATGTCGTAGATCTTTTCGAGCGTTTTCTCCCAGCCTACATGCATTAAAGACTCGTGTATAGAATTCACAAGCGACCAACGAAGAGCCCTAGGTACAATCGGCAACCATCGAGATCTGTTATTCCGCTGCACTTTCCTATGAAGAACACCCTTCCTAACCTCGTATATCCTTGCGACATCCTCGTTCATGCAATGTTCTTTGTGATCATCGATCAGCTTTAAGATTTCAGGATCACGCTGCTGCTCCGCTTGCAACCAGTGTTCCGGCAAGTTGGCGACATCAACCCGCATCTGTTGGACCCTAGTAACAGACTCTACAGGTAAAGGATTTCGTGACAAGAAATCGGCATGACACATCCTTTTTCCATCCCTAAAAACAATTTCAAAATCAAAGGCTTGCAGAAAAGCCCACCACCGATGCACACGAGGGGTGAGATCTGCTTTCCGATGAGAAGACTTTAACGCGTTACAGTCTGTTACGACAACAAACTTGTTCCCATGCAAGTAATGACGGAAGTGCTTAATCGAGTTCACAACCGCTAAGGTTTCCAGCTCGTATGAGTGGTATTTTGCCTCAGCGGGTGTGGTTCGTTTGCTGTAGTACCCAACGACATGGTTCCTGCCATCCTTGTTTTGGATAAGGATTCCGCCATACCCAATCGACGACGCATCTGTATGCAGTTCAACCGGACCATCCGGATCAAAGATAACTAAAACGGGCTCATTAGTCAATACAGAGATAATTTTCTGCCTAATTTCTTCATGTTCAGGCTTCCAGTCGATATTTCCTTTACCAGGAGAAGTAAGTGCATGAAGAGGAGCCATGACCTGAGCAAATTTAGGAACAATCTGCCTGAAATACGAAGCCAGCCCAATGAACTGCCTCAACTGAGTGACTGTCTCTGGAGGAGGTAAACGAGTGAGAGCTTCAACCTTCTTGGGATTTGGACGAATTTCGCCCTTACTAACCTCGTACCCCAGATACTCTACTCTCTTCTTCATAAAAGAACACTTCTTCAAGTTGAAGGAAAAACCGGACTCGGTAAGTACGCACAGGACAGAACGGATCCTCTCTAAGGTCTCATCAACGTCAGAATTACCAATGATAAGGATGTCATCCATGTAGACGACGGCATAAGTGTTAGCCAGAGGCCCCAACGCTTTATTGACTGCTCGTTGAAAAGCCGCTGGTGCGTTCCGTAGACCAAGGTGCATCTTGAGATATTCAAAATGGCCCTCCGGAGTCACGAATGCGGTCTTTTCAATGGAGTCCGCGTGTATTGGCAGCTGACGAAATCCACTGGCCATATCAAGGGTTGTAAAATAATGGCAACCATGCAGACGATCTATTTGGTCGGCTATCAAAGGTAAAGGATAGCGATCTGGCACCGTATTTGCATTGAGCTCCCTGAAATCTACACACATACGGTCCGATCCGTCCTTTTTCTTCACGAGAAGAATAGGGCTCGCAAAAGGTGATGTGCTCGGACGTATAACTTCAGCTGCAAGCAACTCATCAACCTTTTCCCTAACGACTTCACGTTCCTGTGGACTCAACCTATACGGCCTACGATACACGGTCTTATTACCATCTACCAGTCGAATCTCTATCGGATCTACATTAGCATGACCTGAAGGTGTACCAGAAACGAAGTAATCTTTGAATTCATTTAACAGGTTTACAAGTTTAGGCTTAGATTCAAGAGGCACATCAGTGTCTACATCGTTAAAATCAACTGCAGCAGGGGTAGAAGTAGCACAGGCATTTACTGTTAGCGTTTTCGCAAAATGAAGCTTATTAGAAGATATTAAAATGTCAACACCTTGAGGCAAAACATCATAACCAATCATTATATTGTGACGTAGGTATTTGTCCGGGAGAACATGAAAAAGAATTTCAAGAGCAATGTCGTCAATCTGAACCATGGCTAAAATCTGCACGGTACTATATACACTACTATCACCAATGCCAGTCATTTTAACAGTGTTATTTATTCGCTTGCCATGGATTCTTGACGACATTGACTCCTTTACAAGAGAGCACTCTGCTCCAGAGTCATAACAAAATGAAAAGGACTCACCATAATGCTGCATAACACCAGCAGGGGCTGCAACAGTGCAGACGTCCACACGTCGCTCGCCAGCGTTGCTAGCAGGCAGGGAACCTGGCTTGCCACCGTTGATCTTCTTCGGCAGCGGGCATCTTGAGGAGTAGTGGCCCTTGTCCCCACAGTTGTAACAGGTCACAGCAGCATTTACATCATTGGACTTCACAGTAGCGCTTGATTGTCCCGGCGTCGGCTTCGAGTGATGGTACTCCTTACTCTGGTTGTCCTTCTTAAATCGGCAGACAGAAATGGGATGCCCATGTCTTCCACAATGAGCGCACTTCACATAATATGTAGGTGATGGTGTGAATTTGCGCTTAGCATCATTAGGTCCATTCCCAGAATCCATAACAGAGGTTGCTTTCCTCTTGAGATACGACAACGCCTTCAATTCTTGCTGAAGCTTGGCACGCGTCGCGATTTCGGTCGTAAAAGCATGGTGGTTTGCACGTGGTTCTATTTGAGCAAGGTGCGCAACCACACTAGAAACAGCAATTTGTTCAACATCCATGTTCTTCCAGCGCGACAGCAGCACATTAATCTGAGAAGCGGCATAGGAGGCGAGACACTCGTTGTCTTTTGGCTTACTATTCCACAGATGCAGCAGGGTAGCGGCGGCAGTCTCAGGTGTGTCGTAACGCGCAGTAAAGGCCTCTTGAAAATCTTTCCATTCCATGCCAGGATAGGATATTTGTGACAGCCAAATCGAAGCCTGGCCCTTTAAAGACTTACTCAGTGCAATCATCAACGGTGCTCCATTAAGCTGGTTATCAGCCATACACATAGTTGCAGTGGATAACCAAGCACGCGCGTCAATATTCACTTTGTCAGGATCGAATTCCGGTAGGTGCACAACATGGCTTGACGACGGTCCTTTCATAGCGTGGATAAGGGCGAGAAAATTTTGATTTTGTTGCTCCAGCAACAATCGCCACTTTTCTTCCATGTCGTCACTTCTTCCACATGGTCGGTTACATCCCACTTCTGATGACGGCGGGTGGTTGGAAGGGGCGTTAGCGAAGCTCGATTGCTCGTCCATTACGAGGAGTTTCTTCGAAATAATATCGCAGGCGTGTAGACCAATGTGGATTTATTCCGTTGTATAACAAATCACATGGAAATATAACCAGATGAGCGTGATGTCTTTTGATGTCTTTACTCGTCGGCGATCGGTAACCGAATCCCTCCCAAAAATGGCCGCAACTCTGTTTATTTTTTTAACGGCCGTCAAGCCAAAAACATCCGGCCAGAGACAAGCCAGTGTTGCCATTCTAATAAAAGTATCGACAATCACGCCATCTTCACAATCGAGTAGGAATTAAAATTAAAAAGAAACAAAATCAAACTGTCACTTTGACGACTAGGTTTAAAAACAGTGTTCTTAACGTAATGATGGATGTTCTCCGACATACTTATTATAACTACCTAATTACTTACTACTTATATATATTTTAATATACTATATTTTACTACACTGCACTAACAAGTTCACTTACTGAGGTAACCATAACTTACTGAGGTTCGACGACCTCCGTGATGCAGTGGGCGAATAGCCGTCTGAGACGCAGGAGGTAGCGGGTTCTATTCCCGCCGCAGAACAAATGTTTGCATGATCTACAGATATTTGTTCCGGGTCTAGTTGGTTCTCTATATATTATAAGTATGTATTTACAAAACAAAAAATGTATACAAAAAAAAATTAAATTTACATTACAAGACAGAGTCTGTCTTACCAATATGTGAATAACGTAGTGGGTTACATTAATAATACTTCTATCACATGAATACTGTATCTTACCTAACCTTTATAGTGTAACTGTTTGTTGTTCCGAAATAAATTAAAGTATATAAGTATTCTATCAGTTATCTGGTTCCCATAGTACAAGCTCTGCTTAGTTTGGTGCTAGATAGTGCTGTGTGAAATTTCCAGCAATATTTTTTTAATATAATATATTAAATGTTATGAATTACGTACATGTAACATGTACGTAATTCATAACAGGCCGCATATTCTGCAGGTAATGTTACTGTAAGCGAAGGTAGAGCAGCACCGATTCGTCTAGTGGCAGATGAGGTCAGAGGATAGAGATTATCTCCAACTGATAAACCATTTATGAGGACGTGTTTTTCATGACCGATTTCGTCTTGATATTTTAACTCAGAAGCGTACTAATGTCACGAACTAACTAATAACCCCCGTTTTATTGTTCCAGTTCAAATGCCAGCTTCACCCTCACGATAACTATTCTGGGGGAGTGCACAGGTCTGACCAACCGCAACGAGTACCTCTTCATCTTGAACAGCGTCAATCTCTTGGCAGAGTGCATATCTTTTGGTACGTATAGCTTAGACCTCAGCCTTCCAATTGTCAGTTAGTAAAATGGCCCTTTCAATCACCACATAGTTATTACAATAACACAATTTTAAAAGAGGATACCTTCATTATTAGCTAAGGAAATGCGCCTACTTTTACTTCAAAAACAGGAATATCTATACTAATATTATAAAGAGGAAAGATTAGTATTTTTGTGTGTGTGTATGTTTGTAATGAACAAACTCTAAAACTACTGGTCCGATTTCAAAAATTCTTTCACCATTAGAATACTACATTATCCCTGAGTAACATAGGCTACTTTTTATCCAACTGCGCAGAGGGAGGGTAATGTTTTTATTGAAAAACTACGCGTGCGAAGCTGCGGATTGGTCAGCTAGTTATAAGTACATAGTAAATAGTTGAGTTGAGCTGAACTCTGTGGGCGAGAGTTAGCCCTGCCTGATAGACAGGTCGAGCAGGGAACTTATACGGGCTGACAATTATTTCAACAACAAAGCGATCATTATCCATACATATCCAGATTTTTCCTTTTGATTTATGTATGGTTTTGCACATTGCAAAAATCGGTATAGGTATGTATCTGTTGAAATTCAGCATTTTTGATGTGTCTTTCCTCTCGGTTTGTGGGAGTGATTTTGGCAAAAGGGACGGAAAGGTGTAACAGGAAACCGGGGAAGCGCGCGCTGTTTGATTTGACCAATGCGCACGCGCTGTGGTCAGATGTTACACATCATATGCGACCACTGCGACTACTGTAGGCTCGTCGATTTTTAGGGTTCCGTACCCAAAGGGTAAAACGGGACCCTTTTACTAAGACTCCGCTGTTTGTCTGTCCGTCTGTCACCAGGCCGTGAACCGTGATAGTTAGACAGTTGAAGATTTCACGTATGGTGTACCTATTTCTGTTGCCGCTATAACAACAAATACTAAAAACAGAATAAAATAAATATTTAATGGGGGCTCCCATACAACAAACGTGATTTTTTTGCTCGTTTTTGCTCGATATTGATAACAGCAACAGGTAGATGTTTGAAATATTCACAGAATATTTAGTTATGTCTTCACTTTAAAAATAAATAATTAAATTAATATAAAACAAATATTTAAGAAGGGCTCCCATACAACAGACATGATTTTTTTGCTGTCTTTATAGATAATGGTACGGAACCCTTCGTGCGCGAGTCGCACTTGGCCGGTTTTATTTTATATTCCTTTCCATACATGCTTTATTAGTAATACTGTGGGTATGGTACAAATGAATCTACTTACATAGCTAAGGGTTTATTTCGGGTTTTCCAGGGCTGGCAGGAATCCTCCTACCCCTCCAGTTTAGACATGACATCCCATTCCTAGGTATAGTCTACCGTCCCTGGAGGCTGCTGACCCTGGCCCTGGCACTACCTCTCTGTATCGGTGGGCTGATGATGGTATACCTGTATGAGAGCCCCATGTTCCTCGCTAGTAGGGGAGACAATGAGAAGGCTTTGGATGTGCTGAGGAATATCTATGCTTGGAATGGGGGAAAGAAGGAGGACTATCCTGTAAGTATAGATTACGATTCAGATCAATTTATTTTAACTACTGGACTAATACAATATTAAGAACAGCTTGTGGCAGAGTGTAGTTTTGATGAGAGGAGTGAGCCACAGAGATTTAGTGTGCACAACAAGAAACCATGGTCTCGCTACCATGAAGCGAGTCTTTCACATAACATACATGAGGTTTGCACAATGTGTGGTTATAGCTTCTAGTGCCCACGACTTAAGAAATCCTAAAATATAATGTCATAGTAGTTAGGTACCTAAAATATATAATAAATATGTAAATGGAGTTTATCATGTGCATCCAGGTGAAGCATCTTCAGGATACAGTAGACGCTGAAGCTCTGAAGAAGGAGTCATTTTGGGACTCGGTGGTAAAGCAGACGCTGCCTATTTTCAAGCCTCCGCTCCTTTGGAGGACGCTACAGCTGTGCTACCTGATGGCAATCTGCTGCAGTACGTAAGTTATATTCATGGTACAAATGTAGGTTGATATGTTATATAAAATATAATTCTCTCCTGGTAAAACGCAGGACATAAGAAACATGAGATCTTCTTGTTTAGTAAAGTATTGCATCTCTCGCTGTTGTAGTCAGTACAGCTATCAGGGACATAATGCAACACAGAAGCCACTGTGAGATGCTTCTTCGGGGTTTCCCGCTATCGGAGATTAGACAATATCCGAGCAATGTATATTTTGTAAAATGCGTCTATAACATACATGTTCCAAACCAGCTCCGCAGGTTTTTGGATCAAGAATAGCATCTTGTACCAACTCCTCATCTCCCTTCTACATTTCTTTAAATATATAGTTGCAGTACATAGCATTTTTCATAACATAACCAAAGTATTGTGAGCTGCACTGAATCTTATTAAAAGCATCAAGAATATATTACACTAGAATACTAGTGAATGGATCATCAATCATCTGTTTTTTAGGAACAACGCCTTCGTGATGTGGTATCCGACTATAGTAAACCTGTTCTTCAAATCGTTCGGCGGAGAATGGAACACTGAGAGGACTTTTTGCCAGAGAGTGTTTGTGGAGAACAACTCATCTTTGACACAAGACATCGCTGATGATGTTAATGTGAGTGTTACATTTATTTTGGTAAGCTATTGTAATTTTGAACTAAAACTTGCCTCGTATGTGTCTTTTATAAAGTGTTCCCATATTTAAGTGCGAGGAAGTCCTAAGAATATCTCACATATTGTCCCAAAATGGTCCTTATCAATGGGATGTTTTATAATCTTCTCTTGCATAGTTTTTTTTTATACAACTTATATGGCAAACGAGCATGCAGTCCACCAAATGTTAAGTGGCTACTGCAGCCCATGGATATCCACATAGAATTCAACACAAGGTATTATGTTGTCCTAATCTCTATGTGGATACGTTTTTATATTATAGGACTTAGCTGTTATGCCTATGTGCCAGTAATTACAGGAACATACCATTACCATCTAACCGGAACACAGCAGCACAAGTACTTTGGCGGCCGATAAAGGTAAGGCGGTGGTGCCCACTTCCTCGAGCTCGTCAAGCGTCACAAAAGCTCTACCACCAGTACTAAAGCTCTACCACCAGTTAAAGTTTGTATTGCATCAGCGAGAAAATTATTTTTTTACTTGTTAACAGTGTGTTGACACTTTGTTAATTTGTCAAGTTCGGACACAAATATAGTACCTACAAATGATGAATATTCTTATAGGTACTTATAGATAGGGCTGTTTGGAATTCATAAAAACAAAATAAAACGCTTGTCTCGTAGGTAAATTACGAGTATAACCAACAATATATACTTAGATACCCACAAAAACATTGTTTACTCGGGTTAAACTAATTACAAAAAATTTCCAGTTTCTATGCAACGACACGATAACCAGTCACACCATGGTCTCCGGCATTCTATACGGCGTGTTCTTCTCCGCGGTGACGCTGATAACCTCGCGTGTGGCCTTTAGAAGACGACTGGTCTTCGTTTTCTGGCTGGTGGTGTCCATGGTCAGCTGTTATCTGGTGGATCTTCGCCAACCTGTCGCTAGCCTGGTCTTCTTCGTACTTCTGCAGACGTCGATCGTTGGTGCGCCTAGTATTTCGGGGTATTGCGTTGATCTATATCCCACTGCTTATAGGTAACTGTAATATAATAATATAGAAAATAAACAAGGAAATTCTTAGATTAGTTGTCAATTGTCAGAAATGGAATGTTTTTATTTTCGTTTCATTGTTTCCTTTTTTGAAAAACAATTAATAACAAAATAGCTCTGAGCTAGTCTCATACTGGTCCAGTCCGTGACTTGCACTATGTCACCGATGTAACTCGCCACTAGACGTTCTACGCTTCTCCTACCACCCTCAGCCACCGCTTCGTCGTTACCTTGATCCATTTGTCATCACCACGTCTAAGGGGTATCGCTCACACACTAAGGAGTCGAGACGGCGCCGGCGGCGGTGTCAATGCTAATTTACTCGAGTTGAGGCAGAGTCGAGGTGAAGGCGGGGCGGAGTCGAGGTGAAGGCGCGGCGGAGTCGAGGTGACAAAATCTTTCAGAGGTAGGTGCGATTAACTAGTCGTGTTTATCAACATGCGGGACGATTCATCATGTTAATTATTATGCGTATTCAAAAAGTCTAAATCCTCTGGAATGAAGCTAAAGAAAGCATAGCCAGCTCCGCCTCGACTCTTTACAAAGATGACGCCTCGGCCGTGCCTTGACGACCGACCCCGGCACGGCGACTTTGCAATGAGCGCGGTTATGTTTTTAAGACAAAACGGGTCTTTTCGCGCACAGATTCATATTAAAATTATAATTTTGACTAACCTCGACGTTTCGGGCGATGTAACTTGTGTAGAATAGAATAGAATACTCTTTATTGCACACCAACAAAATTAAAAATACAAAGAAATACCCAAAAGTAAAGGTAAGTACAATGGACGGTCTTGTCGCTAAAAGCGATCTCTTCCAGACAACCTTTAGATGGACAGGACAAAACAAAATCAAAAAGACGGCGGTGTATCTATGTTGTGTACTGAGTATAGTTCGCGAAAATTTAAAAAGTTCAATGAGCGCGGTGTCCCGCCCAAGAACCATAACTCGCAATAAGACCGCCTTCGCGATAAAACCGCCAATTGTATACATTCATTTGAATACAGTTAAATTCGTAATATTAATTTATTACTCAATATTAAATGCAAGACAGACTATGTAGGTACAATTTTAACTTATTTAAGACAGTTCCTACTTATTTTAAGAACTTGTTAGCTTGTCGAGTGCCAAAAAAAGGTCTGTCGGCTCCTTCCAAATTAGCTTCGTCGAAACCTTGAAGTCAAGCAAAATGACGTGATTGGACACAGGCAGCCGTTCGTGACTGGTTCTGGTTTTAACCAATCCCAGCCACGCACGCGCAGTGTTGCCAATTTACAAAAATACAAGGCTTAAATTGTATTGTTGCCATTACGAAAAAGAACATTTTTACAGTCAAATAATCAAAATAACGACAACTGTTACTTTTAATTGTTTTGTTGTTTATGGTGTGCAATAAAGTGTTATCTAATCTAATCTATGTTTAATGTATTTTTATTTTTTCAGAGGCTTAGTAACGAGTCTCTGCATGATGGTGGCTCGGCTGTTTTCATTGGGCGGCGTCAACGTGGTCGGTGCTGTCATCGTCTCCCACTGCTCTATGACATTCTACATGTGGTCCATATTCGTGTTGAGTTAGTATCCAGTAAGGCTTAGCTCTGCAAGTATTGACTAAGTTTTTATTGCAGTTTATGACTGATTAAGCTGAGTAGTATATGTGCTGGGTAAGCTTATTTCATTAGGTCACGACAACATACGTGCAAATCGAAATAAAATCTGCTCTTATCAGCCCGTTTGGAGAAGTTAATTCACCTAGGTGCATTAAGTATACTATTCGTAAATTTTAATCGCCTTTTTGCATTTTTTATATTAATACTGAACTTTTTTCACCTAATTCATTTGGTTTGTTGCATGGCGGTCGACAATATTTTGGAAAAATTGTATAGAAGTAACAAAGACCTACTGCCATCCAATGTATAAATATATTTATCAACAATATACATGGAACTGATGTATTATTGATATATTTTCTGGGTATACAATGTATGCAATGTTAAAATCACCTAAAAACATTTAACTGCAGTTTAAATTATTCCTAATCTTGTTTTTTTTAATAGTTGATTGCATTCGTTCTTGCATTGTTGTCGTTTCCTCAAAAGAGTGTATAATATTTGTCTGAGACTCTTAGCAACTTGACCTTATTAGTTTAAAATACTGTTATTTTGAGATTAAACTCGATTAAACGCTTTAAAAAATTACTTATTATTAAGGATTTCTCCCATATTAACTTACTTTTACTCACTAAGCTGACCCGTAAAGATATTCCACTAGGGGGTAGTGAGGCAGAGGAAAGCTAAAGTGGGGCAGGGTGTATTGATACATGCCCCACTTTGAACTTGTTGTGGAAAGGTTTCTGTGGGTTTCAAGAGAATTCTGATTACTCAGGATGTTAAACAATAGTAACTATCTACTTAAAAACTTAAGGTCTTTCCGCAAAAAAAAAATAAACACTGATTCGCGGATGTTTAAATAATTCCTGTAAAAAAACTGGCAAGGATTTTTTTAAACATGTGTTAATCAGTTGTTTAACTTTCTGGTGGTAATAAGGTTAAATCTTAAAGGGACCTGTTATATAAATCGGTTTTTTTTTCAGGTGGTATCGTGGTGTCTTGTTTTCTGCCTTCAGACAAGAAAATTAACAGCTGACATAATGAAAATGATGAAAATTAAAAGCCATGTGATAGAAGAATTATATTTATTTATACAATTATAATTTTGATATAAATCTGTGCGCGAAAAGACCCGTTTCGTCTTAAAAACATGAGAATTATATTTTTCATGGAGCTAGAATCAAAAAAATAAACACGTACAGTTTATTTTCTATGGTTTTATTTTCCTTGTTTAGGAAAAAATTCCTTGGAATAAGTATATCTATGTATATAGGTAAGTATACACAGGTCACACTAAAAGTTTCCGGAATTGGCCACTTACATAGACATAGATATTTAAAAAGTTATTACTATATTTGAAAATGGAACTCTTTAGCCGTACCATAAAATTTGTAAATTACACTAATACATGGCGCTAGGCTCCTTCAATTGTTTTAAAATAAAAATACATTAAAACATAAATACATAAAAATTACATAAAAAACGAGTGTGCTATATAGATCACAGGACTGAAGTAAAACTTCTTTTTCAAAATATTAATTTATAAAATTGTTCAATTACAAAATTGTCCACACGTCTGTAGGTCGATCAGTCTATGTTAATTCTGGACAGAAGCAACTCGCACTCGCACATTAAAGTTTAAAAATTTACGAAACGTAACTCTCTCTCTTTCTATCTTCACTAACTTATATCTCCCTCTCATCTTCCGTTCGCACTTTTCGTAACGCAATCACCAGCTTACTCCCCAAGTCAAGACCCTCTATTGGCTGAAATTTGGAATAATTTTAAATAACTAGCTGTTGCCTGCGACTTCATACACGGTATGGTAGCGATTAGCGTCGCGACAGAGACAAGCGACCGACACGGGAGACCGAAACGGGAGACCGCGAGCGTTACTTGACTTTAGGCAATGTATAAGCATCAGTTCGCGAGCGAGACAGAGACAGGAGACAGAGATGCGAGACCGGAGACTGCTGCTGCTCCTGACCAGTAGTGTCTCGTGTCGCGCTCGAAAAGTTCGTGTGTTCATTGTAAAAAATGACTACTTTTTCTGACGAAAACTGTAAAAAGCTGATTGAACTGATCAGACAACATCCTCCAATATACGATGCACAACTAGAACAACTCAAGAGCAAATCATCGTCTTCTTCTTCCTCCAATAGAAGTTCTACTTGTCTTTCCATTACAGTCTTAACTGACTCTATCGACAGACACTCCGATACTGAATGAATTGTATCTTTGGTTGCGGTCTCAGTCTCGACCTACAGTACATGTAAAAGAGACCGAGACACTTGTCGCGGTCTCCCGTCTCGGTCTCCTGTCTCGGTCGCTTGTCTCTGTCGCGACGCGAACCGCTACCTTTACACTACTAAATGTGTAGGTAACCTAGAAATAAAGCTAAACTCGCTGTTGCAACTTGACTTGACACTCCACTTTTATCCCATGGGAACAGTTATAATCTACGTTTATACCAAATTTCATCGAAATCAGTTCAGCCGTTACGGCGTGATTGAGTAGATAACAAACAAACAACTAAACAAACATCCAAACTTTCACATTTATAATATTAGTGTGATACCTACTGACCATTCTCTATTGCAACTAAAAAACTCCATGTAGGGTCTTAACACAAAAAAAATATTTAAACACTGTTTAGCGAGTGTTTAAAAAATCCTACATAAAATTGCTAAGGAAATGTGTGAACACGCATTAAATAGATGTTTAATTTTATTGTGGTAACAAGGTGTTTTGTTTAGGAGTCGGTTGTTTTACATTTCCCAGAGGTAAATTCAAAAATGTACATGAAATGTATACACAGGCTGTAAAATGTTGTGATGCTTTTGTAAAACCAGCACTGATAAGATACAACTCCACGAGTTCTAGATAACGTATGATACTTGTTTATTTAAAACTCATATATGTGAATGTCATCAAAACTTTCTGTGGGTAAATCGGTTGTGTTTAACAAAGATAAAAGAATATGCAATGTAAACATTGCCAATTCTAGAGAAAACACAAATATATGTCATTGTAAGGCAGCATTTGGTTTTTGGAAACGTTGTTATCTGATTGCATAACATTTTCATGGAGCTGAATCATCATCATCATTGGCAGCTTAGATGGGGTAAGTTTCCCTCTCAAATGCCACTCCAACTAATCCAGTGCTATTCGCAACCAGGTCTTCCTTCAGCGGCTTTTATATTGTTCATCCACCGGATTATTGGTCTGCCCTGACCAATACAATAACTATTCGAATAGGGCTACCCTGATAAATATAACTTTTCACACCACCTGCTCGACAATGTCAAATTATATGTGATGTAAGCCTCACCGAAAGCAGGTGATTAAATCCCTACGGTTGAGCCGGGAGTAAAGTTGCACTGAATTAATTTGAGTGATTTGAATTTGGAACCTCATCTGTATTAAAATCTGAACCAAAGAGACCACACAATCATTAAGAACATATTCGTAAATCGAACTAACCTCTGCACAGAATGCACCAACCTAGATTTGGTTTTTGTTGTCTCGCCGACAGTGTAACAAGTAGAGTATTCTCCTCGTGGATATAGCTGTCTGCATCTTGGGCGTGCTTATATCCCTCTCTGCATATAGGATTCTAGTGACTCCCTCGCTCCGCTCGTGAGTTAACTCTAGAATCCTTCGTTACGTTCGGGATTCAATATAGCGCCCGTGACGCAAGACACTGCTTTATCCCCTCGTTTACTATTGTAACAGGTAAACTAACGGAGCTCATACACGTCATCGATTTCTTTGCGCAAGCCCAGTTCTTCCCACAACGCAAGCTTTGCACAAACCTAGAAATTTGAACAAATTCTTGCCATGGAGGCTTGCGTAAATAAATCGTTACGTGTATAGGCTCCGTTAGTCTTAGTCGATGGTTGGGGCTAGTGCATCCACCACCCAATTACGTAAAACGATTCTACCTCTGTGGCGCTGTGGGCGAATAGCGGGCTGAGACGCAAAAGGTTGCTGGTTCGATTGCCGCTGGGGGACAAATGTTTGCATAGTCTACAGATATTTGTTTCAGGTTTGAATGAAGTAGCTACTTTTAATTAACAACCGTTTAACAATTTTATCGTTTTTTTTTATTTTCCGAAGTCGGTTTTATTTTTGTTAAAAACTAACTTGTTTACGTATAAGGATGGCATTTTACATGATTTGGTAGATTGACAGATTCGGCAATGGCTTGAAGGACATAATGAGGGGAAAAGGACACAGTAAAAAAAATAGCTTAGATTTTTTGTATGATTTTTTTATCCTAAATATTTAAAAGGATACCACTGTTTTTATTATTTTGATGATTGAAATTTTAATACATTATAGGTATATATTTTGTAGTTAATTGAAATGTTATTGTATCTTTTGTTCGGTTTCTATCTACACCATGAATAACACCTTTGTATGATCTTGTTTTATTTATGCCAAATTTTAAATGCGTTTAACTTTTATTAAATAAATAAGTTGTCACAAGATCCATATCAATGTTAATTCTTCATCATCATCATCATCATCATCATGTCAGCCGTAGGACGTCCACTGCTGGACAAAGGCCTCCCTCATTGATCTCCAGGAACTGCGGTTGGAAGCGGCCTGCATCCAACGCCGACCTGCGGTTCTTACCAAGTCGTCTGCCCATCTTGTGGGTGGACGTCCTACGCTGCGCTTGCCGGTCCGTGGCCTCCACTCGAGAACCTTTCGGCCCCATCGGCCATCTGTTCTGCGCGCTATATGGCCTGCCCATTGCCACTTCAACGTGCTAATCCGTCGGGCTATGTCGGTGACTTGAGTTCTCCTACGTATCTCCTCATTTCTGATTCGATCCCGTAGAGAAACCCCGAGCATAGCCCTCTCCATAGCTCGTTGAGCGACTCTGAGCTTATTCATAAGGCCAATAGTGAAGGACCACGTCTCGGTTCCATATGTCATCACTGGTAACACACACTGATTGTAGACTTTCGTCTTAAGGCACTGAGGTATGTTGGACGAAAAGACGTTGCGAAGTTTCCCAAACGCTGCCCATCCGAGTTGGATTCGACGATTGACCTCTTTCTCGAAGTTGGACCTACCTAATTGGACTGTTTGTCCTAGGTATACGCGTCGACAACTTTAAGAGCCGAGTTCTCAACCATAACTCTTATAATTGAGTAAATCAAGGTTAGGTATAACTCCTGTCCATACGACAGAGTTTTATAGTCGATCCTTTACTGTAACAGCCGTACGATTGTGGAACGCTTTGCCCCTCTATAAGAACATCCAAGTCTATTAGTAATTTTAAAACAAAAGTGCACACCCATTATCTGTCCTTGTGTTGAAGTTGTAGCTGCTTGTTAATTCATCATAACCATTTTTATAGTTGCTTATTGTATTAAAATTAAACTTGTACTTAACTAGTATTTTAGGTTTATAGAATGTAGGTATGTTTTTAATTGTATGTAGATGCACCGCCGTCATGTGATACATTATAATCCTGTCCATACAAAGGTGGTCTGGAAGAGATCCCTCTTAGCGATAAAACCGCCCATTGTACTAAATCTATTTTTAAGTATTATGTTCTGTATTTTACTTTGGTGTACAATAAAGAGTTATCTTATCTGATCTTATATTTAAAATTAAATTGTAGCGAGTTACAAAGCTTAGGTGTACGGGCGGGTAGGTGACCTGCCTACAAATTTCCCATAGGCAGTGTTTATAGAGAGGGCCGTCATACCTGTCCGCTATTATCCTAAGAATGGTGTTGGTACTCCCGCGTACTCTTGTAAGCAATGAGGCTGCCTTTTTCCTCATACAGGCGGCGAACCCATCTGTTTGCACCTCCGCGAACATACCAGAGGCGCTGCAGAACCGCGGGATGCCCAATAACATCCTGAAGGCATTATTGTATTGGACGCGAAGTAGAGACGGAATTTAGAGTGCACGTGAACCACATGCTGCTCGTGTAGAACGTTCGGCAAATTACTTTGACATGTAATCTAGATTATTTAATAACATACTGCACTTAACCATAAATAAAAAGCGGCCAAGTGCGAGTCGGACTCGCCCATGAAGGGTTCTATAGCAGCAAAGCAACATAATATAAAAGTTCTTGTAGTTCGTTGTAACTTTTTTATATTTGAGTTGATTGAATGAAAGGTAAATTGCGGTTTACGATTTATGACGTATTAAAAAAAACTACTTACTAGATCTTGTTCAAACCAATTTCACATTGGAAGTTTGCAGGGTAATAATATATTTTTTTTAGTTTAATCATTCTCTTATTTTAGAAGTTATAGGATCGGGGGGGGGGGGGGGGCACATTTTACTACTTTGGAAGTGTCTCTTGTGCAAACTATTCGGTTTAGAAAAAAATGATATTAGAAACCGCAATATCATTTTGAAGACCTATCTATAGATACCCCACACGTATGGGTTTAATGAAATTTTTTTTATTGAGTTTAAGTTCTAAGTATGGGGTACCCCCAAAATTAATTGTTTTTTTTTTCTATTTTTGTGCGAAAATCTTAATGCGGTTCACATAATACTTCTACTTACCAAGTTTCAACAGTATATTTCTTAAAGTTTCAGAAAAAAGTGGCTGTGACATACGGACGGACAGACAGACAGACATGACGAATCCATAAGGGTTCCGTTATTTGCCATTTGGCTACGGAGCCCTAAAAACGACCTCTATCCTACGACATCCCCCACCTTCTTTCCTTAAGGTGTTAAAACACACATTTTTAACGTTTTCTAACAAAACTACTCGCTTTATAACTATAATTATATATAAATTAGATATAAACTAATGTACCTATTAATTTTTTTATATCTTTGAAATACCATTTTTCCTGTGTCACGCCTTACCTTCCTTTAGCACGACCAGGATGACTGGTAGATAATACTACTAGCATTAAGTCCTAGCACTATTCTGTTTTGTGTGAAAGTATTAAATAAATAAATAAACGGAACACTAAATACACAATAAAGACTATCACTTGACATATGAGTTTACTAGTCTCATATACAATCATTATTTAAGAGGTTTCTTTGGTTCATAAAAAGGCAGAAGTGCGTAAACTCGCGCGATACATTGTGTTAATACACCGAAGAATGTGTTCGGGGAAACACGTATAAACAATTAGTTAAGTAGTTTTACGAGTTTATTTTGTCATATAATATAAAGATTGATATCATGGTGGTAAAGGAAGATAAGGTGTCGTTTGAAGATGCCTTGACCATGACAGGTGAGTGATCTGTTTTAGCTCGGTTTAGTGTGTTCAGTTGAGTGAACGGATTCACGGAAATGTGGTTTTTCATTACGTGTTCTCGTTCAACTTTATTATCGTGTAAGAACTTTATTGGTCTTCTCCTGGCCCTCCTGGTTCAGTGTATATGATGTATAGTTGCAGTTGAAATAAGAGATAAGCTTTTCCTGAATCCTGTACTAAATAAGACACAATAATTATGTTGAATATATATATATTTGTTCGAATCCAATTTTTATCGTGATATCAGCCATAGGAAGTACACTCCTGAACAAAGGCTTCTATATATTTCCAGAGCGGTCTTGTGCAGCTTGCACCCAATGACTTTATCAGATCGTCTTTCTGCGAGACTTTATCAGATCTGCGTTCTATTTACGCAGATAGATATATTTACGATCTTACCGCAAGAAACTGTCAAAATATCTTAACTAACTGGCTGAAGGTTTTATCATGTACTGAAACCTAGGAACTTTTATTATTAATTATTTAAGGTAATACACGAACACTCACAAACACACACACACACACACCACTATTATTTAATTAGGAACAGTGTGAATCCTAATTCCTATGTAAACTAATATCAAGTGTTCTTGCCTGCCTTGTCTGCAAATTTAAAATAAAACCAATAGTAACTGTAATATTTAATCACATAATTCATGTACATAATACCTAGTCAGGTCATAAATTCTGTCACATGTTTAATATAAAATAATTGAAACAAGTTTATTCATTATGTAACCATTTATATACCAAAATGAACTTAACAAAACATAGATTCTTATGACACTAAAGTTTATTCAAAATGACCTCCGTGATTTTGAATACAGGCCTTCAATCTGCGCGGCCAGTCGTCTATCGCAGCACGAACGAGGTCCATGTCAATATCGGCGGCTGCCTTAATCAAGGATGTCTTGAGTGACTCCAAATTGGGATGAGGCTTTGAGCACGCCTTTTCCTCCATGTGTTGCCATATCTTGTAATCTAACGGATTCAAATCTGGACTGGAGGAGGGCCAGTCTTCGTGCCGGATGAAGTCGATTTCACACGCCGCCAGCCAGTCTTGTGTGCTCTTCGCTCTATGAGCTGGCGCCGAATCTTGTTGGAATACCCAGTGCCTGTTATTGAACATGGTATGAGAAACAGGTTCCACAAAGTTCGTCAGGACTGTATTTTGATACACAACTGCATTTGTTTTACACCTTTCTCACAAAAATGTACCTCTGTTAAGCCCCAATAAGAAACTCCCAACCATACCATGAGCGAGGATGGAAAATGACCTCGTTGGACACGCGGAATACGGTTGCTCGCTTCTTTACTACTGTGTGCGTACACCTTATCATTTTATTTGTTGTAGCTCTCTTTTACGGTAAAAATTTTTTCATCCGAAAAAAGAATTTCCCGATATTTTTTTCCCGCGTACCGCTTCAACAAAGCGCGGCATCTCTTCAGTATCAGGTCCATTAGATGAGCATTCAAACAATGTCCTGTTTTTCTTCGATATGCCCGAAGCCCTAAGTCTTCATTTAACACCCTTTTCACCGTGGTTCTGCTTAACCCCATCTGAAGGGCCAACAGTTTCTGCTTACGTTTGGGATTTCTTTGAATTCGCGCCTTCACAGCTTTTATCACTGCTGGAGTCCTAACAGACCGAGGGCGACCACTTCTTGACCTGTCATCTACACTAGAGTCTTCATTGTATCGTTTGATGGTGCGATAAACGAATCTTTTGGTTATATTCAAATTTTTCAGTATGTCAAAAATTTGAATTGGCGCGTAACAGCAACGATGCAACGCAATAACTGCAACACGGTCTTCTTTAAGCGTCCATTCCATATTTAAAAATGAGTAAAACTCTAAAAAGTATACATTTTTATTTTCATGAACAATTCGAAATTCGAATTCAATAAACTTTTTTGTGGCCAGCATTCTAAAAGAAAAGTTTTTACTGTGTGACAATACTTATGACCTGACTAAGTATAATTTGTTTTTAGTTCACATCTCTGTAAATAGACCAAAAGTAGGAGCACTAATTGAAAAGATACAAGTTTTTCACAAACTTAGTTTAGCAAGTAGGGCGCCATTTATTGTTAAGCATGACAGAGAAAATAAAGAATTTTTGATTTTGATTTATGACAGGTTTTGCTTTTTAGGATAATTGTAGCTATTTACCTATAGGGCACCCAGGTACCTATTTTTAATATTAAATTCAGAGCTGCACTGCACACTGCACTGGAGAGTTGCACTGGAGAACCGTTCTGCCCTAGCAGCAATCAATTATTTGAACTGTTTGTCCCGCCACGCCTATATGGAAGGTTCTAGAGTGGGACCACGCACTGGAAAGCGCAGCGTAGGACGGCTCCCACTAGATGGAATGACGACCTGATAAAGGTTGCTGGAAGCCGTTCTCTCTGGAATTTGGTTTGTCGCAGACGCATATTTATTGACGCGTATGTTTGAATAAATAACAGTTTACAGTTTTAAATCACTTTTAAATGTTCTACTGATAGTGCAAAATCTACTGTAAATTCAGTCTGTAGGAGAGGCTTTTCATTTATGATATTATGATTATCAATTATCACTGATTTGTTGATCTAGTTTCTGCGTCTCTTTTTAACTTTTTTCTGTAGTTCAGAAGGAAAAAAGGAACCTGCACAGGATCTCTTCGTTGTCCGCCTGTCTGTCTGTCAAGACCCTTTTTTAAGAAACGCGTGGAGGTATCAAGTTAGAATTCATATCAAATGCATCTACGGTCCCTTGGAGATGTAAGAAAATAAAGATTCTAAGATAACACAATAAAAAAATACGGCCATTCATGCCGCATAATATTTGGAGTCGCAAAATCAAAAACAAAATAGAGCAAAATAGAGTGTGTTGAGTTAGAATCAAGAAATTTGACAAGATGCTTACAGCAGTTAGCGCTGTAAGCAATATTGTAAGACGCTTGTTTGCCCTGCCCCATGGAAACGAGTCAGTCGCATATCGCATACACATCGTGTATTACTCGTGCACGATAACTTGGGACCTGCTAGGAATGCGACTCCCCGACCGCTTCCCCTGCACTTCCCCGATGGCGCCCGTATTGTACCGTTCGCATCACTATTTTTTACTAGGATTTTTAGTCTCGTACTGGCCTACGTTACGTAACGACGCGCTCTGGAATTCTTTTAGTTTTCGTTTGTGTTATTGTTTTGTTGTTGTAGTTTTTGTTGTTATAGGTTGTATCATTGTTTTGTTGTTATAGTTCTTGTTAAGTGTTTTTGTTATCATTATGAAGGGTAAACCTTTGCATAGCGGAGAAAGAAACCTCGTGCTAAAAGCTCAAAGATGAGATAATGTAATTAATAGATAAAATAAATGTATAAACTTAAACATTGTATTTTTATTTTATTCAAATAGTGTAAAAAAGATTACATAAAAAGCAGCGTCCTCCCTGAGTAACATAATAAATTAGGTTAAAAAAAACAAAGACGAAACGCGGGCGGCTGCTTGTTATGTTCGCTTTTTTGCGTCATATTGGCGGTACAAACACGGCAATATGACGTCACCGCGTTCAGGTCCCAACTTATCGCGCACGGGTAATACACAAAAATATAAAGCAATCGGTGACGTAACATCTTTGTTTTAATTCCATCCCTCCTCAACAAGAGTAGAGAATTCAGAACAACAGTTACAGTGTGTAGATATACTTAGTCGTATTACGTCCATTAATTACGCGAGGTGTTCAGGGTAGGGGGAGGGGTAAGAGCTGAATCTTACGCGGGAGGAGAGGAGGGGGTGATCTCGGCAAATATCACTTAATTTTTTTTCCATCAAAAACGTTACGAGCGAGGGAAGAAATCTTGAATGAAAAATGAAAACATTTATTTGACACGACACACGTACAAAATTAAAATGAAAGCACAAAAGAAGATGGCGACAAAGTTGTAATGTAGAATTTTGGCTTCTGGCTCTAAGAAGTAGAATAGCTAGCTGAATACTCGTCTGAAATAAAAATAAAGAAGCCAATTGTGTTTTTTTAGGTCCAACGCATTTACACTATGAACAAATTTTTTATTCAAGTGTGATAAGGGAGGTGGGAAGGGGGGGGGGGGGGCGGGGGTCGACTCACACATGCCCGGATTATTTTATGGTTTCATTGGTTGCGAGGTGTGCGGTAATGTTAATGAATCCATTCATTTTTTTTCAGGTTTCGGCAAGTTCAACTTTCTGGCTTTCCTGCTATGCAGCAGCATCATCGTCGGCATGTCGTGTGAGATCTTCTCCGTTTCGTACCTGGTGCCGGCCAGCGGCTGCGAGCTTGGCACCACCAGCGCGCAGCAGGGGTATATAGCAGCGGTACCACTTATTGGTAAGCGTCGAAACAGCTGATGAACTTAAAGGAAAATGCTAACCATGGACGCCGCTAGAGAGCCGCTAGCGAGCAGAAGTTGTAGGTAATATAATAATAATGCTGGACATTTTACACAACGCTATCTAGCCCCAAATTAAGTAAATCTTGTACTATGGAAACCAATTAACTGACCTGATACTGTAGATATATTATCATAAAGCCGCTATACTGCACATCGGTTGCGCCTGCGTGACGAGCGTGTTGTAATACCACGTAGCCACCATGCACCTCGTAGGTCTGACATATTTATTTATTTTATTTTATTCTTAAGGCACACAAAACAGAATACAACCAATCAGATACAAAACATAGTGATCGACTCTTAGATCTAGATTGTATCCTAAAATCAATGTACAGCATGCTACAGCATGATAACTCTAGCGCAGTTATGTGTAGACCAGCTGAAGGGAAATATTCACTTACACAGGCAAAACAAAGTAACAACAAAAATAAAACAAATTAAATATATTACAATAATGGAATAAATAAAAATCATCAATAAAATATAAATGTTTAGAGAGTTAAGACCGAATCACTCTCGTTAATAAGAGTGGCCTCGATATATTTTTTAAGCATAAATAATTTATTAGAATATTTAATATTAATATTATATTATTATTTATTTTTAATTTATATTCCTTAGAATGAGAACTTTTCATTTTATATATAAAAAAACTAGATCCAATTAGGACAAAAGATGGCGTTGTCTGCAGATAAGCCGCCAAAAAATATGGTTTAAATGTCAAAATATCAAAAATTTAATATCAACATTTGTCTAAAACAATTTCACTTCGTCGGATAAACAACCACAAATGTTTGTTGAAGTAAAACTTCTTTACGCACGCTTGAGTTGGGGAGTAAGCTGGTGAATGCGTTACGAAAAGTGCGAGCGTAAGTTGAGAGGGAGATATAAGTCAGTGAAGATAGAAAGAGAGAGAGTTAAGTTTCGTATATTTTTAAACGTTAATGTGCGAGTGCGAGTTGCGCCTGTCCAGAATGAACATAGACTGATCGACCTACAGACGTGTGGACAATTTTGTATTTGAACAATTTTATAAATTAATATTTTGAAAAAGAAGTTTTACTTCAGTCGTGTGGTCGATATCACACTTGTTCCTCGGAAAATAATGTTGACGCGGCAATTGATAAAACTCACTTTCCTTTCATAATCAGCTTAAGACCCCATCTCGTATCAGTTATAAAAAACCGGCCAAGTGCGAGTCGGACTCGCGCACGAAGGGTTCCGTAACATTAACTATAAAAACGGTAAAAAAATAATGTCTGTTGTATGGGAGCCCCACTTAAATATTTATTTTATTCAATAGCACAATTTTATTTATTTACCTTATTTGAGGTTGGTGCCGATTAAGCTAGTCCTCTAAATTGTATGAGCGCCCACACAACTCAGAAGATCTTAATTGGCGTCAACTGTGTATGTACGGGGACACCCTTTAATTGTTTTTTTTTTTTTTAATGTTTCCTTTATTTGTACCTTATAATTTATTTGTTCTTACAGCACAAGTAAAGGGAAAATTATGAAAAATAAAAATAATATTGAAAATTAACGTAAATAAATTTTGGTACTTACAAGTTTTCGCGAAAATTTAAATTTACCCATATCTTATTATCGTGTTGACTCAGAATCTTGATTTTTATACACCTAATAGGGACTATAGACTTCAGTATCTGGCATAAATTACAACTTGCTAGGTCCACCCGTCCCTGAAAAAAACGGTGGTGACACACGAACAGACGGACAAGAGTGATCTTATAAGGGTTGCTTTTTACCTTTTTAGGTACGGAACCCTAAAAAGGGCCGCGAAAGCTCTTCATTTCAACCATTACAGATTACTTACTAAGAATATAGCCGATTCTTATATAAATTAATGAAAAAATAATGAGATACAGTACAACAAATAACATGCAATATATGTATTACCATTAAATATCAATGAGCTCATATCAAGAACCTGTGTGCGCTGTTATTCAATGTACCTACAAACTCGAGAACATCCATACTAATATTACCTACTAGCTATTGCACGCGACTTTGTACGCGTTATACTACTAAATGTAGGTAACCTAGAAATAAAGCTAAACTCACTGTTGCAACATTTTTATCCCAATTTTATCCCATGGGACCTGATTTATGGGATAAAAAGTAGTCTATGTGTTTATACAATTTATAATCTACGTAAATACCAAATTTGGTCGAAATAAGTTCAGCCGTTACGACTAGAAAGAGTGACAAATATCCACACATACATCCATACAAACTTTCGCGTTTATAATATTAGTGTATATGGGATAATTATTATAAATACGGGATTTATCACGTACCATCTTATCGGTGTTTCGACCGACAATGTTTCGGTTCAATTCGTGAACCTTCATCAGGATGAGTGCGATCCGTTCCGAATATCGTCTCGCCTCGCACTGCGCGCCGCTGCTCTCTGCGCGCGAGTGGACGGGCGGGGTGGTGGGGATTGGGTCAACGAAAGCACAGTGCGTTGACCCGCTGTGTCATCATCATTATCATGACTGCTGCTCTCTTCGGTAGTTCTTGGTACAGGCAAACACACAACACTAACTATGTCTCTACCAGGTTCACTCACTCTTCTGTCACTTGCATCATGAAGATATGGCTTACAGGCTGGCGGTAGAATCCATCCTCTATCCCTGTTAAAGTTCGGCGCACGACTTATTTCTATCGCCTCTCGGATCTTGCGAGGAACGAAGAACTTTTCTCTCGCTAAAACCCGGGCCTTGTCGAAACGTATGTAGTGTGTCGAATCAGAATCTAGGGAATGTTCCGCCACTGCATAACTGTTTGAGTCGACATCTTCATTGCACGTATGTGTTCAGTCAACCTAGTAGATACGTTACGTTTTGTTTCACCAATGTAGCATTTACCGCAGTCACACGGTATCATATATACGCCGGGGACGCCCAGAGGGTATCTGTCCTTCGGCGAACGCAGCAGCTGTCTCAATTGTGGTTGAGGACAGAATATAGTCTTGACGCTGTACTTATGGCGTAACAAGTTTCCGATCTTATCCATTAATCCTTTCACAAAAGGTAAGTATGCTACTGATCTATTTACCGTTGTTATGCGTGATCTTGTGGATCTGTCCGCAATTCGACAGCTCTGTCTCCATCCGTAGCCGTTTTGCTCCAGCACTCCTTTTATGTGTGAGATTCACGTACTGAGAGTCACATAGCCTTAGTGCTCTATTAATCAGAGTACGCGGTACCGAGGCTAAGTGAGCTGGATGGTGGTGCGAGTCAGCTCTAAGATACCTCTGTGTGTGTTGGCTTACGGTATACTGTATGTGTAAGTCGTCCTGTCTGTTCTCGTATAACCAACACGTCCAGGAACGGTAGGCATTCATCTTTTTCCAGCTCTACCGTGAAGTATATCTTAGGATGTTTACAATTTAGATAGCTAAGTAAGCTTTCTATGCTATCTCTTCGTACTATTGCGAACACATCATCTACATACCGCCACCAGTATCTTGGTCTACAGGGTACGCTATCCAGTACCGTCTTCTCAAACCACTCCATAAATATATTGGCCACTACTGGAGCTATTGGTGATCCCATTGCTACACCCTCCAATTGTATGTAATAATCACCCCGTCATACAAAGTAACCACTTGTTAACAGATACTCAATTACCTTCATGTATCCGATAGGTGTTGATGAACCTTGTAACAGCTCCTGTATAATGGTTATTGTGTCCGCTATCGGTACATCGGTAAACAGTGACGCTACATCGAAACTCACCATACATTCATCTTCATGTACTACTATTCCTTCCAAGAGTTGAGTAAAGTGCGTTGAGTTTATCACGTAGCTAAAGGACTTTCCTGTGAAAGGAAGTAGTAAATCCGCCATGTAACGTGCTGTTTTGTATGTAGGTGAGTCTATCTGACTGACGATAGGGCGAAGTGGCCAATTGGGCTTGTGGATCTTGGGCAGGCCATAGATTTTAGGTGGAGTTGGGTTGATGGGTCTTAAACGTCCATAGAGTTCGTCGGGCAACTTAAGTAACAACTCTCTTAACTTCGTAGTTACTCTAGATGTGGGATTGTAGTTGACCAGTTTATACGTCAAATCATCACTAAGGAGCGCATCTAGTTTCTGTTCATACGCAGCTGTGTCCACAACTACTGTCGCATTTCCTTTGTCCGCTGGTAATACTAGAAGGCTTGTGTTATTACGTAAGTTCTTCAAGGCGTTCATTTCTGACTTACTAATATTAGCTTTAGGCAGAATAGACTTACGTGCCATTGATGCAACGTCTTGTCGTAAACACTCAGCGTCATGTGAAGGGATCTTATTCGGCACAATCACGTTCTCAATGCTGGTAATAATGGTTTCCATGAGTACTTTTAGTGGTGTAGGTGCAAAGTTCAAACCCTTCGATAGCACTAATTTCATATCTTCAGTGACCGTTTGAGAAGACAAATTAACCACTGTTCTATCGTTCGCACTTAGACAACCCATGGGTGACTCAGCATTACCAGTAAGGCGCTTTAGTTTTGATTCGTGAGTTCTGGCTGTTTTATTACTCACGAGTTCTGATCTGCTGAATGTCATAGCATCAAGTGTATTCCACAAATCCGGTCCCAAAGTACGAGATAACTGCAAGTGAAGATGGAAAAGTTCCTGCGACGCATTTGCTAGGTTTCGATAATAATCTCGAACTGTGGGTAATCTCCAACTACCCACACACATAAATTATTATTTTCATTTTCAAAGAACTCTTCGTATCCCCGAATGCACTTAATATTGATTAATTACTTGATTGAAATCAATCACGAAAGTAAAATGTATATGGGATATTAGTGTGATTAGTGTGAAATGTGATTCGAAAGTAACTCTATCTCTATGTCTGTCTGTAAACTAGAAACATACACTGTTTTTCTCAGTTTGGTGGAAATTCTTCGATCACACCAGGTCAAGCGCTTGGCTAACATCAATAAAAAAAATAGATTATACTTATTGGCTGGCTGTTGTAAATGCCTATGATTTAAATTTAATTAAATGAGATAGAGAACTCATAATTGTACACCAATAACAACAATTAAATAAATTACAGAACATAATTTCTTTAAATTGATATAAAACAATGAGCGGTATTCGAGATAATCTTTTGAGGGTTGCTGTCGATTCAGTCAGAGAAAATATATTGGGACGCGATGTTCCAATTGACATTTTTGATTTTAACATTTTTGTTACTGTCGATTCATACACCATTAAAAATAGCTGCATTGTACAGTCAGTTAAAAAAACAGGTTTTTACCGAGGCGCAGCGGCGGAACAGCAAAATTACGAAATAGATGCATAGCAAGGTTACACTCTCTCTATCTCTTTATTTTATAGCTCTATTTCGCTCTATTTTGCACCAAGGCTGAAAAACAACAACAAAACAATTCTTTTTGCGAGTAAGTGAAAGTCAGTGCAAACAAGGACACGCATCGTTAATGTGTGAAACTTAAAGAAATTATGTGGCAGTTTATATTGTTCTTCTTGTTTTTGGAGGGTAAGTTAAATAATGCAACTTAGTTTAATACTCATACAATAATAACGTAAATGGATAAATTAGACGTACCTACTTAATTATGTTTACTACCTGATGAATGTTATTTCTGTAAGATTTTTGTAGGATACTAGTTTCAGTAAAAATTAGTACTTACTTAATGCTAAGAACATAGAATGCATAGAACGTCTTTTTATGTAATAGAAGCGAAGAAAGAAAAAAGTTTTAAGATATAAGAAAATCTATGGTTAACACTTTTTAATGTTTTTATTAATGCGTTGATTTTAAAGTGTTTATTACGTAAAATATTGTGCCAAATGCTGTGTAAAATACTGTGATTGTTGTAGGTTAGGTTTTTTTTATTTTGTTTTGGAGTTTTTTTTTTTTTATGTTATTTGTGGGGAAACAGGCTTACGGCCCACCTGATGGTAAGTGGTCACCGTCGCCTATTGACACCGGCAACACCCGGGGTATTGTCGATGCGTTCCCTACACTGAAGAAACCTCTTTACATTTCTCTTGAAGCGTGCCATGTCGTAGTCTAATGGGAAAACCTCAGATGGTAGCTCATTCCACATCTTGCAAGTATGGGGTAGAAAAGATCGCGTGAAGCGTGTGGTGCGCGATACCCAATTGTCGATTATATGTGGATGAGCTTTATTACGTTGTCGAGAAGTGCGGTGGTAAAATCTCGACGACGGGATGAGATCAAATAGCTCCTCAGAACATTCCCCATTATACAGGCAGTAGAATACACTGAGCGATCCGATGTCACGGCGTTGACTCAGCGGTGACTTGACTCACGGCGTTGACAATTGTTTATTCAGTAGATAATAGGCATTGGTGATGATGAATACTAATAAATAATTAGTATTAATTTTAAGTCTATGATTGAACTAATAATTATCTGTGATTTCAATACATACGCGTATACGCGCTTAAGATAATTAGGTACTTTTTTTAATAATTATAATTAACTCCAAATCAGTAAATGTTGTCGGAATATTTTTCTCAGTTTATTATAAATTGTCTGTGATGTTTATACATTCCTTAAATATTGAATTTTGAATACGTAATGAAAAATAGAAAAATGTTTTAAGATATAAGAAAATTCTAGTTAACTTTTAAATGTTTTTTTTTTATTTATTTGATTTTAAATTGTTTAGTAGGTAAAATTTGTGCCAAATGCTGTGATTATTGTAGGACTGTAGGAAAATACTTAAGTATTTTTTATTTTGTTTAAGAGTTTTATCGTATTTTTTCAGTAGATGTAGGCCTTGCTGATGTTGAAAACTAACAAATAATAAGTAGTCATTTTAGGTATGTTTGAACTATTAATTATCTGTGATTTTTATACATACTCATATACTGTCTTAGAATAATTAAAAATATGTTTTGGATATTTTTATGTGAACATTATATAGATGCCTAAGTATACAAGATGTTGATTTATACCAAATATACGCTATGAATGAAATTTGTGGTTTTTTAAACATAAATGTAAGTCACCACACGCTCGCAAAGCAATTTGATTAGCTTTATCACATTATATTATATTTTGCTTAAACATTTTCTACCTGACTGTACACAACAGCTTCAATAATTTGATGGTGTCCGAGTCGACAGTAAAAAATATTAAAATCCAAAGTGTCAGTTGGGACACTGTGTCCTAATAAATTTTGTCAGTATCGTCGGCAATTCCCTTTTGGGATGGACAGGATTATTTTTTGTTTTGTTAGTTTATTTTTTAATGGAGTCAATAAAGATATTATCTATCTATCTGTTTGCCTTCAGGCATTATAATGACATCACACGTATGGGGTTACCTGGCTGACACCAGAGGCAGGCGCAAGATCCTGGTGCTGTCCATGACCTTGGCTTTCATCTCCGGATCCTTGGCCGCTTTTTCTCCGAACTGGATCGTTCTGGCCATCTTGAAGTTCTTCTCATCTGCGGCGTAAGTATTTTATCAGATAGCTTGTTTATTTCAATTAAAAGCAGCCAGAAACGTTAGTTTTACTTTCGTTTTGCAAAATTTAAAAAAACTTTTTCTTTCTTTTTTTTTATTATTTATTACAGAATCAACAGCACTTGTTAACAATGTAAACAATCCTTATAACTAATGTTTAATGCCAATAACAGATTCTCAATTTATAGACTTAACTTTTAAGAAATTAGTCACCTAGAGAAAATTATTAAAAACATGTATATTATTTAAATATTCAAGGAATTTAGTAGGTACACATTTGAAGAACGAAAGAGAGGTAGGGATGCTGTGTAAATATGTATACTTGAGGGGGTGAGGGAGGGAGTGTAGTGTGTGTTGAGTGAATTACTGAATATTTTATGGAACATACTTTGGTGAAAAGTTAAAAAAACCTAACATATACAACAGCGGCGAGAAGAAGAACTCTAGTAATTTTATTTTATGACGATCAGCATTATTGCTGATGTGTCTATATCACAAATAAATAAAATAATGCAGGATATTTCACACAGCGCTATCTAGCTCCAAACTAATCAAAGCGTACTACGTATGTACGTGTACTATGGGAACCAGATAACTCATAGAATAGTTTATTTTGTGTATATTTATACTTTTTATAGTGGTGGAAAGTGTACTATTGTCAGTTATCAAATTTGTTTGCATATGGGTTTCCTGAAGTCGCAAGACCAACAGCATTTCATACAAACTTTTAATCTCAGAGACACTGTCTCTCTTTCTGAATCATTCTTATTTTTCCAAATCATCGGCCAGTTTATGAGTTCATCGTGCTTTTTTCAGAGTTTCAGGAGCCCTGGCTTTAGGTCTAACTCTACTCAGTGAGTATACACCGCTGCGAAGACGAAGTACTGTAATTCTGTTGACCACCAGCATCTTCTTGGTGTCTTCTGGAATCATGGCAGGTTAGTATTACTTTTTAATTTTTATCATAGACAGGTTCAACCTACACCTACTGAATTTGTTTTTTTTATGATTCATGCATCTAGATACATTTTCCCGGAGAGCATTTTAAATTCCTAACTAAAACAATTTAATGTGTCGTAGACCTTCAGGCGTCTTATTTACTCCAACACTAGAGTGGATCTTTTGCTAACTCATACAAGAACATTTTAACTGGAGTATATGATATTGGTGCAGAATGAGGGCTTTTCATTGGTTCCTACTAGCCAACAAATGATTTTATTCGTACCGGACGATAATAATGTGCTATAATAATGTGTATAATATGTGCTCATAGCTTAAAAACTGACGGCCATTGGAGCAAAAAGGTTCTCACACACTGGAAAACGCAAATTAGGTCGGCCCACACTAGATGGTAATACGACCTGATAAATGTAGTTGTTAGCCGTTGGGTGCAGGCCGCACAAGAGCGCCGTCGCTCTGGAAATCTATGGGGGAGACCTAAGTCCAGCAGTGGACGACCTTGGCTAATAATTGATGAACAAATTGCTATCTGTTTTCTAGTTATTGCAATCCCAGTTCTACCTCTAAAGTTCTCCTACTACGTGCCATATCTGGACATACACTTTAACTCCTGGCGACTTCTCGACCTGATATTCGCGATGCCGACTGCCGTCGCTGCTATTGGAGTGGCCTGCTCGTTCGAGAGTCCTAAGTACCTCCTGAGTGTGGGTCAGAATGATGAAGCCTTGAAGGTTCTGAAGGCTATCTTTACGATCAACAGTGGTAAAGATGGCGAATTGTACAGGGTAAGTTCTTAGCAAAATTATCTATACTGACCATGAGTGGAACCGAGACTTCGCGGCAGATCGAGAAAAAGATGAGGGACAACTTCACTAATTTCTGAGCAGATTGGACCTTTACCTTTGCCCAGCAGTGGGACATAGAGGGCTGCAATAATAATGATAACCGAGGTAATGCTAGTGGTTTCTAAGTTTGTAGGGGTAACGTCAGAAAACGATTTATAAAGTTCTTTTATAAGCTAAACTATCTCTGAGGGCTAGGATATATTTTATTTTGATAAAAATCCCTGTGATGCCAGCGCGGGGCGGCTAGTTTGTTTATATAAGACATAATTTCTGGCCGTTTCTGGCACACGCCATAACGTGGTTGTTGTTAGTTTAAAGTCTGTTCTCCTAAGTCAGTGTTGAGGAAATTATTTATATATATTCATTTAGTAGTTGACCCAGCGAACTTTGTACCGCCTGGACATGCATATGACGCGGGCTGTCAATATACGTCGGCCATCATTATCTGCATCAATGTATGAGGAAATGATTTTTGGTGATAATATTTTTATGCATGATTTTTTCCGATATTTTAATAGTTATTCTGCTATTCGGGACGGAGACCAATATTAGGTTGGGGAAAAAGTTTCTTCGCATTTTTTTAATAAAATTCAAAACATTTTTTAATATAGTTTATTTACATTAAACTAAAGTATGTAGGTACCATTTTGTTCGATATTTTTTGCCATCTTGTAGGTAGGGACATGATCCCATTGTTATAAAAATTTTGGGGCTTCTGATCAAAATACCGCGAATAGTAGTTTTGGCAGTCCTCTCGTGATGTTAACCTGACACTGCCTAAATAATTCTGAAGAGACCAAAACAGGTGGAAATCTGAAGGTGCAAGGTCAGGACTATACGGCTGATGCATTAACACCTCCCAGCCAAACTCTCTTAATTTTTGCCTTGCGGCTAAAGATGTGTGAGGTCAGCGTTATCATGATGAAAAACCACACCCCTTCTGTTGAATAATTCCGGCCGCTTTCTCTCAACTTCTTGCTTTAATCTCATCAGTTGTTCGCAGTAGAGTTCAGAATTGATGGTCCTGCCTGGTGTTAACGGCTCATAATGAATAATGCCCTTCCAATCCCACCACACACATAGCATCACCTTGTTGCAAGTTAACCCGGGTTTCGCCACAGTCTGTGAAGCCTGACCGGCCTTTGACCACGACCTTTTTCGCACGTTCTTTGTCGTACCGATCCACTTTTCATCACCAGTTATCAGCTTCTTCAAAAATGGTTCGGTTTCATTACGTCGTAATAAAGAATCACAAATGAGTACACGGTTCATTAGGTTTCTTTCAGTGAGCTCGTGGGGTACCCAAATATCGAGCTTTTTGTGTACCCAGTTTTTTTCAAATGCGCCAAAACTGTTTTGTGGTCAATTCCCAGTTTTTCAGCTACGTCGTAACTACTGATATGCCGATCTTGCTCCACTTTTTCAAAAGTGGCATCAATTTTATCCGTAATAGGGCGACCAGAGCGACGTGCATCTTTAACATCAACATTTCCGGATTGAAAACGCTCACAGACACTGCACTAGGTCCATAAACATCGCGACTTGCGTTGCATTTTTACCTTTTTTGTAGTAAACTTTTAAAATGTATCGAATTTCTTCATTAGATTCACTCATCTTTACAGTACGAAAAATAAATAAAAATCACACATTTTTCTAATTTGAATTTGGAATTATCTTCTTTAAAATTTAAACTTTGTATGATACCAAAACCAGCCAGATACAAATAGTATAGCCAAAGAGATTTTATTACAAGTTCTTTTATTACTTATATACTATAATTTTATACTATAATGCGACAAGACTTTTCCCCCAACCTATTATAACAAATCAAAAATCATCAAAATCGGTCCATTCGAGTTATAAGTGTTCGATAAAACCCGACTTGGTTTAATATATTAAGATTTCAAAAAACAAAAATTACAATCTATTAAATCTAAAAAACAGACAGCGGAAGCGACTTCATTTTATACTATGTGAAGAAGAAGAAGATAAAGAAGGTGACTTTGAGATTTGGGTAAAGTAGGGTAAATTGTTCAATGACGCTGATGTTTAAACACATGCTACTGCATATTGAGTAAATATAACGCGAGATACTCTTAATACAATTATACATACAAAGATAATTAATTACATTACATACAAATACAGATTAACTACATACAAATATAATTTATAACTGAAAGATAATATTATTGGGTAAGAGATGAAAAAGGTAACAGGGCTAGGCAAACATTGGTTGGTATTGCTATGTACGTACTCAATTAATCAGGTAACATGAGTCAAGATCAATCAATTTACATCTATGAATCCATCACCATTAACATATCAGCCATAGGACGGCGCAGTGGGCGAACATCGTTGTAAACTTTTACAGATTACATTTTGGAGAATGTGCCCAGGAACTACATGATCTGATCCCGCCATCTCCTTTCCATCAAAGGACAAGCAGACGCACGGCTCAGTACCATCCACACCTTGTTAATATTCTACACGTTCGCACTCACCGTTTTGATTCAACGTTCTTGAAGCGTACAGCTAAGGTATGGAACACTTTACCGTCGTCTGTTTTTCCTAAAGACTACAATCCGGGTCTCTTTAAAGTAAGAGTGAATATGTGTCATCTAGATCTTCGTGGTTCATCTTAGACCAGATCATCGCTTACCACTAGATAAGATTCTGGTCAAACGAAGATCTATTCGTGTATAGTCAGCTGAGACGCAGGAGGTTGCGGGATTAATTTCCACCGTGGAACAAATATTTGGATTATCTGCACTATTTGTTTCAGGTTCGGATGTTTTTCTACATATGAATGTACTTATATAAACAAGCTATATAAATATTCTATCAGTTATCTGGTTAATATAATTATTATTTTTCAGGTAAACTCAGTAGTGCTTGACGAAGAAGGTGCATCATCATGTGTTGGCTTCTGGACCTCCATCAAGGCGCAGACCCTACCTATGATCAAGCCCCCACTGCTGAAGAATGCTTTGTTACTATCTGTCTTGTCTTTCATTGTTTACTTTTGGTTAGTAACATACTTATAACTAACCCAGTAGGGTTAAATGTTTTTCTGGTAAATGCTCGAACGACTTTGCTTATCACGTCTGTCATAAAACGGTATTCTTATTTATTTAAACTGGTAGGTCTTCATTTGACCACAGTCTCATATGATAGTAAGCGATGATGTGGTCTAAGATGAAGCACGAATATCAAGAAGAAACCTATAAGAGACCGGTATTGTATTCCTTAGGAAAAACAGACGACGGTAAAGTGTTCCTTATCTTAGCTGTACGCATCAAGAACGTAGAACCAAAACGGTGTTTGCGATTGGGTGGTATATTAAGTAGGTACGGATGGTACTGAGCCGTGCGCCTGCTTGTTCTGTGACGGCAAAGAGATGGCGGAATCAGATCGTATGGTTTCTGGGCACATTCCCTAAAATGAAAATAAATTATCAAAGATCTACTGACCATGGCATGGAAGTATGTCAGCTAGCATGATAGAGAATACATTTTTTTTTATTACATTGCCATTTAAAAAAAAACCTTACTTTTCAGCATAAATCCCTTCATGGTATGGCTACCATTCATCATGAGTGCTATAATGGATTCCGTGGAGCGAGGTAGCACTGGTATCACTCTCTGTGAGATGATCCGAATGTCCAGGAACTCAACAATGATAGTTGAAGAGGTAAGACCAATTGGTCCACTACGGGGCAAGTTCCCTTCCACTTTTTCTTTTTTGAATGGCTGTGTCCCACCACCACTCAAAAAGGAAAAAGGCTTTACCCGCTAAAGCCTTTTCGAGGTGGTTATCTGTCTAGTATTTGGGGTGTGATGATGTTCTAGTTACCTACTGAAATATATATTTAATACTTTCTGTCGTTAGTTTACATTATGCTATCAGAGCCGGCCAAGATACGGGAGACCTGCTAATAACCAAAGAAAACTACTTACGTTTTTCGTTATTTTTCAGACTGATGCATGTTCAATGAATCAGACTGCCTTGCTGGTGGTCTTCGGAATCAGTATGCTGATCGGTGTTTTCAATCTGCTGACCAGCAGTATCGTTAACTGTGTCGGAAGAAAGCCTCTGTTCATTGGACTTCAGGTAGGCTTGTCAACAAATTTTAGTGGAAGCAAATGTTGCCATTTTGGTTTGGTATGGAACACTTTACCGTCATCTGTTTTACCTAAAGACTGCAATCCGAGTCTCTTTAACGTAAGGGTTAATAGAGGGTCTTTTAGATCTTCGTACTCTATCGTAGACCACATCATCGGTTACCATGAGGTATAATGAGGTATAATACCATGAGGTGGTAGGTGATATTATGGTTAAACAAAGATGAAGTCATGATAAAGAAAACATGCTATACTATACCATTGACAAACATTATATCATATTTAAGTACATATGTAGGTATGTCATTTTGTGACTATTATTCTATTTACAAATATAGGTATAAAATAAAATATAATATTATATTGAAGTAAGTATATAATATATCATTATATATATATCATTTAATATTGTACACATTAATAACTATTGAACTGCTAGTTGATTATTTGTTGCATAAAGTTTGCCATTTTGGAGAAACCTGTATGTTCGTGCAGATAACGATGGAATGTGAGCCGGCGCCCGCGCACGCACGGCCACGTACCACGTCCAGAACAGAAACATATTTATAAGGGTTTTGTACATGTATACAAATAGTTATACGAGTATATATAAGAAGAAGAATAGAATATAATAGAATAATTATTTATTCGGCACACACAAAATGACACATTAAACAATTACAAGGAACAGTAGATACAATTGAATCCAATAAAACAGTTCGACTCATGTGTCTGCGTACCAAAATGGCGTTCAGCTCAGCATACTGTTGGATGGTAAGCACCCAACGCTGATTATATACTAAAGAGGAATGTTGAAGTTGCACTTAGGATAAACATACTAAGGTTTTTTAAGTATATTATTTTTATAAGTATGTGTTTTTAAAAAATAAATAAGTTAATAAAAAAAATCTAAACTTACATCTAATACAAGGACTTTCTAAATAAAAACTACTTCTGGATATGTACAAAACATGTTTGTTTGTTTTATATCACTATATGCACTGTGTCTGTCTCTCTCACCAATATTCTACTTCCAGGTCGTCGGTGGAGTTGCGGCTCTGTGCATAAACGCGAGTACCATCTGGGTCCTCAGTTCGATCTTCTTCGTCATCTTCATCACCGGTATCATCAACTTCGGATCCCTCACCAGTTTTCTCGTGGACACCTTCCCTACATACGTCAAGTGAGTCCTATCCAATTTTTAATCGACGAAAAGTAAGGAGATTTTTATCGTTTTCAGTTCGTCTGGTAATATTTCTGTAGTCCAGCTTAAAATCCTTATAGTTGTATAGATATTTGTTCCGGGTCTGGTTGTTTTTCTATATATTATAAGTATGTATTTACAAAAATAAAAGTATATAAGTATTCTATCAGTTATCTGGTTCCCATAGTACAGGCTCTGCGAGTGCTGTGTGAAATGTCCAGCAATATTTATTTATATTTATTTATTTATGTAAACATTTGTTCCGCCGCGGGAATCGAACCCGCTACCTCCTGTTTCTCCTCAGTCTATTCATTAATTTGATTTATTCCAGAGCTATGGCGATTTGTCTAACGCTGATGGTGGGCCGTGCCAGCGCAATCATAAGTATCAACTTGCTGAAAAACCTTTTAGACAATGACTGTGAAGCTGCTTTCTATATGTTCGGTGGAATTGCTATTGGTAAGTTGCAGCCATCAGTGTCAGTCGACGTGCGCTACTAAATAATACTAAAAGCTCTTTTAACTTTTAGTTAGTTAGTAAAATTACCTACTGGTGGCGACTCTGTTGTACATAGGCTGCTATTTAAGAATCCGGAACTGGCCACTGCATAAATAATATTTAAAAAGAAATTATCGCGTTTGAAAATGGAACTCTTTAGCTGTAGAATGCAGGTTATTTCATCCGTCTGTCAATTGTTTTCATTATGTGGCGCGATTTCAAAAATTGCGTGTCATTATCACAATGGATTTATCTCGAGAAAATTTTCGTGCGATGATTTTTTATAATTTTCGACGTGGTCTAACTCAACAGCAGTGTATCGATCAACTCAGTTCGACTTTTGGGGATAAAGCACCATCGAAGACTACTGTGTATCACTGATTTAGTGAGTTTAATCGTGGACGTCGTATGCTCACGGACGAAATTAAAGATGGTCGGCCTAAATCAGTTGTTGTGCCACGAAACATCGACGCAGTGCGTAAACTAATAATGCAAGATCGTCATGTGACATATCGAGAGATAGAGGCGATCTTGGGCATTAGTATGACGAGTATACATAAGATATTACACGAACACTTGGCTGCAAAAAAAGTTTGTTCGCGTTGGATACCGCACAACTTGACAATAGATCAAAAACAGGCTCGTGTCGATTGGTGCAAAAAAATGATAAAAAAATACAATCGTGGTGCATCAAAAGCTGTATATAATATCTACACAGGTGATGAATTCTAGATTTATGCATATGACCCCGAAACTAAGCAACAGTCAACAGTTTGGGTCTTCCAACATGAGCCGAACCCATCAAAAGTTGCTCGTGCGAAAAGCACTTTGAAGCAAATGGTCGCCTGTTTTTTTGGTATAGATGGACACGTGGCTACTGTACCCCTAGAAAATTGTAAATCTGTTAATTCAGAGTGGTACACGACCATTTGTTTGCCAGAAGTCTTTGCAGAAATCAGGAAGAATAATCCACAACGCAGAATCATTCTCCATCACGACAATGCAAGCTGTCACACTTCGGGTGAAACGACCCGATATTTGGAGGGTGAAACGGTGGAATTAACGGGTCATCCGCCATATAGCCCTGATTTGGCACCCAACGACTTCTTTTTATTCCCAACCGTGAAGAATAAATTACGTGGTCAACGATTTTCAACCCGAGAAGAAGCCGTTGAGGCATTCAAAAATCATGTTTTGGTGATACCGTCTTCCGATTGGAAAAAGTGCTATGAAAACTGGTTTCACCGAATGCAAAAGTGCATTGATCATCATGGCGAATATTTTGAAAAGCAATAAAACCATATTTAACAGTCAATGATAGTTATTTTATTTTATTCCGGATACATAAATAGCAGCCCTCGTATACGCTGACTAAATAAATTTGGTAAAATACTTATGCTCATATTTGGTTCACACTAAAGATCAAATAGGAATTACATTTAAAGAGACATTTCTAAAATAAAGTAATATTTATCAAGTTGGCGTGTTTGTGGGCTAGTTTTAGTCAGCAGACAAATTGGTGTTGATTAAATTTAGCCCGTAAACATGCAATCTCAGTAAAAATACTTAATTTTAGAAGTAACACTTTCAACAGAAGTCATACTAATTTGATCTTTAGGGGGAAGAAAATAAGAGATTTCGTATTTTACGAAATTTTAATCAGCGTAAAGAACAGAATCGCCACCAATGGTTAGTTCTCTTTGGTATTTTTGAGACTTCTAATCTATGAATTGAACTCAAAGCCAAGAGCATGGGAGTTTGATATCCATTACTAATATTATAAATTCGAAAGTAAGTCTGTCTGTCTCTCTCTCTGGCTTCCAATTTGTGAAAGTATTTTCAGAATCGGATCAGCAATACTTAGGGCTGTATTATCCATAAGGTGGATTAGGCAACTGCCTAACGGCCCCGCACTGACTAGGGGCCCACGGGGGCCTAGTCAATGTGGGCCACGCACCAAGAAAAAACACGTTTCGTTCGTGACATTCCCCATTGAAATTCATCGTCTATAATGGCGATTGAAAATGATGTGTTGGAAAAGGTCAACTTCCAAGATGTTTTAAACGATTTGTATCTAAAAAAGTTAGAAGAGTTGCTATTTAAACTTATTGTACCTACTTCACAAAAATATTTTCTTTCGTTATACAATATATTTCATTGCATTTAACAACATCAAATTTAAAATAACCGCGCCGCGTCTCATTTCTCTTTCTACTCCATCATGAGACCTGGATCATCACTTATCTATAACTATTATCTATTCATTACAATCATTTCAATGAAAGCAAAAAGCTGGAGTCAATCTGATCGACTCGACTTTTGTAATAGAAAAAAAAAATTTTAATAAGAAAAGGGTAAAGGAAAGGGGCCCCGAGAATTGCATTGCCTAGGGGCCCCGATAGGGTTATCCGGCCCTGGTAATACAACAGTCAGACAGAGTTACTTTCGAATTTATAATATTAGTACACTAATGTTATAAGTTAAAATACGTTTAGGGGTTGTTGTGAAAGTCGACCTAGTCTTTGTCTAATAAAATCACGAAATGCATACCACCTAACTTGACCTCCAGTTTCATTGAAATTACGGGTAACGAGAGTTCATGTAAACGAATACTATTTTTAGGGGGGTAGAAATTGCAGTTATTCTGAATTTCAGACTTTTTCCTATATTTGTGTCAGTAAAGTTGCACGCATACCAAATTTCAGCACTGTGGGGTCACTGGTACACTGTAAATTTTGTCAAAGTTCAGTTTTTATCATGACTAATAACTTAAAAACTACGAGATTTAAACCAAAAATAAAAACGGGGTAGAAATGTACTTACAAAGACCTTTTATTAAACATGCCATTTGACCGGATAGTCCCATTTTTTACCCCTCTTGAACCACAATATCTCACTAACCCCCCCACATTTTTAGCTCATTTAGTCACACCAAAGTTGTGCCATCACTACCTACCTATTTACAAAATTTCACGATGATCGGATAAATGTTTCGAAAGTTATCCTCGGACAAACAAACATACATACAAACAACGCCGATTTAGTTGATTTAGAGATCTCGCTTCACTTAAATCACTAAAAGTATTTTTTATATTTTAGCTGGCGGTGTCATTGGACTGCTGTTACCATCGGAAGCGAAGTTACTGGAGAATAAAGAATTACTCAAACAACAGTTCGCTAATAAGACAAACTTTATTTAGGAAAAGTGTTCAACGATTGATGGCGCCATCTCTAGTGATTGCTTTGCGGCATATGTTCACACATATCCTGTCCATCCAAAGGTTGCCTGAAAGAGATCGCTTTTAGTGATAAGACTGCCCTTTGTACCTATGATTAAAAAGTGTATTTTCATATAGACATTATTATCTTTTCTTATCTTTATTAGCGTGGATAATCTATGGTCGAACTGCGGTCGAAACGACCTCTTACCTCGAGAATTATCTAATATTGTCTCGTTTAACGCTACGTAAATCGTTAGAATCTAAATATCTGTGGCTAGAATAAATAGAATATAGTAGAATAATAATTTTATTGGTAATCAATTCGGTACACACAAAATGACACATTGAACAGCCTCTCCCATGTCGGGAGGACGCATACGGACAACAACACCGCGCTTTAGAACATTGCTTGTTATTTCAATACTTTTTTTTTAAATCATTTAACAAAAGGGCTTTGTCGCTCATGCAATTATGACATACTAAAACATAAAAAATTAACTAATTATATAGGTTTATATTTATATAGGTAAAAAATACTTCTTAGGCTACCTCCTATTTACTAAATTAAATAGTTTTTTGGCAGTATCTGATAACACATCTGCCAAAATACTATTACAATCACCAATATTAAAAACTAGATGTATCTCTCGCGCCAGCATTCTGAGCACATTCCATCAATATCAATATATTTCAATACGACTGCACCCATCTCTTTAATTCTTTCGAATTTTTATTCTTAAAAGACAAGAATAGTTAATAAAGGTAAAGCTAAAAACCCGCCCCCTTATTATCTAAGCCAAATTGCTGTCGCGTCGCTACCGCTAGTCAGGCCATCCCTTTCACACGTGAGGTACGTACTGTACGTGTGAAAGGGAGGCCTGACTAGCGATAGCGACGTAACAGGAATTTGGCTTAGTTAATAAGGGGGCCGGTTCTCAGAAAATTTGACAGGAAACGAAACAAAAATATTGTATTTGACGCGCGTCATTTTTGTATGCGTCACGGCTGTCTAAGTCAAAATAATTGTTTGTTCTTGTTTTTGTTCACCGTTGTGTTTGCTTTTTTTATAGGTTTTTGTATATAGTTTGTTTAATAAGTATTTACTACTGCAAAACCAGTTTTATTTTTTTTTCCTTTTTTTTAGGTTTTACGTATTTTTAGCCGCGTTTGCATTCTTTTGTTTATAATTAGTTGAAATAGTTAATCCTAAGGAGGTGTTATCTTAATATGTGTTTTTAGGCTAAATAAAACTATAGTAATGATAATAAAGAAAAAAAAACTCGTGTGTACTTATGTACGCACGTAAGAAGTTATACTTCTTTGGCGTAACAGAACAAAAATAGCTAAAGATTTCATCCCGTTTGTCGCAACTCTTTGTTTGTAAAAGGAATGATAACTTAACGCGCCGGCGAACCCTGAGCGCAACTTCAATTCGGCCGCGTCAAATACTTCGCCCTGAATATCGCTATCCCTGTTTAGTGACGAAGTTTAGCCACGCAGAGCGACAATGATAGCAATAGAACGATTCTAAATTTGATTAGATTTTGACCGTGTTCCGTAATACCAAAAATGATGACTGAAAACTTATTGTATTTTTCTCATTGTGTTGTTATTCTGTAACTAGACGATATAATCTATGTTCCCATGGCTAGGATACGTAAGATGTTGTTGTTTTTAATACGAAACAATTAGGTTGAAAACAGGTATTTTATGACGTAAAAACATGCAGAATGCGATACGATTCTATTTCATTTTAGGTAAGTATATTGATCTAATATATGGTTGGGAACTTAGATAAATACTATTAAAATTAAAATAATACCATAATAGGATAGAAATATGCTCCAATTAGAAACGATCTTGGTAGTACGTGTTGTATGGGCGATTGTCCCTCCGGTGTCCCCTTAATAAATATGGTTATGAGTTTTCACGAAAACTTGAGAGACAGTTATCAGCTAACTTCATCATGTCGCTTTTTGCCTGTCGGTGTGCGCGAATTGTATAAATTTTACCCTTATAATTTTTTCCAAACCCGCCAAAAAAAGTATTACTTCAAAAAGAAACCTCTGCCTATACCTAAAATAAAAAGGTCAAAACAGATCATGAGTTCTTACCGCGAGTTTGGATTAGGTGGTTTAATTTTTAATTTTAACACAAAGGTGCATAGTTTTCTCATTAAATCATATAAATAATGAGTTCGGCTATAATAATAAAGAACCTTTCGTCTAGATCTGTTTTAATTTCCAATTAATTCTAAACATTTCAATTCATATATATATAGCAACCAGTACTTAGATTTATAACAGTGAAATAATTATTCTACTTATTAATATAAATAATAGCATACTCTGTAGGACGCTGACTTATGAGGTCCAAGAGACTACGTTTCTGTGCCATATGTGTTCAGTGTTCATGTCATCTCTGGAAACATATACTGATCATTGACTTTCGTCGGTTTTTGGTGTTTTGAGGATGAATGGATGCCTGGGCTCTACCCATTCAATTACGTTGTCCTATTTTTATCCCCATCGCTTGGCTTATAGGAGGATCAAGAACCGTAACAGACCTTTATTATATAAAATAAAATCCAATCGAATTACTTTAATTTGTATTTATATTTATTACGTCAATTTTAATAATAAAGAGTATAATTTTATTTATTTTATTCCTGGGTTTTTGTGTTTGTGTTATGTCGCGAGATAAGACTCCTGTCTGGTGGCAGCAGTAGTCCCAGGGATCCAGCACCTGAAATCATTTGTCACTGAGTTTTTGCCCAATTGAGGGGAAGTGAACCTAGGGAGCCTAGGGGAACCTAGGGAACCTATTCGCCATTAACTTCTTACAACACTGTCTACACATCGAAGGGTTCTCATACATTTAAAAATAAACAGCATGCCAGTAAAAAGAAAGTTGTTTATCGCCAGGCAAAACTCAAAAAGTTAGATTCTTGTAACCACTTTATTCAGGGGTCACGGAGGACCTCACGGACAATGAGGACATTGAGAGGGAGCGCCGGGCGTTGGCTGTCCGAAGCAACCGTAGATGCTCGAAGATTTGCACGATGCACGGGAGCAGTAAAGGTAACTCTCTTTAAGGTCTTCTGCCAGTCTGTTTACACATGCAGTCTATGGAACAAAGAAGATAATCAATGCCCTACGCGTTCAATACAACAATGCGTTTAGTATGTTGTTGAGGTTGCCGAGGTACTGCAGTGCATCAGGCATGTTTGCAGATGCTCACACGGATGGATTTTATGCCATTCTATTCAAGAGAGCCGCCTCGATGTTGTGCCGTCCGCGGCAGCAGTAACACTAGCCTACGCGTTTCGGCTGATAAAGCTGATAAAGCCCATTATTGTGGCACCTAATTCAACTACATGTTAGAAAATAAGTATTCAGTTTTTATTTATTCATATATTTTTATCATTATTTGATATGTGTTTTAATTAATTTTATTTTGATTTTTAATTTAATTCGTGTTTTGTTTTTATTTAAATTTATTTGTCCTTTATCCTTATTTATTTTAAATTTGTATTACTAACATAGCTATAAACAAATGTTAGTACTAACCATATATGGACATAATATGTCTTAAATACATTTTATTGAATTGAATTACTGTGTTGGGAATTACCCTTTCGAATATCATCAGATCGTAGTTTCAAATCTAGGTCATGCACAGGATTATTACCGGCAAAAAGTATGGAGACATGTGTGTAATATCAACAGAATCCACACCAACTATCAACCAATGAGGACCAACTACCATCGTGAGGAATATTTAAATCCTAATTCCATTTAGTTCCAGATAGAACGTAAGGCTTTTAGGCTTATAGGTGAGCAATATATGGCGGAGGCTAATACCCAAAGTCTCGAACACCGCCGTAAAGTTGCAAGTCTATCGATCTTTTACAGAATACATTTCGGGGAATGTGCCCTCGAACACCGCCGTAAAGTTGCAAGTCTATCGATCTTTTACAGAATACATTTCGGGGAATGTGCCCAGGAACTTAACGATCTGATTCTGCCATCTCCTTTCCATCAAAGGACAAGCAGGCGCGCGGCTCAGTACCATCCGTACCTAGTTGATATACCATCCATTTGCATACACGGTTTTGGTTCTACGTTCTTGATGCGCACAGCTAAGGTATGGAACGCCTTGCCGTCGTCTGTTTTTCCTAAAGAATACAATCCGGGTCTCTTAAAGGTAAGAGTGAATAGGTTTCTTCTAGATCATCGTGCTTCATCTTAGACCACATCATCGCTTACCTTCAGATGAGATTGTGTTCAAACGAAAAACTATATAGTTTAAAACAAAATCACTGCCTAGAACTTCTTTGAACTTCGCTTTTGTCGGTTCAGTATTTTATTGCGTTCATACAAAGTGGATTAAAATATTACATGTCAGATCTTATTGACTAGTCAAGATATTTTTTTATATGTACCCTGTAGGTAAGGGTGTAGCAATATTATATCTACTCAGTTAGATCTAGTGGAATCGAAGTTGGTCGATTTTACATGTTGAAATTTATTCTATAATGAAACCGTTATTGTAGAAATTTATTTACATGTCTTGTCGTTAAAAAAGTCGTCTAGTGTGTAGTAACTATTTTCCATTAGTATATATTTTAATCAATTTACTTTGGATATTTTGTGTGTGGTATGTGTGAACACAAACACTTTAATTGATGCACTTACAAATCGTGATGACTCCAAAGGTGTAGAAGGCAGCTTCGCAGTTATGTTCAATCAGCTCTTTTAGTACGTTTATGCCGAGGATTGTGCTGCCACGGCCCAGCATCAGCATGAGGCATACTGCTTTCGCTCTGTAAAAGATATAACCATAGGCTTAAAAACACGTCATCAAACAGTCTTTTAAAAAAAACAGGGACCATTTTTATCCCCATTGATCCTGTTATTAGTGATACGATACGTGATCCTAATACGAATAAATATATTGAAAGAAAATGAATAAGTACATTTAGGCATATGTAATCTCCACAGAAACACAACGACAATTTAATACATATACCTAGTCAGGTCATAAGTATTGTCACACAGTAAAAACTTTTCTTTTAGAATGCTGGCCACAAAAAAGTTTATAGAATTCGAATTTCGAATTGTTCATGAAAATAAAAATGTATACTTTTTCGAATTTTACTCATTTTTAAATATGGAGTGGACGCTTAGAGTAGACCGTGTTGCAGTTATTGCGTTGCATCGTTGCGGTTACGCGCCAATTCAAATTTAAAACATACTGAAAAATTTGAATATAACCAAAATATTCGTTTATCGCACCATCAAACGATACAATGAAGACTCTAGTGTAAGTGACAGGTCAAGAAGTGGTCGCCCTCGGTCTGTTAGGACTCCAGCAGTGATAAAAGCTGTGAAGGCGCGAATTCAAAGAAATCCCAAACGTAAGCAGAAACTGTTGGCCCTTCAGATGGGGTTAAGCAGAACCACGGTGAAAAGGGTGTTAAATGAAGGGGCTCGGGTATATCAAAGAAAAACAGGACATCGTTTGATTGCTCGTCTAATGGACCTGAGACTGAAGAGATGCCGCGCTTTGTTGAAGCGGTACGCGGGAAAAAAATATCGGGAAATTCTTTTTTCGGATGAAAAATTTTTTACCGTAGAAGAGAGCTACAACAAACAAAATGATAAGGTGTACGCACACAGTAGTGAAGAAGCGAGCAACCGTATTCCGCGTGTCCAACGAGGTCATTTTCCATCCTCGCTCATGGTATGGTTGGGAGTTTCTTATTGGGGCTTAACAGAGGTACATTTTTGTGAGAAAGGTGTAAAAACGAATGCAGTTGTGTATCAAAATACAGTCCTGACGAACCTTGTGGAACCTGTTTCTCATACCATGTTCAATAACAGACACTGGGTATTCCAACAAGATTCGGCGCCAGCTCATAGAGCGAAGAGCACACAAGACTGGCTGGCGGCGCGTGAAATCGACTTCATCCGGCACGAAGACTGGCCCTCCTCCAGTCCAGATTTGAATCCGTTAGATTACAAGATATGGCAAAACTTGGAGGAAAAGGCGTGCTCAAAGCCTCATCCCAATTTGGAGTCACTCAAGACATCCTTAATTAAGGCAGCCACCGATATTGGCATGGACCTCGTTCGTGCTGCGATAGACGACTGGCCGCGCAGATTGAAGGCCTGTATTCAAAATCACGGAGGTCATTTCGAATAAACTTTAGTGTCATAAGAATCTATGTTTTGTTAAGTTCCTTTTAGTATATAAATGGTTACATAATGAACAAACTTGTTTCAATTATTTTATATTAAACATGTGACAGAATTTATGACCTGACTAGGTATATAATTAGCTAATTAGGTATACGTAATTATTTTTTTTTGGGTCGCGGGCCGTCACTGTTGAAGCTAGCGCAGGATCGTGGTGGATGGCACAAACTTGGGGAGGCCTATGCCGAACAATAAGTGAAGTCAGGCTATGGATGATATGCGCCTACAGGTACCTAGGTAAGACGAAATTATCTGCTATAAGTAACCAACCAGACAATAATGTTGCGTTGCATTGCGTGGGGACAAATATTGAAATAAAATGAAATATTTGTTGGTTGTGGAATTAAATAGCCTATCAAAAACATTAATGTGAAATGAGAGAGAGATCTAAATGGGCGCCAAGTTCAATCAGTCATGAAATTTATTTAATAACAACATAAAATCTATATATATAATAAAGTCGTGTTAGTTACACTATTTATAACTGAAGAACGGCTGAACCGATTTGGCTGAAATTTGGTAGGGAGGTAGCTAAGAACCAGGAGAAGGACATAAGATACTTTTTATCCCGTTCCCGTCGTTTCCGTGGGACGTGACATAAAACGTCAAAGAGAATACAAGTCACTATAAAACGTCGTATAACAAAAACGCATCTGACATGGAATAACAAAACAGCTATGACAGCAAATGACAGCTAAACGTAATTTTGTCAATGGTTAAGTATGGTTGTATAATGATTGCCGGGGACAACAATTGACAATTCTACCAGGGTGACGTTTAATAACAGCCCGCGTTAAATGCATGTCAAGGCGGTACGAAGTTCGGCTGGCCCACTTGTCTATATGTCGCAGGTTTTTCATAATATTAGGTTTTTGATCAAAAACCGGAAGATGACACATTTTAAACTCAATTTCATCATAAATCTGTAACAATCCAGATTTTTGATCAAAAACCTGAACTAGTTTGGGTTTATGATCAATCTGATATATCGTTTGATCCATTTCCGTTCATTGATGAAACACGAATATTTTGCTTTGTCTATGGCAAGGAATCCACTGGAGCACATCGTTGTGGCGTTTGTAACAACCCAGTTCATAAAATTTGTGGGAAGATATTATCACAAGAAAATGAAGGGTACAGAATTTATGACCTGACTAGGTATATAATTAGCTAATTAGGTATACGTAATTATTTTTTTTTGGGTCGCGGGCCGTCACTGGTGAAGCTAGCGCAGGATCGTGGTGGATGGCACAAACTTGGGGAGGCCTATGCCGAACAATAAGTGAAGTCAGGCTATGGATCAAAGATTCTGTGTGATTTATGTCAAAAAGAACAAAACATACTTATCGAAAACGAACATGCCGTTGAAAATTTAAAAATGTCAGCAAAAAAAAAATGAAAACAGCTTCTTCGGAAAAATTTGAAGAAATCGATATTGGGGCTACAATTTTAGTTGATGTGCCGAAAATAGATAGAGGGCCACTGGATGCAAGTAACATTATAGGAAAGGTAATTGATAAGAAAAACGATTTATTCAAAATTGGTACTTCAGCTGGGGTTCTAAAAGACTGGCTGCCTTGAAACTCTATTCAAATATCAACTACTGCCTTAAACGAACCAGTATCGACAAATAAACTGAGTTTGCGTGAAATTGCTTAAAATATGTCTTTATTTGGAGGACAAGGTTTTAAGAAATGCTCGTGCGAAAAATCTAAAGTGCGCTGCAAGACAAATCGAAGTGCATGCGAAAAAAATAATGTTTTATGCAACTCTAGATGTCACATGTCAACAAACTGTAACAACTGTATATAAAAGTCGTGTTAGTTACAGTATTTATAACTCAAGAACGGCTGAACCGATTTGGCTGAAAATTGGTGGGGAGGTAGCTTAAAACCAGGAGATGGACAAAGGATACTTTTTATCCCGTTCGACCGCGTTACCGTGTGACGTGACATAAAACGTCAAAGAGAATACGAGCCACTATAAAACATGGTATAACAAAACGCAAATGACAGCTAAACGTAATTTTGTCTATGGTTAAGTATGGTTGTAAAATGATGGCCTGGGACAACAATTGACAATTCTACCAGAGTGACGTAAATTAACAGCTCGCGTTATACGTATGTCAAGGCGGTACGAAGTTCGGCGGGTCAACTATAATATATATAAAATCGAGTTAGTTACACCATTCTGATTTATGATGATCTTGGATTTATTGGATTTGTCTGCGCCCCAAATAGCAGAATAACTACTAAAATATCGGAAAAATTCTCTCAAAAAGACCGGAGACCAAAATTGACAATTCTACCAGGGTGACGTATATTGACAGCCCGCGTTATATGCATGTCAAGACGGTACGAAGTTCGGCGGGTCAACTAGTATTTTATAAAAACTTAAAATATATTTTCTTCTTTTAGCTTAGGATATAATATATTGAAGCCTAAAGTCTATCTTGGCTAGTTCTCATAAGTTACGTTAGTGAAGATAGAGAGAGAGAGAGTTACGTTTCGTATATTACTGTAAAACACTCCTTTATGCTGTAGATATGATTAACGATTATGCATGGAGTTCACTTTGCTATAGATAAAAAAATATTTACGACGTTTCGTATTTTGAATCTACCTAGCTTCAATTTACGAAAAAGTTCAGCTATTCCACAACAGATAACAGGCAGCAGCAAAGAATAACTTATGTACCTACTTACTGTATACGCCTCGAAATAAGGTTGACATTTCCTTAAAACATTATTTTTACCGCTACTCAGCCAGTGCGGTGACACAAAATATTGTCATTATCGATAGATTGGACCCGATTTTGGGTATGATTAAAATGTTATCGGATACAAAAAAGTGTTTTTATCTATAATCTAAGGATAATCTAGTTCAGCCTTTCACAAAGTGGGTGATAGCGCCCCCTTGTGGGTGCTGCAGGCCTAACGGGGGGTGGTAAGAGACCCATAAAAAAATGGGGGCGTTGTGTAGACTGTAGAGGCGTGGGGGGCGATTTGTAATTTTGTTCAATAATCATGACGTTGCGTTTCAATAATAATTCTCATTGGCAGGTGTAGCCCGTAAGAGTTAACTTGAGACCTGAGCGCTATTGTGTACTACCTACTGCACTCAGGTCTCAAGTTAACTCTTGCAGATTATAGTAAAAGTCTCGTTTAGAATGAATGTTTAATCTCCGCTAATATAGCTCACAATAATTAATTTTATTTGAAGTTATGTCGTTTTTAAGTATGTGAAAAAATGGGGGCGCTAAATAATAAGTTGTTCTCAAAGTGGGCAGTAGTACCTGTTATTATTATTACAATTTAAGAACAAAATTGCATAAAAGTTATACCTTCAGAAAGCCTATTTTATCTAGATTTTAGTACAATAGTATTTTAATACAAAGCTCATAGAAAAAAATTGAGAAATCTTAGTCCAAACGCAGCGCGGATTTTTTTTTAGTTTTTTGGCGCGATAATTTTTCGCTTGCGGGCAGAGCGTGGCTTTTTTGCACGTTTTGTGCTGGCTAGGAAGTGGTTAGAACGACAAAAGGGCTCGCTCGACTAAAAAACTACAACTTGTACGCGCCAATGGATATAGAAAGAGAGAGACAATCACTGTTTATTGCGTGTGTGAGTTTCCGTTTGAGAGAAATGCTGGTATTCCATAATAAGATACTATCCCATATTTGACCATTTTCCTCTAATACTGATCAAGTTTGATCGGCACAGTAGATAACTTTTGTTACAAGTATCATGATACTACACCATCCGAATCCAGACCTAATACTTATAATAAAAAAAACTTACTTGACAAAAGTTGGGAAGAGATCGACAGTGAAAGAAGACAGGAAGCCGAAGTTGAGGACATCCATCATGAGGGTTAGCAGAAGTGCAGCACTGATGGCCCACATGGAGCTGGCACTGATGCAGAGAGCGGCGATACCGGACAACATCTGTGGGTATACATCATTATTATAGTATCGCATAACTTTCTAAGGTATGTAAAAAATACGAAAAGTGCACACAGTGTTGTTTTTATAGCTTTTTTAAATCGTTTAGATGTTCTTTTGTTAGGTGTATCATAATAAATTTACAAAATAAACAGTGTACAACAGAATAACAGTAGAGAACAGAAACAACAGTAGAGACCGTTACATACGATCTGTAGATAGATAAACTGCTTCAAATCACTGTCCGGTTGGTTGGTTAGTGTGTTGTAGTTGTTCCCAAGACGGGCACAGATAAGGTTTTATCACATTCCGTGCCTACAAAATTAATAAAAATAATAGCTGGGAACTAAAACTTTTTAAGGCGAATATTGATTAAGTACATATGTATGTTTGAAAATATGGATAAATGTATATTGTTATTATTATTATTTCAATAAAAAACAGATTTTTCGGATCTGAGTGTTCGGCACACAGTACACTGGGTGCCGAACACTCGGATCCGAGCGCTAAGGATAGCAATGGTTTAGTTTACTATTATTATAGATATTTGTTCCACGATTGCATTTTTGAGTACTAATATGTCACAAGATTTTGACAAACCCGTGTGATCTAATTCCAGAATCTTAATCAAAATCATCAAAAAAAACTAATCAAAACCAGTTTTTACCTGTAAGAATGAAACCAATACTCGTTTTCGTAAGTTGATTATATTGCCAGAGTGGCCGCGCAAAGCAACGTTGACTCGCCTCAAATGCCTTTGTTTTACTAATTACTACAAAATGTAAGGGAAGATCACTCGGATCCGAGTGGTAGGTGCCGCTACTATAGCCCGCTCTACTCGAATCCGAGTCGTGAGCACGGAATTTGTTAATTCACTGAGCAATCTCGCGTCTTCATTTTCTGCAGAGTTAAATTTTCAGGCACTCAGAAAAATGACTTTATACCTAAAATCTTGTAACACTCAGGTACAAGACCACCCATGATAGCTAATCTACGTATCCTTAGAAAGTGCTAGGACCAAAGCAAACCGCTGAGTAAAGAAGTTGGTAAGGCTCGACAAAAATATTATAGGCCTCTTACGTCGTCATATATTCCGAAATAAATGATAGAATGCGGGAGCCAATCAGATGTGTGGAGATGCATAGACAGACCAAGGTTATAGACATAGCTAAGAGAATTAGCAAGCTGTAAAGGCAGTGGGTATAATGAATGAAGAACTGTAAAAATCAATGACATACCAATTTTTTTTAGTGTCATATAAAAGGCTATTTTATTTATAATTGCAGTGGGCAGGGTACACAGCTCGAAGAATTGACGGTCGTGGTGGCAGAAGGTTCTAGACTAGAAATCACTGGAAAGCGCAGCGTAGGACGACCCCCTGACTAGATGGAAAGACGACCTAATAAAGAGTGCTGGGAGCCGTTGGGTGCAGGCCGCACAATATTGCTCGCTCTGAAAATCTATAGTGGAGGCCTATGTTTAGAAGTCGACATCCTATGGCTGATATGATGATGAGCTGATGGAATAAAGATGTTATTAGAATGTACCTGTATCCCAATATAAAGTCTTCTCTTGCCGATACAGTTGAGCACTAAGCCGGTTACGATATTGAGGCCAGCCAGAATGAGGCTCATGCAGAACACCATGAACATAGCTGTGTCGTTCATAGAACAATCTTTGAGCTGAAAGAATAAGCATCCTTTTATTTTAGATTTCAAGGTAATATAATCCATAAAGTATGCCATACAGCTGAAAGGTTCGGTACCTACCTATTCAAAGTTCGTTAAACTTATTTAAATTCACATTGATAATTTGGAAAGGTAAGCACATTATCTTACCGTATCAACGTCGCTTTCTGTAACATTTTTAGAGAGTCTGATCATCTCACAGATTGTGAGACCTGTAGCTCCTTGCACCACCGAGGACATGAAGGCATCCGCTATGAACGGGAACCACACTAGGAATGGATTCACACTGAAACATGTTAAAATAAATTAATCTGATAAATCAATAACACCGACGCGTCACTCGCACTTGACCGGTAATCAAGACCGGTCAAGCGCGAGTGGGACTAGCGCATCAAGGATCCTGTATCTACCTAGATTTATGCTAAATAAGCAGATACTTCTTTTTTTGGGGTACCTCCGCTATATGGATTAGAGGGTTTTTTCTCATTTGCCCCGTTGTCTCGAGTTTCGTTGAAATATGTAGAGGTGCTCTCAATGGTATCTTACCAAATAAATACCATAATAAACAGTAGTCCCATAAGAAGCGTCCCTTTCAACAGCGGTGGTTTGAACATGGGCACTGTCTGCGTGACCATGGACGCCCAGAAGCCTTTCCCAGCTGCGATCACGTTCTCTTCATCTAGTATTGCTGACTCCACCTGGATAAATAAATAAAAAAAAATATTGCTGGACAATTCACACAGCGCTATCTAGCCCCAAACTAAGCAGAGCTTGTATTATGGGAACCAGATAACTGATACAATACTTATATACATTTTTTTTTATAAATGCATACATATAATATATAGAGAAACAATCAGACCTGGAACAAATATCTGTAGATCGTGCAAACATTTGTTCCGCGGCAGGAATCGAACCCGCTACCTCCTGCGTCTCAGCCGGCTATTCGCCCACTGCGCCACGGAGGTCGTCAAAACCATTTCTTACAAAAAGACACAAAAACATACAAAAACCATTTCTTTTGAACTTTGGCGATACCAAACTCTTGGTCTTTTAAGGCTCTTGCAGGCACTATAATATTCTAATCTGTTAACTGGCATGACCAAAGATCGAAGGCATATCAATCCACGATACCTAAACTAGTATCATTGTTTAGCTTTACTCTCCACAACGAAGAAAAACCCCATACCTGGTAAAGATCACTGCTTTTCCCACTGTTCGTTTCAAACATATACTTTAAGATTTCTAAAGCCTTCTCATCTTCTCCTGCAGAAAGCAAGTACTTCGGACTTTCGCAGGCACATATTGCTGCGATGCAGGCCAGAAGGCAGGGTACACTGAAGATCAGGTTAAGGAGACGCCACGAGTTAAAGTGAATGTCCAGCACAGGAATGTAGTAGGAGAATTTGAGGGGGAGGACTGGTATTGCCAGAACTGGAACAAAACAAAAATTCTCCCGAGATTCGCATGTTTGCATTAAAAACTGTACTGTGAAGTGGATCTATTGCTTGATCTCAATGTATATGTTCAGCTAGAAGGCTAACATAGGCTACTTTGCATTCAAGAACACAACTATAAAATAAATAAGTAAATCTTTATTTCAGCTTATGGTCCACTAGCTGTTGCCCGGGACTTCTTACGCGTTACACTACTAAATGTGTAGGTAACCTAGAAATAAAGCTAAACTCGCTATTGCAACTTGATACCCCATTTTTATTTCACGGGACCTGATTTAGGGGATAAAAGTAGCCTATGTGCCTATATCTATCCAGGTTATAATCTACGTACATACTAAACTTCATTGAAATCAGTTCAGCTGTTACGACGTGATTAAGTAACAAACAAACCAATAAACAAACATCCAAACTTTCGTATTTATAATATTAGTGTGATAATCCCATGGACTATCCCCATGGAAAACACATTCACAATACACATATTTGGTATTATGTATGGTATATAATTAACAAGAGAAAATGTAATATTAGGTACATACGACCTATAATTTAGGGAGCAATATCCACCCAACGTCTGTATATCCTAGAATGTAGGTCTTTCATTCTCTTATGCCGGTAGAAGTTTTAAATTCAGTCGGAGAATGAAACAGAGGAACTAAACACTCCGACTAATCCTAACTCTCTAGTAAGGTTTTACCTGCCATGATTCCTGTGCAGGATAGAAAGGAACTGGTGGTCATCAACAGCAGCATACTCCTCCGCTTCGTTGGAGTACATTCTCCGAGCAAAGCTATTGCAAGGGCTGATGCTCCAGAGACCCTGAAATAAAAAAGATTGCAAATTATTTTAGATTAAATTAAAAAAATTAAGATCAGAATAAAACAATAGTAGATTATTAAACGAGGGGATAAAGCAGTGTCTTACGTCACGGGCGCTATATTGAATCCCGGACGTAACGAAGGTTTCTAGAGCGGAGCCCCTCGCTCCGCTCTAGAAACCTTCGTTACTAGAATCCTGAGTGCAGAGAGGGATATAAGCACGCCCAAGATGCAGACAGTTTTATCCACGAGGATAATATTCTACTTTTCATACTTTCTGCGAGACAATTAAAAACAAATCGAAGTTGATGCATTCTGTGCAGAGATTAGTTCTTTTTACGAATAAGTTCTTATTGTGTGGGTCTCTTTGGTTCAAATTTTAATACAGACGAGGTTCCAAATTCCAATCACCGCGCCCGCGAGGGCTTAATGAAAATCAGTACAACTTTATTCCCGGCTCAGCCGTAGGGATTTAATCACCTGCTTTCGGTGCTGTTTACATGCCATTTAATTTGAAATTGTCGAGCAGGCGCTGTGAAGAATATATTACATTATTTTGCTGTGATTCGGTGTAAAGGGTATGGTTGCTGGTGAAATTACCAGCACATGAGGCTTTACATCGTTATGCCTCAAGTTGATGGACGACGGGCAGTGCATCGATGGCAAAACAAATATTTGATCGTACGAAGCGAGATCTCTAAATCAACTTGGTCAAATCAGCATTGTATGTATGTATGTTTGTTTGTCCGAGCATAACTTTTGAAGCGTTGATCCGATCATCGTGTACTTTGATACATAGGTAGGTAGTGGTGGCACAATTTTAGTGTGACTAAATGAGCCAAAAATGTTGGGGGGTTGTTGAGATATTGGGGTTTAAGAGGGGTAAAAAAAATGAAAATGAGACTATCAGGTTAAATGAGACGTTAAATGAAAGGTCTTCAATAATAAATCTATACACCGTTTTTATTTTTATTGAACTCTTCATAGTTTTTGAGTTATTAGCTATAATAAAAACTGTGTGTAATTGTTAAAGTGCTGTAATTTGGTATGCGTGTAGCCTAAATGACACAAATATAGGCAAAAGTCTGAAATCTAGAATAACTGCAATTTATAGTACCTCAAAAAACTCCGGTTACCTGTAATTTGAATGAAACTGTAGGTCAAGCAGGTCAGGTAAATAATTTTGTGGCACTATTTTATTGGTCAAAGATTTAGGCCGGTTTGCAAAACGATCCCTAAACGTATTTAGCGACTAAACATGTTTAAAATTTATGTATTTGTATGATTTGACAGCTCCTTAAATCATATTTAGCAACTAAATACGTATAGGCATCGTTGCGCGAGTCACGCTACGAATATTTTTATTTGTGTTTTGGGAGACTCGCGAGATCTCAGCTCGGGGCGAACCACTAGTAACAATAATTAGAAATCGATAAGTAACATTTAACATGAGTACAAAATACAAGACCGGTCCAGTACTCAGACCGAGTCCAGTAGGACTCGCGCACCGAGGGCTCCGAACCTAGATAGGTTTATTTATGTTAGATAAGCAGCGCCATCTAGTTATGTGACCGGTAAACCAAGATAACATAAGAATGTTTAAGCCTAAATCGGCATTCAAATCCATATAAAAAAATCATATAAAAGACGCGAGCACCACGTAATTATTTCAGACGCGGCTCACCGCGGCTGAGACCGCTCAGAGGTAGGACGTGTGTCGCTCTGTATCCCGCGCAACCAAAATAATTACGTAAAATTCCGTTAGTTATAAAGCATTAGTTTCTATACAAAAATACTAAATTAGCGTGGGCTCAACCTGATATTTTGATACTTGGATAAGTACTTATCGTTTGTTTGCGGGGAAGTATAATTATTTAAATTTTTGTGAATTTCGAAAAATTCTAGCAACATTTCAAAAATATGAACAACAATTATATGATACTTTTGATTTTCGATTTTGGAACATCCAATTTTTTTTATTATGCAACAACCATTAAGATCATTTTTGAACACCCATTTTTTTTATTTTTGAAGTGAAAACTTCTTTAGGCGCTTTTAAATAACAAATCTGCTACGGTGGGGATTAAAACTTACGAGATTTGTGAATCTCAAACTGGCTATTTATGGCGGTTTGAGGTTCACGCTTTTAAAAAATCTTCACCGCAGCAATCGCAAGATCCATTAAAAGCATCCACGCCCTCTATAGTTCTGAGACTTATACATGGTCTCGAGAACAGCGGTCATACCCTATGGATGGACAATTTTTATAATTCGCCCTGCCTTGCGCGACGCCTCAAGGTCTTGGGTCTCGATTGTGTGGGAACTCTCCGGACAAACAGGATATTTGTTCCAGAAGCCCTGCACAATCTGACTAAGAAGAACATGCGCCCGGGCCAGATAACTGGTCTGACCTCCGGTGACGTCGATGTCACGGTATGGAGAGATAACAACAGAGTTGCTATGATCTCTACGTACCATGGCAATGGCGTCCAGTCCATCCGAGGATCCACTAAACCCATCATGATATTGGATTACAATATCATGATGGGTGGGGTGGATAAAAAAGATCAAATGCTGGCTATGTACCCTATAGAGAGAAAACGGACCAGAATCTGGTACAAAAAACTATTTAAGCGATTAATTAATGTTTCTGTACTAAATTCATATGTAATTCATAAACATAATGCTATTTCTCCTCTCTCCCACCGCAATTTCCGTATGTGTCTTATAAAATCATTGCTATGTAAATATTCCTCTGTCGCTCATATACCGCCTGCAATCACACAAAACAGGCAAATTGACATCTCCCACCGCTTGGACGAGTATCCGCTAATCCATCGCCAACACCAGCGGCGGTTGTGCAAGGTGTGCAAAAAAAGGGTGCATACATTCTGTACTGGTTGCAGCAAAACTGTATGCATAAAACCCTGTTTTGTTGCTATGCATTCATAATTTATCTTATTATTATATGTATATATATTATATTTTTGTTTTATTTATTTATTTTATTCTTTATTTATTCATAATTTAAATATAATATAATATTATTTTTGTATCAGATTCTGGCCTGGCGCGTACATACATCATTTATTACAAAACCAAAACTTGTTATGGTTTATTTGTTGTCATCTTGATTGGAAATAAATAAAATTCAGTACCAACACGTTTAAACAACAATAGTTGAATATCCTATTTTCAAATATTTAAATTAACAAAGAAAATTACAATCAAATAATAGAAACAAATTAGAACTACTATTTACAATTGATACAATTGAGCCAACTGCAGACTGTTGCAAACAATCTACAGGTAGCTCAACTGAATCACTAAATCAAACATCTAAATCACTCAAGCATGCAATAAAGATTTTGAAAGGAGAACGGGCATCCTGGTCTACAGTCCAATAAAAATGAGCAGCACATTTTCGAATTGGCATACAATAGTACATCAAAATATACTATTTGAACTTTCCCCAAAAGTCTGTCCGTTTTGAGTTACAGCCATGCAAACACCAGCATTTTTTGTTTTAAAGAACATAAAATAACGGTTTCACGATTACTATATCCATACATAAAGGCTCCTATACAATGCAGTAGCAAGAGCGAGAAGGGAGAAGAGCGATGTAAGGGCCGTGGGGAGAGGGATGCGTACGCGGGGGAGGGGAACGGTTGTGTACGCGCCGCGCCGGACGGCTACAATAATCAGTCGCATCGCATCAAGTGAGTGGCTACGTCACGTCTTGTTACGATAGTGCTGTGTTTGAACTTCTTTCTCTGTTTTTACTGACCCTGGCTTGCTTTTGGACCCTGTTTCTTTCCCTAATGTGTTAACTTTGGCTCGACTTATTGACTTTTGAACTGCCTACCGATAATGGAAGTTTTTCGAAACTGTGTGATGTGTCGTCGAGGACTTTACCGCGGACGGTACCAGCAGCATATCTTGGCTGATAACCTGCAAAGGGAACGACCAGAATTCGCCACGTTTATACAACAACATGCTGTGTTGGAGGTTAGTTACCTTTTATTTTTATTATATTGAGTAGTTAGGCATAGGATTTATTTATTTTAAGTATTAATTGTTATTATTTTCAGGTGGTGTTCGACAGTACTCGAAGCTTGTGTCACCGATGTTGGCAGAGGACTGAGCGTGATCATAGACCTGCACAGCAAGCGGCGCGAGCGCCTGGTACATTGCACTCTCAAGAATACACGAGGGCACCGAATACTTCGGTGCATTGTATTTACAACAACTGTGCTAATATTACCCGTAATCATATACCAAACGCGATAAGAATTAATGTATTTTGTGAGAGCAAGCTTTTTATTCCTGATAGCGCTAGGGTGTGTACAGAACACTTACAAAATAATGAATGGAGCAACCTGCCGCAAATGTGTAATGTGACACATGATTTTAATGACGCTCAGTTTACATCGCTCTGTGACTTGATGAGAATGGCTGCTAACAACCAGCCCAGAATCGACTTCGAAAACACAGGCACCTTGTCTAATGAAGAGATGCACTTATGGACTGGGCGCACTTACGATCAGTTCGAAGCTATATTAGAACAAACTCCGTCACTAAGTGAACGTTGTAACCAGCCTAGAACTGCATTAGGCATCTATTTAACAAAACTTAGAACTGGAGACTCTGATGAGAGACTGGCAACGTTATTTCATATGTCTCGTCGAAAACTAGAACGTTTTTTGCCTATAGTTCGAGAATGTCTGAGCAACGATTACGTTGTGCTGCATCTAGGTGTGGACCACATCACCAGAAATGATATCCTTCAAAGAAACTTAAAATTCCAAGGGCTTTATTTGGAAACGATGAAAACATCAAAGCCATAATTATATGTGACGGTACATATATGTATATATATTAACAAAAGCTCCAACTTTTTGTTTCAACGGCTGTCATACAGCTTACACAAATATCAAAACTTGTTGAAGCCGTTTTTAATGGTATTCACGGACGGCTATATATTAGATGTCAAAGGGCCATTTGCCGCTACCAGAACCGATGCCCAGATCATGAGTGAAATAATGAATAACGAAGATGAGCCGCTGCATTGGTTACTCGAACGTAATGATGCGTTTATCCTAGACAGAGGATTTAGAGATAGTTTGCAGGATATAGAAGCTTGTGGCTACGAACATCATGTGCCACCAACTAAAGACAGAAGAGAAAATCAACTCACTACAGAACAAGCTAATCAGTCTCGTTTGGTCACCATGTGCCGATGGGTGGTGGAAGTAGTAAATGGGAGATTTAAGCGAGATTTTAAACTTTTGCGTCAAAACTATTTTAATAAAACGTTGCCAAAAATGTTTGTTGACTTCAAAATAGCTGCAGCCATTCTAAACCACTTCCACGCCCCCATCGAAGATAGTTCACACGCAGCAGCCTTTTTGAATTCAATAAGAGCTAAAATACACATACCAAACACATTGCACAATTATGTGGAAGCAAAGAGATTGAATTATAGGAGAGCAGACTTCATGCGAATCGAAGCAAATGAAATAGAAAACTTCCCAAGGCTTAGTGAAGAACAAGTCATACATTTTGCCTTGGGAACTTACCAGTTAAAGCTCGCTCGATCATATTGTAGCGAGCACTTACAAAATGGTCTTTATATAATCGAGACGTATAGAGATAACGCTCTAGAAGACTTGGCACAATATGATATCAACGAAGAGGCTTGGCTATTACGTGGACGTATACAGTCTCGACATGTCCGAGCCAGGAAATATTTTTGTTATATATTAATCAATAATATTAATAACAATATTACACAATATTATTGTACCTGCTTGACAGGGCGACGTACTATAGGTACTTGTGCCCATGTACTGTCAATTATATGGTACGTAGGTTATGCCCGTCATGAAGGGTTCAATGAACCTGCATTGTTCCTTAACAGTATTCTCATCGATGATGATGATGATGATAATGTTTAATAACATATTGTTTTGATTTTTTAAGAAGATGTTGTTTTTATTTGTATTACTACTTACCTAACTTAAATAAAATCATTACATTACACAAAATGTTTTTTTAATTACCACGATATTCAATGTTTGGCACTAAATATTATCAGATTCAATTTTTAGTAGAACTCAGATCGGACAATACTTAGAGAAATGCGACTTTCTACATATGAAAATACATAGAATTACCTTTATATTGACATATGACTCATTTTTATTGCAAGGTAGACCAGCTTCTATACACTTATGCCCGTTCTCCTTTATCACTGGTGGTCATATCCATACTAACTTACCATCTACCTGACCATATCTGGACTCTTTGGACTGATTTTTGCTGTTTTAGATCTTAATTTCTAAAATGTTTTTGTAAAGTAACTAGTGTGTTTTTTTAGATTTTTAGTTAGAGAATATCAATAGCTAGTCGAATTACTAACAATATTTGTACTAAATCCGCCGAGTTTATTCTGTGATCGATAGATCCGAGTTGATGATTTTAGTGCTTATTTTTAGATACATGTTTAGATAGTCAATTCTTACAAAATTATCATTAAACCCAGATAAACATTAGTTTTTTTATTGTGTACGTGAACTAAAGTTTTGTTTTTGTTATTATTCTAAGCCAAAAAGGTTCAAGTGGTTGCAGTATCAGAGTATTAACCTAACATATTTTTTCGTATTTTGAGGTAGCCGAAAATATATATGTGTTTTCAATAGCTTGTCATGTAAAAAAAATGTATTGAGAGTTGTGTTTTTTTAGTTATTACGGTTGTAAAATGTATGTAGAAATAAATAAAAATTGTTTGCCTTAAAATCATTGTATTATTAGTGAATTATCATGACTTTTACAGAATAAAGTGTGAAAATTTCACTCATCCTAATTTCAATTCAGATTTAACAATATATTTTATGTAAAATCTTAACTTATTGGTACGCCATCGGTTAGTATAATTCAATACAATTACAACGACATATTTTTAATAAATAGCTATAATAACAAATTTTTTAAATATCGCTATTTTAATATGACGCGCCGATTTTTCGCCGCGACGGAGTACGCCACCGTGACAGATGCGCATAATTGCGAAAAATGGCCGCGACGCTCGAGAGGTTAAGATCATTTTTGAACACCCATTTTTTTATTTTTGTAGTGAAAACTTCTTTAGGCGCTTATAAATTGTTTACTTATTTCTGTCATACTAAATTCCTACTAAAAGTTATTTTGATTTTAGTTCCTCTTTTTAGTTAATGGGTATTGTTTTCGACTAACTTATGGGTGCTGATTACGAATATGATGTCAATTTTTAAATTCAAGATGGCGGAAACATTTTTTTCCTTGTATAGATATGGATATAGTTTTCGACTAACTTGGGGATGCTGATTATGAATATGATGTCAAATTCAAAATTCAAGATGGCGGAACCTTTTTCTACTTTTTTTATATGGGTATCGTTTTCGACTAACTTAAGGATGCTGATTACGAATATGATGTCAATTTTAAAACTCAAGATGGCGAAAACTTTTTGTTATACTTTTTGTAGATATGGGTGTCGTTTTCAACTAACTTAGGGATGCTGATTACGAATATGATGTCAATTTTAAAATTCAAGATGGCGAAAACCTTTTTTTACATTCGTAGATATGGGTGTCGTTTTCGACTAACTTAAGGATGCTAATTACGAATATGATGTCAATTCTAAAATTCAAGATGGCGAAAACTTTTTGTTATACTTTTTGTGGATATGGGTATCGTTTTCAACTAACTTAGGGATGCTGATTACGAATATGATAACAATTTTAAAATTCAGTCAGATGAAAACTTTTTATTTTACTTTTTTTAGATATGGGTATCGTTTTCGACTAACTTAGGGATGCTGATTACGAATATGATGTCAATTTTAAAATAAAGATGGCAAACCTTTTTTAACTTTTTTTTGGTGTCATGTAATCCTGTTTGTCTTGTATACCAAATTTTTCGATTATCGAATCAATGCTTCGAAATTTATCTTTGAACATATAAACATACATACATTTTTGATTTGGTTTGATTTCATCAACGAAAGTGTGTGCCTACCATAAAACGCCCATGGTATTTATAAATTATCTTTTGAACTATGAAAAATAGTAGACTGAATCGAGACGGGCACCCCAACTTGAGTAGGTTAAGTTTAAAAAGAGTGACAGAATCGACACGGGGCACCTCGACCCCACGTGGTCTTGTGCGTGACATCCCTAGAGTGTAAATAAAGAGTGCAGGAGCCAGAAGCTCGCGAGAGGTCCTGAATGAAGCAAATCATACGAGGCTAAGAGAAGCGAAGGGGGGAGGTGGCGAGCGAAGCAAGCCAACGATCTCCGTAGCGGAGCGAATGTATGGCACACATACGTAAGTACATCAATGCTCAGTTGTGGCCAAGACTTGTATAAGTAGTACTTTTCTCAAATAATGCGCGGAAATTATAAAACAAAATAAAATATACAGTTACTTTTCAAAATCAATGATGAACAATGAACAATAATCATTTTTCCCGCGTTAAAGTATTCATTTGTTTTTTTTTTCAATAAACAGCTTTCTATTTGAAAGCCAGTTCGAAGTTAAAATAAAACCTTTAATAAGTTACCTCCTTGGTTGCCTTATTTCGGATTGTTACATTTTTAAATTACATGAAAGATATGGGTTTACTATGTAATTTATTTGGCCGCTAAATCATGACAGATAGGGATTTTCATACAATTTTTGCCGGCCGCTGCTCGCATTTATTAACCAAATCAAAAATGTTTGTATGTCCGAGGATACGATTCGAAGCGTTGCTCCGATCATCGTAAAATTTGGTAGACAAGACAGAGAGGATTACATGGCACCAAAAATAAATTAAATTTTTTTGCCATCTTCAATTTTTAAATTTGCATCATATTCGTAATCAGCATCCCTAAGTTAGTCGAAAACGATACCCATATCTATAAAAAGTAAAACAAAAAGTTTTCGTCATCTTGAATTTTAAAATTGACATCATATTCGTAATCAGCATCCCTAAGTTAGTCGAAAACAATGCCCATATCTATAAAAAGTAAAACAATAAGTTTTCGTCATCTTGAATTTTAAAATTGACATCATATTCGTAATCAGCATCCCTAAGTTAGTCGAAAACAATGCCCATATCTATAAAAAGTAAAACAACAAGTTTTCGTCATCTTGAATTTTAAAATTGACATCATATTCGTAATCAGCATCCCTAAGTTAGTCGAAAACAATGCCCATATCTATAAAAAGTAAAACAAAAAGTTTTCGTCATTTTGAATTTTAAAATTGACATCATATTCGTAATCAGCATCCCTAAGTTAGTCGAAAACAATGCCCATATCTAAAAAAAGTAAAACAAAAAGTTTTCGCCATCTTGAATTTTAAAATTGACATCATATTCGTAATCAGCATCCCTAAGTTAGTCGAAAACAATGCCCATATCTATAAAAAGTAAAACAAAAAGTTTTCGCCATCTTGAATTTTAAAATTGACATCATATTCGTAATCAGCATCCCTAAGTTAGTCGAAAACAATGCCCATATCTATAAAAAGTAAAACAAAAAGTTTTCGTCATCTTGAATTTTAAAATTGACATCATATTCGTAATCAGCATCCCTAAGTTAGTCGAAAACAATGCCCATATCTATAAAAAGTAAAACAAAAAGTTTTCGCCATCTTGAATTTTAAAATTGACATCATATTCGTAATCAGCATCCCTAAGTTAGTCGAAAACGATACCCATATCTAAAAAAAAAAAACAAAATGTTTCGCCATCTTGAATTTTAAAATTGACATCATATTCGTAATAGGTATACCTAAGTTAGTCGTAAACGATACTCATATCTAAAAAAAGTAAAACAAAAAGTTTTCGCCATCTTGAATTTTAAAATTGACATCATATTCGTAATCAGCATCCCTAAGTTAGTCGAAAACAATGCCCATATCTATAAAAAGTAAAACAAAAAGTTTTCGCCATCTTGAATTTTAAAATTGACATCATATTCGTAATAGGTATACCTAAGTTAGTCGAAAACGATACCCATATCTAAAAAAAGTAAAACAAAATGTTTCGCCATCTTGAATTTTAAAATTGACATCATATTCGTAATAGGTATCCCTAAGTTAGTCGTAAACGATACTCATATCTAAAAAAAGTAAAACAAAAAGTTTTCGCCATCTTGAATTTTAAAATTGACATCATATTCGTAATCAGCATCCCTAAGTTAGTCGAAAACAATGCCCATATCTATAAAAAGTAAAACAAAAAGTTTTCGCCATCTTGAATTTTAAAATTGACATCATATTCGTAATCAGCATCCCTAAGTTAGTCGAAAACGATACCCATATCTAAAAAAAGTAAAACAAAATGTTTCGCCATCTTGAATTTTAAAATTGACATCATTCCGCACTCTTTATACTTTTTTCATACTTAACCTCAAAATAATATTTTTTAATTTTCTCAAAAACTTTAGGTTTACGTAAGTCCTCACCTACTAGGGGAGAGGGGGGAGGGGTGGAGGGGGGGGGGGGTTCCAAGTCCTCTCCTCTACCCTACCCCCATCCCCCTATCGAACCGTTCATAAAGGAAAGTCCTTCCTGTAATAATAACCAACTAGACAATTTACCTACAAAGATAAAGATTATATATATATTTTTTAATTTAAATTTATCTTTATTTTAGACACAATGATCGATCACAATGAGTATAATATAATGAGTAAGTAAAATAAATATGTAACTCGAAAAATATTTATTTTTTTCAAATAAAGATATTACATTAATTATATATAATATTATTATAATATTTATTATATTCGGTATTGCATTATTGCACGCTATAACGTAGTTGAATTCGATGTGACCGCGGCGATCGCGCCATGCCGTGTGTCGCGCGCCGCTAAATACCTAAATTTGAATGGCCTCGCGAAGCTTGAACGCTCTTAAGACCCATTTACCCATGTTTGCAAATAATTAAATGATTTATCTACACTAATATTAAAAAAGGAATGGTTTGTATTTTTGTACGTTTGTAACGCACTCAAAAAGTACTTGTCCGTTTTCAAAAATTCTGTCCCCATTAGAATGCTACATTATCCTTGAGTAACACGTCGTTGATGTTGCAATGCGTTTTATATCATTTTTTTATTTTTTTTTTGGATTTTCTGCGATTCTACCCTAATTCTTAATTAAGAACGCATCCGTAAAACGTTCTATGTGATCAGCCAATCAGAACACTTGATTTTAAACTGATGCAATACGTCATGCGTCAAAAGTCAAACAATATTGATATTGCAATTGGTTCTAGTCGGGAATTGAGCGGTGAATTTTTGTAATTGCTGTGTTTATTTGGTGAATAATTGGTAAATTTTTATTGTATTAACTTGTAAAGTTGCGACAAAACGTGTTGGGATTGCAAACTTACATAATTTCTTGCGCTTTTACTGTTTTTTTCCTGCCGACTAAATTATAACCCACAATAGCTGGTTATTCACATAAGTTTTGATAACCTAAAACTTTTTACATACGATTTTGTGTTAAAAGTGCTAAATTAACATGAAATGTGCTATTGGTTATGGTATTTTTGTTCTTAACTAACAATAACATGTAAAATTTTACGTATTGCATTTCTTGAAAAATGGTTTATGTCAAACCCAAACTCGAATATTATGACATAGGTTATATTGCAATGATACTGGTAGCAGTATAATACCCGTTATAATATATAATACCCGTTATTGTTAGAAGCATCTCACACCCATGAAAATAGTACCTACGTACTATTTTCATGGGTGTGAGATGCTTTGCTTATATTTTTTTAAATATATTATTATGAATTGGCTGAGAAGAGGACTGAAATTGGTAGACTTGGTAACTGCACAGAATTCTACCACTGAACAATGTGCAGAACTTGACGAAATTACTGGAGAGTTTCGACCTGCTCTAGCTTGTTCTCGAGAACAGGGCGATTCCAGTGGTGACGAAACTATCTACTTTTCGGATTTTGAGTCAGTCGAGCCTTCGGATCCTGAGTATGTTGTTGATCATTTCATTGCACAAGACGCTCCTAGTGATTCCGAAGTCGAAGAAGTTTTAGACGAACAATGTGGATGGTTAACAGCAAGTTAAGCAGTCAAGCAGATAAGTCAACATGGAAAAGAAAAAAAACTCGGAGGCTAGACTTAAAGGAGAGCAATATGAGGGTTTTCAAAAAGATGAAAATGGAAAAGCAAACTGTCATACGGTCAGCTAAGGTCCTGCAAAATGCCTGCAACGGTCACACCAAAATACAGCATGGATGCCCACAGCAGCAATTCGAATGTGAATATATAACTGAAAAGGACCGACAATCAATCTTTCAAGAGTTTTGTAAAAGGTCATCATGAGATGCTGGAACAGTTTATGTTTGAAGTTTGGTTACCATCAGCGCACCGCAACATCGGCGTAGTGCTTCTAACAATAAAAATAGCAAAAAGGAACGTCTTTCAAGTATTTTTTAATGTTGCGGTCAGACAAAACTGTCAAAAGAATTCACGTCTGTAAAGTCATGTTTCTGAGAACATTGTCCATTGGCCAAAGACAGCTGCGAGACTGGCTAACAGAAACTCCTTCGGTTGTGATGAATCTTGTTTTTGCTTCAGTCCCACCACAACCTGGAAATTATGAGTCAGACGAGGTTAACAGTATTGTTGCGTTCTTCGATAAATTGCCGAAAGTAGAATCGCATTATTGCCGGTGCTCAACTATGAAATATTTAGAGCCTATTTGGAATAGCGTAACAGGGGGTTTGTATACTGAATGCCAACAGTTTTGTTCTGCTAATAACAAAAAGAAATATTGCACTGCTTCTTTTACCAAAAAGTTTCATGAGTTAAACTTATCCATTTTCAAATCTAGAAAAGACCAATTCAATAAATGTGTTGCGTTTAAAAATGGTAATGTAGCTGCAGATACGTATGCTAACCATTTACAACGGAAGGAAAGATCGAGGGAAGAGAAAGCAAATGATAAAGAACACTCTGAAGCCGACACAATAGTGTATACTATGGATATGCAAGCTGTGATTTTGTGCCCAAGGATGCAAGAATCAGCCACTTATTATAAAACCAAGGTAAAAGTTCATAATTACACTCATTATAATTTGAAGACGAAGGAGGAGTTCTGCTATCTGTGGCATGAGGGTAATGGTGAAATGAAAAAAATTAAAAATTGAAATGGCTCTCAATTCGTGACAGGAGAAAGTTAAGAGTTTTATGTCTTCTTTTTTCAATCCTTAGGGACCCCTTTACTCCTCATTATCTTAAATGCAAATTTTCCTACCTCTCTGACACCCATGATCAAAACTTCAGATCCACTGATTCTCTCCTTCTCGCTACCCCGAAACACTCAACGGCCTTCCGTGGCAACTCTTTTGAGGTGGTAGCTGTAGGTCTATGGAACTCTCTCCCTACTCATATTAAAAAGGGTTTTCAGACGACTAGTCTACAGTCATTTCTTGCAGTCCTCCACTAGCTGTTAAAATATATGAAAACGTAGTACCTATGTGTGTTGTATGTAATAGTATTTATTGTTTTATATCTATATATATATATATATATATATATATATATATATATATGTGTTATATTTGTCATATATACATATATTATATGTATTATTATTGTTATATCAAGTAGGTTTATGTATTTATTCTAACTGTGATCGGAGTTTATTCTTATTTGTGTTTCTTTTGTTTTTTTTATTAACATTAATAAGTTAGCACGCCTACCTTTTTTGTTACCTCTGAGGTTGGCAGGTAGAAAATGCTATTAGCATTAAGCCCACCTTTTGTACATGTAATTTGTATTTTTGTGCAATAAAGTATTAGTTAAATAAATAAATAAATAAATGGTGGTCTGGATAGTAATGTGTTTGCTTCCATTTTATTCAAGCATCTACAATCTAAGCTGGAGAAGTCAAATGCCCACAGAATTATTTTATGGAGTGATGGGTGTTGCTACCAAAACCGTTCGGTCAAATTGGCGAACGCGTTACTCGAATTGGCAATTGAAAAGAACGTAACAATAGAGCAGAAGTACCTAGAAGTTGGCCATACCCAAATGGAGGTAGACTCAATCCACAGTGCCATCGAAAGGAAGCTGCCGCCACATCGTGAGATTTATATTATAGGTGATTATATAAACATCATAAAAAGTGCCAGGAAAGATCCGTATAATGTGATATTCTTAAACTACGAGTACGTTGACTTCTTCAAATATGATGGCGGCAAATATTCAAGCATTAGGCCAGGAAATAAAAAGGGTGATCCTGTTCTTACCGATATTTGTGCCCTGCAATACTTACCAGAAGGTAAAATTAAATACAAGCTTAATTTTGAGCATGTTTATGAGTATTTGCCAAGACGGCTTTCAAATACCGGCACGAGTAGGTACGTCTGCTTTGTACACATCGCACTTGCCCATCGACTTAGAAAAATTAATTCACATACAAGAGATGAAACCTTTGATTCCAAATTACCATCTATTTTACGATTTGCTGGAGCATAATTGTTCCTCATCTTCTTTGGACTGCCCGCACTTAAAAAATATATAGATAATAACGCAGATTAATATAATTACGCATTAAGTTCGAATACATTTTTCTTCTCATAAAGACGTTTTTTAATATAAAGACTTACTTATATTTAGGAGATATTTGCATGGTAGATTATAATTATCGTCTTAGTTTTTTGATAATAATAGTAATATTCTAATGAAATATCATGAAAACTGCTCGTTTCCTCTTAAATGTAAAAAGCAAATTGTTTTATGTCATCCCAATTATACCAATATATGAACCATAAAACTGAATGCAATAGGTTCTATGTCACCTTATCTTGTAATGGAAATAATATTATTATTGTTTAGTAGTCTCATGTCATCGTAAATAGAATTATTTAACAATTTAAAAAAACAACTATTACCATAAATCGATAGTTTCGACAAAAAGGTTATTTTTATCTCTCCTGTATAGTCTGTCAAAACTGACATAAAACGTATTGCAATATAAACGACATTAAGCTTTTTAACCAACTGCGCAGAAGGAGGGTCATGTTTTTATTGAAAAACTACGCGCGCGCAGCTGCTGATTGGTCAGCTAGTTATTTATAAAAAGCGTCTCACTTAGAATGATATAATTTCTCAAATGTTAAGTTATGAGATGATGACGATGATGAGGTATTTATTAATTATTCCTGACGTCATTATTTACTTCCATACCTTATCAGTAAATCTATGAATAAATAGCAGTACGTGTGTGTAGATGTCTCAGTTGCCTTCCTTTAATATAAGTACTAGATATCTATTTAAGTTCTTCTTTTTCCTATATTTACTTTGATTCATTTAATTTACTTATATGATTATAGTTTTTTCTTAAATAGATATAAGGCCCTTCTGGCCCTCTAGTTGCATCTACTTTTTGACTCTGTCTTACTAATATGTGGATAACGCAGTGGCTTAAATTGTTAATACTTCTATCACATGAATACTGACTGTATCTTACCTAACGTTTCTAGTTTAACTGTTTGTTGTTCCGAAATAAATTAAAAATAATATATATCCGCCTCGATTTTGTACGCGTTCAACTACTTAGAACATCACTTAGAACTTACAACCTCCGAAGTATTTAACTTACTGCTAAAAAGAGGCGGTATATGCTGTGTAGGTAAATCTCTGCATCATTCAATTCATAATTCATTTATTCATACCAATTTGAGCCATTTGGGGCCGAGACTCTGGGTCCGGGGGTACCGGTGCCCATCGCGTTTTCAAAATTTTTTTGAGCGTCTGGTCGAAGCGACGTTTGATCCGAGAGCTGGCGCTTATCTGGGTCAATGCATAAGCATTGCAATTCTGCGGGGAAATGCAGCCAGTGTCTTGGGGACACATTCGCCTGGTAGTGATCTGGAGCAGTTGAGCTGTCTATAGATCGTTTGCAACGGTCTATAGATGATTCAACTGTTTCTCCTGTATATAGTCTTGAAAATAATTTTGTATTCTTTCTGTTATTACAGACATTTTGCCACCTATTCATTATTTATTCATTCGCAAACATAACACTGGTGGCGATTCTGTTGTTTACGCCGACTAACTAAAACTGTGTAAAATACGTACGGTCTTATTTTGTTTATGCTAAAGATCAAATTAGAATGACATTTAAAGTGACATTTCTAAAATTAACTAATTTTTACTAATATGGCGTGTTTACGGGCTAGTTTTAATCAACACCAATTTGCCTGCTGACTAAAACTAGCCCAAAAACACGCCGTTTTAGTAAAAAAATCTTAATTTTAGAAATGTCACTTTAAATGTCATTCTAATTTGATCTTTAGCGTAAACATAATAAGACCGTTCGTATTTTACACAATTTTACTTAGTCAGTGTAAACAACAGAATCGCCACCACTATCACATTAATCACACTAATATTATAAATGCGAATGTTTGGATGATTGTTTGTTACTTAATCACGCCGTAACGGCTGAACTTATTTCGATGAAATTTGGTATATACGTGGATTATAATCTGGATCACCACAAAGGATACCATTTATCCCAAGAATCAGTTCGCATGGGATAAAAATGGAGTGTCTAGTCAAGTTGCAACAGCGAGTTTAGCTTTATTTCTAGGTTACCTACACATTTAGTAGTGTAACGCGTACGAATTCGCCCACATATTTACCCGCGAATTCGTACGCGTTACAAATAAAGCTATTTATAAAAATGTATATTATCATGCATACATATTACCCACCAATTCTAGTGGGTAAATATGCATAACAACAGGTGTTATGTATTACTAAAGTAGGTTCCAGACATCTTTAACCACATTAGTTGTCATGCAAATGCAGTCATTTGCTAATGTACTAATATGGTAAAACAACTAATATGGTAATATGGTAAACTTAGATGTCATTCTTACGTCTAAGTACATGTATTTTTGGCGATGATAGATTATTGTGTAGGCTTTCCGTACAATGCGAGGTCAGCATATACTGGAAATGTATAGCTTGATGTGTAGCCGTGTGTACTACGAATATTTATCGACTTTAGCTTTTCCTGCTCAAAACGGTAAAATAAATTATGATAGATGGATGCTGTGTCTAATAAGCCTAACTCCAAGGTTGGCTGGCAGTTGTACCGTAAACTGCCCACTGCAAAATTTAAAATTCTTTTTATAAATGCGAATATACTAGAAAATGAGATATGACCATTTTTGAAAAACTTATTTTTGTCCAGACTATTCATTTTTTTTAATTCAATGGCGTCATCGTAATAAACAAATGACAATAACTGGCTATAAATATTTTTGTCACACAATGTATTCACATATACCTTTTATTACCCCCCCCCCCCCCTCCCCCCACATTTTTAACTCATTTAGTCACACCGAAATTGTGCTGTCACTGCCTACCCATAAGTACACCACACGATGATCGGATAAACGCTTCGAAAGTAATCCTCGGACAACATACAACGCCGATTTCCCCAAGTTGATTTGGAGATCTCGCTTCGTTAGAATGTACCTACCATACCTAAGTATAAATAAGACCTGCACTACTAACAAAATAATCTTGTATTGTATTTACATAAATGCAATAAATTAAATATGAAATATACTCGTATATCTCTGATAGTGTGTAGACACTTACGCAGCAGAAGACAAGAATTTAAGTACGCAAAGTACAATCCAGTTAGGAGATAGGGCTGCCAGGGCTCCCGTGATAAAACCGATAGCCATGGAGAATATCAGCATCTTGCGCCGCCCCTGGGTGTCAGCCAGGTAGCCCCACAGGTGGGACGTAGTTATCACTCCTGGAGATGGAAGAAAGATTTTGGATATTGGTAAGGCGTTGCTTGGACGTAGGTAACTAAAATGTAATGCAGCCACTAAGCAGCAATTTGTAAACAGTTGACTTTGAGGCACGGCTATACCGGCAGCTTTATTACGTAAGCCAATTGCTGGCGCGTCACTGTCGTGGTCAGGGTGTCTCTTTCACGCCAATTGGCTTACGTAATAATGAAATGAAATCAAATTTGTTTGCTAAAACTGGGTAGAATACATTGCAGTGCTATGTATATAAGAGAGTAGCACATGTCTTTGCTTCGCGAGCATGAAAATGTATTATATTATAGGTAGCAATAGGTATAGCACTGACAAAAATAAAATTAAGAAGACTACAGTAATGCAGAATAATACACGGATTCATTTCAATCGAATAATGACTTTGAAAATCTGAAACTGAACACTGCATGTTGCACTCTGATGGTCATCTAAAGATCAACTGAAGATACGAAAATGCAATTTAAATAGATTTTATTTTTTGTTTTGTATAAATGAAGGACTTTTGTTACGGGCAATGACTTCGTAACTACTTTGCCAAAGGTTTATCTCATTATCATCATCATCATCATAATATCAACTATAGTACGTCCTCTGAACGGCCTCCGATAAGATTTCCAGAGCGACCGATCTTGTACGGTCTGCACCAAACGGCTCCCAGCTACCTTTATCAGATCATCTTTCTATCAAGTGGGAGCAGGGCCGGATTATCCATAAGGTGGATTACACAACTGCCTAGGGGCCCCGCACCGACTAGGGGCCCACGGGGTCCTAGTCGATGCGGGCTACGCACCAAAAAAAAAACATTTCTTTCGTGACATTCCATAATACTTACATCTGGTAATGTTGCAATAGAAAAAAATATTTTACTTACTGTAAAAAGCGGTACAATCAACTTTCCCGAATGTATTATTAGCATTGCAAATATGTATATACCTAAGAAGTCTGATGATATCAAACGCCACAGGTAAAAAAAAAATTCGAAATTTATATTAATAAAAACTCTCTTCGTTCAACAATATAACAGAACCGTTTAAATTCATTGTCTACAATGGCGATTAAAAATGTTGTGTTGGAAAAGGTCAACTTGAAAGATGTTGCATTATGAGACATGGATCATTACTTATCTATACCTAACTATTTAATCTATTCCATAAGATCATATTAATGAAAGAAAAAGCAGGAGTCGATCTGATCGACTCGACTTTTGTAATAGAAAAATATATTTTAGAAAGTAAGAAAAGGGTTAAGGAAAGGGGCCCGAGGATTGCATTGCCTAGGGGCCCCGATAGGGTTAATCCGGCCCTGAGTGGGAGGATTTCCAGTGCGTCCACTCGAGAACCTTTCTGTCCTAACGACCGTCAGTTTTAAATCTAAAGGTTGCCTGGAAGAAAACATTTTTAGCGATAAGGCCGCTCATAGTAGATAGTATGTTTAGCTCAATAAAGTCCTTTAAGTAAGCCTGGTGTGCAATAAAGTGTTAGTCTATCTATCTATCCGGATGAAAAGCATTTAGAATATACAAAAAATCGGATAAATGCAGAAGGAGCATCAAACCTAAGGAATACCTAAATGTCAAATAAGGAACATTAAATGAACAGGCTCCGCACCCAGGTTGGCCGCTGCAGACTAAACATGTGCAAATGGGGGTTCAGGGACCCTAACTTAACGCAGTGCGATGATCCCGCGCAGTCAATGGAGCACTTGCTAATGTGCCCTTTGTGTCCGAACACCTGCACGATGGAGGACCTAATAACTGTCTCACCTAATGCTATTGTTGTGGCCAAACACCTGTCTCCAACATCGTATAAATGAAAACGTAGAAATCTTGACACGCTAAGAAGAAGAAGGAACATGAAGTGGGATTAATGTCGCACCTGAAAAGTTACTTACCAACTAAAGGAAGTCCTGCAGCCAACCCCTGCTGGGTGCTGGTGGTGCCCAGCTCACAGGCGCTGCCGGGCACCACGTACGACACGGAGTACAACTCAAAGACCATAGCTGATATGATCCCACTGCAGATACAGAACATCAGGAGGTTAAACCGACCTGAGCCTGGAAGAACAAGAATAATAAATAATAAAAATAGTTAAAAAAAATATTAGATATTTTGTTTTATGCTATTGCCATCTGTCCTTGATAAGTAAACTACTCAAAACAAAATAGGGCCCACTTGAAATATTTCAATTTTTTGCCCGACACATTTTTTTTTGCGAGTTGTTGGCATACTGATGTATGGAAATGTTAAGTAGGCATAATTATTGATCATAAATTAACACTTAAACGCCAAATTTATGGTAGTTCTTAAGTGGGTAGACAAGAAACAAAATCTTACGATATACCGCAGAATCTGTGAGTGCCATTACATTGTTGCTCAGTGGGGTTTGTTGTGTCTAACGAAGAAGTTATCGTAACCTTACCTTTAATTATCGATTAAATTACTGTTTGCATAAACAATGCCTGGTTCTCGACATCACATGGACACGGAATCCGCGACTAGAGCCATTGTTTTGCTTCAGCAGGGAAATTCGCAAAGATCGGTAGCTTCAAGCTTAGGTGTGTCAAGACGAGCTATTCGAAATGTGTGGGAACGCTTTCAAGAGACAGGTAGTGTGAGTAGGAGGCGTGGTTCAGGTAGAACCCGAGCGACCACCTCCCAAGAAGACCGATACATCCGTCGCGAGCGAACTGTAACTGCACGCATATTGAGAAACCGCTTACGCGGCGCCACTGGAACGCGAGTGAGTGACCAAACTGTTCGCAACAGACTTCATGAAGATCAACAACGCTCCAGAATGCCAGTTGTTTGGTTCAAATTGACCAGAGCCCACCGTGCAGCGCGATTAAGGTTTACACGTGATCACCTCGAATGGACCATGAATAATTGGAGGACAGTGCTTTTTACAGATGAATCTAAAGCAAAGTTTTTTAATGATGACAGACGCGTACGAGTTTGGCGACGACCTGGAGAACGTTTTACAGAACCATGTATTCGTGAAACTGACCGCTTTGGTGGACCCAGTATTATGGTATGGGGTGGGATTAGCATAATGGGAAAAACCGAGCTAGTGATTTTGGATGAGGGCAATGTAACGGCCGCCAGCTATGTTCAGCATGTCATCCGACCTCATGTGATCCCATATTCACAGCGAGTAGGCCCTAACTTTATTCTGATACAAGACAACGCTTGCCCTCATACTGCCAGAGTGACTCAAAGTGCAATCTCCGAAGCTGGTATCGCAGTTCTATCTTGGCCTGCCATGAATCCGATCGAGCATGTCTGGGACCAGTTGATGAGAAGCCTTAAAGACAACCACACTGAAATTCATAGCCGACAGGAGTTGATAACTGCTTTAAAAGTGTGTTGGGAGCAATTTCCAGATGAAAACGTCATCCACCTTATAGAGAGTGTTCCGAACCGACTCAGAGAGTGTGTGCGCAATAGGGGAGGACCTACGCGTTACTAAACATAAGGCATTGAAGCAACCCTAAGAACATGTTTAAAAAAAATGTGCTCGTGTCTTCAACGTGTTGTTTTGGAAAACCGTGTAATTTTAAGTTAATGTGTAAAACGTGCATTTCTTGACGATTTTTTTTGGCAAAAATAAGGCATTGTAATGTTTTTTTAATGATTCTGAATGTATGAATTCTGAATTCTGAATTTTAATGACCTATTTCTAAAATTAAACTTGAAATAAATTGTACGTATTTTTTTTTATTTTCATTTAAATCATATTTTATTTGGTGGGCCCTATTTTGTTTTGAGTAGTTTATGCTAAATTTCAATTTAATTAGACGTTTTGAAGTGGTTGAAAATCAAGTTTCTGTCACTTACATACGAGTACATACATATACACGGTGTCCTTTAAATCACTGTTTTCCCAGAATAAACGTTATTAAGACTATGGTCTACTAACAGTTTATAGCATTAAACAAGAGAATTATAAAAACAAATCTAGACCTCAAATAAGTCTAACTTCGTTCAAAAACTAGCCGTGACATACAGTTCATTGGCACGCTAGCCGTAGCGTACCTACTATTATTATTTATGTGGCAATACGGCGGCATGTTGTAGGGCGTAACGTTAAAATAGACGTTTTAAGTTCGCAACTTTTTATGTTTTTCAAAACCCGATTTCATGTTTTTTTTTAATTTGAGGTTATAAACCCTTTGTAATCCATGGTCTGAACAACGTTTGTTCTGGGAAAACAGCGATTTAAAGGACACCGTGTATATACATACCAAGCTAATAAAAGTGTGTTAAAAAGAGGAACACCTTGCCTGAGTCTGTGTAAGTTATAGTACTTAAAATATAAGACAACACTAAATATTATTACATATATTTAAATATATACCCATTGTGATTTATACTATGTAGTTATAAAATAATATTGTACTCGTATTGTATTGTGTTTCCTGATAACTGCAACCTAGGGGTATTGAACAGGTTTCTTTTAGGTAAGCGTGTTCCATCGTAGACTGCATCATCCGTTACTATCAGGCGAAAGCGTAGTCAAACGAGCCTATAACTTTTAAAAATATCTTTTTTCGTACGTGAACTTGAATCTTGCAGTGAAGCCACCAAAATGGTGACAAGTTTTGCTTGTGGAATGGTCTCCCTGCTTTTCCCAGGGACTATTGGGTTCTTCAAAAATTTAAAAGGGTCGGCAACGCGCGAATGCTACCTTTGGTGTTACAAACGTCCATAGGCCACGGTAACCGCTTACCATCAGGTGGGCTGTATGCTTGTTTGCTACCTTAGTGGTATAAAAAAAGTTTATATCTCTGAGTTCGGTTATCAAAATAGCTAACAGTTACTTAGCCAGATTTCTTTTGAGTACGCATAAATGAATAATAAAAAGTAAGTAGATACTTATAAAGCTTACAGTTTGATTTCATGTTGGACGTAGTGATGTTTATGTACAAAAAATATCGATATTTTTTCCGACATAATATATCGAAATTTGTATCGATGTTTAACGATATATCAGTCAAAAACATCGATATTTTCGATATATCGTATCGTAGGAAGGAACATACTTTATTCGTCGTAAATAAGTAAATAGATTGATAATGATTTGTCCTGAATATTCTAAAGCAATTTTTATATCACAACGATACAAATGGAAATTGTGATAACAATTAAAATAAAGTAAGCCTAGTGAACATCGACATGAGACAAATGATTAAATAAATTATCAAATAAATTTAGTAAATCTATTTCTTATTATCTGTAGAGAATAATACATTCAACAACAACAGACGTAGTTTTAACTTATTACGATATTTCATATATCGGATAAAATATACCGATACTATATATCGACTTCAAATGATTCGATAATATCCAATTGATCCGATATATCAAATGAATGTATCGATATTTTATCACATATCGATTTATATCGAGCACCCCTAGTTGGACGTCATCGGGTTTCTACTGCTTTAGTACTGAATAAGCACGTAGGTTAGTGTTGCCCAAATTCAGTCTTGGTCTTGCAGTCTTGGTCTTGTTCTTGCGTTTTTGCAAGACCAAGACCAAGAACAAGACCGCGTATTTTTAGCAAGACCAAGACCAAGACTGACCGTGCAAGACTTGAGCAAGAACAAGACATAGCCTGCAAGACTCTTGCGTCTTGCAGCTAGGGCTTAGCGCTATTTCACTGAGTAGTTAGGTGTAACAGTTCGGTGTATAGGTAGATACGCTTAGGAATTCTATGAGACGCAAAAAACTGTATCAAAGAATATGAAAAACTGGACCTATGCGCATTACGACTAATACCATAAACATAGCGAATAAAAAAATATCTATTAAAATCAAACTGAGTGCATGCATAGTTATGTTTTAACCATCGGCACTTTGATAATGCGGCGTCAAAGGTTTTGTACTTACTTCTCAAAGAAATTTGCCGCTTTTCGGAAGTACATGGTTATGATACACGCGCCGGCGGCTTCTTTTGAAATCTAAAACAATCGTTGCCGCCACGCCGAAATCATAACATTTGACACTATTTGATTGCCGCCATAGGGCGTAGGTATACTCATGCAAAATAATTTCCTAGTAGAGTACCTACAGGTGTTCCAAAGAATAAATAAGTTTCAGAGTGCTTAGAATGAAAATGAATACATTATACTGATCACGCAAGTAGTATTATGATTAGGATAAAATTGTAAGGATAGGTAGTAGATGTCATATTAATTCATTATAGTAAGTATATATTATAATATTGATTACTTATATGGTTTTAAACTAATTACTTAGGTACTATTGTTGTACATTTAGTCATTATATTTCTTAAGTTTTTACAAGAAAAAATAGCAAAAAAGTGTTCAAATATCACCCGTTTAATAAATATTGTAGCCACTTTTAAATATCCTTGAAACGTGTAAAAAAATTCTACGAAACTAATAAAATAATATAAAAAGCGTAGGTACTTACCTACTAATAAAATAAAAAGCCTGCGATAAGAGTTTTGTATTACTTACCAGCCCGAATATCTCTGAGAGAGATGATGAGAGTAAGTATTTACTAGCTGTGCCCGCGACTTCGTCCACGAGGAATAGTAACTTTGGAGGTATAGTGACGTTCAGGACTTATTTATTTATTTTAAAACTTCTGTCATCAAACATACAAACGAACTCTTCAGCTTTATAATATTAGTATAGATGTACGCCAAAACATTCACTTATATGTAAAGAATAGTGATTGGCACTAATTCTATTTTATTCACGCGTCGCGTCTGTACAAGTAGGTTATATTTAGTGTGTATTTGTACGCCGCACGCGGCATTGTTTGATTTGCGGCGGCATCCTTTTCATAGAGCCGGCACGTAGCGAGGCGGCGCGGTAGAAAGCAAGGAAACGTACTATAGATAAAGGAATTATTTTAATTCCAGTCATTTCCAATTGAGCTGTGCTTCGAGTCTAACTTAATAATTGTTTTTACTAATTCTCGTTGTTTTCTAAAAACGTATCACGTGTACAATTTAATATGAGTGACGAAGATTCAAATTATTCTAGTCCGAGTAACGAGAGTTTGAGTCACAGATCTAAAAGACCCAAAAGCAAATTTGAGGAGTTTTTCGAAATAATTCATGCATCCCAAACTGCCTTCTGTAAATTGTGCCAACATAAAAAGATTGAAATAAAAATGAAAAACAGAAACACTTCAGGCTTAAGGAAACATCTAATATCTTTCCACAAAAAGGAATCAGAAATATTTCTTCCTGTTAAACCAAAATTAAGTGGAGATATCACAAGCTTTTTAGTAACCGCTGGAAGAAGTGGACAGGTAAGAATATTTTTTTAACAGTTAAAAGAATTTTAACTCCGCGTAGCTATTCATGCGATACTTTCAAAAACGCCATTAACTTACGTAAGTATTTTTGAGTTAGTGGTGTTTTCACAGTTTTCATCTAGGGGTGCGACATATTAAGTATGTAATTATCGTCTTAAATATTTTTTATAAACACCCATATTTTCATTTAATCGGCCAGTAACAACTAAGTACTTTATTTTGGTAAATTACAGTACAGTGCAACCTTAATATAACAAATATCAATTTAACGATTTTCTCGATTTAACAACAACAAACCTCCTCCTCTTATACGCTCAAACCTAGTATGTTTTAAATAATAACACAAGATTTATTGTTTTGTTTCAGTCGGAAAACAGCAGTGACAACATCACGACAGCTACAGTTGATTGGGTGGTGAAAAAATATCTTCCCTTCTCATTTTTCGATGACGAAGCTACACAAGTATATTTTCGACGTATTTGCCCTAATATGGTGTTTCCTAAAAGGTCTACACTTAGAAGGAAAGTCAAAGAGCGATTTGAAGAGCTCCAATTGAATCTCAAGGAACGACTTCAACAATTATCATCTAAAATGTCTTTTACCATTGATGGGTGGACGTCAATTGCTGGTAGGAGTTACTACGGGGTTACTATTCATTATATAGACAACGAATGGAAGTATCAATCTGTAGTTCTTGATTTTATACCATCACGCGGTCGACATACTGGGGAAGATATTGCAACGATTTTCCATGAATGTTTATTGGTATATGGCATAATTGATAAAATACAAGGTATCACGGTCGACAACGCAACTGCAAATACCAAATTTATGTATGAACTGGGCAAACAGCTGCCGCCACACTTTGATTCAGACAATCAACATTTCCGGTGCTTTGCTCACATTTTAAACCTTGGTGTACAAGATTTATTAAAGACCTTAGCATTACACTGTGAGTCTGACTCTAACGCGCAAGATCAGCAGTACGAAGACTATGCAGACGAAACTGAGGATGAGGAAGATGAAGAATCTGCACCAAATATTGCTGACTCGCGTACATCTGTAACAAAGTTACGCAGTATTTCCAGTAAAATAAAAGAAGTGAGATAGTGAAGAAGAAGTTTCAGTCTGCTTGTGAAGCAGCTGGCGTGCCATCAAATCTAAATGCCATTCTTGACTGTCCAACGAGATGGAATTCCACACATGATATGATTGGATTTGGTTTAAAAGTGAGAGCGGGCATTGACATATTGTGCAGTTCTGTCACCGAATTAAATGATTTTCAAATCACAGCTAATGAATGGCAGGTACTCGAAAAATTACATAAATTTCTAATAAACTTTAAACTTTTAAGTACAAAACTTGGTGGAGACAAATATGTTACATTACCGCTAGTCATTGTATCATTCAATCTCTTGCTAGATAAAATTGAATCCATGGTAAAACAGTTAGATGAGAAACCTAATCGATCTGAAGTGGATGAAAGGCTCATTCTAGCTTTCCAAGCAGCTCGAGACAAAATGCTTAAACATTACAAGAAGAGCAACTGGATTTATTGTACTTCTTTAATTTTAGACCCAAGGCATAAGGCTCAGACTTTTGACCTGACAATGTGGGGGAAGCTTAACTTAAAACAGAAAGTCTGCGCAAGTTCAATGAACTTTATGAAGAATATAAAAGTCTACACTCACTGAACAAATCTCTGGAATTACCAGAAAAAGAAAATAAAGTATGTGATGAAGATGAAGACGTAATAGACTTTGATAAACTCTATGAATGTCCCTCGACGTCATCTGGATCTTGTCTTCAAGGCTTGGTGATAGACGAGTTGGAGGAGTACCTAAGAAAACCAAGAACTGCCAGCTCGGAAGACATTTTAGATTGGTGGAGGACGCATGAGACAGAGTATCCGATTTTATCGAAAATGGCCCGTGATTTTCTCTCAATACCTGCAACTTCAGTACCTGCTGAGAGGTTATTTTCTAAAGCATCATTAGTAATTAGAAAACATAGAAATAGGTTAAGTGATGAGTCAGCCAGATGGTTACTTTGTATTAATTCTTGGTCAAAAAAAATGATATAAAGTATCATAACCTAATGATAAAGCTGTTGATTTGTGTTGTATTTTATTTTTTATTCAAATAAATGATAAATCGTAAAACTCTTTTATTAAATTTCTTATAAGTTGAGGGTTCAATCTCTTTCTAGACAGATAAGTATTGTTCTTTAAAATACAGTCAAGTTATTGTAATTAATTTGTTTTTTTACATGTTTTAGCAAATGTAAGCTTATAAATCATAAATGTTTATTAAGAAACAGTTACTTCCATGGAAAACGACATATAGGTCAGTTGATTTTTCGAATTTCTTATCAAATCTTCAGTTATTTATTAATCTGCTTGATCTTTACTATGGCTATGTTAATTTAAGCTCACAATGTTCCAATTCTAATACGTTTTTCTAAGATTTAAAGTAAACTTTAATAAATAGTAATAGACTAATAGGTAATTGCAAGACTTGCAAGACTCTTGCTGCAAGACCAAGACCAAGACCAAGACTGGGAGCGCAAGACCAAGACCAAGACCAAGACCAGGTGTATTGGCGCAAGACCAAGACCAAGACTGGCTAAGTCTCGTCTTGTTCTTGCATTTGGGCAACACTAACGTAGGTTGCATTCAGAAGTTAAGGACGAAACCATTTTCTTATTACTTGCTATTACTTGTTAGCAAAGGGGAGCCAATATTATATTATACTATACTATCTGACCAATCCGCACGCGTAGTTTTTTAATAAAAACATTACCCTCCTTCTCCGTAGTTGGGTAAAAAGTAGCCTGTGTCACCCGGATATAGTGTAGCTTCCCAACAATGAAATATTTTTTTAAATCGGTCCAGTAGTTTCGGAACCTATTCAATACAAAAAAACAAACAAATCTTTCCTCTTTATAATATTACGAAGTTTTTTGTAGATATTGATATGTTCTTCAATAATATAGAACATACTTTTGTTCTATCATCAACAGTTTCTGCAGCGCATGCGACGAAACACGTTTTAGGGCACATTTCTTAAGTTTTAGTAAGGATCCCTAATCTTTTCTAGTAATAAATATAGCTTATGTCACTCAGGGTGAATGTAGCTTTCCAATAGTGAAAGAATTTTTGAAATCGGCACAGTAGTTTTTGAGTTTATTCATTACAAACATACACACAAAAATACAAATATTTCCTCTTCATAATATTAAGTATAGATTAAATTAAATATAGTTTAGGTGCTGATGATGATGATGAAAAGGGAGCCAATTGGTATTCTCTCTACGAGATCGAATCAGAAATGAGGCGATTCGTAGATAAATAAAAGTCACTGACATAGCCCAGAGGAATAGCAAGCTGAACTGGAAGCAGGCGGGCACATACCTCAAAGAACTGATAGCCATTGGGGCAGTAAGGTTGTCGATTGGAAACCGCGCACCGGAAAGCGTAGTCTAGGACGACCCCCACTAGATGGAAAGACGGCTGGGAGCTGTTGGGTGCAAGCCGCACAAGATCGATCGCAACTATAAAAAAATACAAAAAATGCCTCACCAGTCATGTCCAGAGCCATCTCATAAGGCACTTTGTTTAGCTTATTCACCATTTTGAATAATGATTTTCACTATTTTATACTATTGTCACCAATTTCAACAGCTGCCGTGGATATAACAAGGCTTTGGAGCACCTGTGTATACTATACTAATACGTTTTCATGTCAACGCAGCGCGGCTGAATCTGAATCTAGCTGTCGCAAGTTTCATAAGATAATTTTTATTCAAAAACCGCCCAAATGCGAGTCGGACTCGCGCAGGAAAGGTTCCGTACCATTATCTATAAAAACTGCAATTAAATTATGTCTGTTGTATGGGAGCCCCACTTAAATATTTATTTTGTTCAGTAGCACAATTTTTTTATTTATATTATTACCTTAATTGAGGTTGGTGCCGATTAAGCAAGTCCTCTAAATTGTAAGAGCGCCCATACAACTCAGAGGATCTTAATTGGCGTCAACTTTGTATGTATGGGGACACCCTTTAATTTTCTTTGACATTTTTTATTTTTTGGAATTTTTCTTTATTTGTGCTGCTTGCTTTTAACCAAATTTCGTGATTCTAAGTCAACGGAAACTACCATATAGGGTTTCGACCCAAAACATATAGGGTACTTCCGGTTGACCTAGAATTGTCAATTTTGTTTAAGAGCAAGGTCTTTGAAAGGTCAAGCAAAGTCTGCACAAGTAAAGGAAAAATTCAGAAAAATAAAAAAGTTTAAAATTAAGGTAAATTTTGTTAGATACAAGTTTTCGCGAAAACCTAAATTTGCCCATATCTTTTTATCGTGTTGACTCAGGACCTTGATTTTTATACACCTAAAGTCAGGCCATTTTAATAGGTAACATTTGACAGTTCATCAAACTTCAACAACGTAACCTTGTAACGGCGGACATAAAATAATGTATTGTTTCGTTTTGTTAGAACTGCATAATTGCTTAACTTTTTTCAATTACGATTACATATTTATTGTAAAAATTACCGATACGAGTATGAGTTCGGTACGAGTTGTACCGAACTGACAGACGTCAAATGTTACCTATTAAAATGACCTGACTTTAATAGGGACCATAGACCTCAGTATCTGGAATAAATTTCAACTTGCTAGGTCCATCCGTTCTTTAGAAAATCTGTGGTGACACACGGACAGACAGACGGACAAGAGAGTGATCGTATAAGAGTTCCTTTTTTACCTTTTGAGGTACGGAACCCTAAAAATATAAGATAATAAGGTTCTGGGTTGTATGTTCGATTGATCTGTTTCCTCATCATAACTGTTAGTGACTGAAAATGTTATTGGGTTAAACACGGTTTGTGTATACTGAGAACTAGTGTTTATCTGGGTCAACGTGTAACGGTATAGTTTAGATCAGGGATCCCCAAACTATTTTGGACAAGTGACCCCTTTTCCAAAATGAACTGTTACCTCAGACCCCCATGGCCAAATTACCTACTTTTAAGATCAACCCACTTATTTATAATGGTCCGCTAACTTAAAACAGCTGATACAGAGTGTTATTTTTCATTCTGACTTAGGTCAATAGAAGAAGACAGAGTGAAAATGAGCAATGCTTTAAATTAGTTGAGTAAAGTTGACTTCATCAAAATTTAACAAAATAAAAAGACATACAATTCAGTAAATATCAAGTTTAATTTATAATGATTATTACAAATTAAGTACTCAAAGAATCTTAAGTAGGTAGGAAATTATATTTAAAAAAGTATTAATTCGCAAAGAGAAAATAAAACATTCAGTGTGATGGATGAACCTGGTGACTATCTACCAATCTAGCTACATCCGGTTCAATATTGGTGAGTTGTAGCCTTAAATCTCCACGTTCGTTGATTTTCAAACGGTTTCTTTGTTTCGTCAAAATGTTTGTTACCACACTGAAGCTTTTTTCAACTAGGTATGATGATGGAAAAGCGATAAGGTATTTTTCAGCAATGTTCCACAATGTAGGATACTGTGTTTCAATGTTGCGTTGCAACCAGAACTTCTGATAGCCTTGGTTGAACTTCTGTTTAAGCTCTTCGTCTGTGCTGATGGTAATCAACTCTTCTTGCATTATCACATTGGCTTCTTCTATGGCTGTGGTATTGTACGGATTTATTATCCATTGAGGAATTTGTAAATTTAGAAGATCCTCAAACCTCTCCGTAAAATCCTTGTGTAATGCGTCCAAGTGAGTGACATATAATAAAATGTCATCATCTTGAAGCATTTCTGGTAATTTTGACAAATGCGGAAACTGCGAATATTCTTTTCTGCCTAAATTTTGTTTATAAAGGATTAGTTTACCCACGAAGGCCGATATTATTGATTTTGTTTTAATCAAGTTAAGATCGTCACCCTGCAGCTGCAAATTAACTTTGTTGAATATTCCAAAGATATCAGTCAAGTAATATATATCTGTTTTACAATTGTTCAGATTTTCTTTCAAATTCGGATCTTTTTCTTGTAAAACCTCCAACACAGATTCAAAAATGCCTGAAAATCTTTCTAAGCTCTTGCTCTAACCTCTTGATAGCCAGTGAACTTCAGTGTGCAGAAGTAATCGAGTAAAGACTTCGTCGTTTTCCTCACATAGCTGAGCAAATAACCGAGAGTTCAAGGAATTGCTTCGAATCTTGTTGGTAGCATTTATTACATATTGTAAAGACTTATGCAATCTAGGACTCAGCTTTTTTGCTACTAAATGCTGCCTGTGAATCACGCAGTGAATGACCAGTACATCAGGCAGTTGTTGCTTTAAGTGAGCTATAAAACCACGATGACGACCAACCATAGACGGTGCACCATCAGTCGCAACAGAAACAATGTTTTTCCATGGAACAGCTTTGTCAGTAAAAAAATGTTCCACGGCCTGAAAAATCGATTCTCCCCAGGTATCGGGCTCTAAATATGTAGCAAAAAGTAGTTCTTGGCACATATTTTCATCTTTGATATATCGAACATATCCTAGCAACAGAGCTTCATTGCCGGGTAATGTAGACTCGTCCAACTGGAGAGAGAACCTGTAAGAACTTGCATAAAATGTTTTCCACATCCCGTCCCATCTCGCCTATGCGTCTCTGAACGGTATTATTGCTCAAAGTTATTCTCTTTAAAATATCATGTGCGGGGTTGTGCAATATGTAACTGGCCGGACCTGAATGGTTCCTCCTCAGTAACAAATTCAGAAATAAACATTCGTTTTCGTAATATTATAAAATATTAATATTTATGAATAGCACATACTTGTTCATTCAGTCATTACGTATTTAAATCAATCTGGGATTGAAGGCGAAGCTGGAAAGATAAATTATGCCTTAAATACGCCTTAAATACGACGGAGCGGCGACGCTGGATCTCTTGTTTTCTCGTGACCTTCTCGGGGCGCTTTCTCGGGATCTTCTCGTCGGGGACATTGCTCGTGGGCTCCTGGGTCGCGCTCTTTGCTCGTGGGCTTTAAACCCTCCGTCGTCCGAGACACGTTCTCGGAGACCCGGATGACGAAATCACTTCCGCTAATGCGGGTGAGTCATTCACATTAGACAGAGCAAACACTCCACAAATACACCGACCTCGCCGGCGAGGTCGACGAGTCCCATTAGTCGCCGCCTACACGAGGTACAAGCACGTACCCGGGCGTTTCTCTCCTATCCCCGTCCCGGCAACAGCCCAAGCCGAGGTTCGTACCTAAGTGGTGCCCTTGTGCTAGTTGCCTCATCAAAAATAAAATTATAGGGCTGAGCGCCTTCTGCGCTCGCCAAAAGCTCGGTTAAGCTGCAACGGCCTCAGAGGCCAACAGCGAGATAAGTCCATTCGAAAAAAAAAAAAGCTGGATCTCTTTTTTTCTCGTGACCTTCTCGGGGCTCTTTCTCGGGATCTTCTCGTCGGGGACATTGCTCGTGGGCTCTTGGGTCGCGCTCTTTGCTCGTGAGCTTTTGCCTCGTGGTCTTTCCCTCGTGGTTCTTCTCCCGCTAGCAGCTTGCGGAGACACCCAGAGAATACCAAGGTACGTGCTTGTTAATTTTACTGACTGCCATTTTAATTATTGTTCTTGTGTTAATGTTTGGTAACCGGATTCGTGCAGGAATGTATTGAATTGGATCCAAACAGAGTAAGTTATTTGTGTGAATTTAAATGAAATTGTTGAATATCCGTGTTATTTACATTGAAGGTTAAATGGGGTGAATTTTGGATGGAAAATCTTAGAAGCCGAGATTTATTTTATTTTGAGGGTAGGAAAAATTAGTGACGGTTAAAGTAATTGTTCCTGAAATACAGAAAGTGGAATTTGGATTCCATATATTGGATTGGGAATAATTGTTTTGAATTGCGGGGTGCTTATTTAATAAGATAGTTAACGTTGGGGATTGACGTTTTACCGTGGCATTTTCTTTTAGGTTAACAATGTTGTAGGTAGGAACCTTGTTAACCGGTAGGGTAGGAAACGCATCAGGGACGGTGGATTCAATAATAGTTTATTAATCGAATTAATTTGGATCATATGATGGGATGGGGGGCGTTAGGAAATACTTCCCTTTACATATTCTATTTATTCTAAATATGTACGGACAGCTTAGCATCAGTATTGCATTTTAAGAAATGATTGACTCAGGATTATATTACACTAAATACAAAATAACCTTTCACGATTGATGTTTGTATTGGCAGCGATTTGTTTAACTACTTCTATATTCTATTTCTATGGTCATAAAGAACGGTGGGTTCATTGGAAAACATAGCTTATGTTATAACAAAGACACAGGAATGTGTAACCTATTGACGGTATAATATTTCTTAGATTGAGTTATCTAGTAAAGGAAAAAATGTGGGTAGGAAGATTGGATTCCTAAGTTTGATACGAGTATCTGTTGTTATTCTGCGTTGGAAAAGGAAATATTTTAATGTAGCATACGGTATAAAAATATATCAGTATGTAGAACAAAATTCATGTAATAAACTAAACTTAAATGAGAGGGCAATTGTGCTTTTAAGGACGGTGGTTTCAAAAATACACTTTGTAAGATTGAATACAATGTTGAAATTATAAGATGGAACTTGTGAAGTTTGACAATGAAATGTGCTCGGATTCAAGGAAGCAAATAATCTAAGTAAGCTGATCTGATGTTGATAGGATCTTTGAAGGCTGAAGCGCTGGGCTAAATTAGAAACAGATGCGAGAAAAAGATCTGGTTTCTATTCTACGGAGCCAAGGAAATGAAATTCCGTTAAGATTCTTCAGCATTGTTAACTAAAAAGGTACTAGAAACATGAATTGAAGTAATATTCATGGTCAAACTACAGTGAACTATAGACTTTGATAGCTAATTAAAGCGCTTATCTATTTTATGCAAACTAGCCGTCCGGAATAGTACTAAATTGGTACATCTAGCTTCATTATGGGGTTTTACTAAGTTCTACATTTTAGTGCATGCTGATAATGAATTTAAGAGTGGGTTAATTGATAGGTTGCCTAGGTATGTTTAAGGCTGAGTGTTTTGGCAGATAGATAGTAGGGGGCGGCTATTCTTAGGATTGGAATCGAAAAGGGTATAGTTCTAGAATAGGCTACGAAGAACCTAAATCGAATGGGTTTAGTTCTAAAAATAAGAAATTTACTGATTCGCAAGATAACCAAAAAATAATCTACACTTTGCAAAAGATTAAGACCTCTAATTCCCTTAATACTGAGTAGGAACAACAGACTACCAACATACAATTTTATGATGTCTCAAATGTGAGGTTAAGTATACCTAATAATACTTTTAATTTGTGGAAGAGAGATGTCCAGTCTGGTAGACGAGTCTCATTGTCTCCAGCGGTGGTGGGGCTGCAGACCTAAGATATTTAAACAAGTGTCTTAGCCACAATTATTATTGTCGATAAACAGTTTGTAGGTAGATCAATACGTTCCCATTGGGTAGACTATACTAGACTAACTTTAGCACCAAGCTTACAATAGGTAGATCACAATTGTCACTAACTAGAATTCTATGGGTATGTCAATGTGTTTAGATAGGTTTAATTGTCACTAACTAGAATTCTATCTCATAAAGTAGGTAGCATGCTCTTTGGTACTAGACTCAAATTCCTTAAAAGAAACTGAGTTATTACGGATATTGCAACGCATGGATTCCTACCATAACACTAGATAGATCACGAGGCCAAAATTATTAATCACAATACACTCTTAAGGTAGATGTTAATAGGGTTGAATAATTTATAAAGTAGGTAGGTCATCACTATATTGTAGACAAATAAATTTGATTGTTGTCTGGGTTAAGCGTGTGTAAGTGCGTCATGGGGTATGGGGGGGTACAAATACATTGTTACGGACCTTCGCAATGGCTGGTAAGATAAGCTGCTCTCCAATTGTGTGGAGTTTCCCCGACTTCGCTATTAGTAAAGATATATTATAGGACGCTCGTAAACCATCATCGTCTTTAATAGATGATGACGCAAACATCGATCTTATGGATGGTCTTTTGTCTAGTTTTTCTTTAAGTGCTTGAAAAAATGACAAGGGCTTACTTTTTTTGTCAGCATGTACTCTTGATAAGTGGTCATCCATTTTTGAAGGCTTCATGGCATCTTTACTGAATACTTTGTTACATATAAGACACATCGGCAAGTGTTGATTTGATGGAGATGCAATAAATCCGAACTTCAAGTAGTCCAAACTGATTTGTCTGCATTTTTTTTTCGTGTCCGCCATCATAAAACTTTCAGTAATCCTGCAAATTAAAAATAAGAAACTACCTAAATAAAAATAATAATAAACTGTTAAATTTACTGGTAATTTTTTACAATTGAAACAACTGAGGCAACTGCGAACTGTTGCAAACAATCTACACATAGCTCAACTGATTACTATCACACAGTGGGGCAATGCAGACAGCGTCCCCAAGACGCTGGCTGCATTGCCCCATTGTATGGCAATGCTGATGCGCTGTGCCGGATAAAAACTGTTTGGTACTTACCCTGTTAATTTTTCATAAACTGCAGATATTATATGGTTACGCTATTAACTCGCGTAGGGAGCTCAGCATTTTGTAAATTCTTTTTCAATCACTTTACTTCACTTAATTTAGCTATGTTATAACTTTGTAATCTCTTGAAATAAATGAGTACTTATATGAATTATTATCGTTCAAGCTCCAACGAATTTCAAAACGCAAATGAACTTTCAACCTAAGTGCAAGCTCGTTAAATAGTAAAATATCGGGAATATGTTTGGACTTGCAACTTGATCATGAATTCGTTCGTATTTAATCGCGTAAGCGTCAAATAGAGAGCAAGTCAAAACGCGCCTGAAAGACATACGCTCGAACTCATTATCTTGCACAAACTTGTCCACACTGACTTGCCGAGTTTTTCATCTTGTACGAACTTGAGACTTTACATTACTACAACAATGCTATTTCCTACAAAAATATTAATTATTCTTAGTACACGTAACACAACATAAACAATAAAGTACCTACCTACCTATCTTGAAAGATTTAAATAAGAACTTGTGTTAATTAAATAACGGCCGATTTTTAGACCTCGTCCACCCCCAAAATCAGTTTTCGTTTATGTCGACCCCTAGGAAACCGATATCGACCCCAAGGGGTCGATATCGACCACTTTGGGAATCCTTGGTTTAGATAATAGATATAAATAAAACTAGATTTGATTTCAGTACATATAATTATAAAAACAAGAGAAGTCGGTAGAGCGAGTAGGTTCGTTAGATTTTACTTCTTATACATGTGGCAAGATAAACAGAGGTTAATCACAAATGACTTGGTTTAACGGTGAATATATACTTAGATTAGAGATTTCAGGTTACAGATTTTAGATTATAGATTAAATATTTTACAGTGAAGGTAGTACAGACAGACGCTGGCTTGAAGAGTTTAGAATATTAGGGCTTATAGCCTATAGTACAGCAATTACAGAATGTTGAGCACCTGGTACAACAGATTTATCTTAGTTTAGAGAAGTGGGTGCCATCTGACGTTAGCGTCAGAAAAGAGAGAGGAAGATTACTTGGGTTCGACCCGAATAAAATAATGGAATAGATACACCTCGTGTTATTTTCGTCGAACGTCCCTGGCGTCTGCTCGGAGAAATGGAGTGGGTTTTGACCTGGGTGGTAGACCTCGTGGGCAGGCGTGGTCCCTGGCGTCTCTCAAGGCAGCTAGCAGATCGCTTGGCGAACGAACTCGTGGCGGTAGGCTTTGTGTGGAGGCGTGGTCCAGTCAGCAGGGTGATCGTAGAATCACCACGCTTCTCGTCGGCTCCGGTGATCGGTTTTGGCGGGCGTCAGGTGTAGATATCGAGAAGTAATCGGACCGTAGAGCGTGAAAGACTTCCCGACTTGGAAATAACTGCACGAATTTACAATAAAAAGTCACGGGAATTACTGTCCAGAGAATAGATTTGTAGCACGTTGATAAGAAGTTTTACTGTTGAGTCCAGGCGTGGAAAAGAGAATGACTACATACGAGACTGTCCTTTTATACCCGATCAAAATCTACCGGCCTTTAATAATTATTAAAATCGAATTTGTTCCAAAACGTTCTGGATGGATGATGCAATCACTTTTGGTGATACCATATAGCAAAATCTGACCCATCCGGTGTCACTCAAGATAAAGCTGATGTTCCCATCAGTTTTGCTTCAGTCAAAGACACTAATTAATTCGGTCTGTTATTATTTAAGATTTTTATTTTGTTTCTAATAAGCAAAGGATTATTTAATTCAGTATATAAAGATGTTTCTAATAATTAAAATTGATTATAGATCAATAAAGCCGTGTGGTCCCGTCGTAATAATATATAATATATATTCTCATCCCGCGGGAGCCGTGTGAGCCGGCAAAGGGAGTTGTTCCAGGGAATGGGCAGCAACATTCTTCTGTGTACTAAACACCAACCACTGCGATCACCAAGCCGCCTGCCAAGCGTGGTGATTATGGCAAAACCCCCCCTATGACAGACACAACACACAAACGGCCCCCAGTCCCCGGCGGCTCCGTCATCCCTGGAAGTGGTAGCAACCAGTGCAGTGGCGGAGCAGGGGGTGCTAAGAATCCCCGGCAGGGATCCAGCTACCACCACCGACGACTGGACCTGGAAACGTACAACACACGAACGCTCAGGGCTGACGAGAAGATTGTCGAGCTGGAAGAAGAACTGAGCAAGCTACGTTGGGACATCCTAGGATTGTCCGAAGTCCGAAAACAGGGTCAGGACACGATGATCCTTAACTCCGGTAACTTGCTCTTCTACCGGGAGGGAGATCAACTATCCCAGGGTGGTGTCGGGCTTCTCGTCCGCAAGTCCCTCGTTAACAACCTGACAAAAGTCGACAGTGTGTCGAACAGGGTAGCATACCTTATACTCAGAATTACCGAAAGGTATTCGTTGAAGGTCATACAGGTATATGCGCCGACCTCGACACACCCAGACGATGAAGTGGAAGCCATGTATGAGGAGATCTCCGAGGCCATACATACTTCCAAGACTCATTTCACGGTTGTAATGGGGGACTTCAACGCAAAGCTAGGCACCAGGAGAGTGGGGCCATTTGGATTCGGGCGGCGGAACCGAAGGGGCCAGAGACTGGCCGACTTCATGGAGAAGGAGGGCCTCTTCACGATGAACTCCTTCTATGAGAAGCGGCCAGCCAGAAAGTGGACGTGGATAAGCTCCGACGGTTTCACTAGAAATGAGATAGACTTCATTATGACGACCAAGAAGCAAATATTTGATGATGTTTTTGTGATCAGCAGGGTGAAAACCGGGAGAGATCACCGCATTGTTAGAGGCACATTGAATATCGATGTTAAACTTGAAAGGGCACGTCTGATGAAGTCTGTGCTCCGTCCAAATCCTGCCCAAATCCAAAACCCCGAGAGCTTTCAGCTAGAACTGCACAATCGCTTTCAGTGGCTAGCCAGCTGCAATAATATTGACGAGATAAACAACGGGTTGGTGGAAACTGTCCAAGCGGTGGGATCTAAGCTCTTTAAGGCCCCCCGCCGAACTAAGCACCAGAAACTCTCAGATGAAACCATTAAGCTAATGGAGGACCGGGATGAAATGAGATTGCAGTCTTCAGCTGATATGTCGGCATACGGCGTGCTTAATAGACGAATCTCGAAATCTATGCGACACGATCTGCGTACCTTTAATACATCTCGTATTAAGGTCGCAATAGAAAGGAACAAAGGTTCAAAAGTGTTTGCAAAGCATTCGTCTATAGGGCAAAGCCAAATGACTAAGCTGAAGACCGACAGCGGCACTATCATTTCGTCGAAACCGGAGATTCTGAGAGAGGTCGAAAAGTTCTATGAACAGATGTACACCTCAACACAAAACCCCGTTGGTCAGTTGGCTCAGGACACCAGAGCCAAACTAACCCGACACTATACCGAAGACATCCCGGACATCAGCCTGTACGAGATTAGGATCGCTCTGAAACAGCTTAAAAACAACAAGGCACCAGGTGAGGATGGAGTTACGACAGAACTTCTGAGAGCGGGTGGAAAACCGGTACTTCAAGTCCTCCAGAAGTTATTTGTCGTCCTCGAAGGAACCACGCCAAAAGCGTGGGATAAGAGCGTGGTGGTGCTTTTCTTTAAAAAAGGCGATAAAACCTTATTAAAGAACTACAGGCCCATCTCGCTCTTGAGCCACGTTTACAAGCTGTTTTCGAGAGTGATTACGAACCGTCTCGCACGCAGGTTCGATGACTTCCAGCCTCCCGAACAAGCCGGTTTCCGAAAAGGCTTTAGTACCATAGACCACATCCACACGCTACGCCAGATTATACAGAAGACCGAGGAGTATAATCGGCCGTTATGTATAGCGTTTGTGGACTATGAAAAAGCCTTCGATTCAATCGAGACCTGGGCGGTACTGCAGTCTCTTCAGCAATGCCAAATCGGCTATAGGTATATCGAAGTGTTGAAGTGTTTGTAGTTTCGGTAACGCCACTATGTCAGTCCGTCTACAGGACCAGAGTACGGAACCAATCCAATTGCAGAGAGGCGTGAGACAGGGAGACGTAATTTTTCAAACGAAACTGTTCACGAACGCATTGGAGGACGTTTTCAAACTCTTGGTCTGGGACAGACTTGGCATCAATATCAATGGCGAATACATCACTCACCTTCGTTTTGCCGATGATATAGTCATTATGGCCGAATCGCTCGAGGAACTCGGTACCATGCTCAACGATCTCAGTAGGGTCTCCCAACAGGTGGGTCTTAAAATGAACATGGATAAGACGAAAATCATGTCAAATATTCATGTTGCGCCCGTACCGGTAGTTGTTGGGGGCGATACTCTCGAAGTTGTTGACGAATATGTATACCTAGGACAAACTGTCCAATTAGGTAAGTCCAACTTCGACAAATAGGTCGCACAAAGAATCCAACTCGGCTGGGCAGCGTTCAGGAAACTTCGCGATATCTTCTCGTCCAAAATTCCCCAGAGCCTGAAGACTAAAGCATTCAACCAGTGTGTGTTGCCAGTGATGACCTATGGCACTAAAACGTGGTCCTTTACTCATGGCCTCATGACCAAGCTCAAGGTCGCTCAACGAGCTATGGAGAGGGCTATGCTCGGGGTTTCTTTGCGTGACAAAATCCGCAATGAGGAAATCCGCAGAAGAACTAAAGTTGCCGACATAGCTCTCAAAATTAGCAAGTTGAAGTGGCAATGGGCAGGCCACATCGCTCGTAGAACCGATAACCGTTGGGGAAGAAAGGTTCTCGAGTGGAGACCACGGACTGGAAGACGCAGCGTAGGCCGGCCCCCCACAAGGTGGACCGACGATCTAGTAAGAATCGCGGGGAGCCGTTGGGCGCAAACGGCTACCAACCGCTCGTTGTGGCGATCTAACGGGGAGGCCTATGTTCAGCAGTGGATGTCTCCCGGCTGATGATGATGATGATAGATCAATAAAAATAGGTAGTGTATTTCTACAAGATACATGCAACGCCATCTGCGGTAAACTTGGCGAACTGTGTTGAGAAGACGCTTGGATTTCGGTATTTAAATCGAGTGTTTGGGCAGTGAGTACGCCACCATACCGCTAGATGTCGTGGTGTGTTGTTTGTATATGAGTGTAATGGTATATTGTTTTGTTGTTTATTAGTGTAAATGTTAAGTTAAATGAAGGATGTAACGTGTCATAAAATTGTCACGTTACAAACGCATAAGCATTGCAATCCAGTATCTTAGACACACTTCTGCGTTCTATTGATCTAGAATAGTTGCGCTTCCTGAAGATCGTTTGCAATCATATTTAGATGATTCAAATGTTTATATTGCACTTTTTGAAGTTTGAAGAATCTTCTTTATTCCAATATATCTTTCTAATATACTAGCTGACCAATCCGCAGCTTCGCACGCGTAGTTTTTCAATAAAAACATTACCCTCCTTCTGCGCAGTTGGGTAAAAAGTAGCCTATGCCACCCGAGGATAGTGTAGCTTCCCAACAGGGAAAGAATTTTTTAAATCGGTCAAGTAGTTTCAGAGCCTATTCAATACAAACAAATCTTTCCTCTATAATATTAGTATAGGTACTAATATTATATTAGAGTATTATTATTTATTTATTAGAGTACAGATAAAAATCTCGTGTCACGGTTTTAGTGATCGCACTTCTCTGAAACGGGTCGACAGATTTTAACCCTTGATAAAACAGAGATCTTTTGGTAAGAAAAATAAAAATGATGATTAAGTTTTAAGTAATTTTGGTCCAGAGATTTCAAAAAGTTTATTCAAATTTACCAAACACACAAAAGGGGTTTTAGGGTGGGAAATAATTTCCCCTTATCCATTACTGTATTCGCAAAAATTGCCATGTGGGAAAATAGTTCCCGTTATTCCTACACGCTCGCGTATATTTTGTTACTTTTTAAGACTAGTTAGTCACCCCTGTTTTGGTTATAAATATTTGATAATAAATAAATAAATAAATATTTTTATATACAAACTTAAAAATCTTCACATGGGATAGAAACGATATTTAACAAATAAATACTAACTCAAATTAAACAATATTTTTATTATTATAATTTCTGGTTACAGTACAGACTCTTAAGTTAGATAGATACTTGTAATTATCTCAAAATAAAAACAGCAAAAGTAGGCATACATATGACTAAAAAAACACAGTTTTAACTTGAGAATATAAAATTATTGTTGTACACTATGAAAAACTCTGAAACAATTTTTCGCACATAGACTTACTTTACAAGTCGTACATTGTACTCGTATTTTCGGTCTTGAGTCGTGCTCGAGCCGTCGTACAGTGCGGACGTCTCTGGGGCGTCGTTACGCTGCCCGTTGAATATACGAAGATTCGATCGTCGTTAGTGGTCGAGGCAACATCGACTATAAAAGGCTCCTCAGATCGCGCGGCGCGCATTCGGTCGTCGTTAGTGGTCGCCGCTATAGCATGCAGCGGCCACACCTTAGGAACCTAGGCTGGTAGAGGGGGGCTCGAGTGCCGAAACACTTTGTTGTAGCAACGGCGTGTTTCGGCCCTCGAGTCGGCACGGTCACTCCCCGTGCTAGTGCTCGTTGCTTCGGCGTCAACGCAATCCACCTCAAGTGGCGAGGCAACCAGGCAACTGTAGAAGGCCTGAAGGTAGCGATAGGAGTTTTTATCGTTGCCAGATACTGCGTCCTGTTCCCTTCCAGTCGTAGCGGTTCTCCGTTCCACTGGGTCAAGGGGAGTAAGGAGGAGAGGGTGCATCTGTGTACGGCGCGCACACTTATGCAACTTAATATATCCTGCGCATCTGACTTGGCTTTGTCATTCCGAGTTTAAAAAAGTCCTGGGCTTGGTCTAATACCTGGACACGGGTGGCCTAAGGAGAGGAGAGTGGTCGCTCTAGCACTGCATCGGGGTGACAGTGTGGTTCGGCAGCACTCTTTGAGACAAAGCAGCTTTATTTAGAGAGGCACTGCTTTCCTCGCTCAGCCGGGGAGGGGGCTAGAAAAGGTGCCCCAAACAAACGCTCATTCCTCGCAATAAGAATAAATCTAAAAACATGCAGATGAATATGACTTTTGGTGCGTGGAATGTACGTACTCTTTTAGACCGACCCAACAACCTCTGCCCAGAACGTAAAACCGCCATTGTGGCTCGCGAGCTCAAACGCTATGACGTCGACATAGCCGCTCTCAGCGAAACACATCTAGCTGACGAAGGTGAGCTTGTTGAACGTGGTGGTGGGTACACTTTCTTCTGGAAAGGCACACCAGCTTCTGAGCCTAGACGGTCAGGAGTAGGCTTTGCTATTAAAACTACTTTAGCCTCTAAGTTGGAAGAACATCCAGTTGCTATCTCTGATCGTGTCATGTCCTTACGTTTCCATCTTCGAAACAATAAATACTTAAATGTTATCAGCGTATATTCGCCAACACTCGACAAAAGTGATGACGTCAAGGACAAATTTTATGAGGAAGTGTCAGAAGTGCTGACTAAAATCCGGCGCTGTGAGAAAGTTTTGCTTCTTGGCGACTTTAATGCTCGCGTCGGACGTGATTTTGAAGCTTGGCCTCGGGTGATAGGGCGACATGGCATTGGTAACATGAACAGTAATGGGCAACTGTTACTAAGCCTCTGTTCCCAATTTCATCTGGGTATTACCAATACCATGTTTAGACTCCCAAATAAATACAAAACTACCTGGATGCACCCAAGGTCCAAGCATTGGCATCTTATTGATTATGCTATAGTCCGTCAACGGGATATAGCGGATGTCAAAGTAACGAGAGTAATGAGGGGCGCAAACTGTTGGTCGGATCACCGACTTGTTGTTACAAAACTATTTTTGCGTCTTAGCCCTTGCCGTAGACCTCGCAGGGCTAAGCCTAACTGTCTTCATCTGAAAAAGCTAGAGTCTGCTGAAATATTGGCAAATTACAGGGAAGCTGTCAATACCTTTACAGCAGGCATACACCCCGAAGATGAACAGTTGGACGAGGGCTGGAAACTGTTAACTACAAATACCATCAATGCGGCTACTGAGATCTTAGGCCAAAAACCTCGTGTCTGTGAAGACTGGTTTGACGAAAATGATAATACATTGACAGTCGCCCTAGAAAAACACCGCCAGCTCCTTCGAAAGGGAAATCAGACAACTGCTTCTGAAAAAATAAAGGAGAGTACGAGCCAAATAAGGAGACTAACTCGAAACGCAAAAGATGAGTGGTGGCTGAACAAGGTTCGCTATATTCAGTGGCTTGCTGATTCGAATAGACTCGGCGATTTCTTTAACGAGATTAAAAAGTTAGTAGGAAGTCCACATCGAGTAAACGTACCACTGAAATCACTTTCAGGTACCCTCCTGGTAAGCAAAGGAGAAGTTCTTACTCGCTGGGCAGAACACTATAACAGCTTACTCAATGTGGATCGTTCTGCTGACATAAACTATTTAGCATCACTTCCTGCCTTACCACAAGCCGTAGATCTGGATCAGCCTCCTTCTCTTGAGGAAGTTATCATCGCCATCAAAGCGCAGAAAAACAATAAGGCTGTCGGCATCGATAACATACCAGGAGAACTATTAAAATATGGCGGAGATGAGTTGCACTACAAGATTTGGCAATTTTTCCAGCGCATGTGGGAAATGGAGTTCGTTCCTCCTAGTTTTGGCGTATCACTAATTTGCTCTTTGTATAAAAATAAAGGTGATCGATCTGTTTGCAACTCTTATAGGGGTATATCACTTCTGTCTACTCCAGGAAAAACTTTTGCCAGAGTACTCTTAAATCGTCTTATGGAGCTCTCTGAAAGTATATTGCCTGAAACGCAATTTGGGTTTAGACCCAATCGCGGCACATGCGAGGCCATATTCTCTCTTAGACAACTGCAAGAGAAAAGCAGGGAACAGTGTCAACCTCTGTTTCTCTGTTTTGTTGATCTGGAGAAAGCTTTTGACAGTGTACCTCGCGAAGCTTTGTGGATTGTGCTTTCGAAACTTGGTTGCACCGACAAATTTATACGCTTGATAAGACTTCTTCACGACAACATGACTTGTTGCGTAACCGTCAATGGTGAGCAGACAGAGCAATTCCCTGTCACTTGTGGTGTAATACAAGGCTGTGTATTAGCACCCACTCTTTTTGCTCTGTACTTTTCCGTTGTCGTGAGGGAGACTTTACAAGCCAACACCGAAGGGATCCGCATACGTTTTCGCACAGATGGCAGTATCTTTAACCTGGCTAGGTTAAAAGCGCACACAAAGGTATCGTATGACCTCATTACCGAATTGATGTATGCTGATGACCTATGTTTCGTTGCGGAATCTTCTGAGGGACTCCAGGACTTGATGACTCGGCTTGACGCTGCGTGCTGTAGATTTGGCCTCAAAATTAATATTACAAAGACAGAGGTGATGGCCATGGACACTGTTAACCAAGCTCCACTGAATCTGCAAATCGATGGAAAGCCCATAAAACAGGTCGATACATTCAGATATCTGGGAAGCAGCATAACAACAAAATGCGACCTTGACTCGGAGATCAACAGCAGACTTGGCTCCGCTATGGCTGCTTTTGGTAAACTACGAGTCCAGGTATTTCGCTCCCATAACATCAAATTGAGTACCAAGATTAAGGTGTATATGGCTATTGTACTTCCTAACATCTTGTACTCGTCAGAGACATGGTGCCTGTATCGCAGACACATACGCACGTTAGACAGATTCCATCTGAAATGCCTCCGCGACATTCTTAACATCAAGTGGTCGGATCGGGTCCGTAATACCGATGTTCTACGACGGGCTAATGTCTGTGGCATAGAGGCATATTTGATGCGGCGTCAGCTGCGTTGGTGCGGGCACCTGTCTCGGATGTCTGATGAGCGAAGGGCGAAACGCATTTTCTTCTGTGAACTAGAACATGGTAAGCGGAAACGCGGAGGTCAGTTCCTACGTTTCAAAGACGTACAGAAGAGGCACATGAAGAGGTGTTGTATCGATCCGTCGCGCTGGGAGGCTCTCGCTGAAAAACGACCTGAATGGAGGCGTCATGTTCAGGACAAAGTGTACGAGTTTGAAGAAGAAAGGAGGCAAGAACTAGACTTAAAACGAGATCAGCTTAAAAGTCGACCGCCGGCTAATATCAATTACAACTACATTAATGGCGCCTTAACTTGTGTTCATTGTAACCGGACTTTTAGCGCAAAAATAGGGTACATCAGCCACATACGGGCTAAACACCTAGGCCAATAATCACAAAGTCAAGTCTCTGTAGCCGAAATCGGCTAGGAGGATTATTATTATTATTATTATTATTATTTTCGGTCTTTTTTCTGTTTTCCTCGTGCTGCAAAATCTACACCGTTTATAGGTTTGCGTTTCTTCGGGCATATGTATACCTACTTCTGCTAATCTAATTTCATCAGGCACTCCAAACTGACCGCCTTTTTTTTTGAGTTCAGTATCGATGGTATTTTTCTTGCAGTGTAATTATCAATCAAAGCTCGCGCCAGGCGCAATCTAAAGTCACGGTGTGAGTGCACTGTCGCAACGTGTGAATAATTATATGTTATGTAAGCATTGATAATAGATGCGTCAAAAAAAAAGAACAAACGTCACATCCAGAATTTTCTGGACTTTCTACTTATTGGATAGGAGGACCTGAAATGGTCGAATAAGTCAACCCCGCCCATACTTAATGTATAATCAGCGATGGCTTTAGGACATAGAAGTTTTTGTTTAGTTCCGTCTTTTTGGGTCCTATTAACAAACATAACATCAAGTGGTTTGTGTGCTGAGGTAAGCACTGATACTTCTCTGGTATCAAACCACTTAATTGCTGTTATAGGTTTAGTTGTTAGGGAAGCAATTTGATGCTTTTGCAATTTTAAGGCCTTTGGCTGCTTATTTTTAATAATTTCAGGAAGATCTTTTCTATTAGATCGTACAGTACCAACTGCATAAATCCCCTTTTCATATAAATCCTATATTAGATTGCAACTAGTAAAAAAATTATCAAGTGCAACCAATATATTGCTACCTATATTAGCGCACAGTTTCATCACGACATTATATCCAAGACCTTCATTTTCGGTGTTATCACCTTTTCCAGTGTATATTTCGAAATTGTACAAATAGCCAGTTTTGGCATCACACCGCGCCCACACTTTAAACCCCCTTTTAATTGGCTTTTTGGGCATATATTGTTTAAGAGAGCTTCTTCCCCTAAACTTTACCATACATTCATCTGACTGTACTTGTGAATTGTATGCTTCTGTTTGATAAATTTTGTTCAATTCTGTTATTAAAGGCCTTACTTTGAACATTTTGTCATGGTCTGGGGATCCTCTTGGGGGTTCCATTGTATTATCATTCAGATGAAGATTATCTGTAATTTTTTTGAATCTCACTAGGGGAAAAACTTGTGCTATTTCTTTATTATAATAAAATGTGTCAGAAGACCAATAAAGTTCCATATTCGGAAGTGGATTCAACCCCATCAATATTAAAACTCCTAGATATGCCTTGATGTCTTTTTCTGTTACTGGTTTCCAGTTAATACTATTCTTCTGAAAAGCATATCTATTTGTTTGTTCAACAATTATTAAAATTAATCTATCAGGGAAAAATCTTTGGAACACTGCAATTAGTGGAGTTTTGTGCGTGTAATTACCTTTTGGTTTGAAACAGTTTTGAAATAAGGGAATATCATGTGTATTACTTACAATTTCCCACTGCCATGGTTGATAACGGTCTCTCAATATTAAATTCTGACTCTGTGGCTCTTGTAAATCATCTAACATAGGAATGTCATCGGGGCAAAAGATGTTGGATGTTGAAGGTTGCTCCTGAAGTGATGTGTTTTCGGTAATTTCTTTATTTTCTTGCTGATCATGAGATTCCTGAATTGATACCTGAGCACAGCTATTATCAATATTTTCATGGACTGTTTTGTCTGATTGATCACCTAAATCTTCCCATAATGACTCAACTGTATGTATAGGGGGTTCTGTTTCTTCTAGAATTTGGTCATTATAGTCATCTTCCAATCCCATCATTTGTTCAAGTCGCTGTTCTATTAAAGTATCTTCTGTTGCATTAAGGTAACTTTCAGCTGGAGAAGTGATACAAGTATCATAGCAAGGATCGTCATCTGAATCGCGATCTGATAAATCGGCTAGGTTATTGACAACTTCTTCGAGTTTTTTCTTACTTAGAGCTTTTTTTTCTATCCATTACTACAAGGCGCTGTAAATAAAAACAGTAGAATCAAAATTAATCATCATACTAACAACGATCTCCGTGACATACAGAATTTATATATGTATATACATTTTAGATTTATAAAGTGCATGAACAAATAATGGGAAATAATTTCCCACCTATAGGTAACCTAAAAAATATAAATAACATTACGTTTCGTAAAAATATACGAAACGTAATGCTTTTTAGATGATCTGTACAAAAAACGTTAGGAAAAATATTTTAAAAGTACGTCAATATTGAGAAATGAACTTACCAGATTTTTTTTCTCACAAAATTACAAAAACACTAAAAACAAACGGTATTTTCGACAAAAAATCACAATATCTAACTTTCACACTATCGTACGATGACAACTTTGACATTTAGAAATAGTGTTGCCAGTTATAAGAAAAAAATAATATCTCATTGTATTTTTATCTAACATTGGCAGCATTTGGAGTTGCCACTAATAAAATATCGGGGATTTTTGATTTAAAGAGCAAGTGGGAAATAATTTCCCCTCATTTTATTAAGGGTTAATGTTTTTTTTTGTGTATTTGGTAGGTATGAAAATGGGTCGTAACGTATTTATCTCCCTCCTGCCCCACTTTTAAATCGCTATTTTAGTATTTTTGTATGCACACTATCCATAATACGTATCGTTCATTGACGTGAAGTCATTTACATGGAGTGTCGCGTCACTTTGAGAAGAGGGTTTTATACAGTTTTTATCTCGAAGTTCCCACGGGAACGGGAAATTTCAAGCGCGTGAAGCCGCGGGTCAGCTAGTTATTTATATAATGGCCGTGTAAGGTCGTCATTCAATCTAATAGGGGTCGTCCTTCGCATTTTCCAGTGCGTGGTAGTGAATATAGGTATGTGGAGTTGGTAAGGAGTAGGTAGGTATATACCTACATATTTAGGTAGGCATCCTACCTCTGAGTAATTATAATGCAACAGCCATTATTTGCATGAAGTAAGCAAAAGTATCTTATCATATTTACTTAATTTATAAACTAAATACACGTTAATTCACGTGTTTTAAACACGAGACGTGTGAATTCTAAAGAAAACGAAGTAAAGTTCAATGAATTAAAAAAAATACCCCTCTCGTTTTACGTCGGTGTTTAAATACTGTCATTGTAAACCACCTTTTTTTATATATATATTATAGGCTTGCGTTTGACCACGATCTCGCCTGATGGTAAGCGATGATGCAGTCTACGATGGTACACGCTTGCCTAGAAGAAACCTACTCACTCGCGACTTAAAGATACCCAGGTTGTAGCTATCTGGAAACACAAACTCTGGCAAGTCGTTCCACTCTTTGGCGGTACGCATAATAAAGGTCGAAGAGAACCGCTTTGTGCGAATGGGAGGTATTTCTACCATATAGCGGTGGCGCACCGCAGAGCGTCTGGTTGTCCGTTAATAGAAAGGAGATGGTGGAATCAGGTTGAAAAGTTCCGCCGCACACTCCCTGAAATGTACTCGATAAAAAACCGAGAGGCTAGCAACCTTTCGTCGATGCTCCAGGCTGAGGAGCCTTGCATCAACTAGCTCATCGTTGCCTATGAGCTTCTTGGCTCTTCTCTCAATTGATTCCAGAGCTTCAAGTTGGTACTTCGCTGATCCGTCCCAGAGGTGAGAACAGTACTCCAAACACGAACGGACTTGTGCTTGGTACAAGTTGAGCAACTGTCCCGGTGTCCACCTCAGTTAAACAAGCTTGATATTAAAAAATATTTTTTGGATATTTTTTCTTCGACTTGGAGATGAGCGCTATTGCGAAAATATGCGTCGGTTTTATTTATTTTATTTGATTTATTTGAAACAATAAACAATTATTAAATAAATATAACTAGCTTAAATATCACTAGACTTAATAAAAGACAGTTACAAGATTTTCGTCGTTTAAATATAATAATTTAATATTTTTTATTCAAAATATATTTCTTCTTCTTCTTCTTCTCTATCAGCAGCCAGCAGGAACAGCTGTTCGACGGAGGCAATACCGGTCCGCTCCCGGATATTCCGGAGCCATGACTTCTTTCTTCGCCCAGCACGTCTTTTTCCGTCCACTTTGCCCATCATTATCAACTGCAGCAGCATGTATCTATCGTTCCTGAGCACATGGCCGAGATGTTCTATCTTGCGCTTTTTGATAGAAGGCAACATTTTTCGGGACATATGAACGCGCTGAAGCACGGTTTCGTTCCTGACCCTCTGCGTCCAACTAATGCGTAACATGCGACGGTAGCACCACATCTCGAATGCCTGTAGGCGTCTTATAGTGTCCTCTTTCAGGGTCCACGTTTCGCAACCATACATGACAATATAATTATATACCTTTACCTATATTACATGAAAATATATATAAACACAAAATATATTCAAAATATGATATATGATCTTAAAGTGTATACCTAACTATTACATGAAAGGTATCCTTCATTTCACCTTCTAAAATAATAACAGAGCAAATTTTAGGTAAATAATTAACTTACTTAGTGATCATCATTCTTCTGGTACTTATTTCGGCAAAAACACATAGAGACCTGATTAATCTCTAATTAGCAGATTATGTTGAATTACAAAAAAAAATCTTGCTATTAAAAACATCCTGTTCTTTCATATTAACAGAATAGATTTTTATTGTCCTACTAATATTATAAACGCGAAAGTTTGTATGTATGGATGTTTGTTACTCTTTCACGCCAGAACGGCTTAACCGATTGCGATGAAATATGGTATGTACGTAGATCATAACCTGGATTAACACATAGCCTACTTTTTATTGGCAAACTACGCGTGCGAAGCCGCTGGCAACAGCTAGTTTACCATATAAACAACGACAAAAACATTTACTTTAATTTGATTTTTGATCAAAAAGGTTTCGAAAAAAGTCGCAATATCTCCGGAGTTAAACACAACATTGAAAAAATATTGATACCAAAATAAAATTCAACTTTTACATAATCTGCTACTGTCAATTTTGGTATTTATTTTATTTATTTATTACTAAATAAAATTAGTATATATTTGAGCGCACCAATGCTGTCAGCTCAGTACCACGCAAGCGTTTGCAACTCGAGCGAAGTGAGATCTCTAAATCAACTTGGGCAAATCGGTGTTGTATGTATGTAAGTTTGTCCGAGGATAACTTTCGAAGCGATCATCGTTAAATTTAATACATAGGTAGGTAGTGATGGCACAATTTTGGTGTGACTAAATGAGCTAAAAATGTTGGGGGGTTGTTGAGATATTGGGGTTCAAGAGGGGTAAAAAAATAAATTAAAATGAGGCTAACTGGTCAAGTAGGTCGTCAAATGAAAGGTATTCATTAGTACATTTAGACTCAGTTTTTATTTTTGGTAAATTCTTTAAAGTTTTTGAGCTATTAGTCATAATAAAAACTGAATTTTGACAAAATTCACAGGGTACACCAGTGACCCCACAGTGCTGAAATTTGGTATTCGTGTAGCTTTAGTAACACAAATATAGGCAAAAGTCTGAAATCCATAATAACTGCAATGTGTACCCCAAAAAAGAAGAACCAATAACATGAACTCCCGTTACCTTGAAATTTGAATGAAACTGTAGGTCAAGTTATTTGATTTTGGCACTATTTTATTAGTCAAAGATTATGGTCGGCTTGCACAATGATATTAAACGTATTTAGCGACTAAACATGTTTAAATTTTACGTATTTGTATGATATGACATCGTTGCGAGAGTCACCCTAAAAATATTTTATTTTTGTTTTGGGAGACTTGCGAGATTTCAGTTCGGGGCGAATCGTGAGTAAAAATGAAAACTTCAACTATAGGATAAAATTCGGTATTACATTTTTGCACGCTCTAACGTAACGAATTCGATGTGACCGCGGCGATCGCGCCATGCGGTGTGTCGCGCGCCGCTAAATACCTAAACTTGAACAGCCGCGCGAAGCGTTAGCGCTCTGTATGGCCCACGTGATGTCATGTGGTAACCATCGCCTATACGTGTATTGTCCATGCCTAAAAAAAGTACTACCTTAGAAACTTGCTCTACGATGCACTGCCCTACGTCCATCAACTGTACGAGTGTACAGTTGATGGACGCAGCTGTGCTTGTAATTTCACCATTTGTGTAATTATAAGCCTGTAATTATTTAGTCACTGCGCGACTGTGCTCGCGTTGGCGACTGTACACGCTGCTGAATACAAAATCCGGCCCCCTTATTACCTAAGCCAAATTGCTGTTGCGTCGCTATCGCTAGTCAGGCCGTCCCTTTCACACGTGAGGTGCGTATTGTACGTGTGAAAGGGATGGTCTGACTAGCGATAGCGACACGAGAGCAATTTGGCTTAGGTAATAAGGGGGCAGGTCGTGTAAAAGCTAAAAGGGTCCGGCTACCTGGAAACTGGGACGTGTGAAAAGGCACTTACTGTGCGTGGTCTGACACGAGCTTGATCAATTATTTCTTACTAATGAGTAAGAAATAATTAATACTTACCCAAAGAGAGAGAGAGATGCATCTGTCATACAACTTATCCGTTCTTTGACTCGTCATGTAAGAGACGGATTGAAATGGTTCGTATCCTTAGAGTCGGTTTTCGCTTGCACCAGTAATGCAAGAATCAATTAATTCTTTATGACAAGTTAAATAGTCAAACAACTTTGATTTGAATAACTTTCTTAGCGAACAGTTAAACATTATTTGCTCTAACTCAGTCTATTCTTTAATAAAGTTTCAAAAGTTACCTAATATTATGTACTCGCGCGATACGTTGAACGAATCAATTTGAAAATTGACGAACCTTTTCATTCCATCACTAAACCTCTGGGTAGGTCTTTTTATGCTTGTTGTTATATACATATGGCTAACTTAACTGAAATATCCCTGTTTTTGTGTGCTTAACTAATTAATAGACAGACAGACGAGTAGGCAACGGTGTTTATTTAATACTAGCTGACAAATTCGCAGCTTCGCACGCGTAGTTTTTCAATAAAATCATTACCCTCCTTCTGCGCAGTTAGGTGAAAAGTAGCCTATGTCACCCGAGGATAGTGTAGCTTCCCAACAGTAAAATAATTTTTGAAATCGGTCCAGTAGTTTCGGAGCCTATTCGATACAAACAACCAAATCTTTCCTCTTTTTATTATTAGTATAGAAGTATAGATAAAAATAAGTATAGAAAGGTTCTCGAGTGGAGACCACGGACTGGAAGACGCAGCGTAAACCGGCCTGGTGGACCGACGATCTAGTAAGAATCTCGGGGAGCCGTTGGGCGCAAACGGCTACCAATCGCTCGTTGTGGCGATATAAGAGGGAGGCCTATGTTCAGCAGTGGGCATCTTCCGGCAGATCATGATGATGATGGTAAGTATAGATAGGTAGGAACTAGCTGATCTGCCAGAGGACCCGCCCGCGTGGTAAACATATTGTTTTTGTAGTTCTTCTTCTCCTAAACTTGACAGATTTTGATAAAAATTTTGCTAAGCTTAGAACCATCTAGGATACCTCATGTGTACAAACAATAAAATATTTGGACTGGCTCCCCTTGACGGTTCTGCGTAGTGACTACCGAAGACCACCATGGGGATGAATAGTTCGCTATAATATTTTTAAAGTTCCGTACCTCGAAAAGAAAAAACGGAACCCTTATGGGTCTTGACAGACAGACAGACTGACAACAAACTGTGTTGTCCGTCTGTCTGTCTGTCAAGACCCTTTATCTCGAGAACGCGTGAAGGTATCGATTTGAAATTAAAACCATATACTCAGGTCTACAGTCCCTTGAAGCTGTGAAAAAATCAAACTTCTAAGTTAACGTAAAAAAAAAAGATACGGCCGTTTATGCCGCAAAAAACGTACCTATATTTCGATATTCTCAAGGGAATACACATTTATAGGGTACATTCCGATGACCTAGAACTATGAAATTTGGCAAGTAATATCGTCTTATACTACAAGTACAGGGAAACATCTTAAAACTGTACATTTGTAATTTAATCATAAAAAATATAGTTTATATATTTAAAATAACTGAACGAAACTGTCGGTACCAATTTGTACGGAACCCTTGGTTGGTGAATCCGACTCGCACTTGTCCGGTTTTTTTATTTGTTATTATTAGTCTTTTGTAACTGTTAATTTGTTATGAAAACATCTACGCCTTTTAAAATTGTCGGATCAATCTATTATACTTATTGCTATAACAATCTTAGTGCTCTCATGGTGTAGTGGTGGTAGTGGTCTGTTTAATTTGAATATAATTTTATTAATAACTAGCTGACCAATCCGCAGCTTCGCACGCGTAGTTTTTCAATAAAAACATTACACTCCTTCTGCGCAGTTGGGTAAAGACTATGTTACTCAGGGTGAATGTAGCTTTCCAATGGTGAAAGAACTTTTGAAATCGGACCAGTAGTTTTTGAGTTTATTCATTACAAACATACACACAAAAATACAAATCTTTCCTCTTTATAATATTAGTAAAGAAGTATAGATAAATCTATGCAAGAATAATAATATGATTTTGATCTTGTCACGGGTTAGAACTTCGTGTAAAAAATGTACACACGGCTACACATCAAGCTATACATTTCCATTATAAGCTGACCTCTCATTCTACAAAAAGCCTACACAATGCGAGGTCAGCTTATACTGGAAATATATAGCTTGATGTGTAGCCGTGTGTAGTACACAAGTTTTCACCAGAGTTTAATTGAAAAAAGTTAATAATGTTATCCTGTTTATGATCACCTGTGAACGTAATTCAGTAACCAGAAAGTAACCAGTAATCCCAGTAGATAAAACAAGGAGCTGGTAAAGCCTGCTGGGAGCCGTTGGGTGCAGGCCGAACAAAATAGGTTGCCACAAATATGTTGTTATTGAAGTCATGAGGTCAAAAATACTGTAGTATGAAGGGCATTTGTATGTTGTGACTTACGAACGTATTTATTAGTTTTCAATAAACAAATGGTTATTTGTTTTTTAGTCTGTCATTTGTTATTAACTTTATTTGAACATATTGCAGCACAATAACTGAGCCCATTAATCATTCTGTTTCTACCCGCATTGTTTATGAAGCATTTGTTAGAAAAGAAACCAACCTCCTTCGTTCTTTTCACTAAAGCCTTTGGGGAGTGAGCGCGTTCGCAAAGCAATGCCACTTTTTGGTGAATTAAAAAAATAGTATTCGAAAATGGAAAATAAATTACTTTTTATAGTATTTATGTGCTTAGCTGCATTTTTAGTGCAAGAGTCGAGCGCAATTGGACTTTTAAGTAAGTTATTTAATGAGAAGTTTATGTAGTTCTAGAATTTTCTTTGTTATTTCGTCGGTTGAAGTTGCACGAGTTAACTGATCGATTGTTCTACGTTATTGATAGTGATGGTCATCCAGTTATTTACCGCTAATAATGAAATTTTTGTTCGTAAAAGTAATCGCCACCATTACTGTTTTTAGCGTTTAGTGCAATTAAATTTGATTTGATTGACCTCAATAGCAAGCGATTCAAGAAGTTAGGTTAGGTACTTTTTTTACGAAAATAATCATGTCTTATACGAGTTACAGTACATTATAAATACTTAACTCGAATCCAATCAACCTTTGTACCTTGTATTGTGTAAAAGATAAATCAACCACGTTTCAACTTTTTCCATATGAACGACGCGCGTGGCTCGTTCACTTGACAAAAAAGCCTCAACAATAGTATTTTAAATAGTAGTTAGATTAGGTAGGTAGATTAGTAATTTAGGGAAATTGTACATTAACAAAAATAACAATACATCTTAATACTAATTGCAGTATTATGTCGTTAGTACTTATGTTTTTCATTATTCTAATTTATCCAGTGCGTATTCTTTACTTGAGAATATTTTTATCCAAACGGCCGTCAGTTCTTCGAGATATATGCTATGCCTACTGCCACTTTAGCTTTGATTTAGCTTTAGGTATTTTAATGATACCTAATAACATATATTTTGTTCAGAGAAAAAGAAAGACGAGGGTCCATGCGACACGTGCCCTCGCCACGGCAAGTGCGTGCCTAAGATCAGCTGCCCAGCTCACGTCAAACACGGTTCCAGTGACCCAGAGTGCCATCTGAAGAATGGAGATATTGGAATCTGCTGCTACACCGGCCGTCGACATGCAGGTAAAAAAGTTACTGTTAAAAATGATAGAATGGAAGAAGCATCAGTTACCAAGTACAAAATCAATAAATAAACTTCATTTAAGATGTGTATACTACATAATTCAATAACTTCAAATACTTTAAAGGTTAGGTTAGTATATAAATATTATATATATACTAACCTAACCTCCTTTGAACGAATCATCAGTTTCATACCAAACTTTAGCAAGAACATTAGAAAAATGTTTTTGACAAGGAGGTTACATTGTGAAGCTGTCTACAAACAATAGATTTGTAAATTTTTTGAAACTGGCTGAATGAATCTGTTATTAAAAAGAAAATAAAACAGAATCATACTGGCCATATGTAAAAAAAAACTTTGACAGCCGTAAAAACAGTTGGAGGTGCCAATTTGAGTAGGGTACCTTTATACCACTAATTTTCATTTGTATTTTTCCTTTGATGGAAATAAAATTAAGTACGCTTGATAGACATATATATGTATCCTACACTTGTAGGTGATTTGATTTTATTCCATCCTATTGTTATTTTTCTTCAAAATATATGACAGTCTTTGTTAGAATTTAACATTGCTTTTGTTTTCAGACATAAACAACCTCAAAAATACAACAAAATCCTTCTTAAGCAAAGGCGGTGATTTGAAGAAGAAGATCCTCAATGCCTCACAGGCCAAGTTGAGGGATTGGAGTCAAAAGGCTCTGAAACTTCCGAAAGACACCATCGTCAGCCCTGGTTCTCCAGAATACCTGCACAGATTGGTGAGTTCACAGATTTATTCTAAATTAATGATGCAGGATTTTTTTTTTATATATGTCTTTTTAGGAAATTGTAATTTTTGTGTATTTATTTCACCTCCAGTTACATATATTTTTTATTATTCAAGTTATTTATTTATCAGATTACACAGGATATCACATATATAGGTTATTAATTAAATGCTTAAATAAAAATAGTAACATGATGTTAGTAGATAAAGACTAAGGCCGCCTTTACATCTGTAAGTTACTTTCGTAATATTAATGCAAGTTACTTACGGTTGCATTTACACCTAAAATAAACTTACAGTAAATAATGCTCACGTAATGTTTGTAAGTTTAAACTTACATAAGTTATTACACGCTCATTTACATCAGTAAATGAATCAACCAGTAATAAAAATGCCTTCTCATAGACGCCACGTTCAAGCGGCTGCTGCATATATAATTTTATTCAATATAAGGCGACAGAAAAGTTTTGCAATTTTCAAATTCATATTATTAACAAAAAAATATTCAGATCCAAATTATGCAATTTTCTAACGATTTCCTCTGGACTAAACATTTCACTAAGTTCAACATGTAGTGAATTTTGTTTTAAACGGTTTTTGTAGTCCTTATTTTATAGTCCCACAGTATGCGACGAGCTTCAAAAGCGATAATTTAAGTTCCTACCTCGTTTGGTGTCCAGTTTTTATTTTTTTTGTTTAGAGGACATTATTTTGATGTAAGTTCTCAACTTATCAATTTAATTCTATAAGCTGGGAGTCGCTTCCGTAAACAAACTCGAACACATTTAAACCTGTAATTTTCCAATTTAAAAAGTAGTAAAAAATACAGTAAGTGTTTACAATGAGTGTTTACATTTGAAAATTTATCGTAAATGGCTTTACGTAAGTGGCTTACGTGAGTAAAACTTACAGATGGAAAGGCGGTCTCAGATACAGAGACTCTCAGAGAATCAGATTTGACTAGACATGGTTGTACGATAGGCGCTCCCCTGCATTTGATTTTGATAGGCGTTGAAAACTGGACTGGTACTGGTATAAAAAAATGAAATATATTATGTGATATTATAATGACATTATGATTTTAGTGCCATGTTTATAAAACTAGAATCATCATTTCTATTTGATTAAAATGTTTGCCCCAAAACCAAGAATGCCATAAAACCAACGTTTTCTCGACTAAAAGGCGAACCCGATTTCGATGATAGTCATTGAAACTTTTCACTCGACTGCTTGGAGAGGAGAGTAATGATTTTAATTACAAACCGCGTGTGGAAGCTTGGTGTTAAGATAACAACAAATTATATGATTTTCTATATATTATGTTCGTAGGTTAATAAATAAGTTACGAACATCTGCATAATGTATTAATGTAAATGTTACACTATTTGGCTGTAACATAAACCGTTGGTACGTTACTTCATTTAAAATAAAGCAAAGTAAAAGTCATACCAAGTAACCAAAGTAATGTGTAATATCGACGGTCTCCGTGGCGCAGTGGGCGAATAGCCGGCTGATACGTAGGAAGGTATTCGATTCCCGCCGCGGAACAAATGTTTGCGCATGATCTACAGATATTTGGTCCGGGTCTGGATGTTTTTCTATATATAGCTGTCCTGGAAAACTTCGTACCACCTTGACATGCATATGACGCGGGCTGTCAATGTATGTACGCTGCTGGTAGAATTACTAATCGGCCATCATTACCTGCATATATAAATGAGAAAATTAATTTTCTTCATAACTTCTTTTTCCTTGAATTTTTCCAATATTTAAATAGTTTTTCTGCTATTCGGGGCGGAGACAAATCCAACAAATCTAAAAAGAAAAAAGAATAACGAACAAACCATAGATCATCAAAATCGGTCCAGCCGTTCTTGAGTTTTAAATAGTGTGACTATCTCGACTTTGTTTACTGCTATTTTTATATTTATAGTTAATGTTTTTTAGCACACATTTTTTGACGTAGAATCAAAATAATTTGTGCTCAGCTTTCAATACTGTGTCTCGTGTTTGTTTTCTTTGAAATAGAAGAAGCTTAATTATGGCCCATCTGATGTTAAATTGTAACCATCGCTTATAAGAAAGCACTAACGAAACACTAGCTGATGACTTTAGTACATACTATAGTAGGTGTCTAATTATTTTGTAGTGTAGGTAGGTACTGTTTGTAGGTACCTGTGTTATTTTCTGTTAGAATGATACTTACTTTTAAAATATACTCTGTGACGTTTCGGGTTACTGTCGATTCGGACAAAATATATTGGAACGCAATGTCCCTATTGACACTTTTGATTTTAATATTTCTGTTACTGTCGATTCGAACACCATTAAAGATAGCTGCATTGTACAGTCAGTTAAAAGAACACGTTTTTACCGAGGCGTGGCTTCGGCACAGCAAGATGACGGAATAGATGCATAGCAAGATCACACTTTCTCTATCTCTTTATTTGTGATTTTTTTAAGTGATCATTATATAGATGCCAAGTATACAAAAGGTTGATTTATACCAAATATACGCTATGAATGAAACTTGTGGTTTTTTAACATTAATGTAAGTCACCACACGCTCGCAAAGCAATTTGATTAGCTTTATAACATTATATTATATTTTGCGTAAACATTTTTTACCTGACTGTACTCAATAGTTTCAATAATTTGATGGTATCCGAATCGACATTAAAAAAATATTAAAATCAAAAGTGTCAGTTTGGGACACTGTGTCCTAATAAATTGAGTCCAAATCGTCAGCAACTCGACGTTTCCTAGTGTAGGTACATTTAGGGCGACTTGCGCAACGATGCCTAAGCGTATTTATTGGCTAAATATGATTTAGAGAGTTGTTAAATCATACAAATACGTCAAATTCAAACATTTTAATCGCTAAATAAGTTTTTTTACTACTTGGAGATCGAACTAACTTATGAACCACCTGGATGTTAAGTGGTAACCATCGGCTATAACAAATTATTGCCTCGTAGGTCACGCACCTTAGAAACGTGGCCTACGATGCACTGCTCTGCGTCCATTTCGAGGCATACAGGTGTAAATGCCTGTGATTTCTAGAAGGTTATGCTAGTCCTGTTCTTGGGGGGTAAAACCAGGCTTATTTTCTTGACGATGACACCCTTTCTTTAGTCAGTCACGGTGGCAGACAAGGAAGCCAAGGCGCTGGGAGAAGGTGCTCTCCTGAATCTCTTCGCAGCTCAGGACTTGAGGAAGCGACAGGCCGATGATGATGAACTGCAGGGATACGAAGATTATGAAGGTTAGTAAATTATAAATTTTTAACCCCCACTCAAAAAAAGGAGTTTGTGTTATTTTCCTTACTTCTGATTTTATCTTACAGACTCATTTGAATCTTCATACAAATAACATAACTCATATCATTATTCAATTAAAAGCAAGCTTCTATCGTTGGACCACGATCTCTCATTAGTAGACCGATCAGCAAACAAGTATAAATTATTAGTACAATAACACCCTCGATTAGAATCCTCGCTCGGATTTGTACGCCCAAATATCTCGTGTGGAATAGTAGCTTACACCCGATACGATTTGTTTCGCAACTCGGTATTATTTTTTGTAGAGATCATTTTTGCTACTTTTGTATCGAAACAAATGACATGTCCGCACAATGGCACAACAAATGTGCCCTAGTGCGGACCAGCCCTAAGAATATGAGATTACAAAGCCCAATGATGAAACATAGTAACATAAATCTTTCGTTGAAATATGACGAGCTCTGTACACCGTAGTAGACAAGAGCGCGTTGAAGTCTTTTGTACGGCACATATTTCACAGGAAGGAAGGTAATGTTTTGTGTATATATGTATGAATGTTCATTTGGCGCATCGTGTAGGCTTGACCGATTTTGACAAATGAGGAATCATTTGAACGAGAGTGACATACGTTATATGAATATCCAATATGGTGTCTGCACTATTGTTTTTTTGTTTTATGTACACTAAAGAGTATATATTTTGAAAAATTGGATGCAGTCTGTGGCACAGCAGGCGAATAGCCAGCTGAGGCGCAGGAGATGCGGGCTAGATTCCCGCTGCAAGACAAATATTTGCACTCTCTACAGATATTTGTACCGGTTTTGGGTATTTTTGTATATGTTTAAGGTAAAAAAAAAATTTGGTATTCTTTCAGTTATGGTTCCCATAGTACAAGCTTTGCTTTGTTTAGGGCTAGATAGAGCTGTGTGAAATGTCCATTATTTTATTTATTATCTTTTACAGGCCCATATTGCCCACCGCAGCCGACTTGTCCAGACCCGCCCAATCCGTACAGGAGTCTCAATGGGCAGTGCAACAACCCTAACCATCCCACATGGGGGGCTTCAAATACAGCTTATGCGAGGCTGTTAGATCCAGACTACGGCGATGGTATAATCTTATTTAATACTAGAAACTTTCCTAAAAAAGTTTTTTATGTTTATATCTAAATGACACCTTCACACCTCACACCACACACTCTCTCATGCACATGGACACATACACACACACACAAAGCACGCAAACTTACATTAGAGCTAAGTCGATCACGATTGATCAAATCACTCTGATTCGATCACAACCCATGCGCGAGTGATCGGTTCACAGATCTCAAAAATATTCGATCGTATTTGACCCACCAACGCCTTACGTAATTGCGATAATGGTTCATCAAAAATAAACTTTATTAGCTTGAAATAACGTTGTTTTTTACACTAAAAAATATAATCAAATAAAGTTCGCTACGTAACTGTATTTGTCTCTTCCTTTCGAACGCAGGCAGATAATAGACAGGTACGGCGATCTCGCTCTCGCGAGTCACGCAACAGCTGTAGAAACCGGTTTGATCGGCTCGATTGCGCGGCTCGACATGACTTTCCCACCGAAGACCCGGGTCCCTGCGATCGGATCGTTTTGACTCGATCATCTTGCCAATGGGTTGCGATCGACCCGGGTTGCAACAAATGATTAACCGGTACAGCTCTAACCAACATACCCATACCCCCACAAATACATTTACTGAACATTCCATTATGACCATAGTCCGGAGGGAGGTATAGGTATGCCATCATACAGGTCTAGCCTAGTTTGGGTACCTATGTTTTCCATCCTGAATTGTATTATACCTAGTAAACCATGGTAATTTTTGTTTTGAAAATATTAAAGTTTGTTGCTGAATAAATAAATGATTATCTAAATTATCTTATCTAAAAATCGTAAAAAAGTAATTTAAAATAACGGAAAGTTATCGGATCGGTGACAGTTATTTTCGGATATGATTTCGAATCCGAGAACGCTATTTTGTAACCAACCAGCCTTTGAATCCGCAACGGAAAGGTATTCGAGCTTTCTGGTCAACCACACTAATATTATACTTAATGCTAAAGTTTGGATGTTGGTTTGTTTGTTACTCAATCAGGTCGTAACGGCTGTATCAATTTCGATGAAGTTTGGTATGTACGTAGATTATAACCTGAATTAGAAAGAAAGAAAGAAAGAAAATACATTTATTTGCAGACATAACAAAACAAAGACATACATACACAGTAACAAAAATAACACAACAGTAGGAGTAGCAATATAACAAACACAAATAGAAAACATAAAATATACATAGGCAGTTAGTACGTCCAAGTTATGAGCGTCCGCAAACTAGGATCCGGCTCAGCATTATGCGCCACGCACTAGTAAATACGAGTACGCAGCGTGCTGATCTTCCGCCGGCTCCTACATTCAGTACTGGATAATCCGATTTTATTAAAAATAAAATTATATAAACTAAAGAATTTGAAATATCAAGGATATTGAACTTATATGTATGTATGTTGGCAAGTCGTAGTATTAACACATAGGCTACTTTTTGTTGACAAACAACGAGTGCGAAGCCGCTGGCAGAAGCCAATCCGAAATAGTTTTAAATTTGCGTTTGAATGGATTCCAAATTTCAATACGACAAAAATTGTCGGACAGATCCGTTAGCCTTCCGACGTTTTAAAATAGGCCCGCTGGAGATGGATTAAGCATATGACCTACCTGATTTGAAGTGGTAACCATCACCTATAGAAAAGTATTGCCTCGTGGGTCAAGCACCTTAGAAACTTGCTTTACTATGCAGTGCCCTGCGTTCATCAACTTGAAGCATACAGGTGAAAAGCCTGTAATTTCATCATACCCTTCATATCGTAACACAGCAATGCTGCTTAGCGGCAGAAATAGGTATGGTGTTACTACTTCCCCGGACGATCCCTTTCACATTACACAAGTAATTCTATTACTCGTAAAATAGTCGAATTTTCAAAATTGAATCACACAAATTGTATAAATGCAGAAGTTTGATTGTTACTCAATTGCGCACGTCGAAACCGGTTGAAACCATTTCGATAAAATTTGGTCCGATTTCGATGAATGAGGTGTCAATCGATTCGTTATTAAGGTCCGAGTGGCATAGGATATATTTTTACCCAACTACGGCAAAGGCAAAAATAATGGTTATGTTTTTAACAGTGTAATGGGTGTACCTATGTTCCACCGTAGCGCCTAAACTACTCATCTGATTTTGATGAAAGAGGTGTCAATCGATTCGTTATTAAGGTCCGAGTGGCATAGGATATATTTTTACCCAACTACGGCAAAGGCAAAAAGAATGGTTATGTTTTTAACAGTGTAATGGGTGTACCTATGTTCCACCGTAGCGCCTAAACTACTCATCTGATTTTGATGAATGAGGCGTCACTTGATTCGTGATTATGCTCCGGGTGACATAGGTATTACGTAGTGAGACTCGGTTTTTAAACTTATTATAGTTTGTTGATAATACATAAATAATTTTGACACATCGCTATCTAGCCACAATCTAAGCAGAGCTTATACTAAAAAAGTCACTTATCAATATGAATTAGACAATATACCTTTGGAACGCAAAAACGCAACACGAGACCTTGGAGTAATCTTTGACTCAAAAATGTTAATGTCTGATCAAGTCGCGGCAGTGGTTGCAAAAGCTTACAGAAATCTAGGGTTTGTCTTACGTGTTAGTCGGCATTTCTCCGACGCTGAATGTATTAAAGTACTTTACTATTCTTATGTCCGTAGCGTCTTGGAATACTGTTGCACTATGTGGAACCCACAATACATAATATATGAGCAAGATATTGAGCGCATTCAATCCAAATTCATTAAAACGTTAAACTATCGCACCCATTGTAATAGAAGCAGGACTTACGAGGAATCGTGTAGGTTTCATAAACTCATGCCGTTAAAGGATCGGCGCTCTTTGCTGCAGATGTTGTTTTTACACGACGTTTGCAGTAATAGAATTGATAGCACCGAATTGGCGTCTCTTGTTTTTCAATTCAAAACGCCTTTTAAACGTACGAGACACACAACCCTCTTTCATGTTCCTTTCAGTCGTACCAACTATGCCCAAAACTCTGTCATCTGTCGCACGCTAGATAACTACAACAAGGATTTTTCGTCAATAGACATCTTCTCTAATAGCAAAGCATCTTTTAAGAAACAAATTATATTTGTTCTTAGTCATATATAGCGCGTTCTATAAAATATTCAGAAATTCACTCAACACACACTACACTCTCTCCCTCACCCTCAAGTACACACATTTACACAGCATCCCTACCTCTCTTTTGTTATTCAAATGCGTACCTACTAAATTACTAAAATCCTTGAAAATTTAATTAATATACTATGTTTTTTAATCTTTTTCTCGTAAGTGACTAATTTCATAAAAGTTAAGTCTATAAGTTGAGAATCTGTTATTGGCATTAAGCATTAGTTATAAGGATTGTTTACATTGTTAACAAGTGCTGTTGATTCTGTAATGAATAATAAAAAAAAACAAAAAAAAACTACGGGAACCAGATAACTGACACTACGCCATGGAGGTCGTCATCTGTTTAATAGCAGGCCTTGGTTCCAGGACTTTGGTCTTTCCGCACATCAAAATGCAATCCTGGGGAACCGCTGCCGAGTGCTCGCGCCATCAGCGCGGCAATGATACCAGACGGAGACTATCCTAACGATAAATGCAATCTGGTGTTTATGGAACTGGGTCAGTTCTTTGCCCATGATCTGACGTCTGCTGCCATTGTTACCGCTGGTGAGTCCTATTCCTTTTACAAGATTAGGATTACGGTCAAGTATAAAGAATATAGCGTGCTCATATATTTGTTGAGTATTTTTTTTCATATTTATTTGTGGGGAAACAGGCTTACGGCCCACCCGATGGTAAGCGGTCACCGTCGCCTATTGACACCGGCAGCACTCGGGACATTGTTGCCCGATGTGTTCCTAACCTCTTTATGTTTTTCTTAAAGCGTACAATGCGCGTAGCCAAAGATGAGACTTGACGGATCACGTGGTCATACTTGTGCAGTAGATAGTTCTCAGGCCATTTTGGCGGTATGCGAGGCAAGCAGGGAGGAACGGCTAGGTATGGCGTGCGCGCATGCGTATTCAGTGCGTCGTTCCCCGCAACCCGCGCACACGCCTGTATCTGCGCAAAATCCCCTCTACTAGCATCTGACAGGTGTCATCTCTGGTTGCGCGCATTATACCATTTGTTTTATACTCCATGGATAGGGTATGCAACAAGCTTATGGTGCACCTGATGTTAAGTGGTAGCCATCGCCTGTAACAGAGAACTGCCTCGTAGGTCACGCACCTTAGAAATGTGCTTTACGATGCTCTTCCCTGCGTCCATTCAACTTGAGGCATACAGGTGTAAAGCCTCATGTGCCTGTAATTTCACCGGCAACGGCTTCAAACCGAAACACAGCAATGCTGCTTGGCGGCAGAAATAATGTCGTAGCCTAACGGGTAAATCTCAGGTGGTAGCTCATTGTGAATGGTTGTCAAGCATTTGACCATTTCCTCATGTGATGGTAAGCGATGGTATGGTCAAATTACATTTGAATACTCCTAGATAATAATAGGAAATCTATGGGCAGGCTTATTTTCAGTGGACTTCCCATGGCTGATATGATGATGATGATGAAAATGGCAATTAAATAACCAGCCTATTGTTTTTTGGCTGATTTTTTCATCGCGTAGGAACGAGGGCGGTAAATTTGATATTTTGAAATGGCCCTTGTGATTTTAAGAAACAAATTGTTATTGATTTTGACTTTGAAAATAAACCCTCATTTCGCTTCTTTTATTATTTCAAATAAAATCCACAGCTCTTAGTTTAATAAAGTTGTAACTTATAATAAAATTTACAGCCGATAAAGGATTTACATTTTATAATTTAAATACTTGTAGATTAACGGATCACTTATCGCACTAAATTGCTCCATGACTTTAAGATGAATATAACTAATAAACGATCTTAAGATGAATATAACTTCTCTTAGAAAACGGCAGTTCCATATCCTGCTGCTCCAAATCAGGAGGCGACCTTCCTCCAGAGCAGCTGCACTGGGCTTGCGCGCCGATCCCCGTGGCATGTGATGACAAGTTCTACTCCACCTTCAATATCACCTGCATGAACTTTGTGAGGGCTCAGCCGGCGCCGTCTCCTGACTGCAGCTGTAGATATGTTAACCCGGTAATGTTTATTTTATATACCATTAAGGTAGCCAACAAGCATAAGTCCCATCTGATGGTAAGCGGTTACCGTAGCCTATGGACGTTTGTAACAGCGAAGGTATCACTCGCGTGTGGACGACCCTTTAAAAATTTGAATACGCCCTTTTTGAAGAATACCTGTAGTTACCGAAGTGTTCGCAGGAGGGAATTCCTCTGGAACCTCACGGTGCGCGACCACAAGGTGTTAAACCAAGGTGTTAATAATAGACCAGCAAGTCTTTGGGGGCTCTTTTAAGCTATCGGGTTAAAAACTTATGTTTTTGTTGGATTCGAAACGCTATATTATAAACTATTAATCTTTGAATACGTGTCGGAACGATATCCGAGTTTTATGGCCAATCCAAAAAGTTTTAAAATAGCGTCTTGGATTCCTAATCCAATCTCACGTAATCTGAAGTTTTCGACAGCATTCCGTTTTAAAATAGCCCTTCAAAAAAAGGCTCTCAATTCACAGGAATATTTATTATGCATATTCTTCGATAGGTCAAAATCTGATAATTTTAGAGATCCGTTCCGATTTCTATAGATTTTTTATAGTTCTGTTAAAAATGGGGTGTGCCTGTATCATGGACACGGCCGTGTGTTGTGCGTAACAGGTAATATTTTCTATACAATATATAAAATACGCAATTTTATGAATACAATCATGTTTGAACACTAAGAAGTCCTTCGGGTCATACTAAATGGAAATCTCGAAACGCAGCAAAATGACCTCACAATGGCGGCGCTTCCACCTCCACCGCGTGCGATGCATCACAGTCCTCTCTTAGGGCAACCTCATACTGATGTCAGCATAAAACAGTAATGAAGTTCTGTACGTTACGAAGGTCATTAAAATAACGCACAGCACTTGGACGCCGTTAGATTCGTACAGATAAGAAGAAAAAAGTTTTATGAAAAACCTTTGCAAGAAGAATAACAATGTCATACAAAATGGTTGACCTAAAGCATAGTGGTCAATGTAAAACTGGTGGTATGTTAATACCTTTTTTAATGAATTGACAGATGAATGGCGCAACACACTTTCTCGACCTATCCCAGTTTTACGGAGGCACCGAGGAGACACAGAATGAATTGCGAGGTCCTAGAGGCCTAATGAAGATCTTCGATAACTTTGGAAGAGTCCTGCCGCCGAAGACCAATAGACCTGAGTGCCTGATCTCTGGGGAACAGAGTGCTTGCTTCAATTCAGGTACCTACCTTCTTCTAAACTGATACTAAATGTCTATACTAAATAATATTACTTAAGCTTAGAATCAAAGAGCATTACCTGTCCTTGTAAACTTTTAGGTTATTAAGTATAAGTAGGTATATTATTTATATTTTGTATAATTTATTATGTTTATCTATAATGTAGGTAAGACGAAAGTCTTCAATCAGTGTGTGGCTTAAGACGAAAGTCTTCAATCAGTGTGTGTTTCAACCAGTGATGGATGACATATGGAAACGAGACGTGGTCCTTCACTATTGGCCTTATGAATAAGCTTAGAGTCGCTCAACGAGCTATGGAGAGGGCTATGCTCGGGGTTTCTCTACGGGATCGAATCAGAAATGAGGAGATACATAGGAGAACTCAAGTCACCGACATAGCCCGACGGATTAGCACGTTGAAGTGGCAATGGGCAGGCCATATAGCGCGCAGAACAGATGGCCGATGGGGCCGGAAAGTTCTCGAATGGAGGCCACGGACCGAAAAGCGCAGCGTAGGACGTCCACCTACAAGATGGGCAGACGACTTGGTAAGAACCGCAGGTCGGCGTTGGATGCAGGCCGCTTCCAACCGCAGTTACTGGAGATCAATGAGGGAGGCCTTAGTCCACCAGTGGACGTCCTATGGCTGATATGATGATGATGATAATGTAGGTATAGTATAAAAGTATTATTTTTTTAAATATGGTTAAGTGTTGTATTTATTATAGTAATATATATGTATATATATATATTAGTAACTTACTTCAATGTCCTTCTCTGTGCACGTACCCACCACTATCATCAATCTATCAATATATCTCTATCTTTAAAGGTTTGCTGGAAGAAAACTCTTATTAGGGTTAAGCTCGCCTTTGTACATGCCCATTTTGTAAGCTATTTTTGTCTGTAAATCTATTTGTGTACAATAAAGAATTAAAGAATTATAAATTGGAAAGTACTCGTAACTCTGTCTCTCGGTCTGTTTGTTACTTTTGCATTACTAGACGGCTGGACCAATTTCTATGAAATTTTATATAGCGATAGATTATAACCAGGATTGGAAAATAGGCTACTTTTTATCCGACTGCGCAGGAGGAGGGTAATGTTTTTATTGACAAACCACGCGTGCGAAGTCGTGGGCTGGTCCCAGTTCGTGGGATATAATACTATATCAACCATTTTTGAAGTAAAACTTCTTTACGCGAATCCGTTACGAAAAGTGCGAATGGAAGTTGAAAGGGAGATATAACTAGAAAGAGAGAGAGAGAGAGAGTTACGTTTCGTATATGTTTTAAACGTTAATGTGCGAGTGCGAGTTGCGTCTGTCCAGAATGAACATAGACTGACTGATCGACCTACAGACGTGTGGACAATTTTGTAATTGAACAATTTACAAATTAATATTTTGAAAAAGAAGTTTTACTTCAGTCGTGTGGTCTAAAGCACACTCATTTTTTAATAGTTCATAAGAGCGCCCTTGATACTTTATACGAACGAACGGATTCAATTATCTATTACCCCTACAGGCACAGCGGCCTGTTCGCACCCGGTTTGTATGTATGTGGATTTATTGTAATGAATTTGAACAAGCTATTTTACAAGAATACTAGCCATTAGCCCTACTCGTGTTTTCATTTAATGCCGTACATAACAAAACACGTAGTATATATAAGTAGAACAATTGCCATGCTAAGAAGAAGAAATGTCTCCATGTGTTGTAGGAGACCGCAAAGGCAACCAGAACCCCCCGCTCATATGCATTCACACGCTGTTCACGCGCGAACACAACCGGATAGCGACAGAGCTGGCGCGGCACAACCCTGGCTGCGATGAAGACGCCCTGTTCTACTCAACCAAACGGATCATGGTGGGGATGTACCAGAAAATATTCATCGACTATCTCGTTCTGCTTATCGGTGAGTATGATCCACAGTTCACCAGTTCAAGGCCTGATCCGGCTAAATTGATTTATTTTGCTGTATTAGATTATTTGTTGGCACGATTACCTCGGCTCGATAGAGATGGTTGGAAAAATCTGGGGGAGATCTTTATTCAGCAGTAGGAAGAGATAGATAAATTAAAAATTAACATTGTGTTATGATGATGAAAAAATATATTAGAGAAGTTTAATTGATCTCTGGAACCCTTTATTTTATTCTATTCCAGGTCCTAAATTAATGAAATTGTTTGACCTGGAACCAAGCGATGGCTACTCCACATCATATGATCCTGAAGTCAACCCGTCCATTATGACTGAGTTCGCAGGCGCAGCCTTCAGATTACATACTACCGTTAGTGGTCTGCTCAAGTAAGAGACACTCTATTTTTTTTTGGTGATAGTGAACGCTTGACCACTACCTCGCCCAATGGTAAGTGATGGTGTGATCGAAGATGGAGCACGCTTGCCTAGAAAGAATCTTTACACTCTCGAGATTAGGACTTCTGATATAACAGGGGCTCAATTCTGCTTATCACACTAATAATATAAATGCGAAAGTTTGAATGGTTGTTTATTCATTTATTTGTTTGTTTGTTTGTTACTCAAACACGTCGTAACGGCAGAACTGATTTCGATGAAATTTGGTATGTACGTAAACTATTCAAAACAAAATAGGGCCCCCTTGAAATATTTCGATATTTTGCCCGACACATTTTTTTTGCGAGTTGTTGGCATACTGATGTATGGAAATGTTAAGTAGGCATATTTATTGATCATAAATTAACAATTAAACGCCAAGTTTAGGGTAGTTCTTAAGTGGGTAGACAAGAAACAAAATCTTACGATATACCGCAGAATCTGTGAGTGCCATTACATTGTTGCTCAGTGGGGTTTGTTGTGTCTAACGAAGAAGTTATCGTAACCTTACCTTTAATTATCGATTAAGTTACTGTTTGCATAAACAATGCCTGGTTTTCGACATCACATGGACACGGAATCCGCGACTAGAGCCATTGTTTTGCTTCAGCAGGGAAATTCGCAAAGATCGGTAGCTTCAAGCTTAGGTGTGTCAAGACGAGCTATTCGAAATGTGTGGGAACGCTTTCAAGAGACAGGTAGTGTGAGTAGGAGGCGCGGTTCAGGTAGAACCCGAGCGACAACCTACCAAGAAGACCGATACATCTGACTCTCTGCACGTCGCGAGCTAACTGTAACTGCACGCATATTGAGAAACCGCTTACGTGACGCCACTGGAACGCAAGTGAGTGACCAAACTGTTAGCAACAGACTTCATGAAGACCAACAATGCTCCAGAATGCCAGTTGTTCGGCTCAAATTGACCAGAGCCCACCGTGCAGCGCAATTAAGGTTTGCACGCGATCACCTTGAATGGACCATGAATAATTGGAGGACAGTGCTTTTTACAGATGAATCTAAAGTAAAGTTTTTTAATGATGACAGACGCGTACGAGTTTGGCGACGACCTGGAGAACGTTTTACAGAACCATGTGTTCGTGAAACTGACCGCTTTGGTGGACCCAGTATTATGGTATGGGGTGGGATTAGCATAATGGGCAAAACCGAGCTAGTGATTTTGGATGAGGGCAATGTAACGGCCGCCAGCTATGTTCAGCATGTCATCCGACCTCATGTGATCCCATATTCACAGCGAGTAGGCCCTAACTTTATTCTGATGCAAGACAACGCTCGCCCTCATACTGCCAGAGTGACCCAAAGTGCAATCTCCGAAGCTGGTATCGCAGTTCTACCCTGGCCTGCCTTGAGTCCGAATCCGATCGAGCATATCTGGGACCAGTTGAAAAGAAGCCTTAAAGACAACCACACTGAAATTCATAGCCGACAGGAGTTGATAACTGCTTTAAAAGTGTGTTGGGAGCAAATTTCAGATGAAAACGTCATCCACCTTATATAGAGTGTTCCAAACCGACTCAAAGAGTGTGTGCGCAATAGGGGAGAACCTCGGCGTTACTATTGAAGCAACCCTAAGAACATGTTTAAAAAAAATGTGCTCGTGTCTTCAACGTGTTGTTTTGGAAAACCGTGTAATTTTAAGTTAATGTGTAAAACGTGCATTTTTCGACGATTTTTTTAGCAAAAATAAGGCATTGTCATGTTTTTTTAATGATTCTGAATGTGTTTCTAAAATTAAACTTGAAATAAATTGTACGTATTTTTTTTTATTTTCATTTAAATCATATTTTATTGGGTGGGCCCTATTTTGTTTTGAGTAGTTTAGATTATAACCTGGATTAACACACATACTTTTTATCCCGGGGAGTAGTAGGGAGTTTAGCTGTATTTCTAGGTTACATCTTGCGACGATAAGTACCATTATTATAGTGAAGCGATTGGTTTAGTAAAATTGGAGTCCTGATCTTGTACAATTGTCCCTGGGGCAAGATGCTGTTAAACATTATTACCAAGATTGTAAGTAGGTAAATTAATGTTAAATATAAATATTATTATTCATAAAGGTATGTTAATGTTAATTTTAAGGTGCATGTTGTGTTCATCTATAAATGAAATGACACATTAGGTACGTGTTATTTCATAGCCAACACCTAGTAAATAAGCACTCGTGTAAAAGTATTTTTCAAACTTTCGCGATCACTGTACATAATTATTGATTAAAACGGGTATTTATCGCGTATGTACCTTGTTTATTTGTTGACATATTATGTAACCCGAGACCATGACTGTTGCAACACAGTCGTTGTTCGTCTCTCGTCTCGACACTATCGCTAAAGATCTCGACATTAATTCTCTTAATTCTCATTTTTCGTCGTCTTCCAACATAAACTTGTATGACAAACATAACACTCTATCTTATCTTTCTTCTTTGCCAACTCCTAATTATCCACCTTACGTCTTTAGTCAATTCACTGCAAGTGATGTTAGGAAGAGCATCCTATCCATCACATCCAGCGCTGTGGGAGGTGACAACATAGGTCGGAATATGTTTATTCCTATCATTGATGAAGTACTTCCTATGATTTGTCACCTACTCAATTTCTCCGCTTCCTCTCGCTCCGTTCCTACGATTTGGAAGGAGGCACACATAATTCCTCTTCCTAAAAAGTCTAAGCCCTCTTCTTTTACCGATTACCGTCCTATCTCCATTCTCCCATTCCTATCCAAAGTCCTTGAACAACTGATCCACAATCAGCTTAGCTTCTTCCTTGTTCAACAAAACTTGCTTAATCCTCTCCAGTCCGGTTTCCGACCCGGTCCATAGTACGGTTACTGCTCTTGTGAAAATCACTGATGACATAAGACTGGGTATGGAAAACGGACAACTCACCATCCTTACTTTATTAGATTGCAGCAATGCTTTCAACACTGTTGATTTCGATATCCTCCTTGGTTTACTCTCTATTAACATATCTCCTTCGGTGATTGACTGGTTTCGCAGTTATCTGCACGGGCGCCGGCAGCGGATTCGCGTTGATGAATCTTTTTCATCTTGGTGCTCCACATCAGCCGGTTCTCCCACAGGATGGCGTTTTATCTCCTCTTCTATTTGCGCTTTTTATAAATTCTATATCACATCAACTTACTTCTTCCTACCATCTCTATGCAGACGATCTACAAATTTATACATCAGCTCCACTTAATGACCTGGTTATATAATATAAGTGCAATCCATCACACGAACATTGACCTTAGCCGTATTGAGGACTGGAGTAAGGCCTACGGTCTTAAAGTGAATCCCACAAAAACCCAAGTCGCTATAGTAGGTAGTTCTCGTACTCTTTCAAAAATTGACTGGTCAACTCTCCCTCGCATAGAATTTAACGGTGTCACTGTTTTGCCTAGTAAACACGTTAAGAACTTGGGGATATTAATAGACAGTTCCATGTCTTGAGGTCCTCAGTTGGAAGCTGTGAGTCGGAAGATGTATGCATCGGCTGGCTCACTCAGAAGACTGCGGAACTTCTTACCTACCGCTACTAAAACTGCGCTTGCACAATCTCTCCTTCTCCCTGTCCTTGACTATGCTGATGCTAGTTAACTTGACCTCACGGAGTACCAGCTTAACAAGCTTGAGCGACTTCAAAATTTCTGCATTAGATTCATTTTTGGACTCCGCAAGTTCGATCATATCTGTGAATTTCGTCTTAAGCTCAAGTGGCTCCCAATTCGCCTTCGCCGGAATGCTCATATCCTTTCTCTGCTATACAACATACTCCATAATCCCTTAACCCCCGCCTATTTGAAGGAGCGATTTGAGTTCTTTTATTCTTCCCATCCCCTCCAACTCCGGTCGTCTGAAAATCTATTGCTAAAAACGCCAGTATACTAGCTTCTATGACAGTTCTTTTACCGTCCGAGCAGTACGTCTATGGAATGCTTTACCAATAACAATACGGCAAGCCTCATCCTTAGCCATATTTTAATCTAGGGTAAAAAGTTTATATTTATCAGAAACGTCATAGTATCGCACATAAATTAATGTATATTTATCGTATTTATCTAATGTATGTATTATAAATATTATATATATCATAACTTTATATATTATATTTAGGTATGTAATTTAATAATTTATTTATGACTAGTCAAAACCGTTTATGGCGACATCGTTTAGAACAAAATACCGGTTAAATTGACCAAAATCAAAGGTCCTGGCTGAATGTTATATGACCGCCTTATCGAAAACATTGGTTTTTACGACATTGTTTACTACGACATACCGCATTAAGCGACCACATTTGGTTAATGTTTTCGGAGAATTATATCTGTAGAACGACCGGCTCAGCTGTATTGTAAACAATTTGAATAGGTAACTGTATCCACATCTGGCACAGTATAATAGTCAATGGCTATTATCGTAAAAGTAAACAAAGTTTAGGGTCTTTTTAATTCTAAGAAACAAAGCACATGCATGCCGTAGCCTCAAAGCCCGTTCGTCATATCTCTTAAGTCAGTTTGTAGTACTTATCTTTACACAAGACGTACCAAAACATATTGTTGAGTTAACTGTGAAAATTGATGCCATCTTGATGATATCAGAAGCATGGGAAAAAGTTTCACAAAAAACTAAAGCTAACTGCTTTGGGCATGCAGGTTTTAAAGATCTTACAAGTCTTATAACAAGAACCTCAGATGATGTGATTGACGATGATGAAGAGGACAATATTTCTTTGGCTCAATTAGCCAAAAATTTACGACCTGCTTTATCTACTACTGAAACAGACGAGCTCATTGATGTAGATCAGTCTATTGCAATTTGTGCACCAGCTACGGAGGATGATATTGTACGTGAAGTTCAAGAGGAAAATGAAAATGAACAGGAAGACTCGGAAGAACAATTTACAGTGCCAACTTTGATTGACGGTCTCAATGCTGTTAGTGTATTACGAAAGATTATTCTTTTTAATGAAGAGTTCCACATGCAGGGAAATTGTGACGATACGCTGATTAAAATCCAACGTGAATTACAAAATGTGTATGCACGACAGAAGTGTTTCAAACAAACTAAAATTACAGATTTTATGCATACAAAAATGATGGAAAAATGATGTTGTTCTTTTATATTATACGTTTGTATTCAAGTAAACAAAATGCGGTTTAGTTTCCTACTTGAATATACATATTATCTTTCCTATTAATACCTGTCACCGGTTGTTACAACTATCGGTTTTTACGACTCAATATGAGTAGTCCCTTCGAAGTCGTTATAACAGATTTTGACTGTATTTATATTTTATTCAGTTATAAGTTGCACTCCCTTCATTCATAACTTAAGTGCACCCCCGACCATCTTTGACATTACTATATCCTCTCCATTCTAAGGTTGTCTGGAAGAAATCGCTTCAAAGCGATAATACCGCCCATTGTACTATTTTGCTTTGTGTTTTCTATTTAGTATGTAATTTCTATTTTTTAATGTGTACAATAAAGTGTTTTCATTCATTCATTCATTCAACTCGAAGCGTCGGGACAACAAATAAACAAGGTACATACGCGATAAATACCCGTTTTAATCAATAATTGTGCACTCTTGTAAATTTTGTTGATGAGCCTAATAAATAAATAAAATTGTGCCCTAAAAAAAAGCTACCAAACATGCAATAGACGTGGCCAGATTTTTAATATAATTGTGAAATTTTTAGCCGCCGTTGCAATAAGAGGTGAGTTATTAGTTTGATGTCTGTTTATCTGTCTGTGCCATTGTAACTCCCAAACGGATGGATCGATTTGACGGTGTTTTTGGGGTTCCGTACCTCAAAAGGTAAAAAAAGAACCCTTATAAGATCACTCTCTTGTCCGTGTGTCACCACCGATTTTCTCAGGAACGGGTAGACCTAGAAAGTTGAAATTTATACTAGATACTGAGGTCCATAGTCCCTTAGGTGTATAAAAATCAAGGTTCTGAGTCAACAAGATATGGGCAAATTTATATTTTCGCGAAAACTTGTAAGTACACAAATTTATCTTAATTTTCAACTTTTTTTAGTTTTCGGAATTTTTCCTTTACTTGTGCTTAACCAAAATTGACAATTCTAGGTCAACCGGAAGTACCCTATAGGTTTTGGATCGAAGACCTATATGGTAGTTCTGTTGAGCTAGAATCACGAAATTTGCCAAAAAGCAAGGTACAGCACAAATACAGGAAAAAATCCAAAAAAAAGTTGAAAATTAAAGGGTGTCCTCATACATACATAGTTGACGCCAATTAAGATAGTCCTCTGAGTTGTATGGGCGCTCATACAATTCTGCTTAGTTTGGGGCTAGATAGCGCTGTGTCCAGCAATATTTATTTATATATTTACCTTGTGTTTGTATGAGTTTATTGTACACTTGTTTATGCAAAGCGGCCTGCACCTAACGGATCCCAGCACCCCCTTTATCAGGTCGTCTTTTCGTGTCGTGGGGGGGCGTCCTACACTGCGCTTCCTGTGCGTGCTCTCCACTCCACTCTAGCAACCAGCCAAGGGCTGTCAAAACTGCATTACAACATAATTGAAAATATTTTTTTAGTGTTATAAGCCCAAAGAATAAGAAAATATTGGAAGAAATCCGTCTGGCGGAAGTGTTTTTCGAACCGAAAAGGATGATCAGAAGAGATTTTTACAATGAGCTGTTATTTGGAATGACTACGCAGCCAATGGAGAACTTCGACCCTGTTATTACCGAAGAGGTAAGATTTTAGCCATATTCAGTACTAGCTGCCGGCCGCGACTTTGCACGTGTGGTATGTCATTAAAAACATTACCCTCCTTCTGCGCAGTCAGGTAAAAAGTAGCTTATATCTTCCGGTCGTAATCTATTTTTGTACCAAATTTAATCAAAATCGGTCGAGCCGTTTTGTCGTGAAAACGTAACACACAGACAGAGAGACAGATTTATTCGTACTTTCGAATTTTTATTAGAGTAGGTATGAATATTGACACCACAACCGCTTCAGAATCTTCTTTCATTCAGAAGTAACAATTTCCAACATAACATTTTTAAAATTAGTATATCCATCAAACCAAAACACTAAAAAAAAAAAATTAAAATAAAATTCTAAATACCTACTTCAAACTTGAAAAGTACCTTTTTTGTGTCAAGAGTTCACAAAACATTATTATTGCTTCAACAGGTCTTAAATAATATCAGTAAGCTTGCATTTTTAAATGTCCTCTATTTCTGTATATGTTTTAAGTATATTTTCTTGTCTTTATTAAGGAATGAACAATTTTTTATCTTATCATTGTGTTGACTCCAGCTGACCAATTTATTGTTCCGCGGGAATAAACCGCACGGCCTAGACATGGTTGCCTTGAACGTCCAACGTGGCCGCGACTTGGGTCTCAGATGTTTCAATGATTACCGCCAGCTCTGCGGCCTGGAACGTCTCACAATCGACGATTTCTCAAAAAAAGTACGTATCCATCCTTATAATACCTATGTGCATTGTTCTACCTACTTACTCGTAACTACACATAAGTTAATCGTTTTTTAAAATTCTGCTTTTGTATTTTGTTGGTTGTTGTATTTATTTTGTTTTTATATTGTTCGTCCAAAACAGGTAAACAAACAATATAATTAAGATCTTTGTGTACAACAAAGCTTTGAGCAGCGACAGCAATAGCAATATCAAGCGACGATGATATTGCTATCTCGTTCGCTCTCGCAGCCCTTACGGGAGCCTTTAGTGATGCGCCGAGTCCCTATCGATAACACTAATTACCAGTAATTGTATTGAAAAGGAAACATGTTACTTATACATGTTTATTCTTTATTATTTTCACTGACTTGGTTTGTTCTAGTAACGCAATACTTTTAGAAACGGAGGAGGACGCTGCCACTGCTACTCAGGTTTTTTTTATGTACGACACACATCCCCTGTATCGTATTAACTAATTTTAGGTAGTTTTAATACCGGTAGTTTGAATCCATCAATCGATACATTTCCAATCAACAACTTTTTTCGTAAATCGGCGGCGTCTTTGCATCAATACTGCTTTGTCAGTATAACAGGTAACAACTACATTATGAATGAATATGATTTGACCACCTATATCATACAAGCCGTTTTATTGATATTTTATGACTGTATATTAAGGCGGGCTTGTTTCGGAACTTTAGGTATTTTACGCTACCTCAGGCCCCGCCAATGTAAACGTATCTGCACTGCACTAATTTGAAACGCGGGGGAATTTTTTGAGACAAACGGCGTGCGTCCGACCTCGAAGACGTCTCGACGGGCACTGGCCGCCCGGCGCGAGCGCCCGAACGAGTAGATTTTGATAGTTTTCTTTCACAGAGATTAATATTAACTGAATGACATATTGTTTTTTCAAAATTCTTTAGTTAATAATAAGCTCTATATTTTGGTATAAATTTGACATGATTTCAAGAAGAAAGCTCTTAGTATATGTGTATGTTCAATTTTAATATAATATGTTTTTTGTGCATATTTTAGATTTCAGTAGAGATACAGTTGTTAAAAAAAACCTAAAAGTCAAGTCCCTTCAAGCCTTAATTGAAAATTTTCTATAATAATGAATTTGAATAAAATTTATTTACAACAATAGCTCTACCCGTGTTTTTATTTATTGTCGTACATAACAAAACACGTAGTACACAGAGTTGCTGTGTTGGTTAACTGGAACATTCTATAAATATTTCAGTCACAAAAACGCATAGCCTCAGTATACGCCTGCGCAGATGACATAGACCTCTGGATAGGAGGACTGTTGGAACAGCCTTGCGATGATGCTATATTGGGCTGTGTCTTTGGGCACATCGTCGGTGAACAGATTTCCAAGTTGAAGAGAGGGGACAAGTACTACTTTGAGAATGGATGTGATGTAAACCGCTTAGCGTTCAATAATAGTAAGTCACTGTAAATCTACTGATTACTTTACTTAGCTTAACTGAGGGATGCGTTATGAACTTTTGATAGTGTATGTCCACGAAACAATCTTTTTTATTTGTGATATCCAGGCGCTTGACCACTACCTCACTTGAATTGGATAGACATAGATTATTGTTACACCAAATAAAATTTTACGATCCCATACATTTTTGTATGGTTTGATTGTGAGGCCTGACGCCCGCGCCGCCTAGCGTCTGAGCGATTACAAACCTTTAAAAGTATTACACGGTGGTACAATGGGTGGCCTAATAGTTAGAAGCAATCTATTTCAAGCAACCTTAGAACAGACTCAATTGAAAATACCGTGCGTACCTACGTTGGATACGTAGTACCAAAAAATATTGATAATTGGTTTGTTGCAGAAGAACTACCAGAAATAAGGAAGGCCAGCATCTCCCGTATGATTTGCGACAACTCAGATGGCCTTATTAAGTCGATGCCACTGAACGGCTTCCTCAGAAGGGACCTTCCTGGGTAAGCTTGTATTTTTAACCCCCAACGCTAAAAGAGCGGTGTTATAAGGTTGACCCCTATGTTTTTCTGTGTGTCCGTCTGTGGCATGCTGTCAAACAACAAAAGACTTAGCGCAGAGGGCGAATAACCGGCTGAGACGCAAGAGGTCGCGGGTTCGATTCCCGCCGCGGAACGAATGTTTGCATGATCTACAGATATTTGTTCCAGGTCTGGATGTTTTTTTTATAAGTATGTACATATTTACAAAAAAAAAGTATATAAGTATTCTATCAGTTATCTGGTTCCCATAGTACAAGCTCTGCTTAGTTTTGGGGCTAGATAGCGCTCGCTGTGTGAAATGTCCAGCAATATTTTGTATTATTTTACTTATAAAACCTTCGTGATTGATTTCAATCATTATTATAAATACGAGATTTATCACGTACCGTCTTATCGGTGTTTTGACCGACAATGTTTCGGTTCAATATAAAATACCGACAAAGTTTCGGTTCCGAATAACGTCTCGCACTGCGAAGCGAGACGTTATTCGGAGCGGATCGCACTCACCCTGATGAAGGTTCACGAATTGAACCGAAACATTGTCAGTCGAAACACCGGTAAGACGGTACGTGATAAATCCCGTGTTTTTAAAATAATAATATTTATTATTGTACAATATTTTTTTTGATAGATTTTTTTGATGATGAAACTATTTTAAATGGGATGGCTCTTAGCTATGTGTAATGAAGATTATATTTTTGGTGAAGGGTTTCGCCAAAAAATATTTCAGGGTTTCGGACTAAATTTGTAAAAACGGTACCCTTATGGTGCGACTTGACGTGAAATCTAGAACAATTACGAGATACCTAGTTATATAGTTTTTACGAAGTTCATATCAGGATTGTTTGCTGTAAAATTTGTGTGAGTAGTAGTAGGCAGATCTCCTTGTAAAAAGTTCGTCCCGAGAAGTACCTACTTCCACCGCAACCTAATAATTACTACTGTCAAGCAGCTCGAAGTGCTCATGTCAAGTTTAAAGTATTGTAATGATTGTAAAAAATTACAGTGTTTAAAATGAGACTATCCATACTAAACCAGTGATAACAAAGATCCAGCATTTATCTTAACTATAATCTTATAAAGAAGTTTTTTGAGTTTATTTGTTTGATTGGATTTAAGGCGTAATCTTAACTACTGATCCGATTTTGACAATTCTTTCACTAATAGAAAGCTACATTATCCTTGAGTGCAATAAGCTATATTTTATTATGATATAAATCCGCGTAAAAAAAACTAGTTTCCTAATAAAAATGTGTAATATTAGACTACAGTTTTAAATGTATTTTTACAGGAACACGCCAATTCGATGCGATGATCCATCCATACCTTCGATGGACCTGAGTGTATTCAAAATATTGTAGATTGTATAAAACGACTATTCTGTAATCTAATTAAGGTTTGTTATAAGTCGGAAGATTTAAAAACAATATTTTAATTTTTAAATTCTAAATTGTAATGTCGCTAGATAAAATAGATTTTTCGGTTTCTACTGTATATTTCTCATTAACATTACAAAGGCTTTGTTATGTAATAGCTATGTGTGGCAAATCAAAATAAAATCACACAGCATTCATATTTCTTTTCTATTTTCTTTTATCTATTTCTTCTTTATCATTTCAGATTCTATCACAAATTTTGTTGATTTCGAGTATTACTGTACGCTAAACATCTTTGATTTTAATTTCTCTATAATATTTGATTTCATTGCAAGAGAGATCAATTCTAAAGTTTGTGCATTTTAACACCTTTTGCAATAATATCAAATTTTGTTAGTAGTATCATTTCGTATATATATATATATAAGTTCAGAATTTGTAATGTTGCTTTATCATCTGTAGGTATCTTAAAATTGTACTTCGCAGGTTAGTGTAAAACATAGTTCTTCAGATGTTTTGATTTCTCTGATTTTGATTATTTTTGATTCCTGGATTCCCATTGGTGCCCGAACAATGGGAATCAAGGCATCACAGCAAACAACTACTGGACTGTGTTTTATACTAATAAAACTTTATTTTTATTTCATCGTAAATTTCCTGCTAGGTGATTTGTAATAACACGCTCTCCGAACTTATTACGTGGCTTTTTAATCAGTTTAACAATTTCATTGATTCAACTGACTTTCGTGGTGACTTCTGTTTTTATATTTCGTACTTTTATGCTGTTTGATTTTCTTATGATTTGGTTTGTATTAGAACCTGGTTCAATGATTTTTTCCAATAAAAAATCCAGGAATCGGGAGTTTTTTCGTGGTAATGCAATGTTAAAGAAATACACAGTATTTGCAAAAATGTTTGGTTTTGAGGATTGAAAAACTAAGGAACTGTATAATTTAAAATGTTTTTTAATTGATTGACTTTTTAATAAATGGGAAGAAAATAATCAAATCCCATTCTCCCTTTAGTAGTAAACGATTTTAATTTAATGATTCTAGATTTATGTACAGTTAAGTTAGTAATCTTCTGACAAAACAGAAATAAATAATAAATTGTCTACAGAATACTAAAATCACAGATGCAACGAGTTGCTATGAAAGTATCGCTATATGTTTTATCTAAAGACGCTGGTGTAAACAGGTAGGTATATCATTGTTTTGTTGTCAAACTAAGCTGAAACATATTAATATTAAGTACTTATGGTAGCTAAACGGCATTAAATACGAACTATATTATCTATGGAGCAATACAATAATATTAAAGAAGTAACATTTTGCTAATGATTTCAAATTCCAATACATTGTAGTTATTGCATGATCTTTATTTTCATTACATAATTTTTGTACATATTTATATAGTATGAACAATTATGTCAATATTTTTGTAATTTTGTTAAATAAATAGATGTTAATTTTGTAAGTGTAAAAAAATATGATTTTTTGATTGGATTATAACATTTTCTAAATATGTATAAGGTAAATAAAATAAATACATGGAACTTCCGAACTGCATGAATTTATATGTGTATTTGTATGAGTAATATTGTATGTAATCATTAAAGGTATAATTAATTAAATATTGTAATTGAAATGTTTGTTTTTAATTTTGAACTTCCGTGATTTATTTAAATAATTATTACGGGATATAGGTATAGGTATAGGATGTAGGGATATGATTATCATCACTCTTATATTGTAATTGAGAAAGTTTGTTTGTTTGTTTATTTATTTGTTTGTTACTCAATCACGTCGTAACGGCTTAACCGATTTTGATGAAATCTGGTATGAAGTTACGTAGATTATAACCTGGATTAATACATGGGCTACTTTGAATTGGCAAACCACGCGTGCGAAGCCGCGGGTGGAAGCTATTATTATAAATATGGTTGGGTATAAGATGTTGCGCACCTTGCTTTATTGTCTTAACAGATTGCAATTGTCCGCGTAGTCATTACTTTGATGAATGATATACCTATGGGCATTCTATAGAAATGACCGCTTAGCAATCCGTAGACATGCCTCTCTAGAAAAGTTTCTACTGATAGAAAAAATACATTGTAGTGTAGAATAGAAATATACAGTACAAATGGCTCTACACTAAAATGTCGTTTTACTGTATTTTTCTGTACAGAGAAACTTCTCTAGGGTGGATATGTTATCCTGGTAGTGCACTTCAAGTGTTCATTTCCTTATAATTACAACTTATTAGTTAGTGTTTTGTAATGATGTAGTTTCATAACGAAACTCCTTTCCTCATTATCTATGCATTTTATTTACCATCGATTCCTCTTTTCTACCTGTCACCTTTTCCTTAATACCTGAGGTTAGAGACAACAGCGCCCCTCTTCTGAAGTTTGCCTTCGAGTCGAGCGGACGCAGCTATGAGCAGATAATGATATCCGGAAACTCATCTAAACTCAATCTTGAAGTGATCAAAGTGCATCATCATCTGCATCATCATCTACATCATTGATTCCCAAAGTGGTCCAGGTGAACCCTCAGGAGTCCATGGGAGACTCGATGGGGTCTGCGTTGGCTTGATAAAAAAATGGGGGTTCACAATTCGTAAAGGGGTCTACGAAAACTATCTGATTTTGATAGTGAAGAACTAAAATGTTGGCTTGACTTTTATCAATGTAGGCAGATAATATTTTAAGAAGCTCAGCGACTGTTACTGGTAAAAACTTGCATATTACATATTCAGTACAACGTGCCGAGACTTGCAAAGCGACTAAAACTGTTAATTCGTGGCTGGAACTCAGCCGCGACGCAAATTTCCATAGTAAGATCTAATCTTCACATTTTTTGTCGACTGGGAATATGGTATAAATGTAGCTGCCGGGAGTCCACAGGAACCAGCAAAATTTTAAAAGTGGTCTTTTAGAAAAAAAAAGTTTGGGAACCTCATCTCTACATCAACTATTACTAAGTGCCCTCCGCCGAAATCATCAAATCAACTGGCTGGGAGCCGGAGAAAGTACTCTTCGCTACGTGTATCATCACCACGCACGGAAACCCCGTTTACCAAGATTTTTTCATTTTTTATTTATACAACTTATATGGCAAACGAGCATGCAGTCCACCATATGTTAAGTGGCTACTGCAGCCCATGGATATCCACATAGAATTCATAACAAGCTATTTTGTTTTCTTGATCTCTATGTGGATACGTTGCCATACTATAGGACTTAGTTGTTTTGCCTATGTGCCAGTAATTACAGGAACATACCATTACCATCTAACCGGAACACAGCTGCACAAGTACTGCTATTTGGCGGCAGATAAAGGTAAGGCGGTGGTGTCCACTTCCTCGAGCCCGTTCACAAAAGCTCTATCACCAGTAAAAGTATTTCCAAGTGTTTCCTTTTCTCTTTCCCACCCAACAAGCACAGATAATATAGGCAATTTTTGTTCCACTTAACGACCATAATGGACTTATAGTAACTTTAGAAATTAATTTCTTATAAAGTAGCTAATCTAATTGGCTGTGCAAACCGTGCTTGACAGGTGACACGCTCGTGTTTATTCTACAACTACCCGCTAAGCTGTGCCGTTACTTAGTTAAGCAATTAGTTTAACTTTCTAGCTTTTTTTTTAATTCTAAATCTAAGGTAGCTTTGGATTAAACTTTCACGTATAATTAAAAACATTTAACAATAAAATCGTAACAAAAGAACTCGAATCGGTCCCAGGCGTCTTTGAGTAATCGGAGAAAATAAGTAAAAAAAAAATGGCACTCCGGGAGTAACGACAGAAGTGAAAACTTGAATAAAAGCAGACTACACTACAGATACTTATATACAGAGGTGTCAGTAATCAAAAAGAATACAATACCTGCCAGTAGTCAGTGACAGGTGTCGGTAACAGTGTCGCGAGTTCAATGGTTTTTTCCCATCTCAAAAAATGTTCAACGCGCCTAAAGAAGTTTTCAATTCAATTATTTATGTTTTATTAAGAGTCATCAACATGGCATACACTGACAATATTTAGCGGTTACATGTACAGATGGTAAATCGTTAGTGCTACTTTGTTCTAGTTTTGTGTCTAACAGACGGCAAATAGAGCACTGATGTGCAAGATTTTAAAAAGACGTGGAAAGAAAACAGCTCGGACGAAATAATAAATATCAATATTAATATAACGTTCTGTACTTGCATTGGAATTGTCTAAACTAGGATCCAATTGCCAAGTCAGTCCGTTTGTGTGCCTTCAGCCATTTAACTCTTAGAATCATCATCAATATATGAGCCTAGGAAGTCTACTGCTAAATATCGGTCTCCCCCATAGATTGTCATCCGAACTCTTATGAATATTCGGATCTAATAGTGTAAAGCTGGAATTTTGGAATACATTTTTGGAAACAATCACTAATGTATCAAAAAAATATTTGGAATAACTTATACAATCCAAGATAAGCTGCTTTCCTGTTCAAAAAAATTACTTTTATAATAAAACTCGTCAAAAATCGTTTGCTCAACTTGACAATGCTAAATTTAAACGTGTATCTGGTTCTTTGAATCCACCGGTTATAAACAAAAAGCAAACGTAACTAAAGTGTATGGAATTGCGAGTGTTATGGTGTGTTCACATTAGGCTACTGGAAAGGACCAGACTATTAAAATCAAATTGAGTAATGAATGTCGGGCTCTGTATATTACATTATGTGCAAATACAATTTCTATCTAATATCAATTGATGTTAGTGCAAAAAAGCAAACGTAACTAAAGTGTATGGAATTGCGAGTGTTATGGTGTGTTCACATTAGGCTACTGGAAAGGACCAGACTATTAAAATCAAATTGAGTAATGAATGTCGGGCCCTGTATATTACATTATGTGCAAATACAATTTCTATCTAATATCAATTGATGTTAGTGCAAAAAAGCAAACGTAACTAAAGTGTATGGAATTGCGAGTGTTATGGTGTGTTCACATTAGGCTACTGGAAAGGACCAGACTATTAAAATCAAATTGAGTAATGAATGTCGGGCCCTGTATATTACATTATGTGCAAATACAATTTCTATTTAATATCAATTGATGTTAGTGCAAAAAAGCAAACTTAACTAAAGTGTATGGAATTGCGAGTGTTATGGTGTGTTCACATTAGGCTACTGGAAAGGACCAGACTATTAAAATTAAATTGAGTAATGAATGTCGGGCCCTGTATATTACATTATGTGCAAATACAATTTCTATCTAATATCAATTGATGTTAGTGCAAAAAAGCAAACGTAACTAAAGTGTATGGAATTGCGAGTGTTATGGTGTGTTCACATTAGGCTACTGGAAAGGACCAGACTATTAAAATCAAATTGAGTAATGAATGTCGGGCCCTGTATATTACATTATGTGCAAATACAATTTCTATCTAATATCAATTGATGTTAGTGCAAAAAAGCAAACGTAACTAAAGTGTATGGAATTGCGAGTGTTATGGTGTGTTCACATTAGGCTACTGGAAAGGACCAGACTATTAAAATCAAATTGAGTAATGAATGTCGGGCCCTGTATATTACATTATATGCAAATACAATTTCTATCTAATTTCAATTGATGTTAGTGCAAAAAAGCAAACGTAACTAAAGTGTATGGAATTGCGAGTGTTATGGTGTGTTCACATTAGGCTACTGGAAAGGACCAGAATATTAAAATCAAATTGAGTAATTAATGTCGGGCCCTGTATATTACATTATGTGCAAATACAATTTCTATCTAATATCAATTGATGTTAGTGCAAAAAAGCAAACGTAACTAAAGTGTATGGAATTGCGAGTGTTACGGTGTGTTCACATTAGGCTACTGGAAAGGACCTAACTATTAAAATCAAATTGAGTAATTAATGTCGGGCCCTGTATATTACATTATGTGCAAATACAATTTATATCTAATATCAATTGATGTTAGTGCAAAAAAGCAAACTTAACTAAAGTGTATGGAATTGCGAGTGTTATGGTGTGTTCACATTAGGCTACTGGAAAGGACCAGACTATTAAAATCAAATTGAGTAATGAATGTCGGGCCCTGTATATTACATTATGTGCAAATACAATTTCTATCTAATATCAATTGATGTTAGTGCAAAAAAGCAAACGTAACTAAAGTGTATGGAATTGCGAGTGTTATGGTGTGTTCACATTAGGCTACTGGAAAGGACCAGACTATTAAAATCAAATTGAGTAATGAATGTCGGGCCCTGTATATTACATTATGTGCAAATACAATTTCTATCTAATTTCAATTGATGTTAGTGCAAAAAAGGTGATTGTAATCCTAAGACAGTTGTAATGACGAGAGTTGGAATACGTATGTTTTTTTTTTATTTTGATAATTTTGTATGAACACTTTGGTCGACTACTGCTCGTAAATTAGGTCAACAGGTACAGTGTGTACTTTTTAGGTTTCCAACAAAAACTGTTTGGCTGGTAGGGACACACACACACACACAAACACGACAATTACGAAAATAGCATCATTGAAGATTTATTGGAAACGAATTCTTGTATATAGTGTTTTCGGAAGACCTATTCAACGACACCCCACACGTAACTGACCTTAACTAGACAGAAAACTGAATTGGTTTTTTTATGTTATTTACCTCAAAACTCCATCATTTATCAATCTATTTAAAAATATTATTTTATTTGAAAGGAGGTACTTTCAGATTGGTCCCATAGAAATTTCATCAAATTCGGTTTAGTAGTTCGGTTTTGACTGACAAACAGACATACGGAGACGACAATATGGCGAAACATCTGAGAGATACATCCGAGTTCGACTCCGGAACCTTAAAGTTAGAATAAAACAAAGTTGAGAATTAAATCAGACACCAAAACCTTAGTCAGTTAGAAAGCCCATCTATTTTCACAGCGGCTAACGGCCTGCGAGGGAATGCGTCTATTAATAGATACGACCCTGACTTGGGTACTAGGACCGGCTCCCGGCTCCCTCTAGTCCAAGAATTCTAGATTTATGGACCCCTCACTGAATAGTTTAAAAGTTACCGCTTTGCTGGATGCTAACAGTTAATGTGTACTGTGTAGCCAGCCGTAGACTTAGAACTATCAATTCTATTTTTACTTTGCCAATAATATTGCTAGGACAAGCCAATGTAGAACTACGATTTTTTAAAAAAGCTCTTGAACTCGTCTCATCAAGATGTTGAGTTTAAATATGTACTCATAAGAAAGCAATATCACCTTGTCATACAGGGGGGAGGGAAGCGATCAATTGCACCCTCGACTCATTAGCTAAAATATCGAGGGTGCAATTGATAGCTTACACCCGCGTATATCGTATTTTTTAAACACACGAATCCGGGAAAATGAAAAAGTCTTTATTACAATTTGTTGCCGAAAAGATTTGCGTTCCTGGTAGCCGTTGTTTTTTTTTCACAACTAGACTATGACCGCTTTTATTTATTAGAAATAAGGATTTGTCGGCAAGTCTTGAGGTTCGAATGAAGCAGTCGAAGACGAAGATCATGTCAAACAGCACGAAACGTAAAGTTCGAGGTTGATGGACAGGTAAATACAGTATGTCGATGAGTATATTTAAATCAAATCAAATCAAAAACATTTGTTTGTGAACAACAGCAATAGTACAACAGAACAAACACACACAGGAGACATGACAGAAATAACAAAGACACAATAACTAAAAGATTAAAATAAATAAAAATGCAAAATATTGTAGTGTGTGTGTCTCATCGCACTCACAGCATGTGTCACAAAAAGGCTTTAACTCAGCATGTGCTGGGTTGCACTGGCTACCCAGCGCTGGTCTTCCGTTAGAGCCTCTTTGAGTAGACCACGGATATCCGCCCACTAACTAAGCAGTGTACAACTAAATATAATTAAATATACTATGGATAAAAATAAATAACATAATAAAAAATAATAATAATAAGGCCTACTTATTTACTTGGGCCAGTTAGCTAGCTTCGAAAACAGGCAAGATAAGGAAATCGATCGCCGTATCGATAATACCTGGAAGAGCTACTGGTCCATGAAGGGTGCCCTGCCTCTGGCACTTAAGCGCCAACTCATCGACATGTGTATCCTGCCCATCCTAACTTACGGTGCGTAGACATCGTCTCTGACTGAAGCCCAGAAGTCAAAGCTCAAGATTTGTCAAAGGGCAATGGAGCTCAGCATTCTCAGCTTTTACCTGAATGCACTCCGAGAAATGGGCCCATATTGTAACACCATGGAAGCCTGAAGACGGAATTCGACACCTTTCAAAGTGGATGGTGGGAGATAGCGACAGATAGGGATGCTTGAAGGGACTTGGGGGAGACCTTTGCCCAGCAGTGGGACGAGACAGGTTAGAAAAAAAAGGATTTGTCATGGAGGTGGTATTTCAATAAAGCGTTAGAAATGTGGCCTCTTTCTTATTTAAATAGAACCTTATTCATATTCTTATTTTTGGAATTCGAGGACGACCGACGGCATGATTTTTCGACATCCTATTTATTTATGACGACCTCCGTGGCGCAGTGTGCGAATAGCCAGCTGAGACGCAGGAGTTGGCGGGTTCGATTCCTACCGCGGAACAAATGTTCGTATGATCTACAGATATATGTTCCAGATGTGGTTGTTTCTTTGTTGGTGGTAGGGTTGTATTTACAAAAAGGTACAAGTATTGTATCAGTTATCTGGTTCCCACATAGTACAAGCTTTGCATAATTGGGCGCTAGATGGCGCTGTGTGAAATGTCCAGCATTATTTATCTAAATCTGCCCAGTAATACATATTTATACTAATATAATCAGCTAATGTTTGTATGTTTGTCGGGGTAATATCAGAAACTACTTCTTCTTCTTAGCGTCTCAAGAGTTCTACGTTTTCATTTATACTAGGTATGTAGGACAGGTGTTTGGCCACAACAATAGCATTAGGCGGTTATTAGGTCCTCCATCGTGCAGGAGTTCGGACACAAAGAGCACATTAGCAAGTGCTGCATTGAATGCGCGGGATCACCGCACTCACACTGCGGTGAAACTACTGAACCGATTATACTGATAGAAAGCCACATTATCCCTGAGTGCTGTAGGCCATATTTTAAGCGGTGAAGCCGGGGCGGGTGAGTTATTTACTTAAATATATAAGCGTGACAAATATAGCCCAAGAAAGTTATTTAAAAAAATGTCTTGTAATAATACTATATCTAGACTTTTATCACACGGAAGTAATTTTCCATTCAATCACATAAAATTTACTCACGCACCTACATGTTTATAGTAGGCGTCAGAACTCATTAAATACAAATTACTACCGTCTTGCACTTTCTCTGATGTCTGCTAAATCTATCCTGCGCGGGCGCCGCAATTCTGCAATTAGGTACTAGCAAGAAATAAATAAGATAGGTTCATAAAAAACTACATTACAGCAGTTTAACTGGTTGGTTTACGAATTTATATTAATAATTCGAAAGTAACTTTACTCTGTCTGTTTATTACGTTTTCACAACTTAACGGCTAGACCGATTTCGATTAAATTTGGTATATAAATAGATTATGAACGGTATTAGGACATACACTACTTTTAACCCGACTCATCATAAAAGAGGATAATGTTTTTATTGCAAAACTGGCGGTTCAGCTAGTATGTATGTACAGGACCGGATTATCCATAAGGCGGATTAGGCAATTGCCTAGGGGCCCGCACCGACTAGGGGCCCACGGGGACCTAGTCGATGCGGGCCACGCACCACTGGCAATGTTGCCATAAAATGATTTTACTTAGTGTAAAAAGCGGTACTATTAACTTTTCCAAATGTAATGATAGCATTTCAAATATATATAAGTCTGAGATGATATCAAACGCCACAGATAAACAAAATATTTCGAAATTTAAATTAATAAAAACACTTCTTGTCTTCGTTGACCAATATCACGGAACCGTTTAAACTCATTGTCGATAACGGCTATTGAAAATGATGTGTTGGAAAAGGTCAACTTCCAAGATGTTTTAAACGATTTGTATCTAAAAAAGTTAGAAGAATTGCTATTTAAACATATAAACTTATTGTACCTACTTCATAAAACTATTTTCTTTCGTTATACAATATATTTTATTGCGTTTAACAAGATCAAATTTAAAATAACCGCATCGCGTCTCTATTATCTTTCCTACTCCATCATGACATGAGACCTCATTTCAATGAAAGCAAAATGCAGGAGTCGATCTGTTCGACTCGACTATTGTAATAGAAAAAATATATTTTAAAAAGTATGAAAAAAGTAAAGGAAAGGGGCCCCGAGAATTGCATTGCCTAGAAGCCCCGTTAGGGTTAATCCGGCCCTGTGTATGTACATAAGTTAGCCCTAAAGCAGGTGATTCTATCCATGGGAATTAATATATTTTTTTTATATCAATAAGGCAAGTTGGCAGTTACCGTAGTGTAAAATTACGTTGCCGTGGGGCGCCGGCAATAGAATGTTGCCCCTCCGCTCTTGCCCGTGGATGCAGTAGGAGTCTGCTAAGGGATACCTCCGAAAGATTGGCAGCAGCGTCTTTTCGTGTTTTCAATACCTATACTGCGCTCGCCAACCCGCCTGCCAAGCGGGGCGAGTATGGCAACAACCCCCTAATGATAAATTTACAACATAAAACCAGGCCCCGAGTCCCCGGCGGCCCCGCTAATCCTGACTATGGTAGCAGTCACGGTAACGGCGGGGCCAGGGGTGCTAAGAATCCGCGGGCGACGATCGGCTACCAAACCCTACGACGACTACTGGCCCTGGTAACACACAACATCCGCACTTTGAGGACAGACGAAAAGATTGTTGAGCTGGAAGAAGAAATTAGTAGATTACACTGGGGCATTTTGGGGTTATCAGAAGTCCGTAGAGAGGGTGAGGACACGATATCCCTTAAGTCTGGTAACCTACTATACTACCGGGAGGGCGACCAACAGTCCCAAGGTGGTGTTGGGTTTCTCGTTCACAAGTCAATCATCAACAACATTATCACCATCGACAGTGTGTCGAGCAGGGTCGCGTACCTGACACTCAGAATATCTAAGCGATATTCGCTGAAGGTCGTTCAGGTATATGCGCCGACCTCTTCACACCCAGATGAAGAAGTAGAGTCTATGTATGAGGACATCAGTAGAGCCATACATACGAACAAAACTCACGAGGATATTGTTGTTATGGGGGACTTCAATGCAAAGCTAGGCATGAGAAGCGATGATGAGTTGAGAGTGGGGCAATTTGGATATGGGCAACGGAACCCCAGGGGACAGAGGCTGGCCGATTTTCTGGAGAAAGAAGGACTCTTTATGATGAATTCTTTTTTCCAGAAGCCGCCTCACAGGAAATGGACCTGAATGAGTCCCAACGGTTCCACGAGAAATGAGATTGATTTCATCTTGACCAACAAGAAACGGATATTCAATGATGTCTCTGTGATTCACAGGGTGAAAACCGGCAGTGATCACCGAATTGTAAGAGCCACATTGAATATGAACGTTAAACTTGAAAGGTCCCGTTTGATGAAATCTACGCTCCGACCCACTCGCGCTCATATCCAAAACCTCGAGAGCTTTCAACTCGAACTTGCAAATCGCTTTGACTGTCTAGAAGTAGATGCATCAGTGGACGAGATCAATAACAGGTTCGTAGAAACCGTCCATACGGTGAGGTCCCAGTTCTTTAAGACCCCCCGTACCAATAGACCTCAGAAACTCTCTGATGACACCCTTAACCTCATGGCTAAACGACGTTCTTTGCGACTGCAGTCTCCCGATGATGCTCAGTCACATAGGCAGCTCAATAGAAAGATTTGGAAATCCTTGCGGCACGATATTCGTACCTTTAATACATCTCGTATTAAAGATACGATAGAGCGGAATAAAGGCTCCAAAGTGTTCGCGAGAGATAATTCTATTGGGCAGAGCCGCATGACGAAGCTGAAGAGGGAAGATGGCAGCATAACGTCAAGTAAAGCGGAAGTGTTAAGGGAAGTCGAAAGGTTCTATGGACGGCTCTACGATTCGGTCACTAAACCTGTTTGCAGTGCGGCCAACGACCCAAGAGCCAAACTGACCCGACATTATACCGAAGATATTCCGGACATCAGCCTGTATGAGATCAGGATGGCCTTGAAGCAGCTTAAGACCGAACAAGGCGCCGGGCGAGGACGGAATCACTTCAGAGCTTCTGAAAGCGGGTGGATCACCGGTACTTAAAGTCCTTCAGAAGCTCTTTAATTCCGCCTTGTTTAAGGTACGACGCCAAAAGCATGGAACGGGGGCGTGGTGGTTCTGTTCTTCAAGGAAGGTGACAACACCTTGCTTAAGAATTACAGACCCATCTCGCTTTTGAGCCATGTTTATAAGCTGTTTTCGAGGGTCATCGCGAACTGTCTCGAACGCAGGTTTGATGACTTCCAGCCTCCCGAACAAGCCGGGTTCCGTAAAGGCTACAGTACCATAGACCACATACATACGCTGCGGCAAGTCATACAGAAGACCGAAGAGTATAACTTGCCGCTATGTCTCGCGTTTGTGGACTATGAGAAAGACTTCGATTCGATCGAAACATGGGCAGTGTTTGAGTCTCTCCAACGATGCCGTATTGACTATCGGTACATCGAAGTGTTGAAGTGTTTGTATAAAAACGCCACTATGTCAGTCCGAGTACACGAACAGAGCTCGAAGGCGATTCTTTTAAAAAGAGGCGTAAGACAGGGAGATGTAATCTCTCCGAAACTGTTTACGACCGCATTGGAAGATGCCTTCAAGCTTCTGGAATGGAAAGGACTGGGCATCAATATTAACGGCGAATACATCACTCACCTTCGGTTTGCCGACAATATTGTGGTCATGGCAAAGTCGATGGAAGAGCTCAGCACGATGCTCGAAGGCCTCAATCGAGTCTCCCAACGGGTAGGACTTAAAATGAACATGGACAAGACAAAAATCATGTCGAATGTCCATGTCGTCCCTGCCCCAGTTATGGTTGAGAACTCGGCTCTTGAAGTTGTCTAGGACAAACAGTCCAATTAGGTGGGTCCAACTTCGAGAAAGAGGTCAATCGTCGAATCCAACTCGGATGGGCAGCGTTTGGGAAACTTCGCAACGTCTTTTCGTCCAACATACCTCAGTGCCTTAAGACGAAAGTCTTCAATCAGTGTGTGTTACCAGTGATGACATATGGAACCGAGACGTGGTCCTTCACTATTGGCCTTATGAATAAGCTCAGAGTCGCTCAACGAGCTATGGAGAGGGCTATGCTCGGGGTTTCTCTACGGGATCGAATCAGAAATGAGGAGATACGTAGGAAACAATGGTAAAACAACGTAATTTTCATCATCATCATCATCATCATATTGGCCGTAGGACGTCCACTGCTGGACAAAGGCCTCCCTCATTGATCTCCAGGAACTGCGGTTGGAAGCGGCCTGCATCCAACGCCGACCTGCGGTTCTTACCAAGTCGTCTGCCCTTCCTAAACATATTAGTGACTAAATATGTTTAAATTTGACAACTCTTATGTACATGATTTGACAACTCTTTAAATCATATATACTTTAGTTTAGGTATATTGAATATACAGAGGATCCCATAATGTAGTGTCTGGGGAAAACCCCGCCAGGGAGACTATTCCACAACGAAGAGTCAAAATTAAGGGTTAGATAGAATGTGAATAATGCTTCCTTTTAAGCTACCACTGCCTCATGTAAAAGAGGACCTCATACTGCAGTGTCTGGGGAAAACCCCGTCATGGAGACTATTCCACAACTAAGAGTAAAAATTAAGGGTTAGGTATATTGCAGGTACATAATGCTTTCTTCTAAGCTACCGTTGCCTCATATAAAAGAGTATCCCATACTGTAGTGTCTGGGGAAACCCCGGTCAGGGAGACTATTCCACATCTAATAGTAAAAATTAAGGGTTAAGTATATGGAATATACATAATGCTTTCTTCTAAACACCACTGCCTCATGTAAAATAGGACCCCATACTGTAGTGTCTGGGGAAACCCCGGTCAGGGAGACTATTCCACATCTAATAGTAAAAATTAAGGGTTAAGTATATGGAATATACATAATGCTTTCTTCTAAACACCACTGCCTCATATAAAATAGGACCCCATACTGTAGTGTCTGGGGAAACCCCGGTCAGGGAGACTATTCCACATCTAATAGTAAAAATTAAGGGTTAAGTATATGGAATATACATAATGCTTTCTTCTAAACACCACTGCCTCATGTAAAATAGGACCCCATACTGTAGTGTCTGGGGAAACCCCGGTCAGGGAGACTATTCAACATCTAATAGTAAAAATTAAGGGTTAAGTATATGGAATATACATAATGCTTTCTTCTAAACACCACTGCCTCATGTAAAATAGGACCCCATACTGTAGTGTCTGGGGAAACCCCGGTCAGGGAGACTATTCCACATCTAATAGTAAAAATTAAGGGTTAAGTATATGGAATATACATAATGCTTTCTTCTAAACACCACTGCCTCATGTAAAATAGGACCCCATACTGTAGTGTCTGGGGAAACCCCGGTCAGGGAGACTATTCCACATCTAATAGTAAAAATTAAGGGTTAAGTATATGGAATGTACATAATGCTTTCTTCTAAACACCACTGCCTCATGTAAAATAGGACCCCATACTGTAGTGTCTGGGGAAACCCCGGTCAGGGAGACTATTCCAAATCTAATAGTAAAAATTAAGGGTTAAGTATATGGAATATACATAATGCTTTCTTCTAAACACCACTGCCTCATGTAAAATAGGACCCCATACTGTAGTGTCTGGGGAAACCCCGGTCAGGGAGACTATTCCACATCTAATAGTAAAAATTAAGGGTTAAGTATATGGAATATACATAATGCTTTCTTCTAAACACCACTGCCTCATGTAAAATAGGACCCCATACTGTAGTGTCTGGGGAAAACCGCGTCAGGGAGACTAATTTACAACTAATAGTAAAAATTAAGGGTTAGGTATATTGAATATACATAATGTTTTCTAAGTACCACTGCCTCATGTAAAAAAGGACCCCATACTGTATTGTCTGGGGAAAACCCCGTTAGGGAGGCTATTCCAAATCTAATTGTTAAAATTAAGGGTTAGATAATTATTGAATGTATGTACATAATGCTATCTTCTAAGCACCACTGCCTTATGTAAAAGAGTGCTAACCGCAAAAATGAGTACCTAAACTGAACAGAATGATATGTATGAAACTAACAGTAAGCAAGTATATGGCGCTTTTGGGCTCGGGACGCAAACAGGCAAATTAGTTTGCTCTTACATTTGTTTCTGCGAATACCTCCGACTGAGTACTGTTTGGAGCGAAAGTGGGAATTCCAAATGTCTAAAGGTAAAGACAAAATATGTAGTGCATTGTTTTCAAGGGGCGTAAGCGTGCTATTGATCGCTTACACATTAGTATAACACATAACTTTTCATCACGAACGAGAGGAAATTAAAAAAATCTTTATAACAGTTTGTTGCTAAAAAGAAAATTTGCGTTCCCGGTATCCATTCTCTTTTTTCACTACTGAACTATGGCTTCTCTTAAAACGACTTCAAAAAAAGGAGGAGGTGCACAATTCGTCGGAATCTTTTTTTTATGTATGTTCCCCGATTACTACAAGACGCCTGGACCGATTCGAGAAATTCTAAATACTTTCCAGGTGGCCCCATTGGCACCAAGACAGGATCTGATGATGGGGTCCCAAAAAATTTAGGCCAACGCATAAGTTAGGGATGCATAAGTGTTTTATATATTTTCTATAAAAAAAACTATTCTGAAGTCGGTTATATTTTTGTTAAAAAGTTACTTGTGTATATTAGAAATAAGGATTTATCATGGAGGTCGTATTCATTAAATTATAAAGAATGTGGTCTCTTCCATTTTTAAATAGAAATAAGGATTTGCCATAGAGGTTGTATTTAATTTCAGCATTTATGAATGTAGCCTTTTATATATTAAATATAAATAAGGATTTGTCATGGAGTTTGTTTCTCATTTAGTATATCATGAATCCATTTATATTTTATAATTTACTTGCAGCTCTAGGGACGTAAATCGCATTTACGTATCGAGCTAACAATGACCAACTTTCAGAGCATAAGTGATGAATTAGATGGCAAATCAATGACAGTAACTCGACAGCACTCGATCGCGAAATGTCAACTCACGCTAATAAGTAATAAAAATGCGATTGTTTAGATGTTTGTTTGTCACTACTCAGTCACGTCGTAACGGCTAAACCGATTTTGATTAAATTTGGTCTATAGATTGAATATGACCTGGATTAACACTTCACACTGGGTGCATCTTTGCATGGAGTTACAGAGATAGCACAATGTAGAAAGGACACGCCTTTTGAAGATTTTTGACTTTAATTTTTTAACAGGGTAGGGAACGCATCGACCTTAGCCCGGGTGTTGCCGTTGTCAATAGGCAACGGTGATCGCTTACCATCCATACCAGGTGGGCCGTAAGCCTGTTTCCCAACAAATATTAAAATGTATACATATATTACAAAATGATTTTGGATAAAGAAGGTCAAAAAATTTGTCTTTATTCAGCAAAGCTGAACGGTATAACCACAGGGGGCCAAGATGCAATAAGTTAAAGAATTCGCATGTCGACTTATTATAAATCTCTGAGAGAAAGGCGCATACCATTATTCATTTGTGTTACTTATCGCCAAGAACAAAAATACCTAAATCATTGATTTATCGAAATGCATCTTCCGTGAGACTACCTACAACATATGAAAACAAATGACGACCTCGGTGGCGTAGTGGGCGAATAGCCTTCTGAGACGCAGGAGGTAGCTAGTTCGATTCCCGCTACGGAACAAATGTTTGCATGATCTACAGATATTTGTTCCGGGTCTGGTTGTTTTTCTATATATTTATATATATTTAAAAAATATAAGTATTCTAAAAGTTATCTGGTTCCTATAGTACAAGCTCTGCTTAGTTTGGGGCTAGATAACGCTGTGTGAAATGTCCAGCAATATTTATTTTTATTTTATTTAAATGGAAAATTCTGGAACAACCTTTTAGGAATTCCAAGATTTTGACTTTGCAATGTTGTTTTTTTTTTGAAGTAAAGTTTCTTTACGCACGCTTGACTTGATTAGTAAGCTGGTGAATGCGTTACGAAAAGTGCGAATGGAAGTTGAGAGGGAGATATAAGTTAGTGAAGATAGATAGAGAGAGAGTTACGTTTCGTATATTTTTAAACGTTAATGTGCGAGTGTGAGTTGCGTCTGTCCAGAATGAACATAGACTGATCGACCTACAGACGTGTGGACAATTTTGTAATTGAACAATTTTATAAATTAATATTTTGAAAAAAAAGTTTTACTTCTGTTGTGTAGTCTAAAGCACACTCGTTTTTTTCTCCATAAATAAATTCGTCATTATACAAGGAGCCTTATAATGCCCCCGTAAATACTTAAGGTGCATAACTACATTTTTTTTATATTACTTATTGATATTTATTAACAGAAAGAATATACAATTATTTAGAAAACTATAAAATACAAAAGAAACCGTTGAATCTAAAGACCGTTGAAATTGATCTATAGATAGCTCAACTGCTCCAGATCACTACCAGGCGGAAGTGTTCCCAAGACACTGGCTGCATTGCCCCGCTGAATTGTAAATGCAATGCCAATGCTTAGTACATACATTATTTTAATTTCATCTACATCATCATCAACATAGAACTTCCACTGCTGAACATGGGCCTCCATAGATTTCCAGAGTTACCGATTTTGTCTAAATGACCTACACGCCATTCCCTTGTCAATAAATCTATGAAAATCTGATGTATGTTCACAAAAATAATAATTTGTTTAAGAAAAATAGCAATAATCATAATTTTAATACTGTTTTAATTGAAAATTCAAAGTGTTCCTTGTGATTTTAATGAATAAATCATTTTTATTTGATTTGATCTATCATAGGTTATATCTGACCCAAACCGAATACTTGAACTCATCCGCCAAGGCACAGATAATTTATCTGTGGCCCTAGTCTAAAAATAAATATCTACTAAACACTTTCTACGTCAACTGTACAGCAGCACTTTAGACATGAAACACATTAGTCAACGCAAAATACCAAACATTACATAAGACTTGTGGCCCCAGCAGTACAAGTTCAAAGTCAAGGCGCGTTCAATACTTGATTTACGAGTACATTCACATACATACCTTTATATGAACTTACATACCACATATAGGGTGTTTCCGAATGCGCTGAAAGAAGGTAATTTGTGTTAGAGAAACAAACAATTCCTTAACTTAGGTATCGAACTGTTTGTTTAAAGACTTTTTAAATTGTTGATTGAAGAAAGACTTACTAAAATTTATATTTATTATAAAAAAACTTGTATAACAGCTGTTGTAAGTGCTTAACCATGCAGGGGTCAATCAACTATTTTACCTACACAACGAAAGAGATACAAAGATATTTTTTGAAAAAAAAAATATCAATTTTTTTGAAAAATAATATCTGAGCCTTCTATATATTATATTGTACTATAATTTCCAAAAAAGGGAGCGTGGTTTGAAGATATTTGAAGCAGTTACAGGCAAAATTAAAACACGAACCCTCAAAATCTGTCACCAGTGTTACCGGCATTCAGTGTTAGATAAATGGTAAATGAAACATAAAAAATCTAAACTATAAGTTTTATTTTACTTTTGCATGCATAATCAACTATTTGGCATAATCAGTCATTAAACATTCTTTAGTTTTCTAACTAAAATATTAGAAGTTTTGTCTTTTGCGTTACCTCAGTACAAAATGAAGGGCTATATTCAAAATAAACGGATTATACAATAAATACAGGTTGAAATAAATAGAGTATAGTAACTTGGCTGGTATTTGAATTAATTACTGGTAACAATAAATTAATTAATTTGTAAAAAGAGGAAGTTGTGTTCGAAAATGTAGCTTAAAATTTTGGGACAAAAAGTAACTACAGAGACAAATATGGGTAACGCCTAAGACATTGAATAAAAAATATTACTTTGACCAATGGACGACACACAAGTCAAATAATCACAAGTCACAAGTGAAATAATCATAAAAAAACAATGAAAACATCAAACATAATAAATCAACAACAGGCACATTTCAGGTAATAAATAAACTTATTTTTCGAAAATTGAAATCGGTGTTTTAAATTTATATTGCTCTCTACCCAAATAGGTTGGTGATGGCAAGATTTTTATTATGTCATCATAACAGACATAACTCACATCATTAACATCTAATCTGAACGTCTGTGCAGTATTATCAACAACCCGTAGGAACATAACTTTAACTTCACCGTCTTCGTCGATTGGAGTTAGCACTTTACAAACGTAAGAATACATTTTCTTTTTTATTTTCATGACATGCACAAACACATGGAGAAAATCACCAGTGGATATTTGTCGTGGTGCTTCTTTGTTACTGGTCGTAGCTAGTGGTGCCTCTAAATCTTCTAATTGAGTATCGCGCTTTAAATTAGCTCTATGTTTTCGTTCTTTGACGTTTTCTTTGCTGCACTCTTGTTCACCATCACTATCAGAAGATCCATAAATTGCTCGATAAATACTGGGACGAGCTGGTATATTTTGAATGTCTTTCAGTACAGCAAGTGACACATCATCATCAGATAGATCTGGAGAATAATATCCTGTTACGTTTTCCAGTCTTGGCAGTTCGACGGTCTCTTCTATCTCATAGTCAATTTTTGCTTTATATGTTTTGGGGTTCAGACAATTGCAAAAACCTCTTTTCGGTGATTTACAAAAGCAAGTTAGCCACCTAAACATTAACGAATTTCGTGTTTCTGTAAACACTTGATGGACTTGTAACGTTCCGAGAAGTCGTGGGATCGCTTTTGGCAGCTTGTCTTGGATTTGTTTTATAGCTTCATCTTCCACAAGGAAAAGTTGGATTTTACTTGTGCCCTTCAATTGATTTATAAATTCTTGTGCATTAGGAATATCTGTACCTGTGGCAACAATCTTGTCAGCAGTACGCTTCAGGAACCCTCCGATCCCATCTGCTGGCCCCTTTCCGTGTCCCGCTTCAAAAAAAGACCAAGTGGCAGCAGCAAATCCATAGTCGAAGTACTTTGTGCAAAGCAAATAAAAGTTTTGCTTCTGTCGGTATTGTGTAGACGGCCCATCGGAAAAGAAATGAACTGTATCAACAGTTTTGTGTTCATTTCTTACCCATTGCAATATCGGGTGTAAGTGTGTCCAGATGGCTGCAGGCTGGTGACAATTTGACGCAGAAACTGTACAAAATGAGTTCGCTGTGTATCTTTTTTCAGGATTGTATGTATAAACCATGACAGTATGCAACGATATTTGATTTCGAGAGCCTCCAAAATGGTGGGACTGGACCTCTTCATGGTACTTGCAGTTATAGTTTTCACTAAAGTCAACTAAAATCACGCATTCATTGGGTTGCAGATCGTTTAAGCATTCTCGAAACTTTTGGAATTGGATCTTGATGTTATATACATGTTTTTTGAAGTTAATCAAATCCCTCTCAAAAACCTGCAGTAAGTGTACTGTGTCTTTACACAGTTCTTCTTTCACATTCTTTATTGTTTTAATTTTTTTCCCATCTTTTTCGTAATTAGCTTCCTTCCTTATCCATTCACTGTACTTAACAATACCAGTTACTTTTCTTGAGCATATTCTATCTTTTTGTCCTTGCATGCCTCACAATTATTATACATACAATCCTTAGATCGGTCGCTACAAACTATAGTTTTGATAATGACATTCAAGTCGTTGGTTTTGATGACACCTTGTTTTTTCAATGCTTGAGCCTTGCTCGTGATGTTGGCATGAGTTTTACACAAGCATGTTTCACGGGCATCGACTGATGCGCTTTTGACGTAAAATGGGCGGTTCTTTGTAAAATAGTAATAGGAGCAATTTATGTCCGGGTTTTCTTCCTTAAAATCGCCATATAATTTTCGCATTGTATCCAGCAAATATCTTTTCTGTACCTTCTCTCGATTTCGAGTCACTGTTTCTTTTTTCCCAGCAGTAGCTCTGGAAACTTCATCACGCAAAAAAAACTGACGAATTTTTATTTGAAGTAGCATAGGCCGTTGTGTTGTGTTTTTCTTAGCGTATTCTCTACTTATTCCCAACACTTCTTGGAAGAATTGTTTTTTCTTACGATGTTTTTCTATAGAATCACTTATAATCAGGCTCCTGAGCAATCTTCTTTCTTTGTGGCTCTTAATCTTTTTATACCTCTCTCTAATTGAATTCGTCAATAGCGCATAATTACGATTCTCTTTCTGCTCTTGACCCTTTTTTTCCTTAATTTTGTTTCTAATGAGTCTTTTCCTGTACTTCTCACATGTTTTCTTAAGCATTTTGTTTTCCTCTTTTAATTTTTTGTTCTGTCTTTTGACTGTACTGCTATTTTTTCTTACCTGTACTGGAGATGCTGGTGGTCTTTGATTGTAGACATTGATTACGTCAAGTACCGGAGAACTTGGCGGTGTTGCATCCAAGAGCGATTGTAAGTTCTTTCGTTTCTTTCTGTAATCTCTTTGTCTTAACTTCCAGATGACGTTTGCTTGTTTCTTTTCTTTTGGTGTTAAGTCTTTCACAAGCCTTTTAACTTTGTGGTAGTGTTCACGATGCTTTTTCTTAGCTTCCTCGTATTTTTCGGGTTGTTGTTTAATTCTTTCTCTGTACCTTCTTTGTTTTTCAGCTGCTGAAAGTCGCGCCATTTTAGGCCAACTATATTATTTTCTGAAAATAAAAAAATATTATTATGCTACTATAAGACCTTTGTCCAGCAGTGGGAAAGTAGGTTAAGTATAAATGCTACTATTCTATCCAAAAATTTATCTTGATGTCGATTAGATCAAAAATTGTATATTCAGTGGTTAGCCAAAACATTCTAACCAGCTGACTACAGGTAGGTATGTTAATTCAATTGCAGATATTAATTCATGAAATCGGCTTAACTTGGTAAGCCATCCATACCACAGAACAACTAATAGTACAAGAAAGCCAATATCATGATAGGTATGCGAAAAATACCTATTATTTGGACAATTGTAGCTTCAAAGCTTATAAAAGTGACTTGATGCTACTATTTACCAAAAAATATTTCCGTGTACCAGCCACCTTATGTTGTATAATTCGATCTTACAAACTAGTAGGTATATAATGTCTCTAGAGTTACCAAAAATGTATCTGGAGTTACCGACAAAGTAACTGAGCATACGGGTAACTCCGGATACAAACGGCACATTTTTATAAAAAGATCATAATAAAACTTAATTGCGGTTCTTGGCGTGAACAATATCTTAAAATATATGTTAAGTACTACAAAAACATCCGATTATTATTTATTTTTTTTTACTTACGTCAAAGATATCGCGGTCACTCAGGATACGACATAAACAGGCACGCACTCCCTCTGAACACTCGTCGCAGACTGGCGGCTCGCCGGTGCATCAAAGGATACCGCCGCGCTATTTGAGCGAACACCGATAGAATTGGAACTACCTCCGGCAAACAGAGCCATCTATGTGTCTCCGGGTGGAATTTATGTAGGTAACTCAGTACACGAAAGTAAATGCACACAAGTAGCGGACACTTTTTTAAGTTTTTTTTTTGCGAAAACTGTTTGATTTAATGCTGTTTTATATTTGGGATGCTGAGCTGTAAAGTAATATCTCGTTCTATAAAAAAAATGAACCGAACTTAGGAGGGAAAAATCAATTTAAATGACAACTGAACAGGCGAATGTGGCTCGCGGACAGCAATATTTTGTATGGCGCGAACATTTCGTGTACTGTGTTACCATGAAATTTCATATAAATAAAAGATTTTCGAGAACGTAATTGAGTTTCCCATTCCGACTTATAATCTGAGACATCATTGTGGTATTATTTTTGTGTGCAACTACTATTAATATGTGTATTTTTATAAAAATTGGTCTGGGACAGACTTGTGTAGGTAAAATAGTTGATTCACCCGCAGTCGTGTGTCAGATATCTTATTCCGTAAAAAATAGTTTAAAAAACTTAAGTAACGTTACTTAATTAAAGACCCATAAAAAATATAATTTATTTTATTTAGTGAAACTAACGGCGATACATATTGTTTGGATAAATAGCTTAGAACTAAACGTAACGCTAATAACCGGTTTCTACGTTTGAACATTGTAAAGAAAGATGTCGGGAACAAAAGCAAAACAAAACAAAAACAGCCCAGTTAGCCTATTTTAGAGTTACAATCAGTTTAATAAACATTTTTTTTAAATTGTGTCCGTATATACTCTATACATAAAGTGACCATTCGTCCCGCTTTGGGGGGGACGGTCCCGCTTTCAGGTTGTCTGTCCCGTTGTCCCCAATCAGAGCAAGAATGTCCCGCTTTTACAGAGGGACCAAACGGTAAATTCAATAAACGTACTTTACCTACCTGACAGCGGCAGCGCGGGCAGCACGGAGAAGCGAGTAACAGGCGAAACCGAGTAAAAATTACAAAGACTAACATCGACAAATCATGTCATAAGCTCCATTCTTACTTAAAACCTACACCCGATATTTTAAAACTTATTTGCTCCACCGACAAATACAAACCAAATGCGCCTACAACTGCAATCTAATGTAAAAATTTCATACATAATATATTGTTTTTCATGCCCAGTTTTAACAGGTTTAACAGGCGAAACCGAGTAAAAATTACAAAGACTAACATCGACAAATCATGTCATAAGCTTCATTCTTACTTAAAACCTACACCCGATATTTTAAAACTTATTTCCTCCACCGACAAATACAAACCAAATGCGCCTACAACTGCAATGTAATGTAAAAATTTCATACATAATATATTGTTTTTCATGCCCTTTTGTTAATAAATACCTAGTAAAATAAATTGTTGTTTTGTTTAATTCCGCAATCGTCCCGCTCCACAGTGAATTACCTAGAACTAGCCAGCTGGACAAAAGTCGATTCCTAGAATCGATTAAATCATAATCCTGTCTCATTAACCACACCTCAAAACTCAGAATTCCAGGTATAACACGTGCCTTACCCTTTGTAGCACACCGCCATAGTACTGGAAAGTGAGGTAATAAGGAAAATGCATTTATGCAAATAAATCAGTTGATAGTTTGCAGTGCTTACGACAACATCTTATGACCACTTGTGCTATTTATATTATTGTGAGTGTTATGGATTTTCTACTTGAAGGTATGTACTTTAAATTTCTTCATAAATTGGGATCATTTAACTTGTTGACGTTGATGTTTATAGGCTTTATAGAAATGGACATTTATATCGTGTAAATTTTTCTATTTAGTAACTTTCATCGAGTGTAACTTTTTTTATCCAAATATATCCAGGCCGTTATTTACGTATGTAATAGCCACAATATTTAACTTTAAAATGATATATAGTTTTGCCACCCCAACTCACCCCATTTTTTTTAATTATTTTTTTCAGAAGTTGTGATTTCGATTTCAAAAATCGATTTCTTTGAAGAATGGCGTAAACACAAGAAAGAGGACCGTAATTCAAAGCTCACAGAGTTTGTATTGAACAAAATCAACTGTTCAGATGTCACTCTTGATTCAAAGAAGAATATTTGTACGAAAATTTCAAGTATTTCTTCAAAATTTGCTGAAAAGTGGTCCGCATCGAAAAATACCCTCAATAGGTTTTTGAATAACAATAAGGATTGGTTAGAGGGTAATGAAATACAATTTGAAGTTCAAGTACATCGCCCGTCTGCGTCTTCGTCATCTGGACCAAGTCGGACTACAGGCAGACCCAGAAAAGAATTTGACGAATCGTCATTCAAAACCAAAAAACGGAGGGTTGAAGATTTAGTGCAATCGCGAAGTGCTAGTGAGTTAACCATAGCCGCTGAAGTAGCCAATCGAGTATCTGGTCGAAGAAATGTAGCTAGTTCAATTCATAAAATATCTGACAACTCTCCAAAAGCTAAAACAACCAATGTTGCGTGTGGTGGTCGTCAATTGAGCAGTGATGAAGCTTTAGCTCATTATGTTGATGCTAAGTGTACCAGCCATAGTTACAAACACACGCGTAAGGTGTCATTGAAGGCGGGACATCAGATATTTCCATCTTATCATAGTGTAGTTAAGTCTAAAAAAATGTGTTATCCTTTAGATGAGTATATTTCTGTGACGGAAACGCGCGCTGAAATTAATCTACAAGGCATTTTAAACAAAACTGCTGATCGTTTAATTGAAGCGCAAAGTGATGTTATAAGAAATGTTGTGTCTTCTAATTCATCCCTTACATTAATTAGCAAATGGGGCTGTGACGGCAGTTCAGGCCACAGTACCTATAAGCAAAGGTTCGAAGATGCTAATGCTACTGATGAATTCCTGTTCATGTTTTCATTAGTTCCTTTGAAATTATGTGACGGCCAACATATTATATGGCAAAATCCACGGCCTTCGTCAACTCTCTATTGCCGACCAATCAAATTTATTTTTTCAAAGGAAACTAATGAATTCACCAAAGCCGAAACCAACAAAGTCTTGGAAGAAATATCTCAGCTTCTTCCAACTATTTGTAATGTTGAAGAATATGAAATTACTATAAAACATGACCTCTTACTGACTATGACAGACGGAAAAGTATGTAACGCTTTGACTGACACACGCTCCCCTCAAAAATGTTATATATGTGGTGCTACCCCGACAATGATGAATGGTGATTTAAAAGACGTAGTCGTTAATAAAGAACATTACGGTTTTGGTTTGTCTACTTTACATGCATGGATACGTTGTTTTGAGTGTTTACTACATATTAGTTATCGTTTGGATATAAAAAAGTGGCAAGCTAGGGGCGCTGACGATAAAATTAGTGTAAAGTTACATTCAGAGAAAATTAAGTTAGATTTTAAAACTCAGATGGGGCTTATTGTAGACAAACCAAAACCGGGTTATGGTAACACAAATGATGGTAACACTGCACGTAGGTTTTTTATGAATCCGGAACTAAGCGGTGAGATTACAGGATTGGATGTTAATTTAATTAAAAAAATGTGTATATTACTTCGAACATTATCTTCTGGGTATGATATTAATTGCATAGAATTTGAAAAAGTTTGCTCTGAGACTCGATCTCTTTACCTTAGTCTGTATCCGTGGTATAATATGCCTGTTACTGTGCATAAAATCTTATTACACAGTACAGAAGTCATCCAAAGCTGTATTGTTCCAATCGGACAGCTATCGGAGGAGGCTCAAGAAGCCCGTAACAAAGACTGTCGTAGATTCCGAGAGCATCATAGCAGAAAACAGTCACGTATTGCCACGAATACAGATTTATTATATATGCTGCTGATAACATCTGATCCTGTAATCAACTCGCTTAGGGAAATTCCTAAGAAAAGACCTGAAAAATTGCCCGCAGAAGTGCTAAGCTTGATAGTTCCGCCTTCCATACCTACTACACATCAAGTACCACGTGAAGTTACTTTATGTGAGGAGAACGATTATGTGGTACCTGATTCGTCTAACTGTGACAGCGATGATGAATCATCTGACGATTTCTATTTGTAATTTATTATAATAGTAGATATTATTATAGTTAAGTAATTTAAAGTGGGTGTAGTAATACATTTCTGCCACCCCTTCGGGGAATAAGGCGTGATGATATGTTATGTTATGTTAAGTAATTTAAGTTAAGTTTTTTAAATTGTGTAGATATATAATTTAAATTATTTCGTTAATATGTATTCTTCTAGACTTCTATTTTCAATAAATTTTTATTTCGTACTAAGTTTTTTTATTTTACCACATAACGCAAAAAAAATGATTCAGTATATGTTATTATGGCTGTAGCGATCATGTGAACCCATAAAATAATTTTGTCCAGCTACCATGTTCTAGACGATTCACTGTGCGCTCTGACAAATAAAATAAATGGTCACGTTATCTGTACACACAATTATTTGTCATACAAACGTGACAAATAAAGCTGTTATTAATGTAATTATTTAAAATACTTAGATTACAGGGACATTCAATTTTAGTAATTATATTTCGTCGTAATTATATTTTGACATTATTTGATATTATAATACATGATGATATAAGTGCGGTAAGTTGAAAATTACAGCCGAGGCGATATTGCTAGCCGCCGTAGTCGAGGGCTACAAGAAAGCAGAGGCTGTAATTATCAAAGCGCACGTATGTCATACGTTTTGTAACATATTTGTGAGAAAATAAATAAAACTCAGACTTTCTTAAACGAATGAAACGAACGAACGAAAAGAAAAAGCGCGGGGAATAATTTTTACTTGTTCACAAATTAGCGATGCGCGCGCATCAGCGCTTTTTTTAAGGCAAAGGCACAAAAACAGCCAGTATTACTAATAAAGTAAATTAATATTTTTTTGTTTTTGTTACAGTTAAATGGTTGTAATTTATTGTCAAAATTAAAGAATTAAATGTTAATTTTTATATTTTGCCTCCCTAAGTTAATATTATTCATAAAATGTTGACCTATTTTACTGACATAAAAACTCTTTGCTAAGATTTAAAAAAGTACCGTTCGTTTTAGACGGAGCATCTTCATAAACCGTACGTTTTACCAAACTCGTTTTGTATTACAATAACACACAAGTACGTAATGACATACATTACGATATTGATATCGGTGAAATAAGAGACCCTTTACGAGCAAATGTGTTATAAAATAATTTTATTTTGTATTCAATTGCTCTTATTTAATTATTTTGTATTTAATTTAAACATTTTCATGCCTTACTAGGGTGAACGAGAAGTAAAGGTAGACAGTATCGTAGATGGGAAGATGATATTAAAAAAGTGGCGGGATCGACTTGGGCGAGAAAAGCAAGAGATAGATCTTTGTGGAGAACACTCGGGGAGGCCTATGCTGAAAAGCAAGACAATCAAAAAACCGGGCTCTAATCTGAAACTATTATATTTCATATCTATACATAAACACATTTTGTAGTACTAAGTAGAAATATGTAATGTGTATGTTTTTTAATTGTTAATAAAGGTTTTATTATATTCTATTATTATGCCTTACTAAGGTAGACTTATACACTAAACCTACTGATATATTTACTGTTTTTTTATTATTAATTAGAGGCTAGCGTTATGTTCTAGCAAATATAATTTATCTTATCTTATCTATTTTAAACCCCCGTCGCAAAAAAGTGGAGTTATGAGTTTTACTCCTATGCTATGTCTGTTTGTGAATCGCGGTCGGTGTTGGTTTTTTTAATGGAATGCTAGTATAACTGAGTTGGTTCTGAGCTATATCAATTTAACGTGGTTATGAGGGTTTTTTTTAAATTTAAATTTTACGTTTTAAAATAGTTATTAATTTTCGTGGCTAGTATAAAAATCTTCCAGGCTTAAATACATTTCGAAACAGCCTGTAAACACGCTACATACAAGTACTCGCCGTGAAATTATGGTGAAATGGACGAGCCCTCCGCAAATAACTCGAATGTGAGCGACCTCGCAGGCGGCCGGAGTAAGTAACTATGGATGACGCAAGAAAATTGAAGCCTGTATCATCACGAGCCGTCTTAGGAATAATTGCTACCATTGTACCATACGTTCTACCATCGAATACCAGCAGACGACCAGCACTGCAGCATGGCATAGGTAATCTTATGACCCTCCTGATGTTAAGTAGTAACCATCGCCTATAATAGAGAACCACCTCGTAAAAAAACCTTACAAATATGCCCTACGTTCCACAGCCCTGCGTCCATCAATTTGACGCATACAGGTGTAAAGCCTCATGCGCCTGTAATTTCACCGGCAACACCTTCAAACCGAAACACAGCAATGCTACTTAGCGGCAGAAATAGGTATACTTCCCCGGGTGAGCCCTTTCACAAGGGACTCGTAAAAACAAACTCGTGGTGGAATGAATATGTTTTATCTCTATGACATTGGATTGGTGTAAGGAAAATGTAGACCTAACAAGGTCGAAGTATTCTCGTGCCAGCATCATCCCCCCAACTAGTGGAGGGTGGTCCTGCCCTTTCCTGTGTGTGGTCTCCATTCGAGAACCGTTCTGCCCCAACGGCTGTCGGTTCTTCGAGCTATGTGCCCCGCTTGCTGCCAGTTTAGCTTGCTAATCCTTTGAGCTATGTTTTTCTCTACGTATCTCCTCATTAACGCCTATCGCAAAAGGTAGGATAGTTTTTTCAAATTCATTACCATGATTTTTTTTAATTTTAAATCTACCTTAATTTCAAGTCCTAAAATATCAATGAGACAGCCTGTATAAAATAGGTAAACAAATCATATTCATTCATCATGTAAGTAGGTACCTGTTAAACTGACTATAGCGGGTTCCTATATCCGTCGGTAACCGGCTACGGCTCGTTTCTCCTTGAAAACCTGTCAAAAGTTTGACACTAGTTTGACAGTTTTTCAGGGAGATACGAGGCGTAGTCGGTTACCGACGGATATAGAAACCCGCCATAAGCGGCATCGGTGCAAAGACGCCGACGATTTAGGTTAAAAATTGTTCATTGGAAATATATCATTATTATGTATGTAATATCAATATTAACTTCATGCATTTATATTGTATTTACTTCCAAAATAGCTCATATTTTGGAACATTATGGAAATAAGTATGCCAAATTATGAATGCTGTTATATAGATTAGGATACAATATAAGGACCTCATTTAATATGACAATATGGTGAAAGCTATATTGGCCTCAATTGGTGAATGAGACTTCTGTAATAATTCTAGAGCCTACTAATATTTGTACTGGATGGGCTGGGGCACACTAGACTAATCATATTTCAGCATTTCTTTCTGCAAACAAAAGTTGTCTAGTGTGATCTATCTGATAATAATGTTGCATTGTATAACTGAAAACATATACAGTGTAAACTCCATGTTACGTCACTCGTTTTAACGACAAACTCTCTAAAGCGTCGACATCACTCAGCTTTGGTTGGTTTAGCTTGTCTTGCATACAATTGTACACTCTGTATAGCATTACACCCACTCTCAATAACGACAACAATTTCTAATAAAAAGTTCTTTTTAAGTTGCCAAATTAGTAAAAACTGCGCAGCTGTGTATATCCTTTTGTCGTTTTATTATCCTAGACCATAATAAACTCGACTGTCGGCATCATACACACCAAACCTTCTAAGAAATCCGTTCTCTTATTTACAAAATGGGATTGCTTGCACGTGTAGCTGCAGACTGTTGTTAGTAGAAGTGATGGATTTTATCTATACGTTGTCATATTCTTATAATAACAGACTATACGCAATAGCGTTCAAATTAAAACAGATTTTTATTGTAGGTACTATTTAACAAGACAAATCAGAAATAAACGTTTTCTTTTTCTAATACAGATTTTACTTCTCTCCATTTAACGACAACTCTCTATAACGTCAAAATATGCTCAGTCCCTTGAGTGTCGTTATATAGTTTACACTGTATATGTAATAGTCTTCCAACACATTTGATAGTTAAAAAGTAACATTGGAGCATGTCTTGGTGACCTAATGACATCCTAGGATTTGCTTCAGTGAAGTTTCCTAATGGTTTATATGTGCTGGCTACAATGACGTCCTCCTCTCTCCATGATATTGTTGTGCCCAACAGGGTTCACAATAAACATGTACATAAACATGTTATTACATTGTGGAATACAATAAACGATTGAGTATTGAGTATCGGAATTAGGCTGGTAAAACAAATACTTAACAAAGAATTAAATATGATGTTAAATTGTCTAGAACTATTTTAATACACTTTTTATCTACCCATATAGTGCACTGAACATTTCTGTATTATTTTTTGTGTGATTGTAACAAATTTATTTATATTTTGTAACAGAACAGTTGAAATAAAATATATTTTAATATAATTTTTTTTAATATCGAATACTGGATAAATATTTAAGCTACCGGTATTAAACCAGTCTCTAAAATCAGTTAATACGATTCTGCATATATGCGATTTAAATTAATGTTGCAAATGCAGTATATATTATATGTGGCTGATGAAGATCATGCAGCCTGTCCGAAGACTGCACTTTTCCTTTTTCGTGAAGGGATCTCAGCTATTTTCTTTTTACGGATTTATTTATCGGGATTTTTTAATTTCTAAATATTAACCGGTTAGTGATTCCAATACTTACTTTTTAATCAAAGGTTACATTTTATTACATTGTTAAAAAGGTAGGGCCTTAGCAACGCCCATTCGACCAAGTATTCTACAGGCTGTCCCAGAAATAGTATCTTATCCAGAGGGGGTCGATTCTCGACACGAGAACAACAAATGTTTTACGATTTTTGTAAATTCGCTGATAATCATTCAAGAATCACATGGTAAAGATCTGCTGATTTTGATTAAAATTATGTTTTAGGTACACACGGCTACACATCAAGCTATTCTTTTCCAGTATAAGCTGACCTCTTATTCTACGAAAAGCCTACACAATGCGAGATCAGCTTATACTGGAATGTATAGCTTGATGTGTAGCCGTGTGTACGAATAAAGTAATTTTATGGAAGGTTACTTAAAATCAGCTGATTAAAAAGCGCTGTTTTTTGGATATTGCATTGTCAAACTAAAAAGTTCTTGATCACTAAGAGATTAATTACATATTTTTTTTTCTATGAAATATGTTTCATGTTTGCTCAGAATCATCCCGTTCAGGCTTAAAACACCGGGTCAGTATATGCACCTAACTGTATGTAGGTAGATACTTTTTATTGCTTTTTAGATGACCAAATTACAAACCAACCATTCAAATCACATCATTGACAGCTAATTCACTTTCGGAAATGCTGTCCGTTAAATCTTTATGGACAATCGAATATAGACCTTAAAACAATGAGTTACAGTCTAATCCATAGATAATTAATTACTTAGGTCAATAGAATAAAAAGTTGCGAATAGCCTGACGTTGAGTTGTGAAAATAAAGAAGTGAAGCCGAACTGGATATTTGTGTATTTATTCTGACAGTTTGACAGCCATGGTGTGTTTATCAAAACTGACAGGACAAATAGAGAAATCTAGTCTTCGATATTTGTTTATGCACGAGAATTGGGCTTTGAGAGATTTGAGCCAGAATCGTAGACGAACTAAAGGCCATTGCACCGACATAGCACAAAGGATTACCAAGTGGCAGTGGGCAGGGCATATAGATCGAAGAACTGACGGCCGTTGGGGCAGAAGGGTTCGAGTGGAGACCACGCACTGGAAAGCGCAGCGTAAGACGCCCCCACTAGATGGAAAGACCTGATAAATGTTGCTGGGAGCGGTTAGGTTAAGTTAAAAGGTTAAGCTATACAAGATCGGTCACTCAGGAAATCAATGGGGGAGGCATAGGAGGCATGATGATGAGGATGATGGGAGATTGGAAAGGGCAGAGTAGGAAGCCCAGAGACCCAAGGAGGTGCATCATAGGACACGTTCCTAAGGTGCATGAGCTGCGAGGCAATGCGTTGTAATGCTTTGGTGATGGTTACCCCTTAACATCAGGTGCACTATTTGCTTGTTACTATCTCTAATTTGTATAGGAAAATACCTGAATGTCAATATTCTACGCCATCCTATGCAAGAAAACTGCATTCGCAAAGTGTGGGGCAGTCAAAACAGCATCCTGAAAACCATATCGGACAGAGTTACCTCTCCGATATGAAAGTGCTTCGTTTTGAGTGATCAAACCGACCTAGTTGTTCCCTCTCAGCGCAAAGACCTTTTTGTCCTTTTCTTGTATTTTCATTCCTATTTTTATATGTATTTATTTAATATACTAGTGGACCCGCCAAACTTCGTACCGCCTGACATGCATATAACGCGTGCTGTCAATATACGTCACCCTGGTAGAGTTGTCAATTGTTGTCCCCGGCCATCATTATGTATGAGAAAATGAATGACTTCCACAAATAATTCAATACCAAAATTAGCCAAATCGCTCCACCCGTTCTTGAGTTTTAGCGAGACTAACGAACAGCAATTCATTTTTATATATATAGACAATAACTCGGGATAACTCCGACCGTAGCATCTGTTTCAAACGATATTCATTTTTTTAAATCCTCTGACGATATTTGCAGCACGCATTCTGTCAATTCTATGTCAAACGTCATAAGGTTACATTATAAAAGTTTATATTGTCCAAAGCGCTAAGGTAAATAATTTTATATGGTGGTTAAGTATTCTTAAATTTTCTAATTTTGCGCGCAGTTTTCTTAATTTTTTCTTTCATAAGAACCTTCTCCTGACAATAAGAAATACAACAAAAAAAGAATTAGCGAAATCGGTCCCGCCGTTCACGCGTGATGGCGTGACCAAGGGAAATAGGGATTCATTTTTATATATAGAGATTACTTTGCTATAGATAGAGGAACACAATATCCTACTTACAAAGCTGATGAAACATATTGATCTAGTCAACATATGCCGCCCGCGGCGTCGCACACGTGGATTGTCAATACAAACATTACCCTCCTGCGCAGTCGAGTAAAAAGTAGCCTATGTCCCACTCCCGGTCACAAGCTATCTGTATGCCAAATATCATCGAAATCGGTACAACTGTTTAGTCGTGAAATCGCAACAAACAGACAGAGTTACTGTCGATTTTATAATATTAGTAAGTGCTTACTATAGACTCCCAGTCCAGTATTAAATTAGTACATAAACATTTTAATGTTATTCAACAAAAAAATACTAGGGATGGCCTCGATTTAACTGTGATCTCGCGAGTTTCCCATAAAAACAAAATAATATGGTATAAGTTGTAGTTATTCTGGGGTTCAGACTTTTCCCTATACAGGGCGTCCCACGGCTATGCCACATGGAGGGAAAGTACCTAGAATATTGTAGATGGAACATCTGAAAGAAGCCATTATTTCAATTTTAAAAACAATTTAAACTGAATTCATAGATTTTTAAATAATTACATTGTTGAACCGGGAATCGAACCCGATACACGAGAAAAAAATACCCTGTAGTTTTATCATACCGATCGAAAGGTTTCACTATAAGGATTATTTTTTGTTAAATAACATAGTATCAGAAATAAAAGGAAGACCATGAATTTTAACATTTGATGTGAAATTTTGTATTTGTTTCAATAAAACTACACTCGTACTTTTCAGCAATGTAGGGTCACTGGTGTACTCTGTGAATTTTGTCAAAGTTTAGTTTTTATTATTAACAGTTTAATAATATTTTTAACTAGCTAATAACTTAAAAACTAGAAAGTTCAACTAAAAAAAAAAACAGGGTCGAAATGTACCTACTTACCAAGATCTTTTATTAGACGTGCCACTTGACCGGATAGTTCCGTTTTGTTTTTTTTACCCCTCTTGAACCCCAATATCTCAACAACCCACTTTTTAGCTCAGTTAATCACACCAAAATTGCGCCATCACTACCTATCTACCAAGTTTCACGATTAGATAAACGCTTCGAAAGTTATCATCGGACAAACAAACATACATACTTACAACGCCGATTTGCCCAAGTTGGTTTATGGCGGGTTCCTATATCCGTCGGTAACCAGCTACGACTTATTTCTCCTTCAAAACGTGGCAAAAGTATGACACTAGTTTGACATTTTTTCAAGGAGATACGAGTCGTAGTCCGTTACCGACGGATATAGGAACCCGTCATTAGAGATATCGCTTCGCTCTATCAATAAAATGAGCCAAAAATAGATATAATTCATCTAATTTGAATGTATTACCACATAATTTTAGTGTCATGTTGAAGACACTTAGCTTTATTAGCAACCGGAAATTACGTAATAAATACAAAAACTGGGATTCATTCGTTCGTTGTTCGGTACACTGGTTATTTTATGGAGACCTACGAAAATGCTTTGGGTTAAACGGAATATTTGAATGAGGCGCATATAAATAATAAAATAAAGAAAACTTTAAAAAACCAGTGAAGATAGATTGAGATTTTGATGAAAACACTTTTCCCTAAATGAAAACAATACATACGAATCTTATGTTCTCCAAAAACAGCAGTAGTAATCTGGAGCAGTTACTTTAGATTTTTTACAAAGGTCTTTAGATTTAACTACCTATTTTTCTACACTTGTATACTAATATTATAAAGAGAAAAGATTTGTATTTTTGTGTGTATGTTTGTAATCAATAAACTCAAAAACAACAGCGCCGATTTCAAAAATTCTTCACCATTGGAAAGCTACATTCACCCTGAGTGACATAGGCTATATTTATTGCAAGAAAAGATTAGGGATCCTTACTAAAACTTAAGTAACGTAACCCAAGGTGTAAAATAGTGCCCTAAAACGTCTTTCGTCGCATGCGCTGTGGAAACTATTGATGATAGAACAAAAGTATGTTCTACAATATTAAAGATCATATCAATATCTACAAAAATAATATTATAAAGAGGAAAGATTTGTTTGTTTGCATTGTATAGGCTGCGACTCTACTGGGCCGATTTAAAAAATTCTTTCACCGTTGGGAAGCTACACTACTCCCGGGTGACATAGGCTACTTTTTATCCAACTGCGCAGAATGAGGGTAATATTTTTATTGAAAAACTACGCGTGCGAAGCTGCGGATTGGTCAGCTAGGAAGGTATAATTTGCTTGTGATTAGATAACAATTCCATTGTTGAGCACAATGCTTAGCCATATCCCTTTTTCGGCACAATGCGAAAAACACAGTAGAGACAGCGTACGCACTTTTCTGATTAAGTTAACATGTCTGTATTCAACTATCCGGCGTGGTTTCTGTGTGTTTGTTACTTGTGTCAAGATAAATGTTTCCATCTTCGTTTATTTAGTTCGTATTCGTTGACGACCTCCGTGGCGCAGTGGGTGAATAACCGGCGGAGACGCAGGAGGTAGTGAGTCCGATTCCCGCCGTGAAACAAATGTTTGCATTATCTACAGATATTTGTTCCGGGTCTGGTTGTTTTTTCTATATATTATAAGTATTTATTTACAAAAAAAAGTATATAAGTATTCTATCAGTTATCTGGTTCCCATAGTACCCGTAGCTCTGCTTAGTTTGGGACTAGATAGCGCTGTGTGAAATGTCCAGCAATATTTATATTTATTTATCTATCTATAATAATAATAATAAATCTTTATTTCTTTATATAAAAGTACAAGATGTTAAAACTTAATTCTACGCCCCATATAAATATATACCTTAGTGACATACATATTAAACTGTTAGCTGACACGTAAAGTCGGCACGCACTTGCGCCGTCTCGCGTATTCACCTGCGAAAACGACGAATCAACACACTTTACAGCCAAAATTCTTCCTTTGTAAAAAGATTTAAAATCATTGTGGCGCGATTCTAAGCATTCGACGTGCATATACAGTATATTAGTCTTCTTCTTCACATATTCCACAACTTGCTCCACCTTCGTGGAATAGTGAGGACGGCACAAGTAGAGTAGCGTCGTAGATATGGCCTATAACTTTCGTGATTCCATTGCTACGTAGGATGTGCAAGCTACGTTCGTTAAGGGGAGACTGGAGGGGAATCGCCCATACAACACGTACTACCAAGATCATTTCTAATTGGAGCATATTTCTACCTTAATAAGGTATTATTTTAATTTGAATAGTATTTATCTAGGTTTCCAACCATATATTAGATCAAAATAATTACCTAAAATGAAATAGAAACTTATCGCATTCTGCATGTTTTTACGTCATAAAGGACCTGTTTTCAACCTAATTGTTACGTATTAAAAACAACAACATCTTACGTATTCTAGTCATAAGAACATAGATTATATCGTCTAGTTACAGAATAACAACACAATGAGAAAAATACAACAAGTATTCAGTCATCGTTTTTGGTATTACGGAACACGGTCAAAATCTAATCAAATTTAGAATCGTTCATTTGATATCACTGTCGCTCTGCGTGGCTAAACTTCGTCACTAAACAGGGATAGCGATATTCAGGCTGAAGTGTTTTACGCGGCCGAATTGAAGTTGCGCTCGGGGTTCGCCGGCTTCTTAAGGTGGCGGTTCGCGTCACGACAAAGACAAGAGACCGAGGCAGGAGACTGAGACGGGAGACTGCGACAAGTGTCTCGGTCTCTTCTGCATGTACTGTGGGTCGAGAACGAGGCCGCAACCAAAGCTACAATTCATTCGTTATCGGAGTGTCTGTCGATGGAGTCAGTTGCGTTGTACTGTGATATTAATTTAGACTGTAATGGAAAGCCAAGTACCTGGAACTTCAATTGGAGGAAGAACAAGACGATGATTTGCTTTTCAATCAGCTTTTCACAGTCTTCATCAGAAAAAGTAGTCATTTTTTTACAATAAACACACATACTTTTCGAGCGCGACACGAGACACTACTGGTCAGGGGCAGCAACCGTCGCGCAGTCTCCGGTCTCGCGTGTCTGTCTCCTGCCTCGCTCGCGAACTGGTGCTTATACCTAGTCAGGTTATAAATTCTGTCACATGTTTAATATAAAATAATTGAAACAAGTTTATTCATTATGTAACCATTTATATACCAAAATGAACTTAACAAAACATAGATTCTTATGACACTAAAGTTTATTCAAAATGACCTCCGTGATTTTGAATATAGGCCATCAATCTGCGCGGCCAGTCGTCTATCGCAGCACGAACGAGGTCCATGTCAATATCAGCGGCTGCCTTAATCAAGGATGTCTTGAGTGACTCCAAATTGGGATGAGGCTTTGAGCACGCCTTTTTCTCCAAGTGTTGCCATATCTTGTAATATAACGGATTCAAATCTGGACTGGAGGAGGGCCAGTCTTCGTGCCGGATGAAGTCGATTTCACGCGCCGCCAGCCAGTCTTGTGTGCTCTTCGCTCTATGAGCTGGCGCCGAATCTTGTTGGAATACCCAGTGCCTGTTATTGAACATGGTATGAGAAACAGGTTCCACAAGGTTCGTCAGGCAGGACTGTATTTTGATACACAACTGCATTCGTTTTTACACCTTTCTCACAAAAATGTACCTCTGTTAAGCCCCAATAAGAAACTCCCAACCATACCTACCATGAGCGAGGATGGAAAATGACCTCGTTGGACACGCGGAATACGGTTGCTCGCTTCTTCACTACTGTGTGCGTACACCTTATCATTTTGTTTATTGTAGCTCTCTTCTACGGTAAAATTTTTTTCATCCGAAAAAAGAATTTCCCGTTATTTTTTCCCGCGTACCACTTCAACAAAGCGCGGCATCTCTTCAGTCTCAGGTCCATTAGACGAGTATTCAAACGATGTCCTGTTTTTCTTCGATATGCCCGAAGTCTTCATTTAACACCCTTTTCACCGTGGTTCTGCTTAACCCCATCTGAAGGGCCAACAGTTTCTGCTTACGTTTGGGATTTCTTTGAATTCGAGCCTTCACAGCTTTTATCACTGCTGGAGTCCTAACAGACCGAAGTTGACCACTTCTTGACCTGTCATCTACACTAGAGTCTTCATTGTATCGTTTGATGGTGCGATAAACGAATCTTTTGGTTATATTAAAATTTTTCAGTATGTCAAAAATTTTAATTGGCGCGTAACCGCAACGATGCAACGCAATAACTGCAACACGGTCTTCTTTACGCGCCCACTCCATATCTAAAAATGAGTAAAATTCTAAAAAGTATACATTTTTATTTTCATGAACAATTCGAAATTCGAATTAAATAAACTTTTTTGTGGCCAGCATTCTAAAAGAAAAGTTTTTACTGTGTGACAATACTTATGACCTGACTAAGTACATTGCTTAAAGTCAAGTAACGATCGCGGTCTCCCGTCTCAGTCTCTTGACTCGGTCGCTTGTCTCTGTCGCGACGCAAACCACCACTTTTAGCTGCGTGGGTCCATTTGTCATCCGTACGTAGCGTGGCCGTGGGCCGCAGTAGATATATCCGCCTATATTTTCATACAAAGCGAAGTAGCTGTTAGAAACTGTAGGATATTCTTAGGGGTGATAATTGTAGCTCGTCCGGGCTAAGAATATGTTTGCCCAAGATGAATGCTACGTTTGCGCATTAGTGGGCCACACCCAACAGATGTAGGGACGATTCTGCCGCCTCTTACAGAATGTGCCGGTTTGTACGGTACGGTACGTATATAATAATATTTATTAGAAAAAATAACGTCCATAATTTGTTAGTAACAATTAGTTCTTATTTAGTACTAAAACCTGAATAAAACGAAACACAATAAAATACACACCGAACAGAACAAGAGTAACAACAAAATTTTCATTTAAATATTAAATTATTTTTGTTATAAAACAGATAATATCTTGTACAGAATATTGTAGATTGATTCAGGAAAGGAATCTTGGAATTCTATATATAATCTAGGGCTGTTGGTCTCATTTAAAGTGAAGCCATAACCAATATTAGCATGGTAATTAAGTATTGAGCAATCTAGCTTCTCGCAGGAAAGTACTCGTTAGGGTACAATTACAAGTACTACTGGGTATAATTATTAGAGAAATGTGTCGTTACTCAGGCAGGAAGTGAAAGCGCCGCAATCGATCACTAGGCTAGATAAACGTAGAAAAGATTTGCGGTCAGATTAATGGAAAAGGCGATACCTAGATGGGTATACACAGGGTGCGCCGAAATATGTATGTTAACTCGGATGAGGTTATTGACCTTTTAGATCACTTAGGAGAATAAAATTTGTGCGATACTTGGTAAAATTAAATATCAACTGTTTTAGGCACAAAAGATGAAATCCATCACCATTACGTGCACATTGACGACCTCCGTGGCGCAGTGGGCGTATAGCCGGCTGAGACGCAGGAGGTAGCGGGTTCGATTCCCGCCGCCGAAAAAATGTTTGCATGACCTATACAGATATTTGTTCCGTGTCTGGGTGTTTTCTATATATTATAAGTATGTATTTACAAAAAAAAGTAGGTATATAAGTATTATATCAGTTATCTGGTTCCCATAGTACAAGTTCTGCTTAGTTTGGGGCTAGATAGCGCTGTGTGAAATGTCCAGAAATATTAATTTATTTAATATTTATTAAAATCAAGCCTTAAGCTGGCATACGGCCCTTAAGGCATACGGCCCAAAAAGCACTCGATTTGAAGGCGTACAGGCATACAATAGGTAAAAGAAATTTAGACTTTTTGAAGTAAAACTTCTTTACGCACGCTTGACTTGGGGAGTAAGCTGGTGAATGCGTTACGAAAAATGCGTACAGAAGTTGAGAGGGAGATATAAGTTAGTGAAGATAGAACGAGAGAGAGTTACGTTTCGTTTATTTTTAAACGTTAATGTGCGAGTGCGCGTTGCGTCTGTCCAGATTGAACATAGACTGATCGACCTACAGACGTGTGGACAATTTTGTAATTGAACAATTTTATAAATTATTATTTAGAAAAATAAGATTTACTGCAGTCTAGAAAAGCACACTCGTTTTTATCGTGATTAAAAATTTGTTGAATGTTTAGTTTGTTTTTATGAAAAGTTGTTTAATTATAACAGATAAGTACTTTTTCGTACCACTTGCTCAAAAAAGTGACATTCTATGCCACAAAAAGCGAACATAACAATAGTCATTTTTAATCTGTTAAAAACAGGGAAAGAAAATTGTACTGAATTTCATTCATCCTCTAGGGGGAGAATGTGATTTAAATTTGGAATACTTACCGAAATTTATACTGAACTACATCTGTGTTTACACCATTGAGTTTGTATATAAAGCATTATACATCTTTTTGAAAAAGGAATACGCATTTATTATGCAGTTATGATTATTAAATAAAATTACGAAAACCGACGAGGCCGTATGAGCTTGATGCCTTTGCTTTTCCGACAAAAAAATATTAGTCTAGGAATTTGCCGCGTTTTTGTTTTCTTCAAATACATAAACGTAAAATCAACAAGTTCATCAACAATAAATGTACCAAACAAAAATGTAACTCTCTCTATCAATAATTGGACCAATGTTGCGAATGTTAACTTTTACTTTTAATTGTCATTATTTTTAATAAATGCTTATCTCATATTATTATTGTGTTAATTTTTTCGCAAATGGTACGAAAAGTAGAGTATTTTCCTCGGTGATAAAGCTGTCTTAGTCTTGGGTGAACTTAAATCCCTCGCTACACTCAGGACTCGTCTTAAATCCCTCGCTTTGCTCGTGATTTAAGTTTTTAACACCCTCGCTACGCTCGGGAGTAAACCTCGAGTCCTTCGTTACGCTCGCGATTTAAATCGTCATCCGCGACAGAAGACATTGCTTTATCCCCTTGGTTAATAATCTACTATTACATTATTGTAGATAAAAAAGCGAAAAAAAAGCGTTCCATTTTTTGCCATTTGACTACGGAGCTCTAAAAACCGCGTCTGAATCAGTCCATCTGTCCGGAACTATGCCACAGACAGATACACAGATACACAAAAAGCCAAACACTTGTGAAAGGGCTCGCCCGGGGAAAAACTACCGCTATACCTATTTCTGCCGCCAAGCAGCATTGCTGTGTTTCGGTATGAAGGGTATGGCTGTCGGTGAAATTACAGGCACATGAGGCTTTACACCTGTATGCCTCAAGTTATTGGACGCAGGCAGTGCTTCGTAGGGCATGTTTCTGTGTGTAACCTACGAGGCAATACTTTGCTATTGGCGATGGTTACCGCTTAACACCTGGTGGGCCATATACCTAGTCAGGTCATAAGTATTGTCACACAGTAAAAACTTTTCTTTTAGAATGCTGGCCACAAAAAAGTTTATAGAATTCGAATTTCGAATTGTTCATGAAAATAAAAATGTATACTTTTTAGAATTTTACTCATTTTTAAATATGGAGTGGACGCTTAAAGAAGATCGTGTTGCAGTTATTGCGTTGCATCGTTGCGGTTACGCGCCAATTCAAATTTTTGACATACTGAAAAATTTGAATATAACCAAAAGATTCGTTTATCGCACCATCAAACGATACAATGAAGACTCTAGTGTAGATGACAGGTCAAGAAGTGGTCGCCCTCGGTCTGTTAGGACTCCAGCAGTGATAAAAGCTGTGAAGGCGCGAATTCAAAGAAATCCCAAATGTAAGCAGAAACTGTTGGCCCTTCAGATGGGGTTAAGCAGAACCACGTTGAAAAGGGTGTTAAATGAAGACTTAGGGCTTCAGGCATATCGAAGAAAAACAGGAAATCGTTTAAATGCTCCTCTAATGGACCTAAGACTGAAGAGATGCCGCGCTTTGATGAAGCTGTACGCGGGAAAAAAATATCGGGAAATTCTTTTTTCGGATGAAAAAATTTTTACAATAGAAGAGAGCTACAACAAACAAAATGATAAGGTGTACGCACACAGTAGTGAAGAAGCGAGCAACCGTATTCCGCGTGTCCAACGAGGTCATTTTCCATCCTCGCTCATGGTATGGTTGGGAGTTTCTTATTGTGGCTTAACAGAGGTACATTTTTGTGAGAAAGGTGTAAAAACGAATGCAGTTGTGTATCAAAATACAGTCCTGACGAACCTTGTGGAACCTGTTTCTCATACCATGTCCAATAACAGGCACTGGGTATTCCAACAAGATTCGGCGCCAGCTCATAGAGCGAAGAGCACACAAGACTGGCTGGCGGCGCGTGAAATCGACTTCATCCGGCACGAAGACTGGCCCTCCTACAGTCCAGATTTGAATCCGTTAGATTACAAGATATGGCAACACTTGGAGGAAAAGGCGTGCTCAAAGCCTCATCCCAATTTGGAGTCACTCAAGACATCCTTGATTAAGGCAGCCGCCGATATTGACATGGACCTCGTTCGTGCTGCGACAGACAACTGGCCGCGCAGATTGAAGCCCTGTATTCAAAATCACGGAGGTCATTTTGAATAAACTTTAGTGTCATATGAATCTATGTTTTGTTAAGTTCATTTTGGTATATAAATGGTTACATAATGAATAAACTTGTTTCAATTATTTTATATTAAGCATGTGACAGAATTTATGACCTGACTAGGTACTTGTTTCATATCTAGATCTAATAAAAACCAGACAAACATAGGCGTCAAACTAATAACACTTCTTTTTCTGCGTCCGTGGTTAAAAATATTGTTGAGGATAGGTGAAATTTTTATCAGCGAGAACTTGATATCGAAACCTAGGTACTCGTACGTGCGTAAGTTATATCACTTGGCTAAACACGTGCCGACAAAAGATAATTAGGTAGACCTAGAAATACTTATCTAGAACATCTTAATCCGAATTTTTCCATAATTTTTATCTATTTTTTGATGACCGTTCCGCAGTGGGCGAATAGCCGGCTGAGACGCAGGAGCAAATGTTTGTGTGATCTACAGGTATTTGTTCCGGGTCTGGGTGTTGCACGTTAGTTTAATATTAGATATTAGAATTATGAAGTTACATAAAAAAGCATACCTTTATTAAGTATTCTATCAGCTTTGCTTAGTTTAAGGCTAGATGGCGCTGTGTGAATTTTCGAGCACTTTTTATTTTTATTTACTTACTAGCAAATTGCTGGTGAACAGGATGTTAAGCTAAGTATAATATACGATATTAATATATATATTATATAATATAATATATTAAGTGTATTAAAGACCGAGCGCTTCCGAGCTTCAGTTCCTTATGATGTAGACTCTTATTAAGATATCATTATCCCTACAAACCTTAGTGGTTTATAAGTGTTATTTTTGAAACAATAATTATTGTATGTAAAATTTTAAGTGATAAAACTGATAAACCTATATACTTATATAAAAGAAAGTCGTGTTAGTTACACTATTTATAATCCAAGAACGTCTGAACCGATTTGGCTGGAAATTGGTGGAGAGGTAGCTTAGAATCAGGAGACGGACATAGGATACTTTTTATCCCGTTCGACCGCGTTCCCGTGTGATGTAACATAAAACGTCAAGGAGAATACAAGACACTATAAATAAAACGTTGTATAACAAAAACGCATCTGACATGGAATAACAAAACGCAAATGACAGCTAAACGTAATTTTGTCTATGGTTAAGTATGGTTGTAAAATGATGGCCGGGGACAACAATTGACAATTCTACCAGGGTGACGTATATTGACAGCCCGCGTTATATGCATGTCAAGGCGGAACGAAGTTCGGCGGGTTCTTTAAATGTTTAAACGTAGAAACCTGTTAAATAGCCTTACGTTTATTTCTAAGCTATTTGTCCATACAAATTGTATCGCCGTTGGTTTCTCTAAATAAATAAGAATGCGAGTTACGCATTTGCAAACTCCCAAAGTCCGGGCATAACTGAGTAACTGAGTTGAGTGCGTAGGTTCCTCATCACATTTGACTTCAGTAGCCCCATCAGCCTGAAAGGTGGGTTCGTGGTGCTCGCTCAGTTCGCGGCGATCGGTCACTGCGAACACTCCACTGTGAGAGTAATCGACTAGCGTTACCGCTGACCAGTGCGTGCCGGAATCTGCGCCGTCAGCGTTGTGCTTTAGCGGATGTGGTCGAAATGGTTTGTAAGGTCGCGCCGAAGATTGCCAGGAGCTGTAAGTAAATTTTCTATTTTTGGGTGCGGTATTTTATTGGCAAAATTAGTAGTTTTTTCAGTTTTTTTTTAATTTCATGGATATAAAAAAATTAGGTACTAAAACATAAATATATACAAAAAATTTATTTAAACTTTTCCCACAATGCTATCTAGCCTCAAACTAAGCAGAGCTCTGGGAGCCAGTTAACTGAAATATTATGTGTGCTTGCTGCTGGTTATTAGCCCTATCTACTAGTCAAGTACAGTCAGCGGAATAAGGTGATTAATAGTAGTTATAAAATCGAATTTTCCAAGGCAGTAAAGTTATGTTTTTGACGATACCTATTGGCAAAGAACATTAATAAATTCAGTGACCATATTTGTTCTTAAATACAGTGTTCATAATAATACGCAGTGGGGAGTAGCCGGCCGAGACGCAGGAGTTGGTTTGATTCCCACCACCGAACATAATAATATATTTGCATGATCTAGATCTTCGATCTTAGATCAGAGTCTAGATATTCCTCTATATATTATACGCAAATACTTACAAATAAAACTTTTCTAATTATTCTCTTATATTATCTATTATCTGGTTCGCATAGTTGCTTTGCTTAGTTGTGGACTAGATAGCAACGTGTGAAATATCCAGCATTGTTTTATTTAATTAGTGGTGTTTATAATTTGATTCTTTATCTTATGTAGCTGACTGTACGAGCATAAACGTGCATGGGGTGAAAGCGGATATTAAATAGTGTTGATGGTTAAAGCCCATCTTAAGAATTTTATTATATAGGTACCCACCATTTAGGTGCATAAAATTACACATCATAAAATACTATAGGAAAAGGTACTTTAAAATTACACTTAACAAAATAAAAAAACAGCTTATGTTGATAACATAAAACGAATTTCGCGGTTTAAAAATTCAACACTCGCATAACATTTTGTTTTGCATCACTCATGCTCTCAAAATTGGTCCCTGTAAACTCGAAAACGGCTCCGTAAATGCTGTAATGAAAATAGAAAGCTTATTGCATTTATAACAGTACTTATGCTTAAAAAAAATACTATCTCCATGACTAATACTTACTTCTATTTAACAATTAAAAAGGTAACACACATCCTTAATATGCTACAATGAAATACAACCTCCATGAATAATACTTTTATTCTATTTAACAATTGAAGAGGTCACACACATCTTTAATATGTTAAAATGAAATACAACCTCCATGTCTAATACTTATTTCTATTTAACAATTAAAAAGGTAACACACATCCTTAATATGCTACAATGAAATACAACCTCCATGAATAATACTTTTATTCTATTTAACAATTGAAGAGGTCACACATCTTTAATATGTTAAAATGAAATACAACCTCCACGTCTAATACTTATTTCTATTTAACAATTAAAGAGGTCACATACATCCTTAATATGCTAAAATGAAACACAACCTCCATGACGATTACTTATTTCTATTTAACAATTCAAGTGGTCACACACATATTTAATATGCTAAAATGAAATAAAACCTGGATGGCTAATACTTATTTCTATTTAACAATTAAAGAGCTCACACACATCCCTAATATGCTAAAATGAAACACAACCTCCATGACTATTATTTATTTCTATTTAACAATTAAAGAGGTCACACACATCCCTAATATGCTAAAATGAAACACAACCTCCATGACTATTATTTATTTCTATTTAACAATTCAAGTGGTCACACACATATTTAATATGCTAAAATGAAATAAAACCTGGATGACTAATACTTATTTCTATTTAACAATTAAAGAGGTCACACACATCCTTAATATGCTAAAATGAAACACAACCTCCATGACTAATACCTATTTCTATTTAACAATTAAAGAGGTTACACACATACTTAATATTCTAAAATGAAATACAACCTCCATGACTAATACTTATTTCTATTTAACATTTAATGAGATCACACTCATCCTTAATATGCTAAAATGAAATACAACCTCCATGAAAAATAATTTTATTTTATTTATCAATTGAAGAGGTCACACACATATTTAATATGCTAAAATGAAATGAAACCGCCATGACTAATAGTTATTTCTCTTTAATTGGTGACACATCCTTAATATGCTAAAATGAAACACAACCTCCATGACTATTACTTATTTCTCTTTAACAATTAAAGAGGTCACACACATATTTAATATGCTAAAATGAAATAAAACCTCGATGACTAATACTTATTTCTATTTAACAATTAACAAGGTCACATACATCCATAATATGCTAAAATGAAACACAACCTCCATGACTATTATTTATTTGTATTTAACAATTAAAGAGGTATTAAGTATGTACTTAATATGCTATAATGAAATACAACCTCCATGACTATTACATATTCATATTTAACAATTAAAGTGGTCACACACATCCGCAATATGCTAAAATGAAATACAACCTCCATGACTATTATTTATTTCTATTTAACAATTAAAGAGGTATTAAGTATGTACTTAATATGCTATAATGAAATACAACCTCCATGACTATTACTTATTTATATTTAACAATTAAAGAGGTCACACACATCCTTAATATGCTAAAATGAAATACAACCTTCATGAATAATAATTTTATTCTATTTATCAATTGAAGAAGTCACACACATATTTAATATGCTAAAATGAAATAAAACCTCCATGACTATTACTTATTTATATTTAACAATTAAAATGGTCACACACATCCGCAATATGCTAAAATGAAATACAACCTCCATGACAAATCCTTATTTCTATTTAAAAAATAAAGACACCATAGTCTAGTAGTGAATTTAACAAAAGCTACCAGGAACACAAATTTTCTTTTTAGCAAAAAACTGTTACAAATATTTTTTTATTTCCTCGCATTCGTGATGAAATCTTATGATGAATAGCGATCGATAACACCCTTGTCTTCATCCTCGCTCGCAAACTCGCTCGTATGCCAAAATATCATGGGTGTAAAATAGATCGATCATATAACAATGTACTATTTATTATACGAGTAATTACTACTAATTATCGATGATATTAATTTATTTTGATGTACCTTAATTCGTCCCACGTAGGTCGAGAGTTTCATATTAATTACGAGTATGTAACCCGTTAAGTTTTGGATCAATTTAAATTTAAGATAATAAATAAAAAAATGATAAATAAGTTCGTAATGATTATTTGTGACGAAAACAATTAACAAAACACTGTATACACAAATATAAATTGTTATAATGTAAAAAAAATACTTTTCCAATTGTACTGTGTTGAATAAATAAATTTGAATCTGAATCAGACTGCTAAAAACTTAACCCTTCCTTTCGGCTTTACCGTAATCAGGTAAAAAACGTCCAGTGAGATTGTATTTGACGTTTTTAGGCATAAATTTCACACAAAAATGAAATGGGACGAGTCGCAGTATGGAAATATTAAAATTTTAGCAATACTGCAACTCGGACCAAATTGGCCGTAAGGCCATGGGACGAGTCGAAGGATAACTCGATATGTGTCAAAAATTGTTGTGCTATTATAACATAATACCCTACATGCACATACGTCATATTTAGTCCTAAGTCCATGCTAGCTAGCCCCCCTCCCCCCTCGCATCCCCCTGACACAAAATATTATGATCCTGGATAATTATTTGTGTGATCATTTATCAACCATTAGTACCGCAGCGGGAATTGAACCCGCAACCTCTTTAGGATATTTCGACTAGTGAAGTCGTCAGAAATACGTATTAGCTAACTAGTTACACACAATTAAACAGTAAGCTATTGTTATCGCTATTTGTTGTAAACATTCGATTAAACAACACCAAGCGCTGCACCTTTTATAACACAGCTCGGAATTTACGGCTCACACGCGGTGAGGTTAGATACGGATCACGGGAGGCACATTTCATTGAAATATCTCTAATAACAAATTAAAAAGAATTACCTTTCATCGGATGAACGCGCAAACGTATTAAAATATGAAAGTTTTGAGGAAACTGTAATTTTTTTCCTAGCCAAGTTTAGTCAATACGGTTAAATTATATGGATATTGTTAATACCAAGGGCGGATCCAGGGGAGGGTCATGGGGGTCATGACCCCCTCCTGGGCTGGGTCCAGGACCTAGGTGGGCCACTAATTAAAATTGTTAAACATAATGTTTTTATGTATTTTTTGTCACAATATAGATTTTATGTAAGTACATTCAATATTTAATTAAATGAATATAATATTTTGATTTGAAACATTGATTTTGTTATTTAAATATAGGTATTTTTATGTACAGTATGTAAGAACATTAATAAAATACATACTTTTTACTTGCATCTATGATTATAAAACTTAAATAATATCTTCTTGTGACTTGACCACAACTATGTGATCCCCCCCCCCCCCCCCTGGCGCCAAAGCCGGATCCGCCCTTGGTTAATACAATAACTTTAATCAATTAATAAATAGGGAAGGGGGGGGGGGGGTGTAGGTAGGTGAAAAAAGGAGTGCGACCACTAGAACCTTGATACGAGATATTTATATATTAGAAAGATATAGATGTAAATTGAAGTATATAAAATCAATTGCCGTGCGTTAGTCTAGCAAAAACTCGAAAATGGCTCAATCGATTTGAATATTTTTTATTTGAACTTATGTATCTCAAATAAGTATATAACAAAATATTTTAGAAAAACCTGCTATAACATATCAGACTATTTAGTTAGATGATAGAGAAGCTTGGGTTTGAAATTGCTCTAACTCGTTAAAAAATGTTACAATTTAGACGTAATTTATTTTCTTTATTGTTCTTATTCTAATAGAATAAATTAAAAAGAACAACCAGCCTTGTTTCTTGTCTTTCCTTCCTGGATTGGTTGCGAAGGAACAGGCAGTAAAATTGACGTTTCAAAGTGATCCTGGTGATTTTAATGAATAAAAACATTTTGATTTTTTTCTACAAATGAATGGATAGATTCGGACGCGGTCATCCGATCTGAAGATTATTAGCACTTTTCCGTTTTGGTGAAGGGATCTCAGCTGCGAAATGGAAATTTATTAGGTACATACGGCTACCATATCAAGCAACACATTTCCAGTATAAGCTGACCTCTCATTCTACGAAAAGCCTACACAATGCTAGATCAGCTTATACTGGAAAGTTTATAGCTTGGTGTGTAGCCGTGTGTACTTGTTTTATTAAGGGTCGGGAGATTTAGAAATTTTGTTACAGTTAAATTATTTATTATGCTTATAACGATACGTACTTGTGATTTATTTCAATCATTATTATAAATACGGGATTTATCACGTACCGTCTTATCGGTGTTTCGAATGTTTCGGTTCAATTCGTGAACCTTCATCAGGGTGAGTGCGATCCGCTCCGAATAACGTCTCGTCTCGCACTAAACACAGACATATCGTCTATCGATAAAGCGGTACGTAATAAATTCCGTATACATATATAATATTAACGACCTACGTAGTGCAGTGGGCGAATAGCCGGCTGAGACGCAGGAGGTAGCGGGTTCGAATCCCGTCTGGTTGTTTTTCTATATATTATAAGAATATATTTACAAAAAAAATGTATATAAGTATTCTATCAGTTATCTGGTTCCCATAGTATAAGCTCTGCTTAGTTTGGGGCTAGATAGCGATGTGTGAAATGTCCAGCAATATATATATATATAAATACGTACTTTAACTAAGTATTCCTTTTTCTTCTAGCCAGCCAGAGAGTGGTAAGAGATATACAAAATGGCGGACCTGAAGTCACAGACTATGAAACAGCATTGGATTCAGTCGGTAAGTTTTCTGTATTAATTTTCTATCACTGGAATATATATTACGTCAGGAACGATAGATTTTAAATCTATCCATGCGTAAATAATGCTGAGATGGTATGGTGCCTTAAATATCTACAAAATATATTAAACTTAAAGTTAAACGTATACTTATATTTTTGTAGTTTAGTGGGCCAAATTAAAAATAAAAAAACAAATTAACCTATGAAAAAGTGGCACTCCGCGAGTGCCGACAGAAGTGAAAACTTGAACAATTACGAGATACTTAAATACAGAGGTGTCGGTAACGGTAACAGTGTCGCGAGTTCAATGGTTTTTTCTCATCTCAAAAAATGCCCAACGCGCCTAAAGATGGTTTCACTTCATATACAGAGGTGTCGGTTACGGTAACAGTGTCGCGAGTTCAATGGTTTTTTCTCATCTCAAAAAATGCCTAACGTGCCTAAAGAAGTTTTCACTAAAGAAACATTTTATGAATGTAACGACTTATACTTACAAGTAGATAACTTTATTGTTAGTAGGTACTTAGTTTTTTAACGGTGCTTACAGTTCGGCTGAGAATGAGTGGTAAAATGGTATTAGCTGTGCTAGTTTTCAACGCCAGCTTCAGCCATCGCCTTGCGTCTACTCAGCTCGGAGGAGAGTGGTAGAAGTCACGATACAAAACCGCAGAAGGTTAACGTGGATGACTTCACCCTCGTGGAGAAGAAAGGTAGAGCAAGATAGTCCAGCAATCAACGCGGCACCGGTACGGTACCGACTCAGTCTAAAGAAATAAATACATATTATGACATTCCCTTGTCCAATACATCTATGAAAATCTGATGTATGTTCACAAAAATATTAATTTGTTTAAGAAAAATAGCGATAATCATAATTTTAATACTAGAAATAAAGATAAACTCGCTGTTGCCACTTGTAGACTCAATAAAGTTAGTAAATCGTGTAAAGGGCTAGGTGTTCGCCTTTATAACAAACTCCCAAGTGATGTACAAAAATTGACAATTAACAAATTTAAAAACGCAATTAAGCAAAATCTTTATAAACAGCCTACTATAAAATATCGGCTTATTTAGATGATAGAGAATATTAGACGATAGGATTGAAATTGCTCCAACTCGTTCAAAATGTTACAATTTAGACGTAATTTATTTCCTTTATTGTTATGTATTGTAAAAGGATCATTAAAACACAACCAACCTTGTTTCTTGCCTTTCTTTCCTGGCTTGCTCGCGAAGGAACAGGCAGTAAAATTGACGTTTCAAAGTGATCCTTGTGATTTTAATGAATAAAATATTTTGACTTGACTTGACGTTCCGAATGTCTCTCCAGCGACTAGAGTCCAGTAGGACTACTAACTTCAAGTCCTACACTCTCCAGATTCTGGCGAAGCATAGGGATGTGCTACTTGATCGGGATTTCTGGCCAGTCGGCATAGTTTACAGGCGCTACAGGGAAGAAGTTAAGAAGCAAAACCCTCCATATAAATAAAAGTGTTAGTTTTTAAGTTTATTGTTATGTCTTTAAAGTATTTATAGATATGGCATTATCATCATTTTTTATATGTTCACATTGTTGCCTGATATAAACGTTATATTATTAGGCAAATATGTATGGAGGTTGATCTATTCAACACAGCTTAAACGCTTACTTTGTGACAATTATTTTAATATATAGATTAGGCACTTAACCGATATGTGTGTGTGTGTGTGTTTGTGTGTGTGTGTGTGTGTGTGTGTGTGTGTGTGTGTGTGGGTGTGTGTGTGTATATATTGATATCTCCTCTATTTAATTTATTTTCTCATTTTATGTGTCGTCTACCTCACCTGTTTGTAAATTTTACTATTCATCTTTTACAATAACTGCGGAAACTTTTAACTGGCCATCTTAGAATGAGTAGCATTTATTGTTTTTTATTTTAAATTATATTAACCCCCGACGCAAATAGATGAGGTCGGATCTTTTTAATATATTTTTATTAATTTATTTATTTAACAATAACGGCCTTAGCCAATTAAGCTTTATAATAAAAATATTTGTTTTACACCACACGCCAATAAAGTTTAAAAACTTCCCCTTCTCACGGAGATGATTTTAAAACTCTCGAAAGTGTGAGATAACATAAGAAATCGAACTTTTAGAATATCACTTGACAAACTTTGAAATACCATAATTAAATGCTATTTTACACGCTTCGCCCGGATTTTAAAATAAAATAAAGTCTAAGATTTTAAAACCATCTCAAAAATGTCCAGCCCAGGCGGGACTTGAGACCCGCAACCTTCTTCTTGATACGAGGATGCACTATCCAATTGTGCTACCAGGCTCTGTCACGTCAGGGTCGCAAATTACGACTAAAACGCCGTAGTTTTATAGTGTTATCTAAAATCCGGAAAATGGTTTGATATTAGGGAATGCAATCCCGATCCCGAACTCGCGAGATCTCGTGTAATTTTTCGGGATCAATCCCGACGCATCATATGACGAGATCCCGTTCGAGATTGACGGGATTGGGCGGCAGTGGTCAGCGACGCTACACACGTCCACTCGGGGCACAAGCGGCGCCCTGACTGACGGCCGCGAGCGGCAGGAACGCCAAACAGCGTTAGAAAACTATTCCGACTATTTCCGAATATTAGCGACAGGTGACGATAATTATTTAGTTGGTAAGATTAAAGAATAAAGATTTTTATTTTCTTTCGAGTAATATGTTATTTTAGTTAACCTCACTATCACAAACTATTAGCAGTTATTAGCTTTTTCAGTCATCCGAATATAACATTTTTTTTAAACTAGACGGGATCCCGCAAATTCCGGGATCCCGTCACGTTCGCGGGATCTCGAATTTGCAATCTCGAGTCGGGATTGCATTCCCTATTTGATATGGTTTTAAAATCTTGGAATTTTCCGTATGTGTTCGGATAACACTGTAAAATTAAAAATACTATCTAAAATATAGCATTCTATCAGTAGCTTTCTATCAGTAAAATAATTTTCAGAATCGGTTTAGTAGTTTCTGAGATTACCCTCTACAATATAGGTACAAACAACAAACTATACCTCATTTTAGTATTAGTATAGGTGATGGTATCATCTTAGACGTGAAGTGCGGCTTTATGTTAGTCAGATTATCGGCTGACTGTACACCGGATAGCAACAAGGTTTCTTAGGAACCGGTCGAGCCTTCGCATGAACAGATCAACTTATTTTGAAAAACTCCACTCGATAACAGTTACTGAGAAGTGAGAACCCAAACAGAAGGTTGTGACGAATTATCTCTGGTTTAAGAAACTTTATTCTCATAAGAATAACATATTCACTTACATGAGAACTTAAAAATAATGTTTTTAATGTTTAACGTACAGTGAGTAAGATTGTTATCATTACCTCTTAAAATAAAAATATAGGGTATTAACAAATAAAAATTAATACTCGTAACAAAGATAGTGAAACAAAGATGTTACAAATGGATGCGGCATTTAGCGAAGAATATTTGGTTAAAAATTTCAAAGTTATCTATGGAATATAAGTTAAATTTCAATTACTCGGTTTATCGTCGATCTGTTACATTTAATGTTATTGAATAAGTACGGGAATTTTGTAGTAGGTACTGCCAGCTCTTAAAATATCTCTGCTGTGAACTTCTTTGTTTTAATTCGTCAGGACTTTTTTGGCAGCGGTTCAACTATCTTAGGTACTCCTTTTATATTTTTTATGTAGAGATCAACTTCTCCATTTGCTATACGGGTTTGAAGTTCTAGCTTAAGTTTTTTCATAACTTCTTGCTGATATCTTACTATATATACTTATCTGATATATTATCTGTAAATACAATATTTTTATTTGTTCATATTTTGTTAGCACACATAAATAACTACCTATGTATGTTGATAAATATAACAAGTAACGTTAAAAAACATGTAAACGACTTCAGAACATAGAAAATCTAAAAAAATAATAATTTGAATGTAATTAAAAAACCGTCAACCTTTTTAAAAGAGCTTTCCAACAGAAATGCAAATAACGCATAAAAAAAATTCATCCCCTCTCAATGGAAAGTGGCATCAAAATTATTTGACCTTAACAAAACACAAATGGGACCACCTTAGTGCTATAATTATTCTGAACTCAGCGCAAAAAGAATCAATCAAATCATTCTGTAAGATCAAATCAGTTCATAAACAAAGAATTTTTCAAACTTTAGCGATCACAGTACATAATTATTGATTAAAACGGGTGTTTATCGCGTATGTACCTTGTTTATTTGTTATCCCGATGTATCGGCTGTGTTGTAACAGTCAACCCGAGACCATGACTGTTGCAACACAGCTGATACGTCGGGATCACAAATAAACAAGGTACATACGCGATAAACACCCGTTTTAACTAATAATTAAAACAAAGAAGTTATGGTTATGACTTTAACAACACACTTAAAGTACTTTTTTTCGGAGGCGTCCCTGTAGCGTCGATACACTATCCCGGATGACGAGAAATAAGGAACTAGGAATTACTTATTATTAATTATTATTCCCGCTGCGGAACAAATGTTTGCATGCTCTACAGATATTTGTTCCGGGTCTGGTTGTTGCTCTATATATTATAAGTATGTATTTACAAAAACAGTATATAAGTATTCTATCAGTTATCTGGTTCCCATAGTACAAGCTCTGCTTAGTTTGGGGCTAGATAGCGCTGTGTGAAATGTCCAGAAATATTTATTTATTCGCGACTTAATACACGTTACACTACTAAATGTGTAGAAGCTAGAAATAAAGCTAAATTCGCTGTTGCAACTTAATTTAACACCCCATTTTTATTACATGGCGCCTGATTTATGGGATAAGAGTAGCTTAGTGTTAATCCAGGTTATAATCTACGTACATACTAAATTTCATCGAACTCTCTGTAGCCGTTACGACGTGATTGAGTAACAAACAAATAAATAAATAAACAAACATCCAAAGTTTCGCATTTATAGTATTTGTAGACACATAAACTGACGGGCCTCCTAATGTTAAGTGTTCACCGTCGCCTATAAACTCCTGCACCACTCGTGATACTCCAGTAAACCCTCCGTCGTCCGAGACACGTTCTCGGAGACCCGGATGACGAAATCACTTCCGCTAATGCGGGTGAGTCATCCACATTAGACAGAGCAAACACTCCACAAATACACCGACCTCGCCGGCGAGGTCGACGAGTCCCATTAGTCGCCGCCTACACGAGGTACAAGCACGTACCCGGGCGTTTCTCTCCTATCCCCGTCCCGGCAACAGCCCAAGCCGAGGTTCGTACCTAAGTGGTGCCCTTGCGCTAGTTGCCTCATCAAAAATAAAATTATAGGGCTGAGCGCCTTCTGCGCTCGCCAAAAGCTCGGTTAAGCTGCAACGGCCTCAGAGGCCAACAGCGAAATAAGTCCATTCGAAAAAAAAAAAAAAAAAAAGTGATACTGCAGTGGCGTCGCCCTAGGGTGGCGAATAAGATCTGCACTGACGTCCCGCAAGAGCTGTATTGTGCATTCCCTTCTAACTTTCCCTTGCTTTATTTACACTTGTCTTAAAGGCGTTCATGTTGAAGCCCACCAGGAAAACCTTTGGGGGAAGGTCATTCCACATCTTGCTGATGAAGTCAGTGGAAATGCTCGAAACCTTTTTAATAGGTATCTTCTTCTTTTGTATTATCCGTTGGTTGGTAATGACATTGTTATGAAATGCAAGTGGGTACGATTCTAAATATTTTGCTGGGCATACGTGTTATATCAAACATACTGACGCGTGAATTTATAGGGTAGGTATACGAGATAAGTCAATAGTTTGGACACTTACAAGAAATCAGATGCCAAGGCCAAAATGTAGAACATGGACATAATTCTTGGTTTCTAAAAAGACAAGATTATGGTTTTGAAATTGGTTATACGGAGCTACTTTTTCTTTCTGATTGATGCATCATAAATGCACATTGGCTAGGTATGTACCTACTTTAAGTTTTAATTATCATTATCAGCGTCCTCCCCTTTTCCTACAACACAACATGTCTTGTTCTTCCATACCTCTCTATCACCCGTAATTTCATTTTTACTTCCCGTCTATCTTCATTTTTAAGGTTCCGTACCGAAATGGTAAACGGGACCCTATTACTGAGACTTCGCTGTCTGTCTGCCTGTCTGTCCGGCTGTATCTCATGAACCGTGATAGTTAGACAATTGAAATTTTCACAGATGATGTATTTCTTTTGCCGCTATAACATCAAATACTTAAAACAGAATAAAATAAATATTTAGTACTTAATAAAGGGGGGCTCCTATACAACAAACGTGATCTTTTTGCTCGTTTTAGCTAGATATTGATAACGGCAACAGATAGACGCATAAAATATTCACTTCTCAATATCTCAATCACTTCAAAATATTCATTTCAAAAATAAATAATTAAATTTAAATAAAACAAATACATAAGGTGGGCTCCAATACAACAAATGTGATTTTTTGTCGTTTTTATAGATTATGGTACGGAACCCTTCGTGCACGAGTCCGACTCGCACTTGGCCGGTTTTATTATTTTGATTATTATCTCAAAAACTTCTAGGCTAAAAATAATAACGGGGTTGAAATGTACGTACAAATACCTTTCATTAGACGTCCTACTTAACATTGTCTCACAGTTTTCTAGACCACCCTTGAACCTTAATTTCTCAACAACCCCCATACACTTTTAGCTCATTTAGTCACACTAAGGTTGTGCTATTAAAACCTACCTATATACTTATTTTCATGTAGATCGGAACAATCCTTTAAAAGTTATCATTGGACAATCAAACATACATACATACAACGCCCAAGTGGATTTGGAGATTCCGGTAATTGATATAAGTTTTTTTTATGTTATTTGTGGGGAAATAGGCTTACGGCCCACCTGATGCTAAGTGGTCACCGTCGCCTATTGACACCGGCAACACCCGGGGTATTGTCGATGCGTTCCCTACACTGTAGAAACCTCTTTACATTTCTCTTGGAGCGTGCCATGTCGTAGTCTAATGGGAAAACCTCAGATGGTAGCTCATTCCATATCTTGCAAGTATGGGGTAGAAAAGATCGCGTGAAGCGTGTGGTGCGTGACACCCAATTTTATACAATTGTATAAGTTTCGTAATCCTGAAAGAAGTTCATCTGTCATCATGTTGCAAAACAGGATGCAACGTAGTTAAGTTAGACTAGTTGACCGTGCACATTCGAATGATATTTATAGCTTTATTTTAACATTCACTCCTCCTTCTCCATTTAATCTTTAACTTAACCAAATCTCACAGTTATCCATGCGCACAATAAAAAGTGGTACAAAGTTTTCTCTTCACGTGTTAATATATAGATTACAGTTAGACTAAATAAACTCCAGTAAAACGATAGGGCTATTTCCGCTACAACCGACTCAATGCATCGAGAATACAATGCCTCTCTTATAATAACACAATCACACGATTGAGCTAAGGATTACAAATATTACCATTGACTAATCTTTCCAAAACACCCTACATTCACATAGACTTCACCATAGTGTGTCATGTCAGAAACTATGAGTAATCAAAAATTGCGACCTGCAAGGCTAGCACAGCGATTTTCTTGTCTACTCTTCGCAGAGACAACAAGGCTCTGACCGCAATTTGTATTTCTACGTGTATTGTTATTTGTTTTAGAATTTAAGTGTGATGTACAACTTTTTAAAATTTAAGCGTTATTCTATTCTCTGTCAATTCCTCCGAAATTGTCCTTAGCCCGAGCAGGCTCAATAAGGTTTCTTCCTAAATAAGAGAAAGATACTCTGTCTATAGCAACGTACGTTGTATATATAATTAATTAAATATCAAACCAAAAACTGTTGGCAAACGCCGATTGAGAAGAGTGCGCAAGAAGCAATTTTTGAAGACAGTGTTGTCTAGGCATGACAAGACCTAGACAATTAAAGAAGAAAATTGTCTATCCGTATATGTCAAAGATAAAGAAAATGATGGCTATCGTGCTAGGCGTTGTAGACTACTGTCGAGGAAGTGTCGACAACGTTTCTTCCTGTTCACTCTCGCAATCGCCGTGCTCGAGACGGTTAAAAAGTTTCTTCTTTCTTCCAAAAAATGACTCAACACTAAACTCTTCTCTACATTTACTGTGCTAGACCTACTGCACGAGATTTGAACCCATAGCCGAATGAATTAAATTAATTATTGATTGGTTATTTCTGCCGCCAAGCAGAATTGCTATCCAGTGAAATTACAGACACATGCGGCTTTACACCTGGTATGTATGCCTCAACTTGTTGGACAAAGGCAGTGCATAGTGCACGTTTCTAAGGGTGCTTGTACACGGTGCATGTAGCTGGAGCAAGTAAAGATGCGGGTAACACGCGTGAGTTATATGCGCAAACTATTTGTTCGAGTTACTCGCTTGTACTTATACATGGTGCATATAACTGGAGCAAGTAAAGACACAGGCTACTTGCGCAAGTAGTCGTGGTCAAGAGCTACTTGTGCATGCTATTCGCACGGTAGCTTTATGAGTTGAATCGCGTCAAAATGTCTCGACGTACGAAATTTTTTTTAAAATCATTTGTTAAAAATGTAATATTACCAGAATTATTAAATATGCTAGAAGACGAATTAATACAATTACTAAGCAAAAAGTTATGGATGCGTAACTGGATAGCACGAAGAAATGAAAGTTTAAATGTATTGGAAGAAATTAGAGCTGAAGATCAGAAGGAATTTAAAACTAGCTTTCGAATGTCACCCGAAACTTTCGAATTACTTTTGAGTAAAGTCAGTGGACTCATTACTAAAAAAGATACTAATATGAGACAGGCTCTTCCTCCTTCATTGAAATTGCAAATTACTATAACATATTTAACAACTGGCTGCAATTATACTTTTCTGGAGAAGTTTTTCCGTGTCTTTAAATCCGCAATATCTAAACTCATTCCGGAAGTATGTGATGCCATTTATAAAAAAACTAAAGGCCTCTATAAAGGTAAGTCATAAAATAAACAATTTTTAATATAGATAATGCTTTTATTTCAAAAATAATAAACATTTTTTGTGATAATTTTACGTAAAATTAATACAGGGACTAAATAACAGCTCGTGAATGCTTCATTAATCTTCATACTCATTTGAAGCGCATTCAGGTATAGTTTGATTAATAGCTTGCGTTAAAATATCACTTTGTGAGACATTGGATTGATAATCATTGTTTTGTTCAGGTCAATAGTAATTACAATTGCATCATCATTATTAACACTTTCAGTTAATATTGGATCATTTTCACCAACCATAGGAGATTCTGCTAAATAAATGTCACTCACAGAATAATCGCTGTCTGTAATCGTTGTTGATGTCTCAGCACTTAGACGAGTTCTGCTTCGGGATGTTTTCCGTATTTCACTTAGTAATGCGTCAGATAAGATATTTTGAATACTTGATTGAGTATATATACGGTTTTCAGAAGATAGTTTTTTCAGTTGCAACCCCACATATTTTCCAAAAGCAACACATTCATCACTATCAGTTTCATCTGTTTGATTGCTGGCCAAAATATCTCTAATATTTGACATTGTTTTATTGATAACATCAAATTTTGTTCGACGTTTCTTTTCCCAAGAAGCAGAGCTCTGTGTTGTTGATATGTTTCTTTTAGTTTGTGTTCTTTGTGAAACAGGTCCCATACCTGTGTTATTGGAAGTAGCATTATGTTCAGTATTTTGTATTTCTTCATCTATTTGTTGCAAACCCTGAAAAAATTATGTACAATAAATATAATGCATGTTATTTTTCATGTTTCAGACTCCTACAACATTAGAAGGCTGGAAAGTAATTCAGAACGGATTTGAGAAGAGATGGAATTTTCCGAATTGCTGTGGTGCTATAGATGGAAAGCACGTAGATATTATGGCGCCTCAACATTGCGGCTCACTGTACTTTAATTTTAAAAAGAAAAATAGCATCGTGCTTTTTGCACTAGTTGATCATGACTACAATTTTACGTACTTAAATGTTGGTAGCAACGGTTCAACATCAGATGGAGGCATATTTCGAAGCAGTGCTCTCTATAATGCCCTAGAAGAAAATGTATTACGTGACAATGGATTCATAATAGGAGATGATGCTTTTCCTTTAAAATCATATTTACTAAAGCCCTATAATTCACGTTTGCCAAGGAACTTAACTTATGCTGAAAAAATATTTAATTATCGTCTCTCCAGAGCACGGCGAATAGTTGAAAGTACGTTCGGGATTTTAAGAAGTAAATTTCGCATTTACTAAAACTTGATAGCATGTTCTGTTGAAGTGGCGGAACGGTTGATTCGAACTACGTGTGCACTACATAACTGGCTAAGAAATGTTGAAGCAACATATATGCCTCCAGGTACATATGATGAAGGGGACACAACAAAGGCACGTGGGAATTTACATTATTCTGTTATTTCGCAAACCGGGGAAAACGTAAGAAATACTTACAAGGAATATTTTGTCACACAATGTAGCATGGCAAGATATTATGATTACTTAAAATATATACTGTTTCGTTCCTTCACCTTACTAAACTGAGACACACGGTGATATAGGTCAGGTATAGGTAAATTATTTAAAAACAATTTCACTGCACAAACAAATTACATTACACGCATATGCGACAGAAGTTTTGTATAAATAATGTAATTATTTTTAAATAAATTCTTCCTTGAATACTATATAAATAAATATTCAACATGTTGCCATTTAAATTTTTAAATTTAAAAAGAATTTTCTATTACTTTCTGAATAAACACAACCGGCTGTATATGTGTATTGTGAAAAAAGGTTAGTAATAATAAAATATAATAATATAACACGTTACATACTAATTCCTGTGGTTTTCTTTTCACATCCGCAACTTTGACCATTACTTCTTGTAGCATGTAAAACCATTTCAATGATGATTTAAATATTTCTGTGGCTCCAGCGCCAGATTTTTGAGATTTCTCGATTTTTAACTTTTCTAAATTGTAAGTAGATCGAAGACTTCGTATTTCATTTTTTATTTCATTTTTTCCGAAACCGTCAATGCCCATCTCTTTCTCGATTGCTTCTAAAGCGTTCTCTCTTGATTGTTTATTTTTGTGCTTTGACGATTCCAAATTCCACAGACAATCGTAGGATTTGTACAAAAGTACGAAACGACAAGTCGTTTCGTCGTTCCACTTATCTAATTTACTCATTATTGGTCACATTAAAACAAAAACTAAACAATTATAGAAGAAACAATTCACGTAATAGAAAAACAATTAAATTAAAACGCTTCCTATCGGTCTGTAGCGTCGCGCTTGCGCACGTCTGAATCTGCTCAAGTGACATGCGCGAGTGACCCGCGCGCGTCGCAGAGCACGCGGATTAGTTGCGCGGGTGGCTCGCTTTGGTACATGCTCGAGTCACTAGACCCGCACATGTTTTTAAACGATATGTTTACGATGCATATAGCCCGCGCAAGTGCCTCAACATGCGCAAGCTACTTGCACCGTGTACAAGCACCCTAAGGTGCGTTACCAACAAAGTAATACTTTCCTATAGGCGACTTAACATTAGGTACCACTTATCAGGTGGGACATATCCTTGTTCCATCTCCTGATAATATTAAAAAATACAAAGCTTTACCCCCAAGACATTCCGTTCTTCTTAATTCTCTATTTTCTAACCAGCTGCTATGTCCTCAGGATACGGCTCCTTCAGCCGAAACGTGCTGGGTGCCTGTGCGTGCGCCTTCTTCACATCAGGGGTGGAGAACTGCGTCATGTCGTACGTGCTGCCAGCTGCTAGATGTGAGCTGCAGCTCAGCACGTACCAAGCCGGGCTTATTAACATGGCTTTTATGAGTGGTGAGTTAGATTAGACTAGATAATACTTTATTGCACACTATAAACAACAAAACAATTAAAAGAAACAGTATTCAAATGAACGTATACCATTGGCGGTCTTATCGCTAAGTAGCGATCTCTAACAGACAACCTTTGGATGTAATGGATTATGTGAGTTTTACCTAGGATATCATTGTGTACCTACCATATACATATGTACATACATACTTGAAAATATATATACAATAATATACATACGATAGGTTACGTTGACAATAAATATAAAAATATATATTCATAATATGAAAGAGATAAGCAATAGTTAGCGACAAGTAGTCAAATAATGTTCCCTGACCATAACGTCTGATGAAAATAGCGAGTGAGTTCACGAACCATTTAGATCTTTTCTCCTTTAGAAATTATTGAGTTTGCTAAGACTGACCGTTTCGGGAGCCTTGGCTCCAGTTCTAAGTTGGATTGCCTTCAGTCAGTCTGACTGACTTGTAGGCGATCAGCCTAATAGCCCTGCAGACTAAAGGCTAAGCTATTTTCCGATAGTTCAGTGTTGTCGGGCACCGATAGAATATTATTTTTAGTTATTTCTAGATCTAAACTAAGCACATATATTGACCATACATACAATGTATGTACAAATATTTGTATAGTTTGGGCTAGATAGTGTTGTGTGAAATTATATACCTACTTATTTATTTATTTATACATGAATGTCCCTTTATGGTCCTTCTAACCATTTGTATCGAAAACTGTCTTCCTGCTTCTTTAACGAATTAATCACAAAATAGATTTTATATGATCTTACATTCACCCAAAAAAATATGTATTTTTTTTATTTTTAGTAGATACATTGATATTGTGGATATTCCTTGTGATTTTGGGTATCACGCGAGCAAAGTTTTAGATAATATAAATTCATGTAGGTACATCTCGATACCTACCATCGTTAACCCCAAAATAATATGAGTGGTAATAATTGGTTATAAAATAAGGCGCCATAGCATAACAATAAAACATACGTCGCTAATAATACCGAATAGGTAGGTACTAATTTTCTAGCTACAGTTTTACGCATCATCGAAGTCATCGATAGGAGATAAAATATTACGACATACATTTCTTACAAACGTGGCTTCCTTGTAATCGCTAGCGATTTAAACATTATCATGACATCAGCCACAGAATTTCCAGAGCGACCAATATCGTGCGGCCTGCACCCAACGGCTCCCAGCAACGTTTCTCAGGTCGTTTATCAATAAATGGTTTAGTAATCATTTCCTTGTAAATAGAATTAGCACGTCATGATTAACAAATATGCAAATCTGCGTCTAAGCATATTCTGAAACATTTTAAAAGTATTTACGCAGTAACCATATTTGGGCATGGTCATATCACTTGTGGCACAGCGTGAAGTAATCTACTTGGCTGCGATAATTGACATAAGATTCACATTGGAACCGACGCACTAATGCTAGCAGCGCACAGTGAGTGTGACGAGATAGTGGCGTAGCGCCAGTGCTGGCGGGGCGTGGACGGGCTTCGGCGTGTTTTAATTTTCTGAACTGGATTAGGAATTGCGCACAGCTGCGTCCCGCTAAACATATCAGCGGCGCGACCTTAGCTAAAGATGCCCGCGGTGTGGCATGCACGCTGCGCCTAAGTCACGCCCTCGTCCCGCCGTCTTCCCGTCACATCCGTTCCACAATACTACACCTGAAAGAAATATTTATATTCATGCAAGCAGATGCAAACATTTGTTTCGAAGAAGTGAGGATCCAACCTCCTGAGTCACAGTCTGCTATTCGCCCACTTTCTACCAAAGGAGAGAAATGTCTCGATTTCTGACACAATTCTTCTCTACAGGTGGAGTAGCAAGCGCTTTCTTCTGGGGTATAGTTGGAGACGTGTTCGGTAGAAGAAACATCCTTAGTTTGACTTTGCTTCTGGATGCCGTCGTTACTCTGGCGCAGAGCACTGTTCCAGATTACAGGCTTCTACTCGCAGCGAGGACTATCAATGGATTTGTTATTGGTAAGCATGTTTTTAAGTCTAAAAATAAGTATGAATTAAATTATAATTTACACCTTTAGAAACTAGATCATACAAACATACAAACTTTAATTCGTTTTCTCTAAAATGAAAAAAAACTTTCTGACAATTTTTGAATGGATTCATAATTATCAGGAAGTCCAAAGGTATTTTTTTCCATGGTATCTAGCTTAGACCTCAGTAATCGTTATATAGTAATGTGGAGGGACAGTTGTCCAGCGGCAATCCTATCCAATCAACTCCTGCTCAATCAAACTCGCAATATAAAAACAGCAGATGAGATCTTCACTAGTTGTTTAAATTCTCTAAAATAAAATCTAAACTAATTTGATTAACCTAAACTAATATTAGGTACTATTTTTTTTGCTTTAGTTTTGTTAAATATTAACTTTAAAAACATTTATAGTTAGGGTTGCCGTCGTCGAACTCTATGGGGAGGACTATATACATTCTCTTGTAAGTTTATTAATTGATGAATGGAAAATAATGTTATCTCTGAAAGTTTCCATTCTCATTGGAAACTATCAATACTTAAAGTGGAAAAAATGCGAATCAATTTACACAATTTATGATTTAAGTTATGACGTCTTGTAATTAAAACCTTTTTACCGTAGGATTCTTAATTACCCTATAAATGGCAAATGTTTGTCATGTGACGAGTTATTTTTTGACCGCCCTGCTAACAAACCCCATTAGTACTACTATTAGCCCATATATATATTGTTGGTCGAGGGCATTCCCTATTTCCATCACTCACTAAGGTCTTGTGCAACCGTTTGTCAGTATCTCTCAATAGACGTCCAGCTTTTCCCGCCACCTTCAGCGAGGTCTGCTACGTCGCCGCTTTGCAGTCACAGGGTTCCACTTCGTAGTAATTTTGGCTCACATCTCCTCAGACATGCAACAGACGTGACCGGCCTCCCCACCACTTCAACCTGGTGGTATTTTCTCCTACATTTGCATCATACTATAATTATATTTATCTCAGCTTTTACCCTACTATAGATAAAAAAAACAATCGTTGTTGTACAACAACAATACACTTAGTTCTCTTAAAGTTGTATCTTTTATTAGTGAAAGCTTATGAATTTATAACAACATAAAATATTTTATAACAACTTAAAATATATATAAAACCCTAATCTAACAAGCCGCTGCCAGTGGGCAGCGTGCCCAGAATGCTGGCCGCATTGCCACGTTGAATGGCAATGCTTAAACGTTGGCCAAAATGTAGGCCAGCATTTTGGTCACGCGTCGCCTCGATCAGGCTTTTTGAAAGGTCATTATAAATTTTGTGGGCGCTCGGTCCCCACGGACCAAGGGTCTCAACCTCAAAAGGCTTAAATATAAAGCATGTGTTTAGACTACTTTATTTGCGCCTTTTGAGGTTTTCAGCCGATTCAGCCGCCGCACCAGCCTTATTTTGCGTAGTTAGTAAAATTGAAGTTTAGCTTTGAGTGCGACTCTTCTATAAATTTTGTATGCGCCACGTGTTCTTCTCATCCTTGTCTTATTCTAGCTTAACGTCTTTTCTATCTGCCTGCATCTTAGATTTCATTACAAATACCTTCAGGAAGTCTAAAAGCTTACATTAATGTACCAAATAAAGAAATAAGTTTAATAAAATGTTTTCTTGCAGGTGGGCCAGCTACACTGGTGTTCACATACGTATCAGACCTGGTGGGAGGGAAGAGACGTCAGTTCTATCTGAGCATCGTTGGCATGAGCTTCGTGGTGGCCTGGCTTCTGATACCTGGTAGGTAGTACTTAAAGACGACCTTCTAAAGATTCCTTGGAGTTGTGTAGGCCGCACAAGATCAATCGCTTTGGAAATCAGAGGCAGAGGACGTCTTATGGCTGATTTGATGATGTGGCAGTGGCGTAGCGTAGTAGGGGTGGCAGGGGCGGCCCGCCCCGGGCGGCACCTTTAGGAGGTGGCAAAATTTAACAATTAATATTATTAATATCTAATAAATATTTAAACCATTACATATTTTTGGCACATAAGCAATGGAAAGCTGTGAGAGAAGTTTATCAAAATTGGCTAACCAATCTGGCTATCCTGTCTTTTGAGCAAGAGGTGTGTGATACTATAGACATTGCTAGTGCAATAAAAAAAATCTGCTCTTAACGCGCCGGCGAACCCTGAGCGCAACTTCAATTCGGCCGCGTCAAAAACTTCGGCCTGAATATCGCTATCCCTGTTTAGTGACGAAGTTTAGCCACGCAGAGCGACAGTGATAGCAATAGAACGATTCTAAATTTGATTAGATTTTGACCGTGTTCCGTAATACCAAAAATGATGACTCAAAACTTGTTGTATTTTTCACATTGTGTTGTTATTCTGTAACTAGACGATATAATCTATGTTCCCATGACGTAATACGTAAGATGTTGTTGTTTTTAATACGAAACAATTAGGTTGAAAACAGGTCTTTTATGACGTAAAAACATGCAGAATGCGACATGCTTCGATTTCATTTTAGGTAAGTATTTTGATCTAATATATGGTTGGGAACCTAGATAAATACTATTCAAATTAAAATAATACCTTATTAAGGTAGAAATATGCTCCAATTAGAAATGATCTTGGTATTACGTGTTGTATGGGCGATTGTCCCCCCGGTGTCCCCTTAAGAAATTAGACGATTAAATTTTTAGTTAAAGACTTAATTTATTAGTCTTTTATATTGAAATACCTAAATAAGAGGGTGGCAAGATTTTCTTCCGCCCCGGGCGGCTGACACCCACGCTACGCCACTGTGATGTGGCATAGCTAAGGTATGGAACACTTTACCGTTGTCTGATTTTGCTAAAGACTACAATCCGAGTCTCATAGCTAAGAGTGAATAAACCACATCATCGCTTACTGGTCAGATTGTGGTCAAACAAAAACTTATATGAGTTACAAAAAAATGTTCGTGCTAAGCTGACTAAGCTGGGAAGATCGCATAGGTGCTATGCTTACTCCATCTCTAAACCTGTCCAAGACATTACAAGAGCAGCGTCCTTTCCATCCATCCAACCAGTGCTGTAACTTATCCCCAGGCGCTATGAAAATCTTTTTACAGATATATATATTTTGGCGGGTAGGTGTTATAAAAGAAACACCTCATAAAATTGTTCTCCTTTAATTTCGTAAAAACATATTATTATTGTTTAAAAACAGTCATTATTTATGCTTAAAATCAAAGTATAAAGTACAATACCTGCCATCAAGTGTTATCTCCCTTAGCACCTTACAATAACCACACAAAAACACAACATACAGTTATCACCCTCTGTTACACATCACTGCCACATTTCAAAATGGAGGAAATGCAAGCAATCAAAGGATCCATGGCTCAAATGCAGGCTCTCTTTGTTGAGCAGATGGCTGCCTATGAGGGTAAGCTGAAGCAGTCTGAAGCACCAGCATCAGTATTCAGCCTGTCATCAGAGTTCTCCACTTTCAAGTCTTTTGTTATGACTGCATTGCGAGCTCTCCAGGAACAAATCCAGGCCACCGCACAGGCAGTAGACCAGCTGGAGATGGTGAGTCGCCGTAAACATCTGCTCCTCCATGGGGTAACTGAGGAGAAGGACGAAGATACTGCTGTCACCATGAAGAAAGTCATTGTTGAACGCCTTAAAATGTCTGGCTTTGGAACACAAGACATAAATCGTTGTCATAGGATGGGCCGTCTGACATCTGATCGGCCCAGACCCATTCTTGTGAAGTTGCGGGATGTGTCTGTTCGAGATAAGATTTGGTTTGCAAAGACCAATCTTAAAAACACGGGCATAACTCTTTCTGAATTTTTGACTCGATCGCGCCACGAAGTCTTCATGCAAGCCAGGCAACGCTTTGGACTCAGTAAGAGCTGGACACGCGAGGGCTACGTCTTCGTCATTGGGCCCGATGACACCAGGCGCCGTGTGAGCTGCATGGCTGATCTTGATAAAATATCAAGCGCTCAGATGGCAGGGCCCTCTCCCTCGGCGGCAGCTGCGAAACCAGCGACAGCAGCAACAGCCAAGGATTCTGCTGCGCCGAAATCGAGACGTGTAGTGACGACCAGGAAGTAGTCATGTTATGTGCCAAGCATTCAAGCAAAGTCCGCTCAAGAGGTAGTCTATTTCATGCAGGTAATCCAAATACCCAACCACTTTTTTTTCCATTGTTTCATTACCCTAAAATTTTCACTTATTTTCGTTTTTTGTTGTGTTGGTTGAGCTGACTTTTTCATTTGTAAAACTTCTTGACACTCATTCATTGGCATTATTAGCTGTCACTGTCAAGTCTATGAAACACCACAGATTCATATTTTTTTTTTTTTTTTTTTGTTCACCTTTATTCTTTGTGTGGTTACGACTTCAATGGCTATTCTCCAAACTTTACATTAATTTAGTATCGACTCTCGCTAAACTTGTAGTGTTTATGTGGATTTCTATACCAAGACACTTGGCAGGAACGCTTAATACATTTTGGCATAAAAGTAGTTTAGTTAATAAGTTTTAGTTAAGTATAAATTTTGTTGTTTATTAAGTTAAGTTTTTATTTTATGTCATCTTCAAGTGGTGATGAGAATTTTTTATCATTTTTGTCTTGTGCTAATGATGATGATTCAAGCAGCGACGACAGTTTTCGCAGTATTCCAACTCTTTTCCATACTCTTGAAACACAGTTTAGAGATGTCTCAAGAAATTTTAATGTCCTACACATTAACGCGCAGAGCATTCCGGCTCATTACCCAGATATGTTGGCGTCTTTTGATCTAATTAACATTCATGCTATATTAGTCTCCGAGTCTTGGTTAAAACCCTGTTTGCCGACTACTTCATATTCGTTGCCAGGTTTTATTTTAATAAGAAATGACCGCTCAGATGGACGTGGTGGAGGCGTAGCTATATACTTACGCGCGCACATCCCCTACTCCGTGATTCACATGTCTCCACAACCACCATCTCCCGGCACAGGCGAACACCTCTTTGCTGAAGTTCATCTCTCTCGCACCAAAATTCTACTCGGGGTCTATTATAGCAATCACCTTCGTAACAACTATTTTCTGTCTCTTGAAAGGCTTCTCGAAGACCTTACTCCTTCTTATAACCACACCATTATTATGGGTGACTTTAACACTTGCCTCCTAAAGCAGGACTCTCGCTCTTTCTCACTTCAAAATCTCGCTAAGGCTAGCAACTTGACCATACTTCCTCTAACAGCTACTCACTTCTTTCCGGATTGTTCTCCTTCTCTTCTTGACTTAATTTTCGTATCTTCGCCAAACAATAGAAGAATAAGAATAAGAATAAGAATAAATTTATTTGTCTTCTTATAAAACAGTAGTATACCTACCTACTTGATTTTCTTAATAAGTAAACTATAAATAATGTAACAATCTTTTATCTTAAGTAAATCTACTAAACAATGAGGGTAGTTAGGTAAGTATACAGTTGAAGAACTTTACCTTCCGTGCTAGTTTACAACTGTGTTACGGCAAGGTAAGGATTCTCGTCCCATGTACATACGACTCATTTTTGAGTACAGTTTAACAGATAACAGTGGTATGGTACTGCAGGAGTACACAAATTGATACAGTAGTTATTGTAGTATACGACAGAAAAGCAGACAAAATGTGAAAAAACTAAAAATATAACTGAAATAAATACTATGTATGATAATCAACACTGACATACAATACATAGTTTTAAAAGTTAAACAATTATACAGAACTTAATAACTAGGTAATTTTATAATCTATCGACTTACTAAAAAACACGTACTTCTCTAATTTTACAATACCTAGGTACTAATAAACCTCTATAAACAACACATAAGAGAAAAGAAAAAAATATGCATACTTCTAGATTCGTGTCTATATTCATACACATAAACATATATACATATATATATATATATATATATATACTATTTATATCAGTAATTTAGTAAGCATATTATACATATATAAATAATACATTTATATATTAATATCTATATTAGAAAAAAATTAATTCAGTGGTAAAGTAGGTATGGATAGAAAAAAGCTTATATGTTTGTGTGTCATGTCACGTACTGCAATATGTATACAAGTATCTTATCTATTTCACCCTGAGATTGTCTGGTGGAGATCGCCGCTTAGCGATAAGACCGCCAAATGTATATGTTAAATTTCAATTGCGCTTATTTTAACTATTAGGTAAATTAATTACGAAGTCATGTTATTTAAAGTAATTTTTATTATTATCATGTTATTCATAGTATTTCCGGACTATCTATCTAAATTATCATATTAAGTGAGTTAGTACATACATTCATTTATCATAATAGCCTTATGTTTTGAAAGTTAGTTAAATTGTATATTTATGTTGCAATTCCAGTTCAAATGCAAACAATGCGCATACAAAACAAAAAAAAATATTGCCATAAGCGTCTATTTAATGGCCATTACTAGATTTTCAGTGTTCTCATAGTCATAATTAGATAAGAGGTCTTCCAGCGCTCGGCCACAAGCAAATTTAGTTTTATTTTTGAGGTTTATCTTTTTGTTAAATCGGTTGTACAGTAGTGGAGCCATGAAATATGCAAAACCATGTGCAAAGGTGGTCTTACAGGTAGGTACCTTGTATATTTCATGGGCCCTTCTTTTAGAAATATTATTAGTACGCCGTAATTGAGAATGTTGTCTTAAAATAATGAGTTTTATGAAGAGTTTTCGCACAGATAACACCTTTGACTCTAAGTATAAATCAAAAGTAGGATAGCGGAACGGTTTAAAATATAAGACTTTTAGTATGGAACGCTGCGTGCGTTCTAATTTAATGAGAGAAGTTTTTCTCGCACCACCCCAGGCCGAGATTCCATAGGTAATAATAGATTGACATAGTGTTATGTAGACTACTTTGTTTGTTATATCGTCTTTTAAATGTCTTATCTTTTTAAATATAGGAATAAGTTTACGAATTCGGGATTTCAGAGTGTCAATTTGTAGTTTCCAATTGAGGTTCTTGTCTATTGTTATCCCCAAGTATTTAATACTTTCCGTAGCCAAGATAGAGTAGCAATCACAACTTGCGCTGGCGTTGTTAGAACCCTTACAGCTGTGAGCCTTAATCGTGAAGTCTGTGCTTGGTTGGTGGTTGTTATAAATAGAGAAAGGTATGAATTTCGTTTTATTTAGGTTTAGTGTTAATAAATTATTATTGAGCCAGTCTATGACCACTCGCATACCACTTTCGGCAACCAACTTAACTTCTTCCCACGAGGAACCTTTAAAGACTATAGCTGTATCATCAGCAAAGGTTATAATTTTTGCGTTTTTTAGTTTAATATTGCAGAGATTGTTGATATAAATGAGAAAGAGTGTTGGTCCAAGCACTGATCCCTGGGGTACCCCAACATTTTTTTTTTTTTTAGAGCTGTACTTGTCATTAATTTTCAAAACTTGGGATCGGTCGAATAAATAGTTCTTGAAGAGGGCTAATGGGATCCCACGTATGCCGATCGCCTCCAGCTTTCGTAATAGTAGAGGAACAGAGACAGTATCAAAGGCCTTGGCCAGATCCAAAAAGACACTGACACATTTTTGTTTTTTATCCAAGTTATCAGCTATGTGTGTTACTAGTTCATCAATAGCGTCCACTGTAGACAAACTTTCTCTAAAGCCGTATTGGTTATTGGAGAAAATATTATGTTACAATGTGGCTAAGCATGGTCAAACTTCGGCGGCTGCTTTCTCTTATCACGATCTGATCTACTTGTCATACAAAGTTCGTCCGCCGAAAGCAAAGCCTAAAATCCACATGCAGCGTAACTTTGGTGGAATGAACCTTGAGAACGTTCGTGAGGATGCCCGAAATATTGATTGGTCAGAGGTCATGAGTGCTTGTAACGTCGATGACATGGTAGCTTCTTTCAATAGTCAACTCAACAAGCTTTACGACATACATGCACCCATACGTGCTATCAAAATTAAACACCTCCCTGCGCCATGGATTACGGACGAAATCCGCACTGCAATGCACAAAAAGGCTATGGCAAAAGTAAGAATGGCATGCAAGCCTACGGAGGTCAATAAGGCCAAATATCACGATCGCCGCAATCACTGCAACAGGTTGTGTAGGGATGCACAACGCCGATTCATTCACGATTCTGTTGATAAAAGTAATGATTCATCCAAAGTATGGAAATTTCTTAGAACACTGGGTGTTGGTAAATCAAAACAAGAATCTATTCCTAAAAACTTAGACATTGATCTACTCAATCAGCACTTTTCATATTCCTCAAATATTGATGGATTAACTAAGCTCAATACACTAAAATATCTTTCTTCTCAGCCAACCCCAGACTTCCCTCAGTTTCAGTTTAGTCAATTCGACGATTGTGATGTTAAAAGGAGCATTGCATCTATTACTTCAAATGCTGTGGGCAATGACAGTATCAGTCGAAATATGATTGTTCCCATTCTTGATGAAATTATCCACGTTATTACGCATATCCTAAATTCCTCTATCAATTCTGGCTCATTTCCCGATGCCTGGAAAGAAGCTCAGATTATTCCCTTACCTAAAAAATCCAATCCTTCCTCTTTTGCTGATTACCGTCCAATATCAATCCTTCCTTACTTATCTAAAATCCTTGAACGCCTTATTCATCAACAGTTAAGTATCTTCCTTTCCAAAAACTCCCTGTTAAATTCTTTTCAATCTGGTTTCCGTCCAGGTCATAGCACCGTAACAGCTTTGGTTAAAATAACAGACGACATTCGGTCTGGGATGGACAGTCAGAAGTTGACAGCAATGATACTCCTTGACTTCAGCAGCGCTTTCAATAATGTGGACTTCGACCTACTTCTGGGTATTTTATGCTCCTTTAACATATCTCCAATGTCAATTGACTGGTTTCATAGTTACTTGTTTGGGCGCCGTCAGCGCATCCGTGTTGAAGAGTCTTACTCTTCGTGGTGCAATCTTTCTGCCGGTGTCCCACAAGGTGGCGTTTTATCCCCTCTCCTATTCGCTATGTTCATTCATTCTATCTCACAAAATTTAACTTCTTCCTACCACCTGTACGCAGATGACTTGCAAATTTATACTCAAGCTACAGTTGAAAATATTGACGGAGCCATTAGCTTACTAAATACTGACCTTGACCGGATATGTGACTGGAGTAAATCCTTTGGCCTTACAGTCAACCCAAACAAAACACAGGCCATTATAATTGGTAGCTCCATACAGATCTCCAAAATCAATTTTGCACAACTACCATCCATAGTTTTTGACGGAACCCCTATAGACATCACCCAGTCAGTGAAAAATCTAGGAATACAGATGGATACCTGTTTAACCTGGGTTCCCTGTATCAATGAAATTAGCCGCAGGGTATTTGCATCATCTGGATCTTTACGGAGACTTCGTAACTTCTTGCCGACTGCTACCAAGGTTACGCTTGCACAGACCCTTTTACTTCCAATCCTGGACTACGCCGACGCCTGCTATCTTGACATCACTGAAGCCCAACTGAGCAAACTTGAGCGCCTTCAAAACCTCTGTATTCGGTTCATATTTGGCTTGCGCAAGTATGACCATATTTCTGATTTTCGCACAAAGCTCAAGTGGCTCTCCATCCGTCTTCGCCGGAATGCACACATACTGTCCCTTTTGTATAACATCCTTTTTAACCCTTCTTCTCCCTTCTATCTTAAGGAGCGTTTTGAGTTTCTCCACCAGGCTAATGATCGCAATTTGCGTTCTTCAGATTCCCTCCAACTTAAAACTCCTGTCCATACGACAGAGTTTTATAGTCGATCCTTCACTGTAACAGCCGTACGATTGTGGAACTCTTTGCCCCTCTTTATAAGAACATCCAAGTCTATTAGTAATTTTAAAACAAAAGTGCACACCCATTATCTGTCCTTGTGTTGAAGTTGTAGCTGCTTGTTAATTCATCATAACCACTTTTAGAGTTGCTTATTTAAATTAAATTTGTGTTATTACTGGTAATTTAGGTTTATAGTATGTAGATATGTTTTTAAATTTATATAGATGCACCGCCGTCATGTGTTACATTTTTATCCTGTCCATACAAAGGTTGTCTGGAAGAGATCGCTTTTAGCGATAAGACCGCCCATTGTACTAAATCTATTTGTAAGACTTATGTACTGTATTTTACTTTGGTGTACAATAAAGAGTTATCTTATCTTATCTTATATATTTGTATATGCCATAATGCATCACATCGTGGTTGTTCTCCCTAAAATGTTAATAATAATGATAATTATTCAATTCATTAATTTCTTCCTGTGTTTTAAAAATACTAATAACGACTTTACAGGAACACTTAAACAAAAGGCGCAAGTTTATATTACCTACTAAGGTACTTAAAAATATAAACTGTTTTTACAAGGCATTATAATAACTTCTTATGACTTTTAAAACCATCGTAAAAAAGCGGCCAAGTGCGAGTCGGACTCGCCCATGAAAGGTTCCTTAGCAGCAAGTAACATAATATTTAAGTTCTTGTAGTTTGTTGTAACTTTTTTATATTTGAGTTGATTGAATGAAAGGTAAATTGCGGTTTACGATTTATGACGTATTATAAAAACTACTTACTAGATCTCGTTCAAACCAATTTTCGGTGGAAGTTTGCATGGTAATGTACATCATATATTTTTTTAGTTTTATCATTCTCTTATTTTAGAAGTTACAGAGGGGGGGGGGGCATATTTTACCACTTTGGAAGTGTCTCTTGCGCAAACTATTCGGTTTAGAAAAAAATTATATTAGAAATCTCAATATCATTTTTGAAGACCTATCCATAGATAACCCACACGTATAGGTTTGATAAAAAAAAATTTGAGTTTCAGTTCTAATTATGGGGAACCCCCAAAATTTATTGTTTTTTTTTCTATTTTTGTGTTAATACATCGACTTACCAAGTTTCAACAGTATAGTTCTTATAGCTTCGGAAAAAAGTGTCTGTGATATAGGGACGGGACGGACAGACAGACAGACATGACGAATCCATAAGGTTTCTGTTTTTTGTCATTTGGCTACGGAACCCTAAAAATCATTTATTGGGAAATATCCCATATTTAGTTGAAAATAAGTAGATTAGATTAGATAATTCCTTTATTGCACACCATTAAATATAAACATGTAACAGAAAACACACTTTTCAATCATAGGTACAATGGGCGTCCTTATCGCTAAAAGCGATATCTTCCAGGCAACCTTTGGGTGGACAGGATATGTGTGAACAAATAAGGACGGCGGCGTAAATCAGATATTATAGAACCAGTTTAAATTATAATTACTACCTAATCATGAAATTGTTACGGCCATACGACCTCCGTGGTACAGTGGGCGAATAGCCGGCTGAGACGCAGGAGGTAGCGGGTTCGATTCCCGCTGCGGAACAATGTTTGCATGGTCTACAGATATTTGTTCCGGGTCTGGTTGTTCTCTATATATTATAAGTATGTATTTACAAAAAAAAAAAGTATACAAGTATTCTATCAGTTATCTGGTAAGTATTCTATCCCATAGTACAAGCTCTGCTTAGTTTGGGGCTAGATAGCGCTGTGTGAAATGTCCAGAAATATTTATTTATTTATTTATAATATTATCTCAACTAATCAATACATGCTAACTTGTTGGCATGGCATCGATACCACAGAATGCGGCACATCAAAATAATATGTACCTATTTAGTTTCGGAATCAAGTGATCCGGAAGCGACCATGACTAAAAATAGCAAAACTAATGCCAAAGATGAAGCTTTACTACCAATCATACCACCAAATTGGATTCGATAGAAAAAGAAAGAAAGAAAGAAAAATATTTATTCAGACCACCACAAATGGACACAGAAACAAATGACACAAAAAATATAATATACCTAAAAATTTTAAATGTGGTGGCGAAAGGGTCCTCAGCTCAGCATTTGCTACAGCATGTTGCCATACTGCAGCGCTGGTATTCTGCTGAGGCCAGTGTTGACCTCACGGACACCCAGACATTTATACAACTATAAGATAGCACCTTCTACAGATCACTAACTCAAAAAAGTCATACAAACCATGACTTACAATTTTTTATTAATTCGTGCCAAGCTATAAACAGAGTGACGACAGAGGAAAGTGAGCGGAGAGTGAGTACTATGTCTACCATGGTTGGCTGATTTGAAGGGCGAAAACATGGACTTTTAACTTTGACCACGTTAACATTATTTATATTTGTTAGAGGTGGTGGAATAGTGTTCCAACACCTGGCAGCGGCATAGCGGAAGCTGCCATGGAAGGCTGCAGAACCATGTAATGGTGTTGCCAGTAGAAGTTGAGAAGCAGCTCTTGTGTCATACTTTTTCCCGTCTCGAAACCACTCCAGTTTGTTGAATAGGTACACAGGTTTTCGACTTTTAATAACACCAAAAAGAAGAATAGCAAAATGAAGATATCTTCTCCGTGTCATTTTTATCATTTTGACTTTGTTAAAAAAAGGTGTGACATGTGCCCTAGGAGGTATATGAAAAACTATTTAGTTAGTTCAACTAAAAACTACGATCTGAAACAGAGCGCCACTGAGTCACTACGATTTTCCAATCAGCTGCGTCTGTATTTAGCCACATTTAGCTGATGGTAGAATTAAATAATTCGCTGCCAATTTATATGTACAAGTGTTCGTCAAAAGCGAATTTTATTAAACGAGTTTGTTAGTTACCTACCTTTTAGTTTTACTATATTTAGTGAAGTAACTGTACGTGAAAAGTGATATTTTAGATTGACAGATGAATTTTGAATGCAGTATTACTTACTTTTAAAATAAGGGAGTTTATACTTTGAGTAAACACTAACTACTAACTAAAAAACGTTTCCGCAGAATAACAGCGCCGAGCTGTCGATCGGTGGCGAGGCATAATGCTGAGCTGGAACCCATTTGCTGCAGTAGCACATACACACCTACTTGCCTCTTTTTAATTTCTCCCTGACTACATTCTAAATTTATTATTTCATTTTATTGTTCCTATGTTTGTTGTATGTAATTTTCTGTTTTCTCTTACTTGTGCTTTCTTTTTGATGTTATACCTTTTGATTGTATTGTGTGAATTTTTGTGTGCTATGGTAACAAATAAATATATGTCTATGTCTAACTTTAATATTTAGGGTACACTAACTAAAGTCACTGATATAGTCCAGAGGATTAGCAAGCTGTAGTAGCAGTAGGACACATAGCTTGAAGAACTGACGGCCGTTGGAACAGAAAGGTTCTCGAGTGAAAGCTCAGCGAAAGACGGCCCTCCACTAGATGGAAAGACGACTTGAGGTAAAGATTCCTGGGAGCCGTTAGTTGCCGGCGGACAAGATCGGTAGCTCTTGAAACCTATGTGGGACCTATGTTCAACAGTGGACGTCTCATGGCTAATATAATGATGACTACTTTGTGCGGAGCGCACTTTAATTAACCCTGTAGACACTTATTAAAAAAAAAAATATTTCTCACAAACTGAAAAACTGGCTTATGGACAAATGTTTTTACACATTAAGCTAATACTTATTTTTAAAATCAATTAATTAAATTTTACTATGTAACTTAATTAATTATCATTTATCTTTTTTTTTTCTAAACATTGGTCATGGTTATCTAAACAAGGTTGGGGAAAAAGTCTTTTCGCATTATAGTATGTATGAACTTGTAATAAAATCTCTTTGGCTATACTATTTGTATCTGGCTGGTTTTGTTATCATTCAAAGTTTAAATTTTAAAGAAGATAATTCCAAATTCAAATTAGGAAAATGTGTGATTTATATTTGATTTTCGTACTGTAAAGATGAGTGAATCTAATGAAGAAAATCGATACATGTTGAAGTTTTACTACAAGAAAGGAAAAAATGCAACGCAAGCCGCGAAAAAAATTTACGATGTTTATGGACCTAGTGCCGTCTGTAAGAGTAGCACAAATTTGGTTTAAGCGTTTTCAATCCAGAAATTTTGATGTCAAAGATGCACGTCGCTCTGGTCGCCCTATTACGGATAAAATTGAAGACATTTTGGAAAAAGTGGAGCAAGATCGGCATATCAGTAGTTACGACGTAGCTGAAGAACTGGGAATTGAACACAACACAGTTTTGGCGCATTTGAAATAAAATGGGTACACAAAAAAGCTCGTTATTTGGGTACCCCACGAGCTCACTGAAAGAAACCTAATGAACCGTGTACTCATTTGTGATTCTTTATTAGGACGTAATGAAACCAAACCATTTTTGAAGAAGCTGATAACTGGTGATGAAAAGTGGATCACGTACGACAAGAACGTGCGAAAAAGGTCGTGGTCAAAGGCCGGTCAGGCTTAACAGACTGTGGCGAAACCCAGGTTAACTCGCAACAAGGTGATGCTGTGTGTGTGTTGGGATTGGAAGGGCATTATTCATTATGAGCTGTTACCACCAGGCAGGACCATCGATTCTGAACTCTACTGCGAACAACTGATGAGATTAAAGCAAGAAGTTGAGAGAAAGCGGCCCGAATTAATCAACAGAAGAGGTGTGGTTTTTCATCATGATAACGGTAGACCTCACACATCTTTAGCCACTCAGTAAAAATTAAGAGAGTTTGGCTTGGAGGTGTTAATGCATCCGCCGTATAGTCCTGACCTTGCACCTTCAGATTTCCACCTATTTCGGTCTCTTCAGAATTCTTTAGGCAGTGTCAGGTTAACATCACGAGAGGACTGCCAAAACTACTTGTCGCGGTATTTTGATCAGAAGCCCCAAAATTTCTATAGCAATGGGATCATGTCCCTATCTACAAGATGGCAAAAAGTTATCGAACAAAATGGTACCTACATACTTTAGTTAAATGTAAATAAACTATATTAAAAAATGTTTTTAATTTTCTTAATAAATGCGAAAAAAAAATTTCCCCAACCTAATATGTTATGTAACTACAATAAAACATTCAATACACACAATATTGACAAATATAAAATAAAGAACATATTAATATTTGCATGCCAACAATTGTGGTAGGACATATAATGGACCTAAAATTTATGTAAGACCTAATATTAACACATATGTTCTAGAAAATAAATCAATTTTATTTCATTTCATTAAATGTCATCCTTACCTTACCTATTTAAATATTACCTATTCATCTCTACAATAACTGCGGAGACTTAATTGGCCTTATAATATTATGTACCATTTTTTTGTTGATTACAGCTGTAACTTTTCTAAAAAGTCTAAATATAAAATAAATTGGCTTCGACATGTGTCTGAGTATAACCTTAAAAAAGGACAAAGTTGGAAACGTACACACGGCTACACATTTCCAGTATAAGCTGACCTGACATTGTGTAGTCTTTTCGTAGAATGAGAGGTCAGCTTATACTGGAAATGTATAGCTTGATGTGTAGCCGTGTGTACTACGTCTGCCGCGGTACGTAGCTCTATTTAACTAACAAATACCGAAGAGACTAGATTTGCAAGTGCAATAAGAACGTGCTTTCTAACACGTTACCGTTATACAAATCAGGATGCTATCCTCATTGGGTTACAGATGTTAAAGTATTACCATAGTGATAGACAGCTGCGCCAGTAGCACAATAAATTAGGTGTCAAGTGTACCAGTGAAAGTATGAAGTAGGTACTTATTTACAATTGTTTTTATTGAGTTGTAAGTGGATTCTGTTTATCTGAATAAATTGTTGTCATTGTTTTAATTTATCTTCTGTTCTAACAAAACATAAACTACACATTCTTATTTAGTCAAGAGGCAATCAAAAGACATAATGTAAACCAAATTTTCTCCTGGGCTCAATGGGAAACTATGGACCAGATTATCCATTTGATATAACGTTCTTTGTTTTATGGGCCGGCCACAGTGTCGGTCTACGCCGAATGTTTGCGGTGTGTATGTCTCTGTGTTTTATAGGTTTTGTTCGCCAGATGAAGGATAAAGACACACACCATCATTATTCACCTATAATACCGGTAATAAGGTACCAGAGAGCACCGTGAGCTGAGTGTTCTGACAAAGTGGCCAAATTTATTCTGAATAAAATTTGAATATGAAGCACAATAGGATGCTAAAAAAGTGCTTGATTATTTTAATTAATGCTGTGTGTTCTTATTTTCGCGAACTGGTAATAACGTTCTAGTAATCACAATAAAATCTGGGAGGTATTACTAAAATGTCCATGATTTTCAGTTTAATAGAGAAACTGGTATGAATTTCAGCGGCAGCCTGGTTACTGATTCCATTCAAGATCCCGGACTACCCAACCATCCTACCATTGTACTCCTGGCGGCTATTCCTAGCGCTAAGCAGCGTGCCTGGCTTCGTGGCTGGGATATGGGTCATGTACCTGCCTGAGAGCCCGAGGCTTCTGCTGGATACTAATAGGGGGGAGGAGGCGCTGAAACTGCTGGCGATAATGCATAAAAAGAATCACGGGAAGGATGCTGAATTCAAGGTACACCTAAAAACCACGTACATAGTCTTGCCCCGAAATTCCACCATGTAGCGATTTTGGAGTCTATCCATTCCATCTGGAGTCATAGTCAGAACTTGTAACCATTTGTTTCGCTGGAATTTCAGCTGGATGTGATTGGTTTTGTATGCTAAACTACTTCTTGAAATATATCTCATTGTCAGTACTCCAGGAAACTCAATCGGACTAATCGTTCAAGTACTACCAAAATATTTTTTAGTGGTTTTACTTTCAGATCAAGAAGTTAATACAAGATGATGTCGTGTTTGTAGCCAAGACTCTGAATGCAGATGAGAACAGGACTAAAGACCTGTTTATGGGTGTTCTCAGAGACCTGAAGCTATTTGTATCAAAGAGCTACGCCTTGAAGTCAAGTCTTATTCTCTTCGTGTTCTTCGCCAACATGGCTGCGTAAGTATCCTGTTTTTGTAACTTCCTAAAGGCACGTTTAATGAGACGCGGTGCGTTTACCGGTGCATTGTGCGGCGTTAACAACGCTTCATATCAAACAAATGCTTCTACTATTTTTAGGCAGTCCTTGCTGCATTGCTTCAACGCCTTCATGACTGAGCAGTGAAGTCTACATCAGGTCTTAGTAGATTTCTTCTTGTGTTTCATTTGACTGTTTCTCGTTACTCACCTATGTTATCTACATAAAATGTCTTTTTTCAGTGGTTTCGGCCTAAATATGTGGATCCCAGAACTCCTCCTCCGCATGCAAGGCCGCGACTGCCGGAGCGCCACCTTAGCCCCTGAAGCGAAGATTTTCAACTCTACCAACGTGGCGTGGAAGGAACTGACTAAGCTAAATGATGGTTATGCGAAACCAGAGCTTATCGTATTTAATGAGAGCGATGTGAAGGTTCCGGAACGGTGCAACGATAGTATCGATCAGGAGGTAAGACTTTCTATCATTATCAGTTTATTTTAATTTATTTTTTAATTATTTATTAATTGAAATTAATTTGACTAACAACTATTAACGATAACGCAGTACTCGTAGGTATTCTACGATATGTATTTCTACGACCTTTAGATTCTTAAGAAATTCTTACCAAACGACCACCAAATTATAGTGGCGGTTTCTCCTTCATAAAGTTTTAATATTACTGTTAAGAGCCACTATGATTGCTTCGTGGCAAAAAGTATCAAATGTTCCAGAATAGCGCTAAAAGTTGCCACGTTTGCCCATCGATTCAGTGATCAGTATCGATAAGACTTGATGTCGCATTCGTTTTAGGAGTCTCTCTCCATCTTAAAAACTGGTCGTAGCGAATGCAGACCAGTCTTCGTGCTTCCAGATGGTTTTCGATAGCAGTTTGTTTCGATGACTGTCTCCATCTTATCAGTTAAGCGTAAAATATTATGTTCCAGGTGTTCACATCGGGGTTAATAGTGGGCGCGTGCTGTGTGCTCGGTAACTTGGCGTGCGCGTTGCTATGTGCGCGGGGCGGCGCGCTCGGCGTGCGGCGCGCGGCGGCCGCGTGTGCCGGCGCCTGCGCGATCGCTTGCGCGTGCCTGGCGGCCAGCGCGTGCGGCTGCTCCGCTTCTAACAAGCTGGCGGTGGCGGCCGCCGCGGCGCTGAATGCGGCCAGTCTCAATGGAAACGTGCTGCTGATTAGGTTGCTTTTGAACGCTCTGCCCGCTAAGTTGAGGTGAGTAAAAGAGATCATGCAAGATTTAGCTTGTCCTGCGAGGTTGAGGTGCTCGGATTAGGCGGTTGTTCAATGCGATGGTTTTTTTTTTTTTTTTCAATTTCAATTTAGGTTGCGGTAGTGAGGTCTCCTTGTGAGAGGCTTTCAAGAGTGCGTACTCGTGCTCGATGTGGTGTAGTTTTTCATTTTTATAAGTATGCAAGAGCAGATTAAGTCAAGTTATTTTATATTCGGCACTCAACAGAGCGTTAGGCACCTCTTACTATATCAATAAATACAATTTAGTGATTGGTAAAATTATGATAATCTTCCTTCCCTTTCCAGCGGTCTCGGAGTATGTTGGGGTGCGTGGTGGGGGCGTGCTGGTGGAGTGGCCTCCAACTTGGCTGTGGGGGTGTTACTGGACTTCTCCTGCCCAGCTCCATTTATCGCTGTTGCTGCCTTGTTAGCGTGTAAGTCAGTTTTCTATACAATGTACAGTAAGCAGAATTCTTCAATATTGTCGACATAGGAAACAGTTGAGTCATCTAAAGACTGTTGCAAACTATCTATAGATAGCTCAACTGGTCCAGATTACTACTAGGCGAAAATGTCCCCAAAACACTGACTGCGCTGGCCCGCTGAATTTCAATGCCTATGATTTTCATTCGTTATTGCAATTTAACAATTTATGACAAAATCACTTATGGCTTCCATTCTCATGGTGGACATTTTTTTACATAATTTGATTAAGACCTGATAAAGCTTTGCGACTGTTGCTCTAATATTAGTAAAGACTTTCCATGCTTTTTGGTTGGAGGTCGCGACAACAAAGTTAAAACATCTGTGTAAGAGGTGGTGGGTTGTACTCCCGCTGCAGGACACATATTTGTATGATCGGCAAATATTTAAGATGATTTGTGTGTGTGTGATTCTGGGATGATATATAATTCAACTGTTTCATGTTGCAGTATCCATCGGTGCCATAATGGTTATTAAACTAGAAGATAATATAGAAGATTCTCAGAAAGAAGAAGAAACTCAGGCAGAAGACAAAAACACTGGAATGGAGAGATACATATCAACTTATATGTAGTATTACGATTTAGCCTTACCATCTAAAGGATGTCACAAAAATTCTAAAAGCGGGTTATTCTGTAGTGAAACTTTTTGGGACAATTTTTATGATTGCATCAAAGTACTATTGAGCTATTGATGAAAATGTGGGACTAAAGATTTGTTGATAATTTTGACAAGACTGATAAAGAAAATTAAACTTTTGCTATATCCAAAGTAGAAAAAATAGGTAGGAACTTATAAGGGACCATTTTTCTACCATGAAAGTCATCCAGCGAGAGTTGGTCACTGATTTGACATTTTTGAGGGCTTTTGACAAACTAGTTTTTTTTAATATGTGTGACTTTGTTCGTATGTACGTCTGTCGCACGTGAAGAGTGTGACCTTCCACTTTCACTCCAATGGAGACACGCCTCTTGTATCCAGTCCGTCCTAACCTACCTACGGTGAGGTGAGGCCAAATGAACGCAGGATTCTCGGGTTTAAACAATGAACGAGTTCGAAACACTATGTTGCAACACTACTGAAAAATGGGCAAATGCTACAACTCCTTGGTAGCCTGAGGGACTGTGCCTTCGTAGTCAGCCGATAAAATCGTTGACCTGATCGCCTGGAGAGAGGATAGTTGGGGATGGCAAAGAACAGAGACGATTTGAGGGATTTGAGGGAGAACTTTGCCCAGCAGTGAGATGATATAGGTTAAATACAAATATATTTAAATGTCTGTCAAAATCACCGTAAATAAATAAGTAACAACTTTAATAAGTAGCCACTGAAATGAAGATCTGTAACAACGCAAGGTTCGTTAATAATAATGGTAGAGTTATAAAAGAAACAGAAGTTATCAGGGAGATTTCAATAAAAATATCTAGGTACTATAATAATTTACTAATGATACATCAATTTCGGTATTTAAGGCACTTGTCAACCGCCAGCGATGAGCGAAAAGCGAGTAGAGCTAGAAACTAGAAACTAAAACAGTAAAACAAAAAAAAACAGTTGGCGTGCAGCGAGATGCGAGCGTGTAGTTCTTATAGTTGTCTGTTGTAGTCGCTGCGACAAAATAGTGGAGAGCGAGTTCTCGCCGGCAGTGTGAACGGCCAGCGATCAACTATTAATATACGTGTCTCTTTTACTGACACGGAATCTATATCTTTTGTACGTTTCTTGAGCGAGAAAATAGTCGATAGCTAATTGCTTACTCGCCGGCGCGGGCGGTGCGACAAATGGCTAATAGTGGGGTATTTTTTATGGGATTTGCGTTATTTCTAAAATGTTAAAAAGGCTGGCCCTAAATTTTAATTGAATTTGTCACAATAAATGTCTACAAATTATACTGAAACGAAATATATTTTTAAAAGCATTTTTATACTTACATATTTAAACAAAGTTCACATTTATTGGACATTAGAAATAAGATATTTAAGTAGAATAGGATCTCATAATATTCATGTTTATTTATTAATTTAATGTATTGTCGTGTAAATAGTAAACACATATTCATACACTGGATTTTTATTTCCTATTTAATACCATTTTTACATACCGAATAAATAAATATTGGTAGACATTTCACACAGCGCTATCTAGCCCCAAACTAAGCAGAGCTTGTACTATGGGAACCAGATAACTGATAAAATACGTATATACTTTTTTTTGTAAATACATACTCATTATAGAAAAACATCCAGACCCGGAACAAATATCTGTAGATCATGCAAACATTTGCTCCGCGGCGGGAATCGAACCCGCTACCTCCTGCGTCTCAGCCGATTATACGCTCACTGTGCCACGGAGGTCGTGAATGTACGATATAACATAATCTAACACATAAATTTTCAGTTTTACTTTAATATTAAACTAGCTTCCAGCAGCGGCTTCGCACGCGTGGTTAGCCAACAGCAGTAGCGTTAATCCAGGTTAATCTACGTACATATCAAATTTCATCGAAATCGGTTCAGTCGTTCCGACGTGAAAGAGTAACAAACATCCATACATACATACATACATACAGAACTTCCGCGTTAATAATATTAGTGTGATATAAATTAAATTAAATAGTTCAATATCAAAATAATATCTTTTTCTTTTATAATATATCTCATATACTTTGTACAATGTCATAATATAGAGAATACATTCTAGCCTCAAAATAGTAACTATGTAATTAAATTTTTGAGATAAATACCTCTATATTATATGCATAAATATAATTAAATACATAATATTGAATTACCACATCGAAATAACAAACACTAGGGAACCCTAATACTAGCTAGACTATTAAGGCAATACAATAGGTCTTAACGCTGCGAGCGATCTCTTTAAAACGACCTTTGAATGGCTAAACCACTAGATTCTAGATTTACTTACTAAATTGTATAGTTTTCATCATGGCACAAAAACGTTATAATTTTTATATACTTTGTGGAAATGTATTTATCAAAACTTCCAAATCTCTAAAACTAATATAGGAATAAAAAAATAGAATTACACAAATATAGTACAACAAATTCCTAAATCACCCTGTGTTTAAATTTTGTGATATTTTCATACTTAACCCTGAGTTGTACCCCAACTTGCAGGTACAGGGGTGAATACATTCAACAAAAATTGGGGATGAAATCTTCCACAAATCCAATCTGTATTTTTATAAATAAATATGAAGTTTAAAATCAAAGTCCCCAAAAAAGAATCAACATCCTGTATAAGTATTTATCTTGCAGTCAAAATTCTTAACTGGCGAAAAGTATTTTTAACTGCAAACAAACAGTCTTTGACTAAAACGTCGGCTGCCGACGCGACGGCTGTCGCCTAAACCTGGCGACCTACTGCTATCCAGTATGGTCGTGGCAGATGGCAGTAGGTCGTTAGGTTTTTTCAGCAATGATGGTCATTGTCCCATGGGACTACTGGGACAGAATAGTGCCAGCCATCGTTCAAAAGCATTTTTGATTGAAATACTGGTTCAAAACTATTTTTGACCGACGCGCCGTCTTTGACTGTAACATTTATAAGTAATATAGAAATTTTTCTCCAAGTTCTTTACACCTCTGAGATCCTTCTTCTTCATAGCGTGTTACCAGTTCTGTTTTTTATTAATTTAGACATGTGTTTGGCTATAACAATAACATCAGGTGATGCTATTAGGTCCTTCATCGTGCAGGTGTTCGGGCACAAAGGGCACAGCAGAAACTGCTGCATTGCTTCCGCAGGATCACCACATTCCTGCATTAAGTTAGGGTTCCTGAATCCCCATTTCCAAGCATAGTCCATTGAACGTATCACATGTTCTTACAGTTTACTCTCATATACTTTGACGGCAGGCTTGTCTGGTGGTAGAAACCAGGCAGCTACTACGCTACCTGAAAAGCGTAGAAAAATAAATATTAACCTTGTAACCACAAAAAATTAAACAACTGTTTAACGCCGATCTAGCTAGCCGTTGAAAACGTATCAGACAGAAAGTTTTCGAATTTATAATTTAACACGTGTTAAAAAAAATCCTTACCAATTTTAGTATAGGACTTTTTTAAACACGCGTTAAACAGTGTTTAATTTTTTTGTGGTAAAACCCTATTATTTTATTGGACGACCGCTATTAAAAATTTTCCGCTGGTACCCAGTGGGGACAAAGCATGGGGACGAGTAGGAATAACCCGAAATTGTTGGATTCAACTGACGTTTTCAATTCTAATTGATCCACCCGCGGCTTCGCACGCGTTGTTAGTCAATTAAAACAAACCCCTTCTGCGCAGTCGGGTAAAAGTAATTTTTACCCCAATTCCGGTCATGATCTATCTGTAGGGGAAATTTCATTGAAATCTGTCTAGCCGTTTAAGCGTTAAAACGCATCAGACAGAAAGTAACTTTCGAATTTATAATATTAGTAAGGAAAAACATTGGCCTATTTAATCAACATAACAAATCAAATTTGTTATGACATCCTCATCACATACATTGTACTTTTGACATTTTAGTAGTGGTTCGCCCCGAGCAGAGATCTCGCGAGTCTCCGATTAAAACAAAAAATATTATTTGTAATCTTTGACTATCAAAATAGTGTCACAAAATAAATAACCACACAACTTGAGCTACAGTTTCATTCAAATTACAGGTAACGGGAGTTCATGATATTTGTTTCTTTTTTTGGGGTACAAATTTCAGTTATTCTGAATTTCAGACTTTTCTCTATATTTTTGTTACTTATGCTATACGCATACTAAATTACAGCACTGTGGGGTCACTGGTGTACCCTGTGTGAATTTTGTCAAAGTTCAGTTTTTATTATGACTTGTAACTCAAAAACTATAAAGAGTTTACGAAAAATAAAAACGGAGTCTAAATGTACTAATGAATAACTTTCATTTGACGTCCCATTTGAGCAGTTAGCCTCATTTTCACTTTTTTTACCCCTCTTAAACCCCAATATCTCAACAATCCCCCCACATTTTTAGCTCATTTAGTCGCATCAAAATTGTGCCATCACTACCTACCTATGTATTAAATTTCACGATGATCGGATCAACGCTTCGAAAGTTATCCTCGGACAAACATACAACGCCGATTTGCCCAAGTTGATTTAGAGATCTCGCTTCGCTCGATCAATAATAAATTGTTTCTATTGTTTAGCTTCTTAGCAATTTTAAATATTTATATACCTCGAGTAAGTGAATCATAGTGATTCCTCTTTGATAGCTCTGTCTTGTACAATTTACCTACTTGTGTTTAGTGAAAATAAATATCTGAATCTTGAGGTATTTGTAGTATTTGTAGGATCTTTTAAGTTTCGTGAAGAAAGTTTAGGTAAACTTAGCCAATACATTTTCTACGATTCCTTAAGAACTAAACAAAGATTCGATACACTGCCGCCTAAATATAAAGTCATAGCAATGGTCATCAGTCCTTACTTCTAAATATGTTAGGAACTACAGAGCAAGGAGTTTTCATTTACGATTAAAAAAAATAGTTCCATATATGTTAAATCCATCATGTGAACATCGAGGCAATCCAGCTCCTCGACAACACGTATATAGTGAGAAGACTGAAAAGGACAAAACCTTTTGAGTTATTAAAGTGTACTATAGTGTAATATAGTGTTAGTGCTATTCATAAAAAACACATGAACAAAGTGTCTTCCCCTTAAATAGAGACTGCCAGAAAAGTGCCAATGGACACATTCTTTATCATAATTCATTGTTTTTATATACTACTTATATGGCAAACGAGCATGCAGTCTACCCGACGTTAAGTGGCTACTGCAGCCCATGGAGATCCACATAGAATTCAAAACAAGCTATTATGTTATCTTGATATCTATGTGGATACATTGCCATACTATAGGACTTAGCTGTTATGCCTATGTGCCAGTAATTACAAGAACATAATTACATAAGCGGAACACAGCAGCACAAGTACCTACTGCTATTTGGCTGCAGATAAAGGTAAGGCGGTGGTGCCCACTTCCTCGAGCTCCTTCACAAAAGCTCTACCAATACTATTATGAAACTAAGTTAGCATAAAATTGCTCATTAGCCTACTTGGCTAGATTAAGAAAACTAGAGTACACTTACGATGTACATATGTCGGTACTTAACATAAAAAAATATTTTATAATTTTACTAACGTATTCAATAAAAACTTACTAAGAACCAGCAATGACCACAGGTAGAAGGTAATCCGACAGTGGTCGAATAACGAGTGCGCGACCAGGTTGATCCCCACGAAGGCACAACTCCGGCCTACCATGATGCTGAGGCAGGCTGCCATGCCCCTAAAAGGTTAAGTGTCATTTAGAAATTCTCATAAAATATGTTTATTTAGTAGGTACTACTTTAATCTTCTCGTTCAAAATACCTTAAATAACTTATAATCTTTATGCAAGTGTTATGCTACTAATGTAGCAAACAAGCATACGGCCCATCTGATGGTAAGCGGTTACCGTAGCCTATGGAATGATTGATTGAAAATACTTAATGCACTTATAAAACAAGTACAAAAGCGAACTTAATGCTAAAGAGCATTCTCTTCCAGATAACCTTTGTGTATTGTAGATAAAGATGTGTAGGTAGTGCACAGAAAAGGGAACTAATGAAAATTTGCACAGGACTAATAAAAATAGCATAGGTACATACTACTTAAATAAACCTACTTAAATACTTAATAATGGATGTTTGTAGCAACAAAAGTATTACACGCCGTTTAAACATTATAAAATGTTTTTTTGAAGAACTTCATACTGCAGTCCCTGGTGAAAACCTCGGCAGGGAGACCATTCCACATGCGAAGTATTCGCAGGCGGTAATTCCTCTGGCCCTCACGGTGCGCGATCACGTCGTCACCAAGGTGCGTGGTTGGATTCCCTGGCGATGACGAGAGCCTGTCCTGTATTTTATTTATTTCTTATTTTCTTTCTTTCTCAGTGTCATAAGCCGAAAGTCTTTGATCAGTGTGTGTTACCAGTGATGACGTATGGTACAGATACGTGGTCTTTCACTATAAACCTCATAAGAAGGCTCGAGTTCGCACAGCGTGCTATGGAGAGGGCTGGTGTTTCTCTACGAGATACATTAAAAAATAAGGAGATCGATAGGCGAACCAAATTCACTGGCATAGCACCTAAGATTAGCAAGCTGAAGTGGCAGTGGGCAGGGTATATGTTTTGAAGAACTGACGGCCGTTGAGGCAGGATGGTTCTCGAGTAGGACGGCCCTCCACTAGATGGAAAGACGACCTCTTGAAGGTTGCTGAGAGGTGCAGGCTGCAGATCGGTCGCTCTGGAAATCTACGAAGCAGATCTATGCTCAGCAGTGAACGTCCTTTGGCTCGAACGATGATGTTGAAGTTGCAAGGTGTCTCTTGCATAGGTTACTGTTGGAAGAAAAAAACTCACCTATAAGATGTAGGATACAGCTCCACAAAATAAGAGGCCAGTATACCCATCCCCAAACAGGTACAAGTGAACATCATGAACATAAACACGCTGGAAATCGGCTCCGGCATCAGGTTGATGCAAATTCCACTCAGAGACGAGAGGCATAGGACAGTGATTAGAACAGTCTTCTTCCTGTTCGGCAGATAGGAGATGACGAAGTTGAGGAATGAAAAGATGCTTTGGGAGGCGATGAGGGTGAAGATCACGTTGTCTTCTATTGTACCGAGGCAGATGTCTGGCGACTGGAAATAGAAAACTGTATTTTAAATAATTTCATAAAATAAAAAAATATACATATATTCAAGTAACTAAAAGACCTAAATAAAGGAACAAAATAGCTTAAAAAGTAATGGGATTAGTAGGCAGGTTCATAGTTATTTTTACTTTAAAGTGTTATTCGACACTAACGAGAATAATCCAAAGATGTTTAAAATCATCTTATAAATTTGGCGTTGACCGGGACTTGAACCCGCACCTTTCATCTTGGTACGATAACGCAGTGTCGACACGGGCCCATTACTCGTCAGGCGTGAAATTCGTGAGATGTTTCATGCTGAAAGCGCCGTTAGCTCCATCTACATATAAACCATAGTTCTACGTCTGCAATCATCAACATATCAGTTCAGTAAATGGACGAGAGATGTCACATTGCATATTGTAATAGATATTTTTAATTTAAAGTCTTAGACGTCATGGGAAAAATCTAAATTGCGTAAAATAAATCAAACTAGCCATATAGCACCCAGAACGGATGGCCGTTGGGGCCGGAAGGTTCTGGAGTGGAGGCTACGGACCGGCAAGCGCAGCGTAGGACGTCCACCTACAAGATGGGCAGATGACTTGGTAAGAACCGCAGGTCGGCGTTGGATGCAGGCCGCTTCCAACCGCAGTTCCTGGAGATCAATGAGGGAGGCCTTTGTCCAGCAGTGGACGTCCTACGGCTGATATGATGATGATGATATCAAACTAGGTATACGTATCTACATCTGAGTGTATAAAAAAGTAGGAATAAAACTCTAATGGTTGTAAATAAATTGACCAACCACGAATGCAACTGGCGTTTTAAGCATAGGACCAACCTACATAGTTTTAAGCCAGGGAATACTAATACTACATTACAGGTTTAGACACCTATAGTTTGACCGAAACCGCTGTACTGCTCCTGAGGTATGCACGCGGCGAGACGGGGGGAAGTGTCGGCCGCTCCGATCTATCAGTCTGCCGTCAACACTCACGGCGGTAGGTAGCTTTTGTACCGGACGGTCTATTTCAGACGCACGCGAGCTAAATATCCAATTGTCCAGATGGGTCGAGCGCTATCTCGTGATGTCAAGACCGTCATTTTTAAAGTGGCCAAATATTTTAAGAAACGAAAAGCAGACAGAGAAAGCTATAAAGAAAATCAGAATATCTGTAGATAATTTAGTTATAAAAAAATATAAACATATCGTTATATAAAATAACCATATCGTTTACGATATCCTAAGATATATCCGACAATGTCGATCTCATGTGTACTTTTGCTCTTTTTTCCTCGGCCCCCACCTCGTCGCACTTTCCTAAGGAGCGGTACAGCGCTTTTGGTCAAACTATAATACTACATTACTGGTTTCTGGTGGTACATTAAGGTACCTAACTACCTTACTTGTATACTTACATAAAAATTAATATTAACATACATAGACGAACATAATGCTACTTAACATTATTTTTGTAATATAGAAGTGCACAGTATATGAAAAGTTTATTAATTATTGTAAATTATTGTTTATTGTATATTAGATTACAATAAAATACTATTTTCTGGAAGACGCAGCGTAGGCCGGCCCCCCACAAGGTGGACCGACGATCTAGTAAGAATCGCGGGGAGCCGTTGGGCGCAAACGGCTACCAACCGCTCGTTGTGGCGATCTAAGGGGAAGGCCTATGTTCAGCAATGGACATCTACCGGCTGATGATGATGATGACTATTTTCTGATACCTATTTCACATCACATAGAGTTAGCAGATATAGTTATGAAGGTTGTTCTCATTAACAGCTCTTATTACGAACGACAAGAACAGCACACCAAAAAAACTTTGGCAAAAGTTCAAGGTCAGGTTAAATAATAGTTGGTAGTACAGCAACGTAGGCCGGCTGTCATTCAGCATTGGCCTCTATGAGAGATAATTAAGTGAAGCCAGTTGTAGGTACTTACAGTACCTACTACGGTATAAGTTAGACGTCTCGATAATTTCGCTATCATGGGAAATACGGAATATATCGGAATCTATATACATATTTCCAAATAAGTACTGGAACCTCACATGCCTTTGAAGCTCGCTGGTGACTAACTCGATCCTGCATCTCCTGCTACCTAATCGATTCTGAAGCTACTGTACTAATACAAACTAACATGACTGACTAACTAAACTACTGAACTAATTTTGATGATTTTTTTTTCAAATAAAAAAGAATCTTCCAAATCGATAAATGACGGAGTTCTGAGTTAAAAACATAAAACGATTATGCGTCCTTATAAAATTTGAGTGTTGACCTCGATTTTTCGGATCCGATCATAAGATCCTGACTTGGGGCCAACGGGACCACCTTTTAAACAAATAAATATTTTCTAGAATCGGTCCAGACGTCTTCGAGTAATCGGGGAAAACACGTAAAAAAAAGTTACCAACGAGTTGATAAACTCCTCTTTTTTATGAATTCGGTTTAAAAGGTTTAAGGGACTGCTACTTACAATTTTAGTAGGAACAGTGACGTTCTCCGCTGTGTATTTGACCTCAGTGCTGATGAGGGAGCAAACGCCGCCGTGGTCAGTGATGTTGCTCTCCAGCGAGATTCGCACCAGGTTCATGATGTGTGGCAGCCAGACGAGGAAACTGTTGTTTCTGGAATAGAAAGAAGGGGTTTGATCAGTTCTCTTATGGCGGGTTCCTATATCCGTCGGTAACCGACTACGACACGTATCTCCTTGAAAAAATGTCAAACTAGTGTCAAACTTTTGACACGTTTTCAAGGAGAAACGAGTCCTAGCTGGTTACCGACGGATATAGGAACCCGCTAATAATGTATTTCTATTTTATTTTATTCTTACGTGGCCGGTCTGGAAGTCTATTAACCGACTCCGGACTCAGGTTGGGTGGTGTAGGAAAAATCTCTGAAGATGGGGAATGCGAGAGCCTTCGCTAACCAGCTGTGATTGTGGGCACCCCATCCAGACTAAACCCCACCTGCTAACTGTTTTTTGTGCCCTACGACTTGCACAAGGGACGATCTACCGGACGATCTATGGCTACCGTGAGTGAAGTGGACGTGGCCAGGTTCTACTCAAGCCTAATATGAAATACTGCGAATTAAATACGTTGTAAGATGTTGACACGAAAGAAGAATATATTTCTATGGTAAGTTACATTACATTATTTTGCAATATAGATCAAATTACCTGACCGGGGTTAAAAGTCAGTTGCGCATTATTAGATTTTATCGCGAAAAATGTACGCGTGCTCCCAAATTATTGAACAATTTTATGCGGTCTGCATACGGCATATAGCTTAAAAAGCTGATGGCTGTTTGGGCAATAAGATTCTCTATTGGACATCACGCACTGGAAAACGCAGAGTAGGATGTCCCTTCACTAGATTTAAAGATTTATTTATTAAGTTAAACAGTTGCTTACAGTTTTAACCAAAGCGCGAACTGACTTAAATTTACCACATTAAAAACACTTCTAGAACACTTAAATATACCCTAAGGGACACATAATTAGAACTAAGACTATCGTTAAATATGTCAACATGTTGCAAATCTTGTAGAAAGTCATTTACCAGTGCGAAAGATGTATGGAAAGATGACTAAAGGATGCTGGTTATGTCTTGTATATATATTTAAGTGTGTTGGATCAAACGATGAGAATGGCAGTAAAGCAATTGTTAAGCTCTTACGTGATGTATACGACTGCCACGATGTAGTATAATTGAAGACTCTGGAAGAGGTACGGCGGCCGGAACAAACAGGAGCTCTGCTCGTACATGGCGCGGGGTAGCGACATCGGCTTCTGGGCTGCCACCGCCTCGGTCGAAATTGTGGACACCTGAAAGGTTTTTTTTTTATTTGTATTGATGTCATGCGCTTGACCACTACCTCACCTGGTGGTGATGGTGTGACCGAGGATGGAGCACGCTTGCCTGGAAAGAACCTATTCACTCTAGACTTTAAGACTCCAAGATTATACTGTATTATACTATATGGTTCGGAAAAACATACGCCGGAAGTGAGTTCTACTCCTTACTCGTGCTAAAAAGAAAAGTTGATGCAAATCGCTTGGTACGGCAAAGTGGTATGCCGACCAGGCATGGGTGGTACTTCTCGGTACGTCTGCTTGCCTGGTGGTGGAAGTTCCCTCTTGGGAACCGTGGAGGGCCATGAAGATATTGCACACATTCACCAAAATTAATCTTGTAAAAAACTGTCTGGTTGTAACGATATTGGGTTATTTAATGCAATATGTAACATGGTGCAATATAAATTAAGTACACTTGGGGATAAACTTGTTTCACTCAAGGTTGTGAATTGAATAAATTCACTTACATGCTTAATGGACATCATCATTATCAATCAGCCATAGGAAATCTACTGCTGAACATAGGCCTCCCTCATAGCTTTACTGAGCGACTGATCAGTATCCAATATTCAGTATTACAAAACATACGTTCATACAAAGTGGATTAAAATGTTACATGTCAGATCTTAATGACTAGTCAAGAGTCTGGCACTTCATATTACCCTGTAGGTAAGGGTGTGCAATATTAAAGCCTAGACCTTGTGTGGCCTGCACCCAACGGCAAGTCAAGCAATAAACTAAGATCCATTGACTAGTTCCAAGAAATGCTATATTAAAAAGGTATTTACAAGTTACTTTTTACAGCGTGTTACCAAGATAGATAGATAGATAATTTCTTTATTGCACACCATTAAAAATAAAACAAACAAAAGAGAATACAAAATTAAATCAAAGGTACAATGGGCGGCCTTATCGCTAAAAGCGATCTCTTCCAGGCAACCTTTGGATGGACAGGATCTGTGTGAACAAATGAGAACGGCGGCGTTAATCAAATAATAACTAACAGAATTAGTACATAAATTACTAAAATAAAATATACATATAAATAAATATAAATAATTTTATAATTGAGTTTTCACCAAGATTGTAGTTTTCACGAAAAACTTTTTTGTAACTGACCTGATATCCTTCACAGTTTCCTCCATGATTGATCTGATACATCTTCCTCAGCACTTCTATAGCTTCTTCCTTTCTCCCCCGACCATAGAGGAACTTAGGAGACTCCATGAAAAAGTACAGAGCCAAGGCTCCAATTCCTGAAGGCAGTGCCAGGATTACCGCCAGCAGTCTCCATGGTGTGAAAGAGATGCCCAACCAGGATAAATCAGCTGCGAAGTCCAGCTTTAAGATTGGGTAGGTGATCACTGAAATGCAGTTAAAGGTGTTAGAGTCTGTCAAATGAAAGAAGACCCTGAAAAATCGCGGCAAATTCAAAAAATATCAGCGTGGCAACCCAAACATTAGGGAATTATAATGATGCCACATTCCGATTCTCATTTTCCCTAATCTGTTGAAAAAAGGTCAAGAGTACCTACCTTAAACGACGACCTATTTGAAGAATATTAAGAGAGTGACTGAAACGTCGAAAACGAACGAAAAGTAAGTCAGATTCATGAGAAATGGTCATCTGTGGTTCCTGCCTACATCTTCGGGAAAAGGTATTTTTTGTCAATTTTTCCGGTTCAGAATGACAAAACCTATAAAATAGTTCAATATTATTAATCTGCAGTTGATAAGAGTGGGTTACAATTCGTTATTATTATAGTTATTTATAGCACGTGCAATTATTATTTTATACCACCCTAAATTTACCCGGCTGTAGAACATAGCGTCCGTAGGTGGAAACACATTAGTATTGCCATGTAAAAAGTTACGAAAAAATGCGAGTGCCTACTTTCGTTTGACAGACTCTGTTATTTGAGATTTTTTCCACCGCTAAGGTATGACTACAATTACAAAGAATATTCCTCGGAAATCATACAATTAGGAGTTTTTTGTTTACTAGTTTTATGGAAATTCCTTGAAGAGTCATTTGGATAAAATGTGCACAGTTTGCTAATTAATAAATAGCATTATTATCATCATGTCAACCATCACGTCCACTGCTGAATACGTTCAGCATGCCTACGCCCTTCCCTATAAATTTCCAGAGTGACCGATTGTGTATGACTTGCGCCCAACGGATTCCAGCAACGTTTATCACTTGGACTTTCTATCGACGTCTTACGCTACGCTTTCCGCTACGTGGTCTCCACTCGAGAAGCTTTCTGTAAAGTAACTTCTATCTTTCTATCTGATTTATCAAGTGCATGATTGCAGCATCAATGGAATCTTCAAGATGATTGCGGAGAGCCTGAGCCCGCTATACTGAGGAGATCCATATGGCTGCATGTATTGTCATGTAGTCCTATGATTGCTTTTGTCAGTGTTAGTGTATTTTTGTTGGTTTATTGTGTGTGTTTGTCAATTTCCTTTTTGTGTCACTAACCTAGATAAAGGACAAGTGGGTTAGGGACGAGTCGACAGTTGTACTTAACTAAATATGTATAGTTCTCATATTGACATAGTCATGGTTACCATACATAACGTTCAATTCGGTAATGATGTTATTTTTGTCATGTATTTTTTATGAAATAGTTTGGATAGTGCACAGCGTTGGCAAATAATACACACGAAATGGGAATTTTGTAATGACATCACTACTACTTGTACCATTGCCAAATGTGATTTTTGGCCTAAATGTTTAATCCTAATTGAACATAGTCTGCCAAAATCCAAGAAACATTACATTAACAATGAATAAACCCGCGGTTTTCCCGTGAAGTAACTAAAAGCGGTGAAGAAAAACATCGTGAAGAAATTCGTGGCTTAGTTAATTAGCAGAACTTACCGCCAGCTACAGCAGGCGACAGGATGATGAGACAGGTCATAAGCAGCATGTACTTGCTCCTCACCCGTTGCACGCAAGATTCTCCCACCAGGGTATATGTTGCTGAATTCGCAGCGCAAGAGCTGAAAAAAAAACATCGTATATATAATAGTTGTAAAGACTGCCGAGGTTTTCCCCATGCATTACAGCATGGGGCGCTTCAAGAAAGGCGCTTTAAAGTTTAAAGTGGCGACAACGCGCAATTGATTGATTATACCTTTGGTTTTACTAACGTCCATAGGCCGTTCACCGCTTACCATGAGGTGGTTCGTATGAGCCACGGATAGTGCAGGGATGCCTATTGGATGAAGATACCTTGAAGCATGTGCTGCTGCACATTACGATCACAAACGAAGCACGAAGAAAAGTTAAAAAAACTTTAAGTTACTATGTAGTTCTCCAGCGAGATCGCTGGAAGAACATAATGATATGAAACAAAAGCCTCAAAACTGAAAAAGACCAGCCATTATACATATTGTAAGATATGATAAAGAATCTAAAGTGTAAGGTAGGTATTATAAAGAATTTTCATTCATTCATTCCGAATGAGTGATCGTGCAGCCAGGTGAGCGTACGCGGGTCTACCAATTGGTCAGAGGACAACAGGCGTTCAAGGTATCGTTGTCGGTATGCGCAACGAAGTTGAGAAAGACCTTCATGAACTTTACCGCCAACTGGGCTGAAGTGACTTTCAGAGGCCAAGATTCACCTTGGGACGTTGCGCCACAGCAGTAAGTAATTATACAAACAATGTGGTAATCAGACAAAGTTAACTTAAGAGGTGTAGGTAAAATACCTTGTTTTAAACAATACAACCTGAACTACTGAACAAATTATGGTAAAGACGTGTAAAGGTGCATTGCAATGACGTTGGTAGCTAAATGTTTTTACAATTCACTCTTAGAGATATTCTATGACCTCTTTAACCACTTGTAGGTACCTCTGGCTGATAGGATCGTAGAACCCACGTGCCTACTGGTCTTTTTCAGGTACAATGCAATATGTTTTGTTTTGCCAAACCAACAGTTATCTATACAGAGTGTTATAGATATGTTAACTCGAAAACGGGTGATTCTAGATAATTGAATTTTTATTTAATATTAAAAATATTAATATTGTGCTCAGTCTTAAAAAAACCACTTAATTATCACATTTATCACTGAAACAAGTTTTTCATCATCATCATCATATCAGCCGTAGGACGTCCACTGCTGGACAAAGGCCTCCCTCATTGATCTCCAGGAACTGCGGTTGGAAGCGGCCTGCATCCAACGCCGACCTGCGGTTCTTACCAAGTCGTCTGCCCATCTTGTGGGTGGACGTCCTATGCTGCGCTTGCCGGTCCGTGGCCTCCACTCGAGAACCTTTCGGCCCCATCGGCCATCTGTTCTGCGCGCTATATGGCCTGCCCATTGCCACTTCAACGTGCTAATCCGTCGGGCTATGTCGGTGACTTGAGTTCTCCTACGTATCTCCTCATTTCTGATTCGATCCCGTAGAGAAACCCCGAGCATAGCCCTCTCCATAGCTCGTTGAGCGACTCTGAGCTTATTCATAAGGCCAATAGTGAAGGACCACGTCTCGGTTCCATATGTCATCACTGGTAACACACACTGATTGTAGACTTTCGTCTTAAGGCACTGAGGTATGTTGGAAGAAAAGACGTTGCGAAGTTTCCCAAACGCTGCCCATCCGAGTTGGATTCGACGATTGACCTCTTTCTCGAAGTTGGACCTACCTAATTGGACTGTTTGTCCTAGGTATACATACGCGTCGACAACTTCAAGAGCCGAGTTCTCAACCATAACTGGGGCAGGGACGACATGGACATTCGACATGATTTTTGTCTTGTCCATGTTCATTTTAAGTCCTACCCGTTGGGAGACTCGATTGAGGCCTTCGAGCATCGTGCTGAGCTCTTCCATCGACTTTGCCATGACCACAATATCGTCGGCAAACCGAAGGTGAGTGATATATTCGCCGTTAATATTGATGCCCAGTCCTTTCCATTCCAGAAGCTTGAAGGCATCTTCCAATGCGGTCGTAAACAGTTTCGGAGAGATTACATCTCCCTGTCTTACGCCTCTTTTTAAAAGAATCGCCTTCGAGCTCTGTTCGTGTACTCGGACTGACATAGTGGCGTTTTTATACAAACACTTCAACACTTCGATGTACCGATAGTCAATACGGCATCGTTGGAGAGACTCAAACACTGCCCATGTTTCGATCGAATCGAAGGCTTTCTCATAGTCCACAAACGCGAGACATAGCGGCAAGTTATACTCTTCGGTCTTCTGTATGACTTGCCGCAGCGTATATATGTGGTCTATGGTACTGTAGCCTTTACGGAACCCGGCTTGTTCGGGAGGCTGGAAGTCATCAAACCTGCGTTCGAGACAGTTCGCGATGACCCTCGAAAACAGCTTATAAACATGGCTCAAAAGCGAGATGGGTCTGTAATTCTTAAGCAAGGTGTTGTCACCTTTCTTGAAGAACAGAACCACCACGCCCCCGTTCCATGCTTTTGGCGTCGTACCTGCAAGCAAGGCGGAATTAAAGAGCTTTTGAAGGACTTTAAGTACCGGTGATCCACCCGCTTTCAGAAGCTCTGAAGTGATTCCGTCCTCGCCCGGCGCCTTGTCGTGCTCAAGGCCATCCTGATCTCATACAGGCTGATGTCCGGAATATCTTCGGTATAATGTCGGGTCAGTTTGGCTCTTGGGTCGTTGGCCGCACTGCAAACAGGTTTAGTGACCGAATCGTAGAGCCGTCCATAGAACCTTTCGACTTCCCTTAACACTTCCGCTTTACTTGACGTTATGCTGCCATCTTCCCTCTTCAGCTTCGTCATGCGGCTCTGCCCAATAGAATTATCTCTCGCGAACACTTTGGAGCCTTTATTCCGCTCTATCGTATCTTTAATACGAGATGTATTAAAGGTACGAATATCGTGCCGCAAGGATTTCCAAATCTTTCTATTGAGCTGCCTATGTGACTGAGCATCATCGGGAGACTGCAGTTGCAAAGAACGTCGTTCAGCCATGAGGTTAAGGGTGTCATCAGAGAGTTTCTGAGGTCTATTGGTACGGGGGGTCTTAAAGAACTGGGACCCCACCGTATGGACGATTTCTACGAACCTGTTATTGATCTCGTCCACTGATGCATCTACTTCTAGACAGTCAAAGCGATTTGCAAGTTCGAGTTGAAAGCTCTCGAGGTTTTGGATATGTGCGCGAGTGGGTCGGAGCGTAGATTTCATCAAACGGGACCTTTCAAGTTTAACGTTCATATTCAATGTGGCTCTAACAATTCGGTGATCACTGCCGGTTTTCACCCTGTGAATCACAGAGACATCATTGAATATCCGTTTCTTGTTGGTCAAGATGAAATCAATTTCATTTCTCATGAAACCGTTGGGACTCATTCAGGTCCATTTCCTGTGAGGCGGATTCTGGAAAAAAGAATTCATCATAAAGAGTCCTTCTTTCTCCAGAAAATCGGCCAGCCTCTGTCCCCTGGGGTTCCGTTGCCCATATCCAAATTGCCCCACTCTTAACTCATCATCGCTTCTCATGCCTAGCTTTGCATTGAAGTCCCCCATAACAACAATAAAGTGAGTTTTGTTCGTATGTATGGCTCTACTGATGTCCTCATACATAGACTCTACTTCTTCATCTGGGTGTGAAGAGGTCGGCGCATATACCTGAACGACCTTCAGCGAATATCGCGTAGATATTCTGAGTGTCAGGTACGCGACCCTGCTCGACACACTGTCGATGGTGATAATGTTGTTGATGAGTGACTTGTGAAAGAGAAACCCAACACCACCTTGGGACTGTTGGTCGCCCTCCCGGTAGTATAGTAGGTTACCAGACTTAAGGGATATCGTGTCCTCGCCCTCTCTACGTACTTCTGATAACCCCAAAATGTCCCAGTGTAATCTACTAATTTCTTCTTCCAGCTCAACAATCTTTTCGTCTGTCCTCAAAGTGCGGATGTTGTGTGTTACCAGGGCCAGTGGTCGTCGTAGTGTTTGGTAGCCGATCGTCTCCCGGGGATTCTTAGCACCCCTGGCTCCGCCGTTACCGTGACTGCTACCGTAGCCAGGATTAGCGGGGCCGCCGGGGACTCGGGGCCTGGTTTTATGTTGCACTATATCCATAAGGGGGGTTGTTGCCATACTCGCCACGCTTGGCAGGCGGGTTGGCGAGCGCAGTATAGGTATTGTAAACACGAAAAGACGCTGCTGCCCATCTTTCGGAGGTATCCCTTAGCAGACTCCTACTGCATCCACGGGCAAGAGCGGAGGGGCAACATTCTATTGCCGGCGCCCCACGGCAAAGTTTTTACAAGTTTAAACAAGTTTTTACTAATTGTTATTTCAATTAAAAACATCAAAATCTAAATGACGTTGTTCTACTATCTGAGTACAATGACCCCATATCGGGTTAACTTATACATGCCGAAGAACCCTATAGAAATGGGTCAAGAATTCAAGATGGTAAGTATGACGTTAACTACGCACGTTTCTACGATATGATTCGACACCTATCCACACGCTAAAGCAAACGTCAGTCGATTCTTTAGGCGTAGGCCAAGTAGAAAAGAAAGAAAAGATAGGGGCTAAACTTTCTTCTCACCCCACATCCCTCTATCGAATCGTACCTATTGGAAAGTCCTTTCAAGAAATAAAAGAAAGGAAATAAAATACATTTCTTTGTTCCTGAAAAATATAACAACAAACTTGACAGTTTTATATGCAGTATGGACAGGGGTGCCAAATTTCGCCTTACGTTTTCTTGACTACAGCATATAAGAATGAAATTGTCCGTACTCTATTTGGTAGCTCAATCGGTCATCATCATATTCGGCTATGAGTCACTGATGTTGTAATCACGGTTAGTGTTTAATCATTATAAATGATTGTTGAAATTAGTTGGAATTCTTTTATTGTACAAAGTCAAATCTTATAAGATTACCGTGATTACAACATCAGTGACTCATAGCCGAATATGATGATGACCGATTGAGCTACGAAATAGAGTACGGACAATTTCATTCTTATATGCTGTAGTCAAAAAAAAATCGTTCAATTGATATCACTGTCGCTCTGCGTGGCTAAACTTCGTCACTAAACAGGGATAGCGATATTCAGCCCGAAGTTTTGACGCTGCCGAATTGAAGTTGCGCTCGGGGTTCGCCGGCGCGTTAACGTTCAAAAATATACAAAACGTAACTCTCTCTCTTTCTTTCTTAACTAACTTATATCTCCCTCTCAACTTCCGCGCTTTTCGTAGCGCATTCACCAGCTTACTCCCCAAGTTGCTCAACTAACTAACTAGGTTCGTTACATACTTCACCATCACCTACCACTTTACGCATACGAACGAGCGTTCGTATGCGTAAAGTTTTACTTCAAAATTTCAAACGTATTCATACTTTTTTATAGGCTTGCATTTGACCACGATCTTGCCTGATGGTAGGCGATGGTGAAGTATGTAACGAACCTAGTTAGTTTTTCAAAATTAGCATCGGTAGGGTGGAGTCACCTAAATATTTTTCGACAATGATCAAAAGATTAGATACCCTACCCTTATTAGATCTCTGCCGCACTAAGAGGGAATCTGCCCAGGAACTACATGATATGATCCCACCGTCTCCTTGCCACCAAAGGACAAGCAGACGCACGGCTCAGTACCATCCATACCTCATAGATATAGGTACCACCCATTCGCACTAACCGGTTTGGTTCAGCTAAGGTATGGAATACTTTAACGTCATATGTTTTTTCTCGATACTCACAATCTGAGTCTCTTGAGTAGGTTTCTTCTAGATCATCGTGCTCTTTCTTTGAGCACATTATTGCTTACCATCAGCTAGAGATTGTGGTCAAACAAAAATATATTAGAGTTAAAAAAAATAACTAAAAAAAAAGGAATTGATAAGTGGAGCAGTAGAGTATGATACCGAATCAAAATCAAAATATTTTTATTCATTGAAATCACAAGGATCACTTTGAAACGCCAATTAAAAGAAACATAGGAAGACAGTACCTGACTTAGAAAGTTGACACGGGATGTATACTTTGGCCCAGAACCATAATATTTAGGGGGAAAAGTAAGGAGTTGGAGAATGCCTATGCCAAAGAGGGCATAGACATAGGCATAGGTTACCCCACGTTTGAACGATGTAGGGGCTTGGGACCTCAGCAAAGATATTATTAAAATCAACTAAGATATGCGTCGTATTGATTCAAAACCAGCAACATCCATTTTTTTAACTATAGCAACTTTGAATGTATTCCGAAAGTGTTTTTTTTTATTTATGTAAGCAATTAATACAAACGTAGCAAAAGCATCAGTATCCTATACAAAACAGACGTTCAATCATAAGGTTAGTAGCAAACACAGCAATATCCCAACTGACAGGTACAAAGACAGCTTTCGACCAATCAGAGCACAGTATTTCGACGCCATTACAATGGCGACTTTGTTTCGTGATTTAAACTGGATCCATGTATAAGATGCAAAACCAGCAATATTATGCTAATTTATTTATTATCTATTTTACAGATTATTAAATTTATTTCAAAAATTTCGTACTATTAGTACCATAAATATATTTTTCAGCAATATGATGTAATTATTATTGATTAGACACTGTTGTATCAATTATTAATGAAAAAAATCGACTGCACTCTTTTCCGTTAAAATGGATGTTGCTGGTTTTGCATCTATATGACTCATATTGTAGAACTATCTGAATAAAAACACCAATCAAGATACAGTACTCACTCACTAATCCGCCACCATAAAACCCTAACCATCGGCGGATTACTGAAAACGGCGGATTATAATGTAAAGGAACAACAAATTGAAAAAAAACAATGTGCGATTTATTTACATATTTACTAAAGTTAGAGTTTCATGCTTTCGTTTTGTGGATTGTTTGGGTAATGACGACGCCATTTTGACGCTTTACTTCATGAAACGCAGCGTGGAATGCACGCGCGACCTTTCACCCCAGATGTCGTGGGTGGACTAAAGAGTGGTTGCTTACTTTGCTTAGCACCGTGCGACGGAGTATAGAAATCTGTTCGTCTTATGCATGAAAGAGAGGTAAGACGGCAGATTATCGAGTCAGAGACTTTCAGTATCGGCGGATTACAGAGTTTAATCAAGACCAATAAAAACGGCGGATTAAATAAAGCGATAAAATAATAAAACGGATTTCAAATAAAACGGCGAAACGGCGTACTTATCGGATAATCGAGCGGCGGATTAGCGAGAGAGTACTGCATTATGATACAAGTGAGCTAATACACAAGGCTGTGGTTTGCAACCCGAGCCGTAGGCGAAGACGTAAATCAGCCGAGTGTCTAGTGAGCTAGTTGCTCACGAGTTTCATACGCACTTTTTCAACACAGTTGCGAGGAAAAAACAAACATATAATGCATAAATCGTTTAATTATTAAAACAATTGGTGAATGTACAGTTTTCTAAACGATATTGGATTGTTTTTGATGGCGATTTCACAGTTTGTCTTACATTGGTACTTGCCACTTCTTTAGTATTTTCATTTACTTCTTGTGTAAATGTCGGCGACAAAAGTAAATCATACAAATTACTGGAAGGAGAAGGCACCAAATAACTACGAGATGTACATGGTTGTGGGTTACAGTACGTTTTGATATCAAAACAATGTTTGAGCTTAACCATGCTTCTTAACATGGAATAGATGCACCACAGGGAGCTGGGTTTGTAGGTATTGGAGTTCAAGAGAAATACGCCAAAACACATTTTCAGAAAATGACTGGGTTTTTTGTTCGAGAAATGATTTTTTTGTTTAAAAGGGTACTTCCCAGGTGGTCCCATTGGCACCAAGTCAGGATCTGATGATGGGATCCCAAAAAAATCGAGGGTAGCCCTCTAATTTTATAAGGACGCATAATTGTTTTATGTTTTTACCTCAGAACTCCTTCAATTATCAACCGATTTAGAAAATTCTGTTTTTATTCGAAATTATATTATTTTTATATTTGTCTCGTAGAAATTCCATAAAAACCAGTTCTGTAGTTTGGTTAAGTCGGTTATATTTAAAAAAAAAAAGTTATTTGTATTGGTATCAATTGTATCAAACAATGATTTATTTTAATGTGATGAATAATATGATAATAGTATATAGGTATTATGATACAAGTGAGCTAAGTTGCTCATTATACACGAGTCTGTGATTTGCAGCCCGAGCCGTAGGCGAGGGCATAAATCAGCCGAGTGTCTAGTGAGCAAGTTGCTCACGAGTTTCATACGCACTTCTTCAACACACTTGCGAGGAAATAATAAATCTTCTCTACTAAAGCTTGACATTTTTACAATTATTTACCACACAGCAACAAATGCGATACAAACAAAAAAATGGGACATGACGCGCAAGTTTTTTTTTGCAAGCGCCAAATGTAATATTATTGATATAGTATATTGATTGGTTTATAGCCAGAGAGCCTACTGCAAAATTATAATTTTAGTGATAAAATGCAAATATTTTATTACAAATTATTGTGAATTATAAGTAATGTGATAATAATAAATATTTTTTGTCTTAATTAGGGATACATTTATTTATTCCAAAAATGGAATAAGTTTTTCAGCGACATAAAACTTCTTTGTTGTTACTAAAACTGTATTACCCGGTTAAATTGAAAATTGAAATTTGCAGCTAGGTACTAACTTAACTTTATAGGGATAATTCTATTATGCACTAGTGTGTAATACTATTACGCACGCGTGTGTTACAGTTCGGTCTATGGCCCTAACTTTACGAGCAAGTATGTTGAAATAGTATACATAATCAATTTAAAAATGACAGACGCCTGTAAAAACGATTGACGTGATCTAGCGTCTCCGCAATATTACATCCATTAGATGACAAACTCAATTCAATTCTCTATATCGGACTAGCACTAACACAACATTAAATAAAAGGTACATACTCCATAACTATATTCAGTAAAATTTAACATCACCTGAAATATATTTCACTCTCGTTTTTATTTGCACAGAACGTTATCTATAAGTTATAAAAGTTTTCTACGCCTAAAGTTATGTTTTCATTTCGAGTATTCATTAAAGCAAATCAAATGAATTGGTTTCACATTAAAGTATGGTCACATTGGACGTTTAAATACGTTTTTTATGCGATATAAAATGGTAACATATTTTACTTTGAAAACTTTCGTGATTGATTTCAATCATTATTATAAATACGGGATTTATCACGTACCATCTTATCGGTGTTAGTGCCTCAGTGCGAGGCGAGACGTTATTCGGAGCGGATCGCACTCACCCTGATGAAGGTTTATGAATTGAACCGAAGCATTGTCGGTCGAAACAACGATAAGACGGTACGTGATAAATCCCGTATTTATAATAATGATTGGTAATATATTATTGATTTTATTAAGAAAACTTTCTTGATTTACTTTAATCACTATTATAAATACGGGATATAAATGAAGGTTTACGAATTGAACCGAAACATTGTCGGTCTAAACACCGATAAAACGGTACGTGATAAATCCCGCATGCTATGATATTATTATTCCGAAACTACTATACTAAATATATAAGAAATTAAGTTATATATGATTTTTAGTTTTTGAAGTGAAAATTCTTTCCGCACGCCTGACTTGGGGAGTAAGCTGGTGAATGCGTTACGAAAAGTGCGAACGGAAGTTGAGAGGGTAATATAAGTTATTAAGATATAAAGAGAGAGAGAGAGAGTGACGCTTCGTGTATTACTGCAGGAGAGAGAGAAGTGCGCGCGCACATTTTCATTCTCTCTTCCTCTCATAGCCAGTTCATGAAATATACAGGACAAACAAAATTCCTTCTACAAACATTTTATTAGATTCTAATTGCACATTAAAGAAGTATTAATACTGTAGCGATTAAGAAGTTTAGGAACTTCATGCTCTCATGAGCAATTCAAAAACATTTCGTATTTCAGAACAATTTTGAATTTCGAACATGGTTCTTGCACCTGTCGGACTTTTATATCAGTCATTGCATCATCCTATTTTTCCTATCATGGCATTATCAAATACGCAAAAAGTAGACTTAATTGAAGCATACTTCCTCAATCGCAGTCTGGGTAGCGTTCCTTATACCACTTCAACGCATTAGTTGGGCTTCGTCGGTTAAGGAAGTATGCTTCAATTAAGTCTACTTTTTGCGTATTTGACAATGCCATGATAGAACAAATAAGATATTGCAATGACTGCTATAAAAGTCCGACAGGTGCAAGAACCATGTTTGAAAATCAAAATTGTTCTGAAATACGAAATGTTTTTGAATTGCTCATGAAAGCATGAAGTTCCTTAACTTCTTAATCGCTACAGTATTAATACTTCTTTAATGTGCAATTAGAATCGAATGAAATGCTTGTAGAAAGAATTTTGTTTGTCCTGTTGTATGAGAATACTTTTAATCAAATTTGACTAACTTCCGCTGTTCAGATTTTTTTCATTCCATACAATAAAATGATCCTTACAAAGGACTGCAACGATCGGCATCAAAAAAATTTTTACCAACATAATTCATTTTAAGGCGCTACTCACACTTGACCAAAAAATTTTTAATGCCAAAATGTTTTTCTTCAAAAACGAGCTGATATTTTAAAAGAAACTGCACCTGTAACTCTTCTGGTTATGGGTGCTGCCGTACTGTTACAGTTAAAAAAAACACTCTGTATATACATCTCGGTCAGTAGTTTGTTTGATTATTTTTCGTAATTTCATTTCGTTTTCGAACAATTTTATAAATTAATATTTTGAAAAAGAAGTTTTACTTCAGTCGTGTGAGCACACTCGTTTTGTACTGTTGTAGAATTTGACCATATTAACTGGTAAATCAATATCATTGGCTCTAAATAAATGCAAGTTGCTAATGAACTCTAAATTGTCCATTGGACGGCGATTATAAACATATACCTAACATGTGAATGAATGATTATTTACCAATATCTAAATATAATCTATGGATTTATATAGACCATGGTTTATCTCTGGTACTAAGTCATCTTTCGTTGATCTGTGTTTTAGTATTTTTATTTATAGTGTTATCCGAACACATGCGGAAAATTCCAAGATTTTTTAAAATCATCTTTTTTAAAATTTTCCGTATGTGTTCGGATAACACTATAAATTAAAATACTATTTGAAATAAGCAAACGCGACATCTCTTGTCAATGTACTGAACTGCAACGTTCGGCATTGAGCAGGTACAAAGAACTATATAAGTTTTCCTGTAGATGGAGCTAACGGCGCTTTAGTCGTAATTCTGAATGATCTCACTAATTTCGACCTAGACGTGAATTGCCTTGTAGCACAGATGGTAGTGCATCCTCGTATCAAGAGGAAGGTCGCGGGTTCAAGTCCCGTCTAGGCTTGAAATTTTTGAGATGATTTTAAAAAATCTTGGATCTGTGTTTTGTAATAAGAACGCACTTTAATCCTGGTACCAACTTTAATACCGAAACAAACCTAGACTTCTTAGTTCGGGTTTAAACCTAGACTATTATACTTTTTTGGAATAAGGCCGATGCGATATGTACGTTTTTAAGTGGTAATATCAAAAACTACTGACTAAAATTATTTCATTGAGCTAAACTCTTACCACGAAAAAGCTAAACACCCGCTAAACACTGTTAAAAAAATCCTAAACAAAAGTTTAAGACGAAAGTCTTCAATCAGTGTGTGTTACCAGTGATGACATATGGAACCGAGACGTGGTCCTTCACTATTGGCCTTATGAATAAGCTTAGAGTCGCTCAACGAGCTATGGAGAGGGCTATACTCGGGGTTTCTCTACGGGATCGAATCAGAAATGAGGAGATACGTAGGAGAACTCAAGTCACTGACATAGCCCGACGGATTAGCACGTTGAAGTGGCAATGGGCAGGCCATAAAGCGCGCAGAACAGATGGCCGATGGGGCCGGAAAGTTCTCGAATGGAGGCCACGGACTGGCAAGCGCAGCGTAGGACGTCCACCTACAAGATGGGCAGACGACTTGGTAAGAACCGCAGGTCGGCGTTGGATGCAGGCCGCTTCCAATCGCAGTTCCTGGAGATCAATGAGGGAGGCCTTTGTCCAGCAGTGGACGTCTTATAGGTGATATGATGATCATGATGAAACAAAAGTTGGTAAGGAATTTGGTAAACACGCGTTAAACCGTTTGTAACTTCTTTGTGGTAGCAAACAAGGTTTATTTTGATAAAATCCACGTGAGGCCAGGGCGGGTCAGTTAGTATTTTTATATATTACACGATATGACATACAAAGGAAACAGAATAACAGATGGTGGGATACCTAGAAGTCATGTTCACGATTCAGTTTAGATCTTCGATCAACACAATAAGACTTCATGGTAGCCCCCACGGAATATTATAACAGTGTACAAACAAACTATTGTCATTGCTGGTTAATTGATCGGAGCGCGCGCGCATCTGTGTCCACATTTTAATCGATTCTTCGTTGATATGTCATTTTAAACATATTGTTTTTTTCGTTGTTCAAATGTCTTTGTTAATGTCAATGTTTGTACCCTCGTTTGTCAAAACTTTTCGGTTATTTAAAAAAACTATAATAAGTAATGCAGAAAACTTTATTCAGCGATTTCCTTTTTCATATTACAGGATAGTAAACAACTGATTCTACAGCCAATAAAGACTTTAGCCTAAAATACGTATTTCTTGCGACCCGACGGACCAGAAGAACCCTAGAAAACCCAGAGCAGATACCCGGGGACGAGGCCGACCACAAAATCGCTGAGTGGGTGACATCAGACGACACGCAAGACATAACTCGATGAGGGGGGCACAAGATCACCAGGAGTGGAGAAGAAGGGAAGAGGCCTATATCCAAGAATGGAGCACAAAAGGGCCACCTTGATGATGATGATGATTAGAAACTAATGAGTAAAATACATTAGATTATTTTATTAAAAAAATAAAAGTACTTACAAACATACCGACAAAAACTTCACGAGACCCAAGAAGAGCCAGTGTGGGGAGAGGCTACTGATGCAGGACAGCACGAAGGAGACCAGCAGAGGGACCAATAGCGTGAAGCGACGGCCCCTAGTGTCCGACACGTAGCCCCACACGAATGACGTCATCAGAATACCTGAAAGAAGGCTTTTGATGACCAGCGCTGTGACAGCAAAATGATGAGTTGGAATCGTTTTGTTACTAATAACTTACATATATTTATTTTTTATATTTTACTGTATTTTTAGTGTGGTTTTAGGAAGTGGTTGGCATTACCACTTTTAGAGTTGCTTATTTAAATTAAATTTGTGTTATTACTGGTAATTTAGGTTTATAGTATGTAGATATGTTTTTAAATTTATATAGATGCACCGCCGTTATATGTTACATTTTGATCCTGTCCATACAAAGGTTGTCTGGAAGAGATCACTTTTAGCGATAAGACCGCCTCCATTGTACTAAATCTATTTGTAAGAATTATGTTCTGTATTTTACTTTGGTGTACAATAAAGAGTTATCTTATTTTATCTTATCTTACATTTTTTTATATTTCTTTTCTTTCTTTCTTTACATAGCCATAACTTTGTCTGTTATCTTCCAGAAGTTTCTGCCAGGTTAGGAATATTTTATTTTATTTTATACGACATGGAGATGAAACGAGCAAATGACCCACCTAATGTTAAGTGGTATCTATCGCATACTCGTACAACTAAGCACTGCCTCGTTGTTCAAGCACCTGCCCTACGACGGACTGCCCTGAATCTATAAACTTTACACAAACTTGCGTCTGTTGTATTCCATGCGTGTTTTGTCAAAAGTGTTCTACTAAATTTTATCGAAATCTGTCGAGCCTTTTTTGCAAAAACGCAATAAACAGACTTTCGAAGACCTTTCTATTTACTGGTTGTCAGTGCACAGTGGTCGTAATGCGACCATAATTCAGTTTTTTTTTAATTTAGTATATGCCCTTCCTTTTTTTAGGGTTCCGTGCCTATAGGGTAAAACGGGACCCTATTACTAAGACTCCGTTGTCTGTCTGTCTGTCTGTCATTTGAAACCAGGCTGTATCTCATGAACCGTGGTAGTTTGTCAGTTGAAATTTTTACAGATAATGTATTTCTGTTGCCGCTATAACAACAAATACAAAAAACAGAATAAAATAAACGTTTAAGAGAGGCTGCCATACAACAAACGTGATTGTAATGCTCGTTTTTGCTCGATATTGACAACGGCGTATAGTTATAACATATTCACTTTAACAATAAATAGTTAAATTAAAATATAGACAAATATTTGAGAGTGGCTCCCATACAACAGACGTGATTTTTTTTGCCGTATTTATAACGTAGATAACTAGCTGACAAATCCGCAGCATCGCATGCATAGTTTTTCAATAAAAACATTACCCTCCTTCTACACAGTTGGGTAAAAAGTAGCTTATGTCACCCGGGGATAGTGTAGCTTCCTAACAGTGAAATATTTGTTTAAATCGGTCCAGTAGTTTCGGAGCCTATTCAATACAAACAAATATTTCCTCTTTATAATATTAGTATATGTGGTACGGAACCATTCGTGCGCGAGTCCGACTCGCACTTGGCCGATTTTATCATATAAATACACACTCATATGTGCGCGCAATAAACTTAAAATTTTTCTTTTCACATAATACACCTTCTATAGATTCACTGAATTAAATAGTGAATTAACTTCTGAGAAGCATCAAACAGAGAAAGTAATGACTCAGTATGTACATTACACAATACTGTAATTAATGAGACTTGAAGCACAAGTTCTAAGAAAATATCTTTGTCCAGATTTCCAAAACATTTTATTTCTTGGTATTGTTCTTTGTAAAATGAATAACCACTAATAAAATGGATATAGAGACCTGGTACTGTAAAGCGAACCGGAAGCGCCGCGATTATATGGAAATATGACCTATTATAGACTGCTGGGAGCCATTGGGTAGAGACCTCCCCCATAGATTATGAGTTAACATCATTGGATGACATCTATCTTATTTCGATTCGTGAGGGAGAGGACCCAGGGCCGGGTTACAGGCACGTTCCGAATGTCTCTCCGGCGACTGGAGTCCTCCAAGTCCTACACTCTCAAGATTCTGACAAAGCATATGGATGTGCTACTTTATCCAGATTTCTCATCGTTCGAGAGTCGGTATCGTTTACAGACGCTACAGGGAAGCGGCTACGAAGCAAAATCTCACAAATAAGTGTTCGTTTTTATTATTGTTTTATGTGGGTCTTGTAATCAGTACCATCCGTACCTTGTGATTGAGTTCATTGTCTCGCAATTTTATTAGCTAACTAGTGGACCCGCCGAATTTCGTACCGCCTTGAAATGCATATAACGCGGGCTGTCAATATACGTCACCCTGGTAGAATTGTCAATTGTTGTCCCCGGCCATCATTATGTATGAGAAAATGAATGACTTCCACAAATAATTCAATACCAAAATTAGCCAAATCGCTCCACCCGTTCTCGAGTTTTAGCGAGACTAACGAACAGCAATTCATTTTTATATATATAGATAGACAATATCTCGGGACAACTCCGACCGAAGCATCTGTTTCAAACGATATTCATTTTTTTACATCCTCTTTGACGATATTTGCAGCACGCATTCTGTCAATTCTATGTCAGACGTCATAAGGTTACATTATAAAAGCGCTAAGGTTAGATTATAAAGAATTTTATATGGTGGTTAAATATTCTTAAATTTTCTAATTTTGCGCGCAATTTTCTTATTTTTTTCTTTCATAAGAACTTTCTCCTGGCAATAAGAAATACAACAAAAAAAGAATTAGCGAAATCGGTCCAGCCGTTCACACGTGATGGCGTGACCAAGGGAAATATGGATTCATTTTTATATAGAGATGAGGCAGACCTGGTTTGGTCATGATGTTTAATAACCTTCACGCAAACATTTCTTCCATTTTGGCCTATCCTCAGCAAGTTCTGCCCAGTTCGACTGCTCAATTTTTAACGCTGTCTCTTTTAGCTGAACTGTTTACAAATCTGCTGTTTGCTATGGGTATTCATATCTCAGTTTTATTGTTCTAAATTTTTTCTTGTCGTGCACTACCTACAAAATATTTTTTCCACACTAAGCAAAGGTTAACGGGAAGAGAATGCTTGCTAGCATTACGCTCGCCTATGTACATATCTATGTATTTTTGTGCAATAAAGAATTTTCGGGGGGCGCAAACCAGTTGGCAGACCCCCAGCTAGATGTTCGGACAGATGGTCGGAGCTGCGGGAAGGCAATGGATGCGCTTGGCACAGGACCGGAGAGAATGGCGTGATAACGAGGAGGCCTATACCCAGCTGTGGGTGGATGTGGGCTGAGATGATGATGATGAAAGTATTATCAATCAATCAATAAAATCTTTAGACACATTTTATGACAAATTTTAGATACTTACCTACTACCTACTTCGACATTATATTTTGATGTTTTCTTTTTAAAATGAATATAACCTAAAAAAAACAATGACGTCCTCCTCTCTTTATAACATTGTTGTGCCCAACAGGGTCCATAATGATCATGTACCTATCAATTACCAAGTATTATTACATTGTGCTATTGAAACTCAGTCTTAGGGCTTACCAACAAATGGTATGGAAGTGAGGATTCCCTTCTCTGAGACGCTCAGCTGCAGGTCACACGCCGACGTTACCACCAAGCTGAAGCCGAACAGGTCCACTCCAATCGCCAGCAGGATTAGCGAGCATGTTCCTAGCAGCATGTAGTTGTACAAGCCATTCCCTAGGGGAGAAAGTAATAGCTCATTAATATGGGAACTTTCGTCGCATTTTTCCGCTTTAAATTTGTCCCTAGCCTTGCTAAACTAGATTACAAGTAGGTAAATAAATAAATATTGCTGGACATTTCGCTATCTAGCCCCAAATTAAGCAGAACTTGTACTATGGGAACCAAATAACTGATATAATACTTATATACATTTTTTTTTTGTAAATACATGCTTATTTAAAGAGAAACAACCAGACCCGGAACAAATTTCTGTAAATCATGCAAACATTTGTTCCGCGGCGGGAATCGAACCCGCCACTATTCGCCCACTGCACCACGGACATAAAGATTTGCTGCTCTTTGTACCCACGTTATGTTTCTTGTTAAAGATCTTTATATAGGTACCACATTGAAACAAATAATGAGTTATGATATTATTCATTTGATAATTGAATTTTGTATTCGTTGTAATATAATAATCTTGTATAAAATTTATAGATATTGGTTAATATTGCTGATTTGGAGATTCTAAAATATATGTTTATTTTATCATCTGTTGCTATGTACCCATTTTCGTATTGAATATATGAAATTAAATTATAGAATTATTTTAAATTGCACTATTATTTGGCATTTGGAAAAACTCCAAAAGGAAATTCACTGAAATGCTGCTAAAAGCCTTGTGTCAACACTTTTCGTGGAAGTAATAATTTCCTCAGCAATATCACCCAATGTTTATTCACTCAGATGAGTTTCAGGAAAACAGCCTCTTAGGAATATTCCGCGTTTAATATAGGAAATTAAGTAGATATATAGCACTTTGAAAATAGCGACTTAAATTAGATACTCAAGTTATAACAAAACTTAGATTGTATAAATAAATAAATAATAAATTTAAATATAGCTGGACATTGCATACAGCGATATCTAGCCCCAAACGAAGCAGAGCTTGTACTAAGGAAACCAGATACCTGATAGAATACTCATATACTTTTTTTTTATAAATACATACGTATATAATATATAGACAAACATCCTGACCCGGAACAAATATCTGCAGAACCTCCTGCGTCTCAGCCGGCTATGCGCCCACTGCGCCACGGAGGTCGTATGAGGTCATGTTTTTCATTTTTCCCATGTTATCTATCCATTCTTTGTAACAGTTGTTTTTTTATCTATTTGTCTGTCTAGTGTGTGTGTCAAATAGACGTGTTAAATTATTTTATGTCCAGCTCTAGTAACGCAGGGTCAGCCGAAAGCTTCTTGATCTGTCTTATAGACTTTAATAGCTAGGACCGACATTTTAACGTGAACAAAAACGTCCTACGTCCTGGGAACGTTGTTAGCTTAATTAATTGATGAAGAAAAATATATGAACCAATATCGTAAAGATTAATAAATTTGCGATTGCTGACTGGGATTTTTTTTTGCAAAATGTTTTGTTTTGGACGATATTGAATGAATGAATTAATTGCACACCAAACAAACAAAAATACAGTAACAATAAAAATAAACAATAAATTAAAGTACAATGGGCGGTCTTATCGCTAAAATAAAATATTGATACCTTGAAGTTCTTCTTTGGCAAGTATTGAAAAGCCTTTTAATATTCTGTTCTTCAATATTTAAGTAGGCTTTAAATTATACCAAATCTCATAAAATAAGTATTTAAGTACGGCCAGAGTGAGGTAGAGTATATTGAACCAAAATAACTTATCTAATTATTTAATCTGACATCTATTAGCCAATAAATTGTTTAGATTTTGATAGTTAAAGAAGTTGATATTACAAGAAATAGAGACTGGCTTATTTCAAATATTGCTTAGGAAGTATGTTTTAAATTTACAATGTATACAATGTATTATAAACTTGCTGACCAATCTGCAGCTTCGCACGCGTAGTTTTTTAATTAAAACATTACCCTCGTTCTCCGCAGTGGGGTAAAAAGTACCCTTTGTCATCCGGGGATAGTGTAGCTTCCCAACAGTGAAAGATTTTTTTAAATCGATACAGTAATTTCAGAGCCTATTCAATACAAATAAACAAACAAACAAATATTTCCTCTTTATAATATTACGAAATTTTTTGTAGATATTGATATGTTCTTTAATATTGTAGAACATACTTTTGTTCTATCATCATTAGTTTCCGCAGCGCATGCGACGAAAGATGTTTTAGGGCACTTTTTTACACCTTGGGTTACGTTACTTAAGTTTTAGTAAGGATCCCTAATCTTTTCTAGCAATAGATACAAAATACAACATATTTCACTCAAGGTAAATGTAGCTTTCTAATGGTGAAAGAATTTTTGAAATCAGCACAGTAGTTTTTGAGTTTATTCATTACAAACATACACACAAAAATACAAATCTTTCCTCTTTATAATATTAGTATAGATGCAGGAACCTTATTTTATTACATGTATTACAGAGCATTACATAAACAGATCGTTTTTTTATCATAATAGATTGGTAACATGTTATTGTTAATGCCAAATCACACACGGAGAAGTTGACAGAACGCAGTTTTTAATAATTTTTATTTTTTAAGGGATTCATCATCATCATCATCATATCAGCCGTAGGACGTCCACTGCTGGACAAAGGCCTCCCTCATTGATCTCCAGGAACTGCGGTTGGAAGCGGCCTGCATCCAACGCCGACCTGCGGTTCTTACCAAGTCGTCTGCCCATCTTGTGGGTGGACGTCCTACGCTGCGCTTGCCGGTCCGTGGCCTCCACTCGAGAACCTTTCGGCCCCATCGGCCATCTGTTCTGCGCGCTATATGGCCTGCCCATTGCCACTTCAACGTGCTAATCCGTCGGGCTATGTAGGTGACTTGAGTTCTCCTACGTATCTCCTCATTTCTGATTCGATCCCGTAGAGAAACCCCGAGCATAGCCCTCTCCATAGCTCATTTTAAGGGATTATGTTTTATAATTTGACACTAAAAATTCCGACACAAGAGTGGGCCTGTTACTAGTGTATAATAACTAACTGATTATTATATTATAAGTATATTACGATATGTTATATGCCAGGACAAATCACTCCCTATTATAACACAAGATCAATAAATGATTACAAAGCATATATGGAATAGACAACCTCAATCAGTAATGAGCAAGCAAACTGAATGACAAGTGTTTTCTTCGTAAACAACTCGAAAACAAAGAATCACCTGTTCTATCTAAGGCTTCTTCAAATGAGATGGGCGCATCATCCGGAGTCTTTTCACTAATCATCATGATTCTATTGGTGGTCTAGATGGTAGGATTGGTCACCGAGTTGGCCGAAGTCGCGGGTTCGGTCACTGAGTTGATCGCATTCGTGCGTCCTCCGCGAAATCTCAAACAAACTGAAAGAAAGCTCATGAAAATGTTTCAAAGTCAACACGCGTATCGTACACTGGGCCTGAAAAACGTTTACTCGACTCATGGCAGAACTCTTACTGTCGATGGTATACGGTCACATTAACTATCTATGCAGGCATCATCACATCTATCTGGGTCAATGCAATTCAGCGGGGCAATGCAGCCAGTGTTATAGGGACACTTTCGCCTGGTACGAGTTAGTAGTGACATTTTCTGTAGAAGTTCATCATCATCATCATTTTCAGCCCGTGTCGAGCCACTGCTAGGCATAGGCCTCTCTTTGTTTTTGCCATTTTTCCCGATCCTGTGCAAGTTTGAACCACGTACGACCCCCGGTCTAATGGATGTCGTCGACCCATCTCGCTGGTGGACGTCCCCTATTTCGATGCCCAGTTCTCGGCCTCCACTCTGTTAGGGCCTTAGTTCTCCTGTCGTCATTACGTCTGGCCAAGTGTCCAGCCCAACTCCACTTGAGCCCCAATATTTGCTTGCTGACGTCTTGTACTTTAGTCTGCTTGCGAATTTCAGTAGAAATTGTGTAGAAATTACATAATATAAAATGAAGTCGCTTCCGCTGTCTGTTACCTTAGATCTTTTAAACTACTTAACGGATTTTAATGCAGTTTTTAGCAATAGATAGAGTGATTCAAGAAGAAGGTTTATATGTATAATAATTAGTAACTGCAAAAATAACTGTTTCTTTGTTAATTTGTTTGTTACCTTTTAATAACTAAACGGCTGTACGGATCGTAATGAAATTTATCAAGGAGATGGATTATATCATGGGGAAGGACATATGCTACTTTTTACCTGAGTGCACAAAAGGAGGGTAATGTTTTTATTGAAATACCACGCATGCGAAGCCGCGGGCGGGTCAGCTAGTTAGAAATAAACTAGGTAGGTTTTAATAACTGAAAGTGGCTATTAGAAGTGTTTCAATTAATACATATCGATCTATCACAATTCGATTCGTGAGGGAGAAGACCCAAGGCCGAATTACAGGCACGTTTTCCGTAGGACTACTAACTTCAAGTCCTACACTCTCCAGATTCTGGTGAATAATAGGGATGTGCTACTTGATCCGGATTTCTGGCCAGTCGGCATCATTTACAGGCGCTACAGGGAAGCGGCTACGAAGCAAAATCCCACAAATAAATAAATGTTAGTTTTTAAGTTTATTGTTTTATGTACACACGGCTACACATTAAGCTATACATTTCCAGTATAAGCTGACCTCTCATTCTACGAAAAGCCTACACAATGCGAGGTCAGCTTATACTGGAAATGTATAGCTTGATGTGTAGCCGTGTGTACGTCTTTATGGTAATAATGGGCCTTGTAATAATTTTATGTATGTTCAAATTTTTGCCTGAAATAAACGATATAATATTATTATTAATATACTTCATAATATACTCTAAATAATAGGCGACCTCCGTGGCGCAATCGGCGAATAACTGGCACAGACGCAGGAGGTTGTGGGTTCGATTCCCGCCGGTGAACAATTGTTTGCATGATCTACAGATATTTGTTCCGGGTCTGGATGTTTTTCTATATTATAAGTATTTTTTTACAAAAAACAAGGTTAGAGTTACCTGGTTCCCATAGTACAAGGTCTGCTTAGTTTGGGGCTAGATAGCGCTGTCTGAAATGTCCAGCAATATTTATTTATTTATTACTGATTTGATTTTTTTAAAACTGAATGTATGTCTGGGTAGGAATGAGCTAATGGCCAACTCAAGTGGGGCAGCCCACCCATTAGCTTTATTGAGGCCAAGGTTAAAAGCTGCTCTTCGAAACACGGAAGCAAATTCCTTTAAGTCATAATCATCACACTAATATTATAAATGCGAAAGATTGAATTTTTTTTTATACTTCTTATATGGCAAACGAGCATGCAGTCTACCAGATGTTAAGTCATGTCATGTGCAGCCCATGGATATCCACATAGAATTCAAAACAAGGTATTATGGTATATTGATCTCTATGTGAATACGTTGTCATACTATAGGACAGCTGTTATGCATATGTGCCAGTACAGGAACATACCATTACGATCTAACCGGAACACAGCAGCACAAGTACTGCTATTTGGCGGCAGATAAAGGTAAGGCGGTGGTGCCCACTTCCTCGAGCCCGTTCACAAAAGCTCTACCACCAGTAAAATAGATGTTTGTTTATTTGTTTGTTTGTTTTTTACTCAATCACGTCTAAGCGGCTGAACCGATTTCGATGAAATTTGGTATGTACTGACGTAGATTATAACCTGTTTACCACATAGACTACCTTTTATTCCATAAATCAGTTACCATGGGATATAAATGGGGTGTCAAGTCAAGTTGCAACAGCTAGTTTTGCTTTATTTCTAGGTTACATAAACATTTAGTAGTGTAACGCGTACGAAGTCGCGGGAAAGAGCTAGTAAGTCATAAGTCATTTATTCTTTGCTGATAATATTTACAAAATAAGGTCTTTAATTAAATAATGATAAGTGCTTAAAGATATTATCTACCGGTTAGGGCTTTGACACTAGGAAAAGTAAAACACAAAATATGGTAAGAAAATTAAAATTATATGACAATTTATGTATCAGTTTTTATTGTTATATTCACTGCCAAAGTGTCCATGTTTAGCAGTTAACGTTATGATGGTGAATGTTAAATTAAAATTATATTTAATTCTAATGCGAGGATTATCAGTCACTTTTAGTTCGTAATTTCTTGCTTCAGTAAAGGTTTAAGAGTTGACTATACCTCAGCCCAAACTCGAATTTCACCCCCGCTTCTCCGCGCGCCGCTGCACGTCCTATCTCGCCGTGGTTCATATGTTTGCCGGTTTTTTTATCATTTGGTCCCTTCATTATCTTGTTGTGTTTATTTCTCATTACTGCGTCTTTACAAAAACCAACTAAATATAAATTTTACCTTAGAATTACGTGTTCGTTTGGAGCGACAAGCGTCACGGGTACCCCGTCTGAAAGCCGAGGCCAGACTGAATCACGAAACGGGCGTCTGGAGCGAATGGTTTCATTAATTAGATATTTTTATTTTATGATGAAATCAAAAGGTATTTTGAAAATTTAAAACACAGGTGCCCTTATTTATGTTGTGTAGAATTACTGTACAAAGTTTCAAGATCTAAATTTTAGTCATCATCGCATAAGAACGGTTTTAAGATAAATTTGGAGTCATGTTTGGATTTTTTTTCTATCGAGAAAGTTTTATGGAATCGCGTTTTCACAACACATGCGCTCTAGCACGTATCCTTAACTATAACATATTTGAATTACAAATTGAAATCACAAAATTTGTTGAACAAAACATTGTTTCAAAATAAGCGATTTATCGTCTCCCCAGGTATAGTGCGCCCTTAATAATCATAACAATTATAACTTACATGAGAATCAGTACACAGATCGTAACACGTTTGTTATATAACTACTTTATATAGTAAACACTAGTTGTAGTATGTAGTTGTGGTAGGGCAGCGTTTGGGAAACTTCGCAACGTCTTTTCGTCCAACATACCTCAGTGCCTGAAGACGAAAGTCTTCAATCAGTGTGTGTTACCAGTGATGACATATGGAACCGAGACGTGGTCCTTCACTATTGGCCTTATGAATAAGCACAGAGTCGCTCAACGAGCTATGGAGAGGGCTATGCTCGGGGTTTCTCTACGGGTTCGAATTAGAAATGAGGAGATACGTAGGAGAACTCAAGTCACCGACATATCCCGACGGATTAGCACGTTGAATTGGCAATGGGCAGGCCATATAGCGCGCAGAACAGATGGCCGATGGGGCCGGAAAGTTCTCGAATGGAGGCCACGGACCAGCAAGCGCAGCGTAGGACGTCCACCTACAAGATGGGCAGACGACTTGGTAAGAACCGCAGGTCGGCGTTGGATGCAGGCCGCTTCCAACCGCAGTTCCTGGAGATCAATGAGGGAGGCCTTTGTCCAGTAGTGGACGTCCTATGGCTGATATGATGATGATGATGAGTTGTAATATGTTGAGCGAGTTTATATATTAGTTGAAGAGTTTATACAAATGAGCTTACATTTTTTATATCATATTTTATACACATATATTATATATTTTTCTGTACCACTAAAAGTCATTATAAGACAAAGTTTACTTATATTGTTCGACGTTACGACAAGTGGCGTTTTCGATGTTCTATATGCGCGGCACATTACACGCATCAAATTCATTTTCAGAGCAACTACGCAAACTGAAACAGATATTGATCACGATACAATTAGTATTGAAAACATACATTGCCGCATTTGCTTCGCGGTGACAAGGCAAATAAAATGAACGGCCAGCAATGCTTGTGCAGCGGAAGAAAATTGGCAGTGCTTTGAAGAATAATGGCAAAGAGCCAGATAGGAACAAAATTGTAATACAAGGCCACATAAGATGTGCTATGACGGTTGATACGTATATAATTAATGTAACGTGTAAAGGTTGGATGACCTCCGTGGATAGGCGGGCAAGTGGCCAGCTGTGGAATGAGAGGTCGTGGGGTCTCTATGCCTTCCTTGGTAGAGTCAGATATATGCCTTCTTAAGGCATTGATGAGTTTATTCACATGACAAATTAATATTGTTATTTTAGTGGACTATTTTTATATTGACTATTTATATTGACTTGTGACTTGATATTGAATTTAAATAATAATACTAATAAATAAATATTGCTGGACATTTCACACAGCGCTACCTAGCCCCAAACTAAGCGGAGCTTGTACTATGGATAACTGATAGAATACATAAATACATTTTTTTTTTGTAAATAATAGGTTGGGGAAAAAGTCTTTTCGCATTATAGTATGTATGAACTTGTAATAAAATCTCTTTGGCTATACTATTTGTATCTGGCTGGTTTTGGTATCATTCAAAGTTTAAATTTTAAAGAAGATAATTCCAAATTCAAATTAGAAAAATGTGTGATTTTTATTTGTTTTTCGTACTGTAAAGATGAGTGAATCTAATGAAGAAAATCGATACATTTTAAAATTTTACTACAAAAAAGATAAAAATGCAACGCAAGCCGCGAAAAAAATTTGCGATGTTTATGGACCTAGTGCAGTGTCTGTGAGAGTAGCACAAATTTAGTTTAAGAGTTTTCAATCCGGAAATTTTGATGTCAAAGATGCACGTCGCTCTGGTCGCCCTATTACGGATAAAATTGATGCCATTATTGAAAAAGTGGAGCAAGATCGGCATATAAGTAGTTACGACGTAGCTGAAGAACTGGAAATTGACCACAAAACAGTTTTGGTGCATTTGAAAAAAAACTGGGTACACAAAAAAGCTCGATATTTGGGTACCCCACGAGCTCACTGAAAGAAACCTAATGAACCGTGTACTCATTTGTGATTCTTTATTACGACGTAATGAAACCGAACCATTTTTGAAAAAGCTGATAACTAGTGATGAAAACTGGATCACGTACGACAAGAACGTGCGAAAAAGGTCGTGGTCAAGGCTTCACAGACTGTGGCGAAACCCGGGTTAACTCGCAACAAGGTGATGCTGTGTGTGTGGTGGGATTGGAAGGGCATTATTCATTATGAGCTGTTACAACCAGGCAGGACCATTGAATCTGAACTCTACTGCGAACAACTGATGAGATTAAAGCAAGAAGTTGAGAGAAAGCGGCCGGAATTAATCAACAGAAGGGGTGTGGTTTTTCATCATGATACCGCTAGGCCTCACACATCTTTAGCCACTCAGCAAAAATTAAGAGAGCTTGGTTGGGAGTTGTTAATGCATCCGCCGTATAGTCCTGACCTTGCACCTTCAGATTTACACCTGTTTCGGTCTCTTCAGAATTCTTTAGGCAGTGTCAGGTTAACATCGCGAGAGGACTGCCAAAACTACTTGTCACTGTATTTTGATCAGAAGCCCCAAAATTTCTATAGCAATAGGATCATGTCCCTACCTACAAGATGGCAAAAAGTTATCGAACAAAATGGCATCTACATAGGTACTTTAGTTAAATGTAAATAAACTATATTAAAAAATGTTTTGAATTTTCTTAAAAAATGCGAAGAAACTTTTCCCCCAACCTAATATATACTTATATGGATATATATAATATATGGAGAAACCACCAGACCCGGAACAAATATCTGTAGATCATGCAAACATTTGTTCCGCGGCGGGAATCGAACCCGCTACCTCCTGCGTCTCAGCCGGCTATTCTCCCACTGCGCCACGGAGGTCGTCGAAATATTTTGTTACTTGGTATAGCTTTTTTTGTTAATAACCAAAACTTGCCCCACTTTAATTCATTTCATAATTCATAATCATTTATTTGCAAGAATGTTGGTACAATAGGTAAAATATACATAAACAATGTTTAAAAGCTCCTTTACATTCTGCCTCGTCAAGGCGTGCAAAATTTCCAATGTAAAATTAATAATAAGTCAAAATGTCTAATATAACACTAGTCTAAAAGTAACAATAGCAAAATAAATCAACAGTGGATACACCAGCAAAACAAAATTGAATAAACAATAAAGATATTTCATTTTATCTATAATTTATAATTTAAATATTCATTAATGTCGTAAATCTATCCCACTGCTGGGCAAAGGTCCCCCATTTCCTTCCATTCCTTGCGTTCTCCAGAAATCTCCTGCCAGTAAAAGCAGAACCCATCCAGATCGTCGTACCACCGCGGCGACGTTATCTTATAGATCTGCTAACAATACCTGAAAGTTTCAGCCTTACCGAGCAAGACCGAAAGAAGTTATGAGGAAAAGAAATCACATTTTCATACATTGGCCTCATGACTAAGCTCAAGGTCGCTCAACGATCTATGAACAGGGCTATTCTCGGAGTAACTTTGCGTGACAAAATCCGCAATGAGGAAATCCGCAGAAGAACTAAAGTTGCCGACATAGCTCTCAAAATTAGCAACTTGAAGTGGCAATGGGCGGGCCACATCGCTCGTAGAACCGATAAGCGCTGGGGAAGAAAGGTTCTCGAGTGGAGACCACGGACTGGAAGACGCAGCGTAGGCCGGCCCCCCACAAGGTGGACCGACGATCTAATAAGAATCGCGGGGAGCCGTTAGGCGCAAACGGCTACCAACCGCTCGTTGTGGCGATCTAAGGGGGAGGCCTATGTTCAGCGGTGGACGTCTTCCTGCTGATGACATTTAAAATGTTCAAATGCAGATTCAAACGGTTTTTTTTTTTTTTTTTTTTAAATTAGAGACTGCCAGATTAATGAATGTTTTCATGTTTTTGACAAAACTGCATACTTAGAACTGTAAAAATTAAATTATCATTTTTAACAATCCTCTGAAAGGGAGGAAGCTTGAAATGCCTTCCACAGTGCGCCGATGTTTTCGTGGTCTGCCTCCTTGCCGTCGTCCTGTAGGTTGCCAGTCGGTGGAGATCTTAGTCCACTTTTCAGGGTGCATTCGCGTGACATGACCCGTCTAGTCTCATTTGAGTCTTGCAGCCTTATACCCCACATCGATCGATGATTCCGGTCTTGGAACGTAAAGTAGTGTTGCGGATTCTTTCAGTTCGCTTACAGCTAAAATACAGATAAAATGCTACGCTTCATCGCTCTAAAATTTATATTTTCTAATTATTTTATCATTGTATCCAGTGCGTACATATGTACTGATATGACGTCCACTAAATTATGACGTGTATTATTCTTGTATACTTCTATATTATATATACATATGTATATAACATAAAGTCGTGTTAGTTAACTCAAGAACGGCTTAACCGATTTGGCTGAAAATTGGTGAGGAGATCGCTTAGAACCAGGAGACGGACATAGGATAGGTACTTTTTATCCCGTTCGACCGCGTTCCAGTGTGACGTGACATAAACGTCAAAGAGAATACAAGTCACTATAAAACGTGGTATAACAAAAACGCATCTGGCATGGAATAACAAAACGCAAATGACAGCTAAACGTAATTTTGTCTATGGTTAAGTATGGTTGTAAATATATATATATATATATTACGTTTAGCTGTCATTTGCGTTTTGTTATTCCATGTCAGATGCGTTTTTGTTATACCACGTTTTATAGTGACTTGTATTCTCTTTGACGTTTATGTCACGTCACACTAGAACGCGGTCGAACGGGATAAAAAGTACCTATCCTATATATATATATATGTGTATATATATGTTATATATATATATATATATATATATATATATATATATAATCGGGTTAGTTACACCATTTATAACTCAAGAAAGGCTGGACCGCTTTTCTGATGATCTTTGATTTCTTGAATTTGTCACTGCCCCAAATAGCAGAATACTTAACTATTAAAATATCGGAAAAGTTCAAGCAAAAGGAAATTACGAAGAAAATTCATTTTTCATACATAATGATGGCCGGGGACCACACTTGACAATTCTACCAAGGTGACGTATATTGACAGCCCGCGTTATATGCATGCCAAGGCGGTACGAAGTTCGGCGGGTCAACTAGTAATATTATAAAGAGGAAAGATTTGTTTGTTTGTATTGAATAGGCTCCGGAACTACTGGACCGATTTCATAAATGATTTCACTGTTGGGAAGCTACACTATCCCCCGGTGACATAGGCTACTTTTTACCCAACTGCGCAGAAGGAGGGTAATGTTTTTATTGGACAACTACGCGTGCGAAGCTGCGGATTGGTCAGCTAGTACTAAATAAATGATTATGAATAAGGGTTTTTAGGCGCAGTTCATGTTAGATTTTTATAATTGTGTTCCGGGACATTTTATTTTTATAATTTAAACTTTTGTCCATTAGCTCATTTGATGGTGCGGTCGATATTGCAACTTTTGCCTGGAATCTGCCGGGACAGTTGCTCAACTTATACCAAGCACAAGTCCGATCATGTCTGGAGTACTGTTCTCACTTCTGGGACAGATCAGAAAAGTGCCAGCTAGAGGCACTAGATTCAATTGAGAGAAGAGCCAAGACGCTCATTTGCAATGACGAATTAGCAGATGCAAGGCTCCACAGCCTCGAGCATCGTCTAAAGGTTGTAAGATCTATCGGATACATTTCGGAGAGTGCTCTTCAACCTGATCCCACCATCCCCACTCTATCATCGGACAACCAGACGCTCCGCGGTGCGCCACCGCTACATGGTAGACATACCTCCCATACGCACAAAGCAGTACTCTTCCATCTTTATTATGCGCACCGCCAAGGAATAGAATGCGTTGCCTGAGTCTATGTTTCCTGATAACTACAACCTCTCTTCAAGTCGCGAGTGAATAGGATTCTTCTAGGCAAGTGTGTACCATCGTAGACTGCATCATCGCTTACCATCAGGCGAGATTGTGGTCAAACGCAAGCCTATAATTTGTAAAAATAAACAAATAATCTGTTAACTCTGAACTTTAAGACTCCGAGATTATAATGGTTCGGAAAAACAGACTCCGGAAGATAAAATGAAAAGAAATGGTTAAATAAAACGGAACCCTATAACAGCTAATTATCTCAGCATCTACATAAGCTTATGTTATTTAATTTGGAACAGTTATAAATAATAATATATTTATAAAATATGGCAAAGGGGCCTCAATGGTGGGGGGCGGGGGGGGGGGGGGGGGGGGTCAGAATTTCAAAATAGGGTTACTATGTCAAATGGGGTATCATATAAAAGAGCTTAATTTACACATTCCAAAATCGTTTTTTATGTCGAGTAAAAGTTTTGGAGTTCAAAGTAATAAACGTCGGGATAACAAAAAAAACTTTTTTTGTTTATTTTATGGTTTTTTCTTTAGTTCCGGTTATGGCACTAACTTAGCTGTAAGAAATAATTGTTACTAACAAAATATGGATGAAATAAATTATATCCAAAAAGGAGTTCCTAATCATATTTAGAATATTAAAACTTCACTAAAGGATAGGGAAATAAAGAAGGCTTTATTTTAATGAGACACATACAAATGTTTTATTTTTAAATTGATTTATATAACGAGTATATCTACGAGTCTAGTCAAAAGTCAAATCTTATTTCGTCCGTTGATGACTACAAATGGGGCCCAAGTCATGAGATTAATTTGATTTTGTTAGATGTAAGTTAGATGTTAGATGTTGTTAGATGTATTAAGTGGCTGCAGTACCACGAGTACTGCAGGAGTTTATAGGCGGCGGTGATCACTTAACATCAGGTGGCCCGTCAGTTTGTGTGTCTACAAGTTTAATATGAAAAAAATATAAATCTATGGAATATACCTTTGTGTAATATATGGTTATAATATCATGATCAGTGTCTTACCAGTTATGACATATCATGGCACATACACGTGGTCTCTCAATATGAGCTTCATAAGAAGGCTCAAGGTTACTAAGCGTGCTATGGAAAGGGCTATGCTTGGTGTTTCACTGCGAGATAGAATCAGATGAGGAGATACAAAAACCAAGGTCAGTGTTGTAGCCAAGCAAGAGGCTTAGCAAGCTGAAGTGCAACGGGCGAGGCACATGCAGCTCGAAAAACTGATGGCTGTTAGCTTTCGGGCAGAAAGGTTCTCAAATTGAAACCACACATTGGAAAGCGCAGCTTAGCCCCCAACTAGATGGAAATATGGCCTGATAAAGGTTGCTACAGATATAAACACCATTTTTGTGCTGCAGAAGAGGGCTGTTCGTGCAATTTATAATATGGGCCCCAGAGAATCATTACGCAATAAGTTTAAACAAATAAATATTATGACATTCCATTGTCAATACATCTACGAAAATCTGATGTATGTTCACAAAAATATTAGTTTGTTTAAGAAAAATAGCGATAATCATAATTTTAATACTAGAAATATAGATAAACTCGCTGTTGCCACTTGTAGACTCCATAAAGTTAGTAAATCGTTTAAAGGGCAAGGGTTCGCTTTTATAACAAATTCCCAAGTAACGTACACAAAAATTGACAATTTACAAATTTAAAAAGGCAATTAAACCAAATCTTTATAAAAAAGCCTAAAAAAATTAATAAATAAATAAGCCATAAATAAAGAAAGCCTACTATGAAATATTGGAATATTTAGATGATAGAGAAGCTTGGGATTGAAATTGCTCCAACTCGTTCAAAATGTTACAATTTAGACTTAATTTATTTCCTGTATTGTTATGTATTCTAAAAGGATCATAAAAAACAACCAGCCTTGTTTTCTTGCCTTTCTTTCCTGGCTTGGTCGCGAAGGAACAGGCAGTAAAATTGACGTTTCAAAGTGATGCTTGTGATTTTAATGTATAAAAGATTTTGACTTTGCTGGGAGCCGACCAGCCGCTCTAGAAACCTTTGGGGGAGGCATACTCGTATATCCATATCTTTCATTCATTATTCATAACTCTTAATGTAGGGATGTTTAATGAAGTTGTTTTTCTTCAGCAATTTATATTAATCTAAGCAATTGAGATTAATAAGATCGTACCTACTACAACTTTGTAATACTAAGAATTTTAAATAGCTTCTAATACAATAAAAAGATCAGGAAGGACTTTGTTCGAAAACAAGCACCTGTGTTTATTTTAAACCAATATATAAAAAAAAACTTTCATCTCCTTGGTGCGTCTATAAATTGGACGGTTTGTAATAGAATAGTAGATTTTAATCTGATCGGAACGTTACCGTAATCCGTCATCTGGGTTACGTCAGGACTCGAATAATCCTTTTTGTGTACAATCTCTGTATATAAAAATGAACTCCTATTTCCCTTGGTCACGCCATCACGCGTGAGCGGCTGGACCGATTTCGCTAATTCTTTTTTTGTTGTATTTCTTATTGTCAGGAGAAGGTTCTTATGAAAGAAAAAAATTAAGAAAATTGCACGCAAAATAAAAAAAATAAGAATACTTAACCACCATATAAAATTATTTATAATCTAACCTTAGCGCTTTTATAATGTAACCTTATGACGTTTGACATAGAATTGACAGAATGCGTGCTGCAAATATCGTCAAAGAGGATGTAAAAAATATTAATATCGTTTGAAACAGATACTTCGGTCGTAGTTATCCCGAGATATTGTCTGTATATATAAAAATGAATTGCTGTTCGTTAGTCTCGCTAAAACTCGAGAACGGGTGGTGCTATTTGGCTAATTTTGGTATTGAATTATTTGTGGAAGTCATTCATTTTCTCATACATAATGATGGCCGGGGACAACAATTGACAATTCTACCAGGGTGACGTATATTGACAGCCCGCGTTATATGCATGTCAAGGCGGTACGAAGTTCGGCGGGTCCACTAGTAATGAATAAAGAATCGCAGTAAAAACATTTTGTTGCTATTTCTCGTCATTGCCAATCAGGGACTGGAATTCTCCGTTCATGCAAGGCTAGCACAGCGATTTCATTGTCGAAGACAAGAACATGACATGACTCTTCGAAGAGAAGACAAGACTCTGGCCAAAGCTTGTTCTTGTGTGTATTGTTATTTATTTTTTATTATGTTTTTAAATTTAAGTGTAAAAGTACTAATATAATAAAGAGGAAAGGTTTGTTTGTAACGAATAGGCTCCGAAACTACTGGATCGATTTAATACATTCTTTCACCGCTGGGAAGCTACACTATCCCCGGGTGACATAGGCTACTTTTTACCCAACTGCGCAGAAGGAGGGTAATATTTTCATTGAAAAACTACGCGTGCGAAGCTACGGATTAGTCAGCTAGTGTACAATAAAGCGGTACTCGTATTCTATTCTATTCTCTGTAGATACTTCCGAAATTGTATTTGCCCTGAGCAGGCTCAATAACGTTTCTTCCTAGACAATAAAAAGATAATCTGTCTATAGCCACGTACGTTGTATACATACATAATTAAATATCTAACCAAAAATTGTTGGCAAGTGCGCGATTGAGAAGAGTGCGAAAGAGACAACTTGAAAAGACGGCGTTGTCTAGGCATCGCAAGACCTAGACAATTTTAGAAGAAAGTGGTATATCCATAAATGTCAAAGATTGAAACAAAGCGGCCAAGTGCGAGTCGGACTCGCCCATGAAGGGTTCCGTAGCAGCAAGCAACATAATATAAAAGTTCTTGTAGTTCGTTGTAACTTGTTTTATATTTGAGTTGATTGAATGAAAGGTAAATTGCGGTTTACGATTTATGACGTATTAAAAAAAACTACTTACTAGATCTCGTTCAAACATATTTTCGGTGAAAGTTTGCATGGTAATGTACATTATATTTTTTTTACTTTTATCATTCTCTTATTTTAGAAGTTACAGGGGCGGGGACACCACTTTGGAAGTGTCTCTCGCGCAAACTATTCGGTTTAGAAAAAAATTATATTCGAAACCTCAATATCATTTTTAAGACCTATCCATAGATACCCTACATTTATGGGTTTGATGAAAAAACGTTTTAATTTCAGTTCTAAGTATGGGGAATCCTTTCAATTTTTGTGTGAAAATCTTAATGCGGTTCGCAGAATACATCTACTTACCAAGTTTCAACAGTATAATACTTATAGTTTAGGAAAAAAGTAGCTGAGACATACGGACGGACAGACAGACGGACAGACATGACGAATCCATAAGGGTTCCGTTTTTTGCCATTTGGCTACGGAACCCTAAAAATGATGGCTATCGCGCTCGGAGTTGTAGACTACTGTCGAGGAAGTGTCGACAACGTCTCTTCCCGTTCACTCTTATTTCTTCCGAAAAATGACGCGAGACAAAATCCTTCTCTACAGTTACTGTGCTAGGTCTACTGGTAAAAGATCTAGAGGAAGACCCAAGACCACATTTTTAGGTTTTTTCAAGGGGTGTTGCGCAGAGATATGGTGGCGTGCAATGTTTCCGAAGAGGATGACAGATTATAGCGAAGTGGAGGAAAATCTTGAAGGCTGACCCCACTACCACCTATATTTTTGGTTTAAAAGGTATGGTTGCTGGTGAAATTAGAGGCACAAGAGGATTTACACCTGTATACCTTAATTTTAATGAACGCAAGGCAGTGTATCGTAGGGCATGTTTCTAAGCTGCGTGTCCTACGAGCCAATACTTTGTTATAAGCGATGGTTACCACTTGATATGGGTGGGTCGTAGCCCGTAAGCTTGTTCCTCAACCCTATAACAATTGAAAATCTATTGTGTTTAATTTCCTGGTATTCGACTAGTTAAACATGTATAATAAACACCATTTGGGATAACTAGTGGTTCACTCTGAACTGAGATCTCGCGAGTCTTCCATAAAAAATACATTCTTTTGTAGTACCACGAAGAGAAATCTAACTTACTTGACCCACAGGTTCCTTCAAATTACAAGTAACGGGAGTTCATGTTAATTGGTTATTATTTTTGGGGTAGCAATTGCAGTTATTCTGGATTTCAGACTGTTTTCATATGTTTTACTAAAGCTACACGCATACCAAATTTCAGCACTGTGGAGTCACTGGTGTATCCTGTGAATTACGTCAAAGTTCAGTTTTTATTATGGCTAATAATAATTACTCAAAACTAAAAGGTTTAAACTGAAAGTAAAAACTGGTTCACCATGTTACTGATGAAGACCTTTCATTAAACATCCCATTTGGCCAGTTTGACCTGAAAGTATCATTTTGATTTTTTTTACCCCTTTTGAACCTCAATATCTCAACAACCCCCTCACATTTTTAACTCATTTAGTCATACCAGGATTTGGCCATCACTACCTATCAATATACCAAATTTCACGATGATCGGATCTACGCTTCGAAAGTAATCCTTGGATAAACAAACATACATACCTACATACAACGCCGATTCGCGCAAGTTGATTTGGAGATCGCTTCGTTCGATCAAAGAGGATTGGCCAGGAAGAGAGAGAGAAAGAGAGAAGGATGCATAAATTACGTGTTACGATTTTGATTTACAAAATTGAGGTCTTCCATAAAATAGAAGATGGCTTATAATTCGTAAAGTGCCTGAGATTTTGGGTTACGTCGGAATAATTCCACTCAAATATTTTTTGTCCCAGTAGTGCAGTCAATTGGTGCTCAAAAAGGGGGTTACCTGGAAAGTTTTCCGGGAGTTTCAAAGATATATATTACGACTGTTCTTTTTGAATTTTCACTAGTGAAGGAGATGAGTGGTTGAAAACACCGCGGTCTGTCGCCGCTGCTTATGACTAGCGTAAAATCATGGTGGATGGAACAGACTAACAGACTAAGAAAAGCTTATATTCAGTAGAGGCTAGAAGGGCTGTAGATGATGATGATTTTTAGATGTAAATATTGCTATATTTTTTTATACTAATTGAAGATGGAACAAGCCTATGGCCCACCTGATGTTAAGTGGTTACCATCGCCTACAACAAAGTATTGCCTCGTAGGTCACGCTCCTTAGGAACGTGCCCTACGATGCACTACCCTGTTTCCATCAACTTGAGGCATACATGTGTAAAGCCTCATGTACCTGTTATTTCACCGGCAACCATACCCTTCAAACCGAAACACAGCAACGCTGCTTGGCGGCAGAAATAGGTATGGTGGTAGTACTTCCCCGGGTGAGCTTTTTCACAAGGAACTCTACTAGGTACTCTTAGGAACTCTACTACTCCTATGGTAGATATGATAAAAATACCGGTACTATATGGTAGAAATACCTCCCATTCGCACAAAGCGGTTCTCTTCAACCTTTATTATGCGCACCGCCAAAGAGTGGAACGCCTTGCCAGAGTCTGTTTCCTGATAGCTACAACCTGGGTATCTTTAAGTCGCGAGTGAATAGGTTTCTTCAAGGCAAGCGTGTACCATCGTAGACTGCACCATCGCTTACCATCAGGCGAGATCGTGGTCAAACGCAAGCCTATAATGTATATAAAAAAAAATAGTTGCGCCAGCAGAGATAGTACTGAGCCCGGGAGCAGCTCAATGAAACAACCGATGAGGATATAGGTGGCCACTCACTATCAAAACTAATGTAATATCTAAAATGTCATTACTACAAGAAGAAAAACAAGAGATTTATGGTGTTCTTCTATACTGGCGACGTAAACAGTGTCAGTTTCATAGATAAATATTCTATACACAGGTTACACAACACGCCGAGTAGCCAGACTTTTTTTTTTACCAGATACATTTTGGTGAATATGCGGAAAATCTGCATGACCTTATCCCTCATTCCCCCTTCCTCCACCTTACAAGCAGAAGTACAGAGAAGTACCACCCATACCTGGTCGGCATACCACATTGCCGTACCAAACGATATGCTTCAACTGTTCTTGTTGTTGGAGTGGAACTCACTTCCGGCGTATGTTTTTCCAAACCAGTATAATCTTGGAGTCTTCAAGTCCAGAGTGAATAGATTCGTTCTAGGCAAGCGTGCTCCATCTTCGATCACACCTTCACTTACCATCAGGTGAGGTAGTGGTCAAGCGCTTGGCTATCATCAATAAAAAATAAAAAAACATCAATCAATAACAAATATAAATGTTGAGAAAAATGTACGAAGTTCAAATTGGAATTAGTTTCCATGACGACTGTTCACCACTTTCCTATGATACCTACCTACCTACCAAATTTATTCAGCGCGCGACCGCAGTGCAGTGATGTCCATTTTCTCGTAATTACCTTGCATAGTGTAATTACATTTTAGTGGATGTTTTTAACTGATACTGATTTGAAATTGTTTCCTATATGTTATAAGAACGGTACAATATTGTGTTCGAATGTTGCCACTGTTCACGCGTCACCCTGTTTATTAGTACACTAAACAGAAGAGCAACCTAAAAAGAACCTGCTCATATAAACAGTCAGGCACCAGACAGGTGGGCGTCAACTGCAATCGTTTATTAAACCATTATGTTTCAGGAGCGTTTATTTTCAAGCTTGTAGTGTAGCAGCATTACTTCGATTTGAACCACAAAACTTTTAAACATTAGTGTTATAATCCTAATAATGTTGTATATTTAGTGCTTCCTAACGATTACACCTCGTTCAGTATGAAACATTGCGATAATAAACACGATTTACTCTAATTGGCTTTATTTGAGCTCTAATGTGGAACGTTTTGAGTGAACGATTTATAGTGACGTCACTAAAACTGCTTCGCCGTGACACTAATAAAGTAAGCTTACTAATTTAGGAACATAGTACTAAATGTCAGTGTAAAATTATTATAATATTGCTATAAGAGATTGAGGTTTGCTCCGAGGACTCAGGACAGCCGTTGCGTATATCGACCACGTCTACAGAAAATAGGTTTTTTTTTCAAATTCATTACTATAGTTTTCATTTTTAATTTTAAACAACCTTAATAACAAATCTTAAAATATCAATGAAACAGCCTTATAAAATAGGTAAACAAATCATATTCATTCATCATGTAAGTAGGTACCTGTTAAACTGACTAAGCGGCGTCGTCGCAAAGGCGTCGCCGATTTACGTTAAAAATTGTTTATTGGACATGTATCGATTACTGGATAAATATTCAAGCTACCGGTATTAACCTCTAAAACTAGTTATTGCGATTCCGCATGTGTGTTTTAAATCAATGTCGTACATAACATAACAGGTTGTATACTCCAGTACTCTGTGTACGTACGTACAATAATGTAATTAGATATTATCTGTAAGTGAAAACTGTCTAACTATCGCGGTTCGTGAGATACAGCCTGGTGACAGACGGACAGACAGACAGCGGAGCCTTAGTAATAGGGTGCCGTTTTACCCTTTGGGTACGGAACCATGATAAAAACATTACCCTCCATCTGTGCAGTCAGGTAAATTATATTTTACAAATTTCATCTAAATCGGTTCAGCCGTTTACTCGTGGAAACGTAACAACCAGACAGAGAGACAGAGATAGTGTTACTTTCGAATTTATAATATTATTTGTACTAAAAACGGGATATTTACCATGATTTGTGAGTTTTGAGTATCCCGATACAGAAACCTCACAAATAAATAAACAAAAATTGATGGACATTTCACACAGCGCTATCTAGCCCCAAACTAAGCAGAGCTTGTACTATGGGAATAACTGATAGAATACTTATATACATTTTTTTTGTAAATACATACCTATATAGAAAAACACACAGACACGGAACAAATATCTGTAGAACATGCAAACATTTGTTCCGTGGCGGGAATCGAACCCGCTACCTCCTGCGTCTCAGCCGGCTATTCGCCCACTGCACCACGGAGGTCGTCATCATAATAATCATGGTAAATATCTCACTTTTAGTCTAAATAGTGTTTATAACCATGAGATTCAAAAGTTTTATAATATTACTATTTTTTTCGACTAACATTTATATCCTCACAGTAAACTATAACTTGACAAACAATAAATTAATATAAATGAATAAATAATGCAGGACATTTCACACAGGGCTTTATCTGGCCCAAAACTAAGCAAAACTTGTACTATGGGAACCAGATAACTAATAGAATACTTAAATACCTTATTTTGTAAATACATAGGTACTTAGATTAAATAGATAAACATCCAGACCCGGAACAAATATCTGTAGATTGTGCAAACTTTAATTCCGCGGGGGGAATCGAACCAGCAACCACCTGCGTCTCAGCCGGCTATGCGCCCACTGCACCACGGAAACTATAAACACAGTTAATAGGACAGGAGAAGAAGAATTGATAATTATCGTACACACGGCTACACATCAAGCTATACAATTCCACTATAAGCTGACCTCTCATTCTACGAAAAGCCTACGCAATGCAAGGTCAGCTTATACTGGAAAATAGCTTGATGTGTAGCCTGATGTACACGGGCGTTCTACTACTTAGTTAGATATAAGATCTGTAAAGGAACTTGTACGAATTCTTCTATTAAGAACACATCAATAATAAATAATCGCTTCCTCATTCCAATTAAAATTATGGTTCATTGACCTATCTAGGAGAGTTAGGAGTATTTCGGGTATCCGGTAAAGATGGTCGTAGACCTGACCACAAAATAGATACAGAAATAAAGTTGCGTACAACGAGGTATAACAGGCGCACACATAGACGCGCGCGTACGAGGATATCGGTGCAAGTCGGTCGAACGCCAGCCGCGAGATCAGAGGGCTTAGCCAAGTTACATTCGATTAGCGATGACGCTAGTCAATAAGTCCGAAAATGTATGGGATTTGACACATGCTATGCAAATATCACGTGATCTATCGACAACAAACCTATGTAGAAATCGATTCGATTCGAAGCGAATGTACTGGCTACGGGCCCTGATATTTGGCGAGACGTAAATTATGTTTCGTGTGACATAATTTGTTAGCTGGTTGATAAAGTAGTTGTAAAAATTTTTGAATTTACATGAAAATGTTTCCGTAACATGAATAAACGTTCTTAGGCGCTCAACACACTGCCACGCACCACGCTGTTGCGTGAATGCGTGTTCTAACGTTGCTTGTAAGTATCTCCGTTTTTATAGAAAAGACGCACAGTCCAACACACAGAAAATACATCCACGCGCGTTCATGCAGATCACGCGCTCAAGCGCGGAGAAACGTGCACCTCCGCGCGTAGGTGCGGGGCGAAACGCAAGGTAGGGCACACCGAGTCCCGCAGTGCCGTGCGTGATTTTGGAAGCGCACTATTTTGGAACTGCGCTAGCGAACAGCTTAGTAGTCCAGTCATTATACGGGGTTCGCTTCGGAAAATATTAACTACTAAATACTAACTAATTATTTTATACTTCAAATGCAATTAGTGTAAATGAGAATATAATTAAAATGTAATTAAAGTATGTCCCTTCGTAATTTTTCAATTACAGAAAGAGATTAAAAGTGTTATTTAATTGATAAATTTTAGAATTATTAGAAAGATAGATAGAATTTAATGAAAAAGTTGATAAAAAATGATAATGTTATATTTAGCAATAATTTATAACTTTAATATTACGAGTTTTTGATCGGGACTATCAGTTCACATGATTCTCTGACCGCGCGCTCTCCGCCCTATCTCAAAAACAGGTCAAGGTATGAAAATATAATATACACAAAAGTTGTAGAAAGTTTAATTTTCTACAATATTGTTAATAAATACAAATAGCGTAAAACCCATAAAAACGAGATATTTACAAAAAAAAAAAAACTACTTTTGTGACCTTTAACCCCGACTTTAAAACTTGCGACCATCCAATTATATGTGAATTTTGAGAACAATTTTAGGATGCCAAAATACAAGTTTTTACGTGGTAATATTCTGGGTATGACGATTTTCCGAGATATTCCTGTAATTTGACCTAAGATGACTGGACTATGAATGAAATGAGTCAGAGCAGCCGTGAATCCACAAACCGCAACTACGCGCGTGGGTACGTAAAAAACCCGCACGAAGATGCAGATCTGCACTCCCGCAAGTACGCGCGGAGGTGCGTCGACGCGCAACTTGCAGCGTGGTGCGTGGCAGTGTGTCAACCGCCTTATCAAAATTGATGTGTATTTGGACTATTCGAAGAAGAACTATTCGAGGACGTAGACTGACCCACATGATTTGTGCCATCTTGCATTTTACGCCAGACATCAAAATCAGACCAGATGCGTCTCATTATCATATCACAAGCTTCTGCCCGCAGCTTCACACGCGTGGTTTGCCAATAAAAAGTAGCCTATGTGTTAATCCAGGTTATGATCTACGTACATACCAAATTACATCGAAATTGGTTCAGCCGTTCCAACGTCAAAGAGTAACAAACATCCATACATACATACAAACTTTCGCGTTTATAATATTAGTGGGATTACAGAAGAAACAGTTTGAATCATCTAAAGACCGTTGCAAACGAACTATAGATAGCTCAACTGCTCCAGATCACTACCAGGTGGAAGTGTCTCTAAGACACTGGCTACATTGCCCCGCTGAATTGCAATGCTTATGCGTTGACCCAGATAAACGCCAGCTTTCGGATCACACATCGCGTCGACCAGACACCCAGAAAGAATTTTGGAAACGCGATGGGCCCCGGTACCCCATGGACCCAAGGTCTCGACCCCAAATGGCTCAAATACGTATGCTCTGTCGAGACTTCCATATTTGCGCCGCTTGAGATCTTCGGCTTAATTTGCCGCCGCACCGGCCCCAACTGCTGTACCAGACAGATGAGATGACGCAAGGGTAACGACGCACGTGGTGTCCCACGTCAAAGGCCTACCCCTCTACCAAGGTATAAGAGTCATACCGTCAGGCCTTTTACCATCGTCACGTATCAGACGATTTAGTTCGGGAACGGCTGGAACATTAACGCTGCAAAAAGCCCGGCAGATGATATCATTACGTGTGATTAGTGGGATTTAATTAAATAAAATCAATCATTATTATAAATACGGGATTTATCACGTACCGTCTTATCCAATCGCGCGCAGAGAGCAGCGGCGCGCAGTGCGAGGCGAGACGTTATTCGGAGCGGATCGCACTCACCCTGATGAAGGTTCACGAATTGAACCGAAACATTGTCGGTCGAAACACCGATAAGACGGTACGTGATAAATCCCGTATTTATAATAATGATTGAAATCAATCACGAAAGTTTTCTAAATAAAATCAAGTCAAATATTTTATTTGCAACACCATATTTTCAAAAATAACCATAAAATATAAAACAGTATATCAATAAAAACAACATAAATACATAAAGCTAAGTAGGTACACAAATTGGTTGCCAAAAGGTCTCAACTCAGCGTGTGCAGGACGTTAGAACCTGAGCTGGTCTTCCGTTGAGGCATTTAGGACCAAGAGAGACAAATAATTAAAAAGAATAAATACATAGCAGATGCGATTTTAAAGGACATAAAAAAATAACACTTAAAAACAAAAAGAAGTTTCAATCAGAAAAAAAATTACAATGGTGGCGATTCTATTGTTTACGCTGACTGACTAAAATTGTGTAAAATACGAACGGTCTTATTTTGTTCACGCTAAAGATCAAATTAGAATGGCATTTAAAGTGACATTTCTAAAATTAAGTAACTTTTACTAAGATAGCGTGTTTGCGGGCTAGTTTTAATCATCACCAATTTGACTGCTGACTAAAACTAGCCCAAAAATACGTCATCTCAGTCAATAACACTTAATTTTAGAAATGCCACTTTAAATGTCATTCTAATTTGATCTTTAACATAAACAGAATAAGACCGTTCGTATTTTACACAATTTTAGTTAGTCAGTGTAAACAACAGAATCGCCACCAATAACAAGAAAAAATAAATAAGGTCATATTAAATATATAAACTTGTTAAATTATATAAAAGTAGATTAAAAATATTAAATATGATCAAAACGATTCATAAAATCATAATGTAACTGGTAAGGTAAATAAGGTAAATGTATGTAAAGTGATATTGCACTTGTATCAAGTATGGATACCAATCAATATATCGCTTAAAATGTCTAGTTTTACTGATATAACCACAGAACATAAAAAACAATAGAACTAGCATGATGAATTTTTACTAAGAAAACCAGTGTAGCTAAACTCACACATGTAAAAACTGGCACACTTAGAAATAAAAGTTATAATTGGTTGAAAGAGAACGTTCAAAGAGGCCTAAAACCATAAAACCAATTTAACGGATATAAAACCTTAGCTACTATGGAACATGGTTTAAAATTCAATAAAATAAACAGTAACATAAAATTAAAGTTTACTTCTTCTACTCGGCAAAAGATGGCGCTTTAGAAAATATTTTTATTTTAGTCTCTATTAATTAGAAATAAGACTGATAATGCAATGACTGTTACTTGATTACCCACAAAACAAAGCCACTGAACAACAGATGGCGCTGTCGCTAACGATTTTTGTTATAGTCTCTAACAGCAAAGTATAAGATCGATAATGCATTGGCTGTTATTCGGATGCTCAAATAACAGCGCTACCTACTTAGTGATGTACCAATGAGCATACAAGACGAATGTATCGATATCGATTATCACGTACCTATTACGGGTAACGAAATAGGTACGTCAGGTTATATTTCTGGTGGTCGAAATAAAAAGCTTTTCTTTTCTTTCTTTCTTAACATAATCACAGGTATCCAACTCATAAATACTTACTTAAAAAAAATTATATTACTGGAATATTATACAGAGTGTTTTTTTTAACTGTAACAGTACGGCAGCACCCATAACCAGAAGAGATACAGGTGCAGTTTCTTTTAAAACATCAGCTCGTTTTCGAAGAAAAACATTTTCGCATGAATTTCGTTTTCGTCTAGTGTGAGTAGCGCCTTAAAATGAATTAAGTTGGTAATTTTTTTTTTAATACCGATCGATGCAGTCCTTTGTAAGGATTATTTTATTGTATCGGATAAAAAAAATCTGAACAGCGGAAGATAGTCAAATTTGATAAAAAGTATTCTCATACAACAGGACAAACAAAATTCCTTCTACAAACATTTTGTGTTACAGTAAAAAAAACACTCTGTATACTGAATTATTATTTGACGGGCACACTTAAAGTTTCCGGAATCAATAAAAAAATACTAATAATGGTCAAAAATGAATTTATTGTTTCTCAAAATATCTCCCTTTGCGTCAATGCACTTTTTCATAAGATTGAACAAATTTTGACCACATTTGTGCCACTCCTCCGGTGGTAACGTCAGATACATGTTATTCATACTCTTCGACAGCCTCTTCTCGTGATGAAAACCGTTGATCGGGTAATTGGTTCTTAATTTTTGGGAACAGGAAAAAGTCACACGGTGCCAGGTCATGACTCTGTATGCTGGATGACTCATAATTTGTACGTTTTTTTAATTTTCTTTATGTCTTGCGCCTTGGGGAAACTGAAAACAGAAGTTATTATATTATTTCACACCATAGGTCTAAAATACATTCAGAAAAACATCAATAAAACAACAAGGAATTAACGCCCTAAAACTTATACACCTTTTAATAGGGGTAACTAATTAAAGCTATCGATAACACATTCATCAGTATATTGGGGTCACATCCCTGATTGAGTAGCTTAAATGGAGGTTTGAGAGAAACGCGACCTTAACGAGTATGATTCACAGTCTATTTTGTTTGAAGATTTTGCTTTTTAAACAAAACTAACAAACGACAATAAAATAATACTTACCGGTGATAGGATATGCCCCCTTTTGTTAAATTTTTGGTTCGGCTATAATATTTACACTCCAAAACGGCACAATATCGCATTTATATATTTTTTTGAAGTACGTTTACCCCACAGTAATTGAAACACGACTGAAGTGAGCGAAGCTTGTAGTGCGCGGAACTCCGCGTACTTGGTGATACGCGGGCCCCGCTTCTTACGACTTCTATTGTTTTTTGTGTTCTGTGGATATAACCATCTCTTACCAGGGTGTGCGAACCGTAAAAGAATATAGTAAGTGTCAGCCCTAGCGCTGCGCTGGTAATTAAAATCAAAATCGGCCCGAACTTTACTTCGCTAGATATCTATTTTGTGACTTTAGTTTGGGTGGTCTTTTTTAATGATTCGGGAGTAGGTAGGTACTCACTGAATCGTACCTACAAGGAAACATCTCATTTGTAATGGGTTCGATGTCCTATCGTGGAAATTATGGAATGTGTAAGTACTAAAAACTCTTAATAAATAAATAAAATAGTATTTTTCAAACTTTCGCGATCACTGCACATAATAAATTTTCTATACAAATATGTAATGTAAATATGTATTACTAAGTGACCAGTCAGTAGCTTCGCACGCGTAGTTTTTCAATAAAAATATTACTCATTCTGCGTAGTTGGTTAAAAAGTAGCCTATGTCACCCGGGGATAGTGTAGCTTCCCAACAGTAAAATATTTTTTTAAATCGGTCCAGTAGTTTCGAAGCCTGTTCAATGCAAACAAACGCACAAACAAATCTTTCCTCTTTATAATATTACGAAGTTTTTGTAGATATTGATATGTTCTTTAATATTGTAGAACATACTTTTGTTCTATCATCAATATTTTCCGCAGCGCATGCGACGAAAGACGTTTTATGGCACTTTTTTACAACTTGGGTTACGTTACTTAAGTTTTAGTAAGGATCCCTAATCTTTTCTAGCAATAAATATAGTCTATATTACCCAGGGTGAATGTAGCTTACTAATGGTAAAAGAATTTTTAAAATCGGCAAAGTAGTTTTTAAGTTTATTCATTACAAACATACACACAAAAATACAAATCTTTCCTCTTTATAATATTAGTATAGATAGATAAGAACCTTGTTTATTTGTTACCCCGACCGACGTTTTAACTGTGTTGCAACAGCCGTGGTCGCAGCAGACGGAATATCCATCGGGATAACAAATAAAAAGGTGCATACGCGATAAATACCCGTTTAAATCCGTAATTAAATAAATAAAAATTTGAAATAGCGTCTGAATAATGTCAAGCGCTATTTGCAAAAGTAAACAATTAAAGAACTTAATTAACTAGCCATTTTTTATACGAATTGGAGATGGAACAAGCCTATGAACCACCTGATGTTAAGTGGTTACCATCGCCTATAACAAAGTATTGCCTCCTTAGGAACGTGCCCTACGATGCACAACCCTGTTTCCATCAACATGAGGCATACAGGTGTAAAGCCTCATGCGCCTGTAATTTCACCGGCAACACCTTCAAACCGAAACACAGCAATGCTGCTTGGCGGCAGAAACAGATATGACCCTTATGGCCGTATAGCCGGAATGTTAGCTGCCCCGCACGCGGCTTCGCACGCGTGTTTTTTCTATAGAAAACACTACCTTCTTTTGCGCAGTCGGGTAAAAAGTAGCCTATGTCCCAATCCTGGTCATAATCTATCTGTAAACCAAATTTCATAGAAATCGGTTTAGCCGTTTAGTCGTAAAACTAACAAACAGACAGACCTTTGCCGACCTCCGTGGTGCAGTGGGCGAATAGCTGGTTGAGATGGAGGAGGTAGCGAATTCGATTCCCGCTGCGGAACAAATCTTTGCATGATCTACAGATATTTGTTCCGGGTCTGGAGGTTTTTCATCAGTTATATAGTTCGCATAGTACGAGCTTAGCTTAGTTTGGGGCTAGATGGCGCTGTGTGAAATGTCCAGCAATATTTGTTTATATGTATATTGGGCAGTGTGACTTTCAAATGTATACTATTAGGCCGGCTTGCACAACGTTCCCTAAACGCATTTGGCGATGTGTACATTGGACGTATTTGTATGATTTGACAACTCTCTAGATCAGCGATTCCTAAAAGGTGGTCCGCGGAACCCTGGGGTTCCGTGGATGCGTCACAGGGGTTCCGCGGTCTGTCAGAGAGTTAAAGTTGGATTGTACATAAAGATGAATACAATGCGATCGTTGAGAAAACCTTGGTTCTGCTTCTGTTTGTGATGACTTACCGATGCGAGACTGGTTTGCGTTCAATTGTCAGCCTAATTTTAGTGCTAACTAATTTTAATGTTTTAATTCTTCACAATAAGTTATTATCTACATTGTATTTCTTTGTTACAATAAATGCTTTGCAATACATATAATAATTATTTTTCATTTACAATTTGTTTATTCTTCGAGTATATTCAAACTACAAGGTAAACACTTTAGTTATCAAAATAGCCGCTAGGGTTCCGCCAAAAAAAATATGATCAATTAAGGTTCCATGGTCAAATAAAATTGGGAACCTCTGCTCTAGATCATATTTAGCGACTAAATACGTTTAGGCATAATAGCGCGAGTCGCCGTTAGTATCTCTCTATTGAGTGACGTCTCATCGGCTGGCGCTGGTTGGCTGGACATAATCACCCAATGCGACTTCACACTCGACCCCACGCACCCAATAAAATTAAATTAAAATTGTTTATTTCTGTTCATTAGCGCTGTCAGAACAAAATCTTGCGTTCCATCTCTAATGCCATATGGTTCACTACCAACAAGGAGATCCATGAGTATCCAGAAGTTCCTACAATTCGTCGCTGTTCCGACTAAGTGACGTTACTGACATTTTAGAAAATATTACTAAAAGTCGTAAGTGTACTTCGAATGATAAATAATTTAAGATAAGTAGATACGTCAAATATACATCTAGACATAGGTAGAAGATACAGATACGCCAATTAGAGAGATCGGGTCGTCTTCAAAAGTAGATATAACATTAAACAAATGTCAGTTACGCCAAAATGTCGGTTACGTCACTTAGTCAGAACAGCGATGAATTGTCCAAGAAATGGGATTCATAGGGAAAAGATACCTGGATCGCCTAAGAGCCATGATAATCCGCTGACAAGAGCGCTGGTGGAGAATCATTTTAACAAAAAGCGGCTGAAAAGAGTCCATGTTTTGGACAACCTGCTTACCGCTTCTAAAGAAATGAAGAAGGATTAATGTGTCCTGATCCCGAACGCCACAAATAAATCAACTCATCCGCCTATAGTTCTATTGTTAGTTCTATATTCTATTGTTCCTATGTTTGTTGAATGTAATTTTCTGTTTTCTCTTACTTGTGCTTTCTTTTTGATGTTATACCTTTTGATTATATTGTGTGAATTTGTGTGTGCTATGGTAGCAAATAAATGTTTATCTATGTCTATAGTTTTCCAACTGATTGCGGATCACAATGAGATCAAAAAAAATCGGTAACCTTTTTAAGCAAAAAGTATGATTGTATTAGAAGATACCGCTCTTCTATAGCCATGCCGGTACCATTTTATTAGTGTAGATACCTACAATACGTATCACAATTTATGATTATGGTCTGTCCTACAGCTCACGACCGGCCTGCATACATGACCTGTATTATGGTTGTCCATGACGTCACATCATCGGGTGGTTAGGTCCAGTCAACTGGGGCCCAATTCTACTAAACCAATCGCTTCACTATGACAATGGTACCGTCGCAAAATGGCCACTATATATACCTTTTGGTATTGTACTAACACAATCTTTGTCAAAATAATAATAATTTCATTTCTTAATTTCAAGCACATAATAACAATTATAAATAATATAATTTACGAAGATTTATAATTTAAATAATGACTTGTATATAAATCATAATTTCAAACATGAGCTACACTAAGTCGAGTAGACTTGTGCTGTAGATCCTGTTTTCCTTCGAGTGGGTTCCCAAATAGTAGCCATAGTCATAGTCCAGTCATTCACTTTTCTTTTCTTTTAGTACAAATTATTTACGATTACTTAAATGGAACATAATCATTGATTATTTGTTCCTGTCATAAGCTGCCAAATTTTCAATGTTGTTGTCATAACAACGGGCGGCGGTTTTTGACAAAGATTGTGTTAGTAGAATACCAAAAGGTAACTATTGTGCCCTTTTTTCGACGATACCATTGTCATAGTCAAGCGATTGCTTTAGTAGAATTGGGCCCCCGGATTTCTGTTACGCGAGCTCCACACGTTGGCCCCAACACCGCCGGTACCCACTCCACTCCTCCAATGTGTGGATTTAGAAAATAGCATTGGCCCCAACGTTAATGCCTAGTAAATTAACCGACGCCGTTGAGGCCAATGTGTGGAGCCAGCGTTAATGTTTTAACGATTGTTTTTATGTTCGGTTTGAAAGGTATGTTTGCCGGTGAAATTACAGCCACATCAGGATTTACACCTGTATGCCTCAAGTTGATGGACGCAGGGCAGTGGAACGCAGGGCACATTTCTAAGGTGCGTGACCTACGACGCAGTTCTCTGTTATAGGCGACGGGTGGGCCACATGCTTGTTCCATCTCCATGATACTACAGTTATATATCTAGAGTTGCATTATTTCTTTTTTCTATACCTATACATCACCATCAACATCGTCAGCCCTTCTCATCCCGCTGCTGGGCATAGGCCTCTCTTCGTTGTCGCCATTCGCCTCTGTCCTGGGCTGTTCTAATACGACCTGAGATTTTTATAATGTCGTCGACCCATCTTGTCGGCGAACGACCTGCGTTCCTGGTTACATCTCGGGGCCCCCGCTCAGTCAACACCCTGGTCCACCTGTCATCACCACGCCTGGCCACATGTCCTGCCCATACATGTTTTTGTTAATTTACAATCTTCGTTATCGACGTAAGCGATAACATTGCCAATGTCGTCATAATATCTTTAATCTTTCATGTTACGAGTATATCTGTGATTAATAATATTATTAAAGAATTGAATAGTGTGTACTTATTTTAATTACTTAGTAGGTATTATTTTCATAGCATTAAAATCACGATGAACATAACTCAACATCATCTTCTTGATCTTATGCGAGGTCGCCTCAGCAAGTCATTTGGGCCCATGGGACCTACGAAAAAATATTATTACAGTGTGGTCATTTGGGCCCACATGCAATTTATATAGAAAGTATAGCCAAAAAAATAAAAACAGAAATGTGCACACGACCACACGACTGATGTAAAACTTCTTTTTCAAAATATTAATTTACTAGCCGACCAATCCGCAGCTTCGCACGCGTAGTTTATTATTAAAAACATTACCCTCCTTCTCCGCAGCTGGGTAAAAAGTAGCCTGTGTCACCTGGGGATAGTGTAGCTTCCCAACAGTGAAAGTGTTGATGTGCTTAAGGTTCAGTTTAGCTTTTAGGACTTTATTTATGGAAACCACTGTTATACGTGTGCGCTCAATGAGTTTTATTTGCGACTGACTTATCTTTCTTTCTTTTTTTGTTTTTTTTTCTTTTTTCGAATGGACTTATCTCGCTGTTGGCCTCTGAGGCCGTTGCAGCTTAACCGAGCTTTTGGCGAGCGCAGAAGGCGCTCAGCCCTATAATTTTATTTTTGATGAGGCAACTAGCGCAAGGGCACCACTTATGTAGGTACGAACCTCGGCTTGGGCTGTTGCCGGGACGGGGATAGGAGAGAAACGCCCGGGTACGTGCTTGTACCTCGTGTAGGCGGCGACTAATGGGACTCGTCGACCTCGCCGGCGAGGTCGGTGTATTTGTGGAGTGTTTGCTCTGTCTAATGTGGATGACTCACCCGCATTAGCGGAAGTGATTTCGTCATCCGGGTCTCCGAGAACGTGTCTCGGACGACGGAGGGTTTTCCTGCGCTCGGACGGTTCAATCGAATAGTCCGGAATGGTATGTACCAAGCGACTGACTTATCCTACCCTTGCGTATCTATTTAAATGCGTTACAAAACAAAGGAACACCAAATGTATATAAAATTACTCCTAACAGAAAGATTTTTTTAAATCAGTCCAGTAGTTTCGGAGCCTATTCAATACAAACAAACAAATCTTTCCTCTTTATAATATTACAAAGTTTTTGTAGATATATGTTCTTTAATATTGTAGAACATACTTTTGTTCTATCATAAATAAAATCACGAAAGACGTTTTAGGGCACTTTTTTACACCTTGGGTTACGTTACTTAAGTTTTAGTAAGGACCCCTAATCTTTTATAGCAATAAATATAGCCTATGTCACTCAAAGTGTAAATGTAGCTTTCCAATGGTGAAATAGTTTTTTTAAATCGGCACAGTAGTTCTTGAGTTTATTCATTAAACATACACACAAAAATACAAATCTTTCCTCTTTATAATAATAGTATAGATATTTCGTTTACAACGCTAAAACACTAGGTACCTGGCGGTGATAATTTAAATCCGGGATATTCCAGGGGCATTCCGGGAGCCGGCAGATTTTCTTACGGGATAATCCCGGAATTCCGGGGCAGATGGCGACCCTAGTTTGTAGTCGAACCAGGAACACTTATCTTGTTACAACAATAAAGGCGTGTTTTTTTTAAATTGGTGAACAATTTTTGTACAGTATTTTTTTAAACACAAGCTAAACAGTGTTTATTTTTTTGTGTACCTTATATACCTTTATAGTTTTCCCATTTACATCTGTCTATCTGGCCAAATAATACAGCCGTTTTATTCGTAGACTATTAGTGCTGTTTACCTGAAATTTGGCAAGATGATACGTTAGTAAGTTTGCATAATCAACAATATTTGTTCCAGTTCTGGCTATTTCTCTTTTATATTTTACTATACTATTTCCATTTCTTTATTTTCTCGATGACAGGTCCCGTGAAAACTTGAACGAGCGTCTTTTTTACATTATGTATGCATTATTTTATAAACAAATATGACGCTTACGCACGTACAAGGTTATACCAGAATCGGAGAAACTGATAGGGATGGAGCTATCGATAAACGTAACACGATAACAGACCCGATATTTTTTTTACAAAATGTAAGAAATGTACTCTGCTTCAAAGTCAAGGAGTCAAGGGAGGCCATGGTCGAGCGCTTAAACTTGTCCTTGAAGGCAAATTCCGACTGGGGTGATGCCAATCTGGGCAAGTTCAATGCGAATAAGACCCAGGCGTGTCGGCTCTCCGCAAAACGAAGTCAATTTAATCTGACTCCTACTTTCCGAAATGTATCCGTGCCGATCTGACCACCTCGAGCGTCTTGGTATCACATTAACTCCGACTCTCAATTTCGGCTCCTACATTGAGTTGAAAGCCCAGTTGGCTGCTAAAAAGCTTAGTATACTCGCAAAGGTGAGGCACTACTTCACACCGGGACAGTTGCTAAACTTGTATCAAGCACAAGTCCGTTCGTGTTTGGAGTACTGTTCTCACCTCTGGGACGGATCAGCGAAGTACCAACTTGAAGCTCTGGAATCAATTGAGAGAAGAGCCGAGAAACTCATAGGCAACGATGAGCTAGTTGATGCAAGGCTCCTCAGCCTGGAGCATCGACGAAAGGTTGCTAGCCTCTCTGTTTTTTATCGAGTACATTTCGGGGAGTGTGCGGCGGAACTTTTCAACCTGATCCCACCATCTCCTTTCTATCAACGGATAACCAGACGCTCTGCGGTGCGCCACCGCTATATGGTAGAAATACCTCTCATTCGCACAAAGCGGTTCTCTTTAACCTTTACTATGCGCACCGCCAAAGAGTGGAACGACTTGCCAGAGTCTGTGTTTCCAGATAGCTACAACCTGGGTATCTTTAAGTCGCGAGTGAATAGGTTTCTTCTAGGCAAGCGTGTACCATCGTAGACTACATCATCGCTTACCATCAGGCGAGATCGTGGTCAAACGCAAGCCTATAATATACCTAGTCAGGTCATAAATTCTGTCACATGTTTAATATAAAATAATTGAAACAAGTTTATTCATTATGTAACCATTTATATACCAAAATGAACTTAACAAAACATAGATTCTTATGACACTAAAGTTTATTCAAAATGACCTTCGTGATTTTGAATACAGGCCTTCAATCTGCGCGGCCAGTCGTCTATCGCAGCACGAACGAGGTCCATGTCAATATCGGCGGCTGCCTTAATCAAGGATGTCTTGAGTGACTCCAAATTGAGATGAGACTTTGAGCACGCCTTTTCCTCCAAGTGTTGCCATATCTTGTAATCTAACGGATTCAAATCTGGACTGGAGGAGGGCCAGCCTTCGTGCCGGATGAAGTCGATTTCACGCGCCGCCAGCCAGTCTTGTGTGCTCTTCGCTCTATGAGCTGGCGCCGAATCTTGTTGGAATACCCAGTGCCTGTTATTGAACATGATATGAGAAACAGGTTCCACAAGGTTCTGTATTTCACAGGACTGTATTTTGATACACAACTGCATTCGTTTTTACACCTTTCTCACAAAAATGTACCTCTGTTAAGCCCCAATAAGAAACTCCCAATCATACCATGAGCGAGGATGGAAAATGACCTGGTTGGACACGCGGAATACGGTTGCTCGCTTCTTCACTACTGTGTGCGTACACCTTATCATTTTGTTTGTTGTAGCTCTCTTTTAGGGTAAAAATTTTTTCATCCAAAAAAAGAATTTCCCGATATTTTTTTCCTGCGTACCGCTTCAACAAAGCGCGGCATCTCTTCAGTCTCAGGTCCATTAGACGAGCATTCAAACGATATCCTGTTTTTCTTCGATATGCCCGAAGCCCTAAGTCTTCATTTAACACCCTTTTCACCGTGGTTCTGCTAAACCCCATCTGAAGGGCCAACAGTTTCTGCTTACGTTTGCGATTTCTTTGAATTCGCGCCTTCACAGCTTTTATCACTGCTGGAGTCCTAACAGACCGAGGGCGACCACTTCTTGACCTGTCATCTACACTAGAGTCTTCATTGTATCGTTTGATGGTGCGATAAACGAATCTTTTGGTTATATTCAAATTTTTCAGTATGTCAAAAATTTGAATTGGCGCGTAACCGCAACGATGCAACGCAATAACTGCAACACGGTCTTCTTTAAGCGTCCACTCCATATTTAAAAATGAGTAAAATTCTAAAAAGTATACATTTTTATTTTCATGAACAATTCGAAATTCGAATTCTATAAACTTTTTAGTGGCCAGCATTCTAAAAGAAAAGTTTTTACTGTGTGACAATACTTATGACCTGACTAGGTATATAAAAAAAAGTAATTACGAACCTTGATCAGCAGTTCTCTCGCCTGCCTTTTCAGAACAGATCCTTTAGGAATTTTGATATTTGACAGCTGGGCAGCAATCAACACGGAGGAATACAAAATACACAACGTAACGTATGGATAATGTGAAAAAACTCATCGAACAGAAATGTTGTGCCAAGCAGGACTGTCTTGTTGCGAGTGACAGAAAACAAACACAAAATGGCGGTGGGCTATAGAGTGTTCCCTCTCACCTTAAAAAAAATATTTGAATGTTTTTGTTGTATTTGTCTTTGTTCAAAATATAATAAATATATGCGATCGATATTATTACTTATTTGGTCACAACACTACAACTATCAAATTAGAACTGTCATAGAGAAAATAAAGAAATGGAAATAGTTAATATTAGTAGTAGTATTAGTAGAATATTAGTAAGTTTGCTTATGGCGAGTTCCTATATCCGTTGGTAACCAGTTACGACTCGTTTCTCCTTGAAAACCTGTCAAAAGTATGACACTAGTTTGACACTTTCTCAAGGAGATAAGAGTCGTAGTCGATTACCGACGAATATAGGAACCTGCCATTAATCAACAATATTTGTTCCAGTTCTAGCTAATTCTCTTTTATATTTTACTATCTGAGCCGCCTGATTATTTATATACCAAATTTCATTAAAATGGATCCAGCCATTTTAGGTCATAGCAGACATATCGACTCGGAAACGGATCGGCACCGTATCGCCTTTCGCCTCGTCGTCAACCTAACGTAAGCACGTAATCAAAGCGGAGACAGCTCCTTGGCTACGGCGGCACCAGTTTCACCGCTCTGGTACGGATACTGAGGCTGAGAAGTTAATTCACCGTGTACAGAACGCTTGTGCTAGGTTTTGTTTTTCTATCCCAGCTAGGGCACATGTAACACCTTTTATAAATAGAGCAAAACTTCTTAAAATGTCCTCCAGAAGACATCTCCATTTTGCTATCCTTCTGTTTGGTGTCATCGAGAGCCGGAAACCAGAATATCTCTTTCACAAATTAACCTAGTTCCGCGATTATAATAAATATAATACCAGAGCTTCAGAGTCTCTTCTGGTGACGCCTGCACATGGCACCGCAGCTTTTCGTGGTAGCTTAAGCTATTGCGCTACGAAGTGTTGGAACGATATCCCTCCACCTCTATGTAATGTTATTACAGTTAATTTGTTTAGATTAAGACTCAAAGCTGATATTCTGTCAACACAGCTAAACCAACCGTAGTGGCAGTAGCTGAAGCTCTCTCTCTCTCTCTTCCCGGTCTCCATGTCTTGTCTAAAATATACCAGTGTAAGTTAGTAGTGATAGTTTTATTGGTTTAAAATAGTAGGTATTTAATATGGTTTGATTTGAACAATACTTAGTTGTGTTTGTCTTATTATGGCTACCCTTGATCAAGAAGTACGTGAGGTAATGTAAACTGGACTCAGCGGAAGACCAGCGCTGCGGCATATTAACATGCCGTAGCATCATGCTGAGCTGAGTACCAATTAATCTCCACATAGAGCTTTTAAGTTTGTTAGTTTGTGTATGTATTACTGTGTGTTTGTTAAATAAAATGTTTTCGCTCTTTCTTTTTCTTTCTAGACGTAAGCGCGGGTACGGAGAGAAGTAAGCGCAGGGACGACGAGTCGTACCTAAGCGCACCGCCCCGCGGCTGTGAGCTTGTTCCGAGGTGAGGCGATTACGTGACGATTCCGATTAGTGTGTGTTTACGCGGGAAATGCGAAATATAGCAAAAAAGTACAAAATTTGCGTTTGATTGTTGCAAAAGATGGAGACTGAAAACTGGTTTGGATTTGGGTGAGAAAGAACAGTTTCCAAAAAAAGGAAGGATTCACAATACCATTAAATCCTTTGATGGCGTGTAGAGGCGACAGGTTCGAATAGGGTGCACTTATATCCACTGTATTTCAACCACAAATTAAGTTCTATAAGCGAGACGGAATTCTAACACACGACAGCGACGCGGACATATTTTTTCCAAACTGTTTTTCGTCACACTTTCGATAGATGGCGCCACTTTGTAAGCGCCCACGACGGTGTTAAACGTATAGGGCGTCCTCGCACACACGTATAGGGGCAGTTGTGCGTGGGAGAGGAATAGATATATAAGAGGTTTATGCAAAAATTAAATTAAATTAAACGATTTGTTTTTTTTAAATAGAATGAAAATTACGATTAGCTATTGAATCAGCGCAACCATTCCCCGGGCTTGAAGGGATACCTTCAAAAAAATTTAAAACAACTATAATGCAATAACTAACGCGAACTATAATGTTAATCTATTGTAATACTAACAAATATCGCATCTTAAACTAACTACTAAAAACCTAACCTAATAGTTAATAGCGCAACGCTATTTGGGTTACTGATTAGGTAACGGGCAGAGACGTACAACCGGACGCACGATCCAGTTGCTGTTCTAATACGTACCACTCGGGTAACACCATTTGAATCAGGGAAAACTTCCTCCACAACACCCATAGACCAGTAAAGGGGAAGAGCGTTTTCTGTCAAAAGAATCACAACAGTCCCGACAGCGATTGGATTGGACGGAGTGTTCCATTTGCGACGCGACTGCAGAGTATGGAGATATTCTGTTCTCCAGGCAGCGCCTCCAGAAAGACTGGACTATTTTGTCAAGCAAATCATGTCGCGAAAGAGTATGCAAAATATCGTCTATTTCTCTAGAGGGCAAATATTTCAACGGCGTAAGATTTAAAAAGTGCGCTGGAGTCAGAGCCAGAGCCTCAGAAGGGTCACTGGAGAGCGTTCTACATAGAGGTCGAGTATTCATGACCGATTCAATCTGAGCGAGTACCGTATTTAACTCCTAGAACGATAGGATTTGCTCATCTATCACGCGATACAGGTGAGTTTTTAAAGTCTTGATATTAGCCTCCCAATTTCCCCCAAAATGACTTGCAGCTGGGACATTAAGAGACCAATCTATGCGATTATCAGCTAATATTTTACCAAATTCAGTTTTATGATATTTTGAAGTCAAGAATTCGTGAAGCTCCGAAAGTAAACGTTTAACACCGATGTAATTGGTTCCATTATCAGAATAAATTCTAGCAATTGGACCGCGGCGTGATAAAAACCGTTTAAATGCTCCCTTAAAGCTTGAAGTGCTTAAATCACCAGCAAGCTCTATGTGCACTGCGCGAGTAGTCATACAGACGAAAAGGCACATGTAAGCCTTTGTGGACCGAATACCACGACCACGAGTTAAAGTAACCTTAAACGGGCCTGAGTAGTCAGTACCCGTGTGAACGAACGGTTTTGCAGATTGAACGACACGACACGAGCGATGATCCGCCATTCCAGGAAACGTTGGTTTTGGTCAAAGTCTAAAGCAAGGGAGACATTTGTGTATCCTATTCCTAATCAGGCTACGTGCAGAGAGTATCCAATACCTTTGACGTAAGAGTGACATCAACAGGTCAGGACCTGCGTGACTATTTACTTTGTAGTGGTAATCTACCAACAAATCCAAAATAGGATCCTTTCGAGGCAGCAAAATAGGGTGCTTCTGATGATAATCCAAGTTTGAATTGGACAAACGACCTCCGACTCTAATAACCCCGCCATCGAGGAATGGTTTGAGATGTTGAAGGGAACGGCTACAAACCTTGCCTGATTGCAGATTAGCGATCTCATCTGGAAAATGATAACGTTGAAGTTCACGAAGTGTCATTATCTCAGCGAAGTCGAAATCTGACGCCGATATTTGATCATGAGATCGTAAAAGTTTTGCGAATCTGCACATATAAACGACGCAGCGCAACAATTTTGACCACGACGAAAAACGATAGGCCAACGAAATAATTGGAGACTCAACACGTGGCGTAGCGGTAAGTAAAGAATGTTTCCTTTCTACCGGTGCCTCTGTCACCGTGGAAGGATTGAAGGGAACAATAGGCCACTGAGAGATTTCTAAGTGGGCCCATGTGGGGCCATTAAACCAAAGCGGGTGCTCAATAATTTGCGCAGGTGTAAGTCCGCGTGACAAGCAATCCGCAGGATTTTCAGTACCGGCGACATGATACAAATTTTGCGGTAATAAGTCACTTTGAATTTTCGATACTCTGTTGGCCACATATGTGTCCCATCGATGGGGCGACGAATGCACCCAGCACAGGGCAACTGTCGAATCTGAAAATGCGTAAACGTTTCGAAGATTGATACGGTTTTGACAAGCGACGACTATGTTCTTTATAAGCTGGGCAAGAACGAGAATAGCACAAAGCTCAAGTCTCGCGAGCGAAACGACTTTACGAGGGGAAACCTTTGATTTAGCGCTCACCAAGCTAAATGTATTACCATTGCTATTCTGAATGTGGAAGTAAACCACTCCCCCATACGCCTTCTCACTGGCGTCAGCGAAGCCAACAATCGTAACGACGCTATCCGAGATGATACCCACGTGGCGTGGAACCTTTATATTAGAGAGCAAAGGAAGTTCTTCCCTAAATCGAGACCACAATTGAACGATACCTTCAGGTGGCGTGTCATCCCAATCACACTCGCACAACCAAAGCTGCTTAATTAAGAGTTTGGCATACAACACAACGGGCGCAACGAATCCCATTACGTCCCATATTTTTGTGACACATGACAATATGTTGCGCTTTGTACAAGTATTAGCGGGTGTACTAATCTTTAGACCAAACAGATCGATTTCGGGCGACCAACATAAGCCGAGTACTTTATGTTAATCCGATTCATCAAATTCTTTGACTGAAGAGAGACGATGCGATGGCGGAATCGAATTAAGAACGGCTTGCGAATTGCTCGTCCATTTTACGAGTTCAAACTGACCAGACTTCATTAGACCAATCATTTCAGAAGCGGTAGATATGCCGTCTTCCTCATCTTGGACAGAATGCACAAAATCATCCATGTACAGCCCACATCCAATAATATCTTTAGTCTTAGTGTATCATCGCCTTCATCAGTCGCGAGCTGTCTAATTGTGCGTAGTGCATGGAATGGACTTGATTTAAGTCCAAAAACGACTCTATTGAATTCGTTAACCTTTAAAGGTTCTTGCGGGGAGAAACGATATAGGATGCATTGAAATCGTCGATCGCAATCCCGAATGCCTATACTGAGAAACATTTGGCGAATGTCAGCAGAGAGGGCGATCGAAAACAAACGAAAGTTAACGATTATGTTAAAGAAATTTCCCTGGAGATTTTGACCATTATACAGAAGGTCATTGAGCGAAACGTTAGTAGTTGTCTTGCAACTACCATCTAGTACGACACGTAATTTAGACGTGACCTTATCTTCCCTAATCACTCCGTGATGCGGTATTATATACGATTGTGCATTCGATTGATCTATGTCTGCTGAAGCAGGCGAAATATATCCCTTTTCTAAATATTCATGAATAACGGCATCATAGGCTTCCTTTAATTTCGGAGATGCCAGCATTTTTTGTCTCAGCAAAGAAAGCGTCGTTCACTTGCTTGACGAGAGTCGCCGAGCGAATGAATATCACCCTTAATTGGGAGCGCTACTACGTAACGTCCATCATCATCGCGAGAGGTCGTTCGGGTATAAAATTCCTCACAGATTTTGTCATCTGGGCTGAGTATAGGTGGAACGTTCACCTCCTCCAATTCCCAGAATTTACGGACGGCGGAGTCCAGGGAGTCAGTGGCACAACAATATTAAACGGTCTCGGAACTACCAACGCAGACCGGAGCGTCACCTAGAATCACATAGCCAAGAACAGTTTCTATAGCGAGCGGGGACGGATGCGAAGATTGTCCTTTAACCTTGTGAGACAAAAGCAGATGCGGGAAAATCGAAGCTTCTATAGGACCAGAAACGCAGTACGTATCATCTGCAAGTGGTAGGTCTTTGAAATTCGATAAATAGGAAACATCAACCGAGACAGTGGGCAAGCGTTCCGTTATTTTATCTACCACCAGCGAATCCATGTCATAATTAACGTTGCGATTAAAGCGAGATGAAAAATTAATTTTCACCGACCCTTGAATTGTTTTAGACGAGCCCTTCACCACGGAACATGCAGGTCTTCGGTTTATATTCAAGCCTAAGCGTTGACAACAATCACTAGTGATAAAGTTGCTTTGAGAAGCGCTGTCCAACAAAGCGCGTACGCTATGTTCATAACCACGAGAATCGACGATATTAATACGAGTGGTTGCGATTAGTTACCGTGGTAGGACCGCGAACAAGTTTATTTACGTTATCTGATAACGCACAGAGTGTGACGTCATTAGTACGAGCGGAGCGAGCGGGTGCAACTGACGCGTCATTGGGTTCCGCAGAGAGTGCCGACGGCGGCGGCGCGGGCGCGGAAGGAGCGGCAGACACGCGAGGTACGCTACTATCCACGGATACATTTCCGAAACACAACAAAGTGTGGTGTTTTGAATTGCATTTTTTACACAAAGAATTCGACCCACACGCTGAAACGCGATGTCCTGCACTTAAGCAATTGATGCATAAGTTATTTGCCTTAACGAATTTAAAACGTTCATTCGGTTTATAATTGTGAAACACGGAACATTTATATAAATGGTCATGTTGACTATTGCACAAGGAGCACGAAGATTTGTGAGAACTGGATGTGGCATTTACGTAGGCATGCGTAGTAGACGATTTCGTTAACTTGGGTGCCGCATCCGTTTTACGCTCAATGTATTTCTTCGGCACTTCATGTTTCGTGGACGAGGTGCGTTGCAATATTTTTATGTGATCGCTCACAAACAACGTTAGGTCATCGAAAGATGGCATATCGTATTTACGATTGTCTGACTCGAACGAACGTGCGGTGTCCAAGTCTAACTTCTCAATTGCGATATACAGAAATAAGAAATCCGAGAGGTCCTTGACTTTCAGATTTATGAAAGCGGCGACAGACGATGCGAATTTATCTTAAAATTGTTCTAGATTACTAGGGGTTGCGGATTATCGTATCCGCAACCCCTAGTAAAATCCCTTTAAAATCAAACATTTGATCTAAATACCAAGTAGCTACAAGCCGTTTGTCTTCGTACTTATTTTTAAGCAAGTCGAAAATAATCGAATAATTTTCGGCGCATGGAGTTATGCCGGCGCAGACAGGCCTTTCCACTCAATTTTCCTATCAAATAGTACATTTTTTCCGAGTCTGTTAACGATGCATTATTGTGTACGGCGTTTTGGAAACAAGCGAAAAATAGCGGCCAATTTTTGATCTCGCTATTGAATTCGGGGATCTCCATCGGTGGCAATTTAGGTGACCTGGGTTGGCTTCCTACCTTGACATCGCCCGTTGACGAATTGAATTTCTTAGCAGCTCGCTTGACGCAACCTAATAGATCTTCGAACGCTGAGAGCGACTGATAACTGATAACGAAATCGGGATCTAGTTTTAGCTCCAGGTTGACTATTTGGTCCAGCACACTTTCGAAATCCTCATGCAATGTATCTACAGTTTCCATTTTTACACAAAAATGATTCCTTAGACGCCGTGAACTCAAGATCCTTTCATCATCATCATATCAGCCGTAGGACGTCCACTGCTGGACAAAGGCCTCCCTCATTGATCTCCAGGAACTGCGGTTGGAAGCGGCCTGCATCCAACGCCGACCTGCGGTTCTTACCAAGTCGTCTGCCCATCTTGTGGGTGGACGTCCTACGCTGCGCTTGCCGGTCCGTGGCCTCCACTCGAGAACCTTTCGGCCCCATCGGCCATCTGTTCTGCGCGCTATATGGCCTGCCCATTGCCACTTCAACGTGCTAATCCGTCGGGCTATGTCGGTGACTTGAGTTCTCCTACGTATCTCCTCATTTCTGATTCGATCCCGTAGAGAAACCCCTCTCCATAGCTCGTTGAGCGACTCTGAGCTTATTCATAAGGCCAATAGTGAAGGACCACGTCTCGGTTCCATATGTCATCACTGGTAACACACACTGATTGAAGATTTTCGTCTTAAGGCACTGAGGTATGTTGGACGAAAAGACGTTGCGAAGTTTCCCAAACGCTGCCCATCCGAGTTGGATTCGACGATTGACCTCTTTCTTGAAGTTGGACCTACCTAATTGGACTGTTTGTCCTAGGTATACATACGCGTCGACAACTTCAAGAGCCGAGTTCTCAACCATAACTGGGGCAGGGACGACATGGACATTCGACATGATTTTCGTCTTGTCCATATTCATTTTAAGTCCTACCCGTTGGGAGACTCGATTGAGGCCTTCGAGCATCGTGCTGAGCTCTTCCATCGACTTTGCCATGACCACAATATCGTCGGCAAACCGAAGGTGAGTGATATATACGCCGTTAATATTGATGCCCAGTCCTTTCCATTCCAGAAGCTTGAAGGCATCTTCCAATGCGGTCGTAAACAGTTTCGGAGAGATTACATCTCCCTGTCTTACGCCTCTTTTTAAGGGAATCGCCTTCGAGCTCTGTTCGTGTACTCGGGCTGATATAGTGGCGTTTTTATACAAACACTTCAACACTTCGATGTACCGATAGTCAATACGACATCGTTGGAGAGACTCAAGCACTGCCCATGTTTCGATCGAATCTAAGGCTTTCTCATAGTCCACAAACGCGAGATATAGCGGCAAGTTATACTCTTCGGTCTTCTGTATGACTTGCCGCAGCGTATGTATGTAGTCTATGGTACTGTAGCCTTTACGGAACCCGGCTTGTTCGGGAGGCTGGAAGTCATCAAACCTGCGTTCGAGACGGTTCGCGATGACCCTCGAAAACAGCTTATAAACATGGCTCAAAAGCGAGATGGGTCTGTAATTCTTAAGCAAGGTGTTGTCACCTTTCTTGAAGAATAGAACCACCACGCCCCCGTTCCATGCTTTTGGCGTCGTACTTTCAAACAAGGCGGAATTAAAGAGCTTCTGAAGGACTTTAAGTACCGGTGATCCACCCGCTTTCAGAAGCTCTGAAAAGATTCCGTCCTCACCCGGCGCCTTGTCGTTCTTAAGCTGCTTCAAGGCCATCCTGATCTCATACAGGCTGATGTCCGGAATATCTTCGGTATAATGTCGGGTCAGTTTGGCTCTTGGGTCGTTGGCCGCACTGCAAACAGGTTTAGTGACCGAATCGTAGAGCCGTCCATAGAACCCTTCGACTTCCCTGAACACTTCCGCTTTACTTGACGTTATGCTGCCATCTTCCCTCTTCAGCTTCGTCATGCGGCTCTGCCCAATAGAATTATCTCTCGCGAACACTTTGGAGCCTTTATTCCGCTCTATCGTATCTTTAATACGAGATGTATTAAAGATACGAATATCGTGCCGCAAGGATTTCCAAATATTTCTATTGAGCTGCCTATGTGACTGAGCATCATCAGGAGACTGCAGTCGCAAAGAACGTCGTTCAGCCATGAGGTTAAGGGTGTCATCAGAGAGTTTCTGAGGTCTATTGGTACGGGGGGTCTTAAAGAACTGGGACCCCACCGTATGGACGGTTTCTACGAACCTGTTATTGATCTCGTCCACTGATGCATTTACTTCTACACAGTCAAAGCGATTTGCAAGTTCGAGTTGAAAGCTCTCGAGGTTTTGGATATGTGCGCGAGTGGGTCGGAGTGTAGATTTCATCAAACGGGACCTTTCAAGTTTAACGTTCATATTCAATGTGGCTCTAACAATTCGGTGATCACTGCCGGTTTTCACCCTGTGAATCACAGAGACATCATTCAATATCCGTTTCTTGCTGGTCAAGATGAAATCAATCTCATTTCTCGTGGAACCGTTGGGACTCATCCAGGTCCATTTCCTGTGAGGCGGCTTCTGGAAAAAAGAATTCATAATAAAGAGTCCTTCTTTCTCCAGAAAATCGGCCAGCCTCTGTTCCCTGGGGTTCCGTTGCCCATATCCAAATTGCCCCACTCTCAACTCATCATCGCTTCTCATGCCGAGCTTTGCATTGAAGTCCCCCATAACAACAATAAAGTGAGTTTTGTTCGTATGTATGGCTCTACTGATGTCCTCATACATAGACTCTACTTCTTCATCTGGGTGTGAAGAGGTCGGCGCATATACCTGAACGACCTTCAGCGAATATCGCTTAGATATTCTGAGTGTCAGATACGCGACCCTGCTCGACACACTGTCGATGGTGATAATGTTGTTGATGAGTGACTTGTGAACGAGAAACCCAACACCACCTTGGGACTGTTGGTCGCCCTCCCGGTAGTATAGCAGGTTACCAGACTTAAGGGATATCGTGTCCTCGCCCTCTCTACGGACTTCTGATAACCCCAAAATGTCCCAGTGTAATCTACTAATTTCTTCTTCCAGCTCAACAATCTTTTCGTCTGTCCTCAAAGTGCGGATGTTGTGTGTTACCAGGGCTAGTGGTCGTCGTAGGGTTTGGTAGCCGATCGTCTCCCGGGGATTCTTAGCACCCCTGGCCCCGCCGTTACCGTGACTGCTACCGTAGCCAGGATTAGCGGGGCCGCCGGGGACTCGGGGCCTGGTTTTATGTTGCACTGGGTTGTTGCCATACTCGCCACGCTTGGCAGGCGGGTTGGCGAGCGCAGTATAGGTATTAAAAACACGAAAAGACGCTGCTGCCCATCTTTCGGACGTATCCCTTAGCAGACTCCTACTGCATCCACGGGCAAGAGCGGAGGGGCAACATTCTATTGCCGGCGCCCCACGGCTTCTTCAATATCCTTTACGTGATCACAAATACCTTGCATGCGAGAAAAGATCCTATCTCTTTTAACGTATAACACCTTCAATTGAACGTTCAAATCTACCTTACTAGCTGCGGTGGTAGGTGCCATTTTTAAAATAGATAGGCGGACATATTTATGATAAGCGACACGAATAGGTTTTTAAATCAGCAGACAACAGAATCCCTCCGTAGGCAGTCGGTTAAATCACGATACACGACTTCCAAGTTTAGCAACTAGATGAATAACCTACGTACAGCTATACGTCTCTGTATCGAAATATTTGAACCTAAATACCTACCTCAACCTAACTCTAAGTAAGTAGGTAGGTATAAAGATAAAGACAAAATCACGACACCGATCTACGGTGATCTACGCCGCGACGCGGGGGTAGGTAGGTAGGTACTTACTACTTTACTCGTGAAATCCAGTCCATCCAAAGGTTATCTGGAAGAGATCGCTTTTAGCGATAAGACCGCCACTTGTATTTCTGCTTGTATTTTTATGTTTTTTTATATTGTTTTTTTTTAATTTAAGTGTGATTTACAATAAAGCGTTTTCTATCTATGTGATGCGCGTATAAGTACTAACCTATTGCAAGTACATATTACCCGTGCGCGATTAGTTGGGACCTGAGCGTGGTGACGTCATATTGGCGTGTTTGTACCGCCCGCAAAAAAGCGAACATAACAAGCAGCCGCCCGCGGCTTCGTCTTTGTTTTTTTTAACCTAATTTATTATGGTACTCAGGGAGGACGCTGCTTTTTATCTAATCATTTTTACACTATTTGAATAAAATAAAAATACAATGTTTAAGTTTATACATTTATTTTATCTATTATTTACATTATCTCATCTTCGTCACTACTTAGTGGATTTATGCCTTCTAGAGGTTGTTCTTCGTCCTCAGTCTCACTATAATCACTTGACGAAGAGGTATCCGATAAATTTACAATTAATTGCGATTCATTCGTCTCTTGTAAGAGGTCATCATCTCAATACTTTTGTCGAAGCTTCATAATGATAACAAAAACACTTAACAAGAACTATAACAAGCAAAAATAACAACTACAAAACAATGACACAAACTATAACAACAAAAACTACAACAACAAAACAATAACACAAACGAAAACTAAAAGAATTCCAGAGCGTGTCGTTACGTGACGTAGGCCAGTACGAGACTAAAAACCCCAGTAAAAAATAGTGATGCGAACGGTACAATACGGGCGCCATCGGGGAAGTGCAGGGGAAGCGGTCGGGGAGTCGCATTCCTAGCAGGTCCCAAGTTAACGCGCACGAGTAATACCTATAATAACCACGAATACGAATAAATACGATTTGTAAGTTAACTAATTATAATTTATTTTAAGCGGGGTGAACGAACTATTTTGTAGGTGTAAGTTTTAACTACCTACCTACTTTATTTTTACGAATGGATGGATGGAGGAAAACGACGACAAAAATTAACCTATATACCTAATGCGGGATGAACGACAATATAATACGGTATGGTAAATAAGCTAGTTTATTAAAGTTACTAAATGCGAGAAAAGCGAACGAAATTCGATTGAAGATTTTTTTCGATGCGAGTGAACGAAATGTATGTAGGCAGGCGTGTGCCGGCTGATGCAATGTTAAGCGAATCGTTTTTACGAACTATCTAGAATACCTACCTATACTAGAAAAAACATAGCTTGATCTCTGGGACAGCTGTCAGTAAAATCGCGCCTATGGAGTTCTGAATTTAACAGTACGGACAAACGTACCAGTCAATGTTATACTTTATGGGCATGCTGAGCTAATTATAGTGATGAGCGATGAATTATCGTGACCACAGACTATAAACTATCGATATTTTGTATAAAACTTGCGGACGCGACGTTCGATTTGATAATATTTGCGAACAAGAGTTCATTATAAATTTACAAGATTGCTCTAGCGATTCTGAAAGTGATTCGGATATTGATTTGGGGTGTACTCCTTTTGAATAAATAAATGTATGTATTAAAATATTCGTTTCATTTTATTACCCAAATTATAATATAATCCAATATACATATAATTATGGCAGACAGCCTTCGTGGCGAAGCGGTAGTGAACACGACTGCTGCGCAGGGTGTCGCGGGTTCGATCCTCGCTCAGTGCGAATATTTGTATGCATGAATATGGGTTTTTGCACTGGTCTGGTTGTGCCTCGGAAAGCACGATAAGCCGTCGGTCCCGGCTGCCATACGAATATCTAACGGCAGTCGTTACGGGTTGTTGGAGCCCTCAAAAGTCCAACAATTGGTCTTACTGCAAAGCTTCTATCGATAATTACTATCGATATTTTTTTCTGTATCATAACAACCCTAGGAATGTCAGTTTAACAAATGTCGCAGAGATCAAGCTATGTTTTTTCAAGTATAGGTTAATAGCTAACACTGATTCAATATCCGGGTTTGAAGGACCATAAATGTTTACGCGGGAAATGCGAAATATAGCAAAAATGTACAAAATTTGTGTTTGATTGTTGCAAGAGATGGAGACTGAAAACTGGTTTGGATTTGGGTGAGAAAGAACAGTTTCCAAAAAAGGAAGGATGCACAATACCTCTAAATCCTTTGATGGCGTGTAGCGGCGACAGGTTCGAATAGGCTGCACTTATATCCACTGTATTTCAGCCACAAATTAAGTTTATACTATAAACGAGACGGAATTCTAACACACGACAGCGACGCGGACATATTTTTTCCAAATTGTTTTTCGTCACACTTTCGATAGATGGCGCCACTTTGTAAGGGCCCACGACGGTGTTAAACGTATAACGCGTCCTCGCTCACACGTATAGGGGCAGGTGTGCGTGGGAGAGGAATAGATATATAAGAGGTTTATGCAACAATTAAATTAAATTAAACGATTTGTTTTTTTTTTTGAAAATAGAATGAAAATTACGATTAGCTATTGAATCAGCGCAATCAGTGTGCGTTGCAGTAGGGAGTTTCATACAAAGAATACTGAACGGCTCGAGCTGATACGGTGACGATCTGATACGGTTTTTTTTAATTATTGTATTATTAGCTATTTGGTATTGTGGAAGTTGGTTGAAATAATATTTGTTTTATTATTATATTTTGTTGTTAGTTGTAAGCAACACGATTTTAGAAATTGTTTATGAATAATGTTTATGAATTATGATCCCTTTCCGAGTTGATATGTGTGACCTTTAGTCGTCAAAATGTAACAAACAGACAGAGCTACATTCGAATTTATAATATTAGTAAGGTTATGTATACACGGCTTCACATTAAGCTATATTATCCAGTACAAGCTGACCTCGCATTGTGTAGGCTTTTCGTAGAATGAGAGGTCAGCTTATACTGGAAATATAGCTTCATGTGTAGCCGTGTGTTCATACATAATGATTCTAATGACCTGCTTGATGATTTCTATTTCTACGTTTTGCTGCAAGGCAGATGTTTGCACGATCGGCAAATATTATTTCAAGTTCTGTGTACACAGTTCAGTTTCTGACACCCACGGGAATTCTAGTGTGGGTTCTGACAAAAAACATACCTACTGCTTTTAAGTTTTCATATAGATGGAGCTAATGGCGCTTTAGTCATAATCTGAATCATCTCAATAATTTCGACCCTGACGTGACATAGTCTGGTAGCACAATTGGATAGTGCATCCTCGTATCAAGAGGAATGTTGCGGGTTTAAGTCCTGTTTAGGCTTGACATTTTTGAGATGGTTCTAAAAATCTTGGAATTTTTCGTATGTGTTCGGATAACATTATAAATATAAAAATACAATAAAACATAGTGCTCCTATTTTAATAAATTTGGTTTCTTTAAAAAAGGAACCCCAGATCATTTAGTTTTTTGCAGCTGTTTAGAAATAAAACAATAAAGGCCGTAATTAAGATCATTACTTAGATAAAAACAAAAAGGGAAGGTACAGCACAAGCGTCTCGCAAGTGAGCAGCTCAAATTAGGTTCTTGCACACAATTTTGCTTCAGTCACAATCGTGTGCTCGTACTACGATACGGCGACTCGGCGCCGCAACTGATACTTGATTCTCTCTCGCTTGCACTAAACATAGGCTCTTCGCTCTGTCTCGCTCACCGGATTGACACTCCACGTAATAATGTGATGTTACTTACTTTATAAACGCATGCGTGAGATTATCTATGCAGTGCAACAGGGCCTAGTTTGACTATTACCAATGTAAGCGCGTACCGTATCTTCCCTTTTTGTTTTTGAAGTAAAACTTCTTTACGCAGACTTGGGGAGACTGGTGAATGCGTTAAGTGCGAACAGAGTACGTTTCGTATATTTTTAAACGTTAATGTGCAAGTGCGAGTTGCGTCTGTCCAGAATGAACACAGACTGATCGACTTGCAGACGTATGGTCATTTTTGTAATTAAACAATTTTATAAATTCGTATTTTTTTAAAGTTTTAGGTACTTCAGTCGTGTGGTCTAAAGCACACTCGTTCTTTTATCTAAGGCTCATTATTAAAACCAGCCAAGTTCCTGTTGGCTATGCAAGATAGGGTTCCGTTGTAATGTTTTCTTGTCATGGCTTAGTTTTAGCAACGTGGGCGCATGACGTGGGAACTGCCATGTGCGTGTCAAGGATGCACTATTCACTCAAAAATTATGTATTTGTAACATTGATATGCTTATAATTGATGCACAAGGAGAGTTTTTACCCTAAACATTATTATAATTTTGTTAATAATGCAATCTGCTTTTAAACAAACTTCATCAAATTGCCGAGATTCTCAATTGAGTTGTATTTTTTTAAAATAATTTTTTTCTTGTAACTCAGAATTCCGTAGTTTTTCAACCGATTTGTAAATTTATTTTAATATATAAAAAGATATAGATAATTTCATCAAAATCGGATAACAAAATCAGTGTTAAAAAGTTACTTGTATATAACTGTGGAAGTTAACTACTGTATAGAAACTTAAACAGACAAATGAACACCGCGGACTAAATGATTATAAATTTATAAAGCGTTTCTTATCCGCTACAGAACTCTAAACCGAATCCAATGATGTAGTGATTCAGTGCACGCTTTTCCCGCGTACCGCATTTTAAATTTAGAACTCGTAGTACGATACCAAGCGCGCTCAGTGCGGCCGTGCACGCGTTCAACCAAAAACACAAATCGGGAATTTATAAAAAGAAAAACCGAAGGAGGTTCAATTTAAAAGTATAAGTACCCATGAGGTATTCTACCAGTTTTTTTAATGTTTTGTTAGGCAGTTATCGACAAAAGAACTAAGTAATGAAGTGTGGAGTGATGTAATTTTGAGTATAATGTACATGTAAATTCAAGTTAACAATAACTATTAGTGTAATAATAGTGGCAAAGATAGCTAACTTGTATAATCTACTTAAAAACCTGTTTTTATTTTCAATTAAACATGAAGACGGACGAAAGTGATAAGTTCCTACCTGATGTGGAGACGGAATTAAAAAAGGAACACTCTTTTGAGGAAGCCTTTGAATTAACAGGTAAAGGTTTTAGGATCACAAAAAAGTTCGAGTGTGGTCAATTTTGTTTTACAATTTTAGTAAAAACTCATTAGGCAGGTACATATTTTATTACTAACATCTGAATCCTCATGCGGTCAGGTCTTAGACTCCGCATTCCTGACTCCTTATATCTGACCTTTATATTCCTTATACGTGACCTTCGATTCTTTATTCCTGACCTTAAAATTATTATGCCTGACTCTATGGAGATGGAACAAGCTTATGCCCCACCTGATGTTATGTGGTAACCATCGCCTATAAGAGAGAATTGTCTCGTAGGTCCCGCACGTTAGCAATGTGCCCTATAATGCACTGTCCTGCGTCTATCTACTTGAGGCAAACAGGTGTAAAGCCTCATGTGCCTATAATTTCACCAGCACCCACCTATTGAAACCGAACCACAGCAATGCTGCTTCTTACCTTTGAGTCCTTCTCTGACCTTCGATTCTTTATGCCTGAATTTAGATGAAAAGTCACGATGTGCCTAAGCACATCGTGACTTTTCACACCTGACCACAGATTAAGGTATTTATTGTATTAGGTATAACACATGATTTGAACTATTCCTGAAGGCAACCAGGACATGCATTATAATTTAAAGTTCTAATTAGCATAACTGAGCAAAAAAGTAAACTAATAAGATCAAACACAATAAAAAACCTGAGGATGAGTTAATGATTTCAATTACCTTAGCTCGGAGTCTTCATGATCGTCCTTTGACTCTATGTTTGACCTCAGAATTCCTTTTCATACCAAAAATCCGCTTCCTCTCAAACTGTCCATAATTTTTATATCTGATATGGCTTCCCAACCTGTATTCAAACTAGAACAATATGTCACAGTAGCCGAAGTCCAAGAAACCGAAGTCAGCCTAAATGCCATAATCATTATCACATGCATGCGTGTTCTTAGAACCATATCTATCAAAAATATTCGTCTCTTTCAGCCTTCCATTTCTTTGTCATTCTCAATTGGTAAATAAAAGAGATTACCATTTAAAAAGACGCATTCCTCGTAATAGGTCATCCCTTTTATTGTTTCTTTCTAAACATTTCCTTGTATCGACTTGTTTTAAGCTGGAACGTTGTTCGGTTTGGTTTTGGAAGAGGGCGCTGACACTGCTTCTCAGTTTTTTTTTTAACTTTTGCAGTTGTCAACGTTGTCATTTGTCTATTGTACTTTGTTTATGTTCCAAATAAATTATTTTGAATTTTGAATTTTATTGTCCCTTCAATCAAAAAAAGTAACATCCATATATGTATTTTTTTTATTTCCATAACCTATACTTTCCCACTGCTGGGCAAAGGTCTCCCACATATACATCCATTATTATGCTGGTATTTTTTCTTGTTGGAGATAGAGCCTATGATAATGCTTGTTAATCTTTGATTCAAGCTAAAATTATGTTTTTGTTATCTTCATAATCAGGACTTTTTATCACATTACGTGAGTTTGGCACACATTTCTTCCATACCTCTCTATCAACCGTAATATCAGTAGTCACTTCTTTAATACTCATATCATCGTCCGCACAGTCCACCCATCTCTTCCTTTGCCTTCCACTTCTATATCCATTACATTCTTAGATTATCTAACTCGTCTAGTCCCATGATTTTCTTACCTCCGCATAACATGCCCATGCCACTTAGGTCCTACGATTATTATTAATTATGATTTTATGATGCATATATATACTCAACAAGCTTGAGGGTCTCCAGAATTTCTCTATTAGATTCATATTTGGCTTGCGCAAGTACGATCACATTTCCGAGTATCGCCACAGACTTAAGTGGTTACCTATCCGCCTTCGCCGGAATGCGCACATCCTTTTCCTTCTTTACAGCATCCTTTTCATCCCTTCTACTCCGTCCTATCTCAAAGAACGATTTGACTATCGTCATTGACTACAGTCATCCATCGCTCACTAGGCCACTTATTAATTTATACATTTTTATAATTTATATATGTAGGTATGACAATATAATATTTTATGTATCTTAATATTAATATTTATGGAATGGTATGATTATATTATATATATTATAATTATGCATTTTATTTTATATTATCTAAGTAGGTATATTTTATTGTAATTTAAACTTGTTCTATATTATCTGATTTACGCGGCCGTTCTTATTTGTTCACATAGATCCTGTCCATCCAAAGGTTTCCTGGAAGAGATCGCTTTTGGCGATAAGGCCGCCCATTGTACCAGTTATTTAGAATTGTTTTTTTCTGTTATATGTATAATAAAGTGCAAAATTAATGGTGTGCAATAAAGGAATTGTCTATCTATCTATATATGCAGTATGCCGTCGGTCGTATATGTCGGGTGATCACTGGGCTAAGCTGACCACCAAGTGGAACCTTGACATAGCCCGAAGACGTCGCGGCAGACGAAAGAAATGATGGAGGGACTCACTAATTTCCGAGCGGATTGGACCATCTTTACGCTTGAAAGAAGTGTCTGGAAAGAATGGAGGGAGGCCTTTGCCTAGTAGTGGGCTGAAAATAATAATAATAATGATGAATATGACTATCCATTTACTTTTATTCCAGGCCATGGAAAGTTCAACCACCTGGCGCTGTTTACGAGTGGGCTGATCATGCTTAACGTCTCTATGGAGTCCCTGGGCATGAGCTACGCCATCACCTCTGCGGAGTGCGAGCTCAAACTGACCAGCAAACACAAGGGGCTGGTGAACGCGGCTGCTTTTATAGGTAACCTTGTCTTTACTTCCTTGACACCAGATCAGACGGCCAGCAAGCAGAACTGACTGGGCGTTGCAAGTCATAACTAAAAATGATAATGAAAACAATTGTTTGATACTACATGCGAAAAAATAAAACACAAGGAAGATGGTGTAAGAGATGTATTTATAAATCTTGACTTCTCTAAGCCCTAAGAAGTAGGTATCTGCCGCAGAACCGATAACCGTTGGAGTAAGGCGCTTAACACACGGCCACGCACCACGCTGCATGTTGCGTGAATGCGTGTTCTAACGTTGCTTGTAAGTATCTCCGTTTCTATAGAAAACACGCACACTCCAACACACAGAAAATGCATCCACGCGCGTTCATGCAGATCACGCGCTCAAGCGCGGAGAAACATGCACCCCCGCGCGTAGGTGCGGGGCGAAACGCAAGGTATGGCACACCGAGTCCCGCAGTGCCGTGCGTGATTTTGTAAGCGCACTATTTTGGAACTTCACTAGCGAACAGCTTTGAATGAAATGAGTCAGAGCCGCCGTGAATCTACAAAACGCAACTACGCGCGTGGGTGCGAAAAAAACCCGCACGATGATGCAGATCTGCACTCCCGCAAGTACGCGCGTAGGTGCGTCCACACGCAATATGCAGCGTGGTGCGTGGCAGTGTGTCAACAGCCAAAACGTAGCTATTCTGAAGTAGAAACTTAATCTAGATAACGAAGTATAGGACGCCCCATGGCTAGATGTAGCGACGATTTGACTGTAGCTAGTAGAGACTGGATGAGAAGAGTTGAGGATCAGTAATGCAACTAGGGAGATACCTACGTCCAACAGTGGACTGATAAATGTTTTTGATGATGATGATGAGACCTCACTGCCATGATTCACCTGGAAATCTCAAATTCGTGCAGAAAAGTCAGGTGGACTGCTGCAGATTTTTTTAACAAAATTAAATGGGGACGAATCAACACGTCCTAATTAACTACTCTGAACCAGTTTATCGTTGTTCTAATAATTAAGTTACGCGTTGAAGCCAAATAAATACCTAATTACCTACTAAACTTGCCTGCCGTTCCAAATAAAATACTAAGGGAAATCTAATACGTCCGATTTGACGTCACCATTTTGCATGCTGCCATGATAAATGTGTGCTAACGTTTACAAAAAACAACCACATAATGTCAAGTAATCATTATGTTATCCTTAAATGAATAGAAAACTAGCTGACCCACCCGCGGTATCGCACGCGTATTTAGTCAATAAAAACATTACCCTCCTTTTGCGTAATCGGGCAAAAAGTAGCCTATGTCTCAATCCCGGTCATAAGCATCATCATCAACCTATTCAATTCAATTGATTTATTTCAAACCATGGGTACATTAATAGGATGGATACATTACTGGTGGTAGAGCTTTTGTGAACGGGCTCGAGGAAGTGGGCACCACCGCCTTACCTTTATCTGCCGCCAAATAGCAGTAGAGTCATGTGGGTCAAGTGTGCGCATTTAAACTTTGATGCTTCAAAAACTCGAAAATTATTTGTAGAATTAAACAAAACTGTGTTAATTAGTGATACTGTTTATTTGTAATCAACTTAGACATAATAATAGTATTGTCAGTAGCTTATCTTTTAAGAAACTATAGAAAACAAAGACCGTTCCATACGCGCACACTTACCCCAGTATAGGGGTATATGTACGCAGCAATGTGGGTACGCAACAACAAAAAAAGAAATATTGAGCTATATATTTTTAGAACATAAACAATATTATATAACTATAAATATTTTCATCATAGGTACTTAAAGTAATCAACTTAATAATCATCTTAAATCAAAATATGAGATCAACTTGAACTTAGAAATTCTTTGTTACTTTGTCATACATGTATCACAAATAAAAGTTCGAAGCTGGTGCACTGTTCGTGCCACCAGGTTCCACAAAGGCTACATTCAATCCAGTCTTCAGTAGGTGGATCAACATACTTTTCGCCACATATGGGGTATAAGGGGCTTTTTCGTCATTTTTTGGTTTCTTAAGAGTCTTATTTTTAACATTCTTTTTTTTGGCAGTCTCAGGTGATTTTGTAGTAGTTTTTTTTAGTTTTTAGTATTTTTTTTTATTTAGTCGTATTTTCTTTTTGGCTAATTTCTCTTGTTCCTCTTTTTTCTTAGTTTTTGGTATTCTTTTAAATCTAGTCGTATTTTATTTTTGGCTAATTTCTCTTCTTCCTCTTTTTTCTTAGTATTTTTTTTAAATCTAGTCGTACGTATTTTCTTTTTGGCTAATTTCTCTTCTTCCACTTTTTTCTCAGTTTTTAGTATTTCTTTTAAATCTAGTCGTATTTTTTTTTGTCTAATTTCTCTGCTTCCTCTTTTTTCTTAATTTTTAGTATTTCTTTTAAATCTAGTCGTATTTTCTTTTTGTCTAATTTCTCTTCTTCCTCTTTTTTCTTAATTTTTAGTATTTCTTTTAAATCTAGTCGTATTTTCTTTTTGTCTAATTTCTCTTCTTCCTCTTTTTTCTTAATTTTTAGTATTTTTTTTTAAATCTAGTCGTATTTTCTTTTTGACTAATTACTCTTCTTCCTCTTTTTTCTTAGCTGTTAGTATTTCTTTTAAATCTAGTCGTATTTTCTTTTCGGCTAATTTCTCTTCTTCCTCAAGTTTACTTGTACTCTGAAACAAAACATAGCAACGCATGTACAAATATAATATGCAAGCGGGGTAAGTGTACGCATGCGCATACTTACACGACAGTCTTCTGCGCACACTTAACCCAAACCATTGAAACAGAATTGTATGAATGTCGTTGATTATTGCGTCATCATAACAACTTAAACACTGGCAAATAACAAACTAGATATTATGTTGCACTCGATAGCAAATAGGATATTTTCAAAAAGTTTACATGACTACAAAAGATTACGCGTCAAATGTGGCAAAATATCGTAAATATTTTAGCAAAAATCTTCATTTACCTGTCAGATCAAAATGGCGCGTGAGCAACTGCTGTGATACCAGCGCTTCACAGGATGTCCTGCGGGGTACTGGAAAGGGGGTTAAGGTTGCCATTCCTTAGTTCTATATAGTTTTTGAGATATTTTGAATGCGCACACTTAGACGCTGCACACACTTAACCCACATGACTCTACTTGTATTGCTTTGTTCCGTTTAGGTGGTAATGGTATGTTCCTGTAATTACTGGCACATAGGCATACCAGCTAAGTCCTATAGTATGGCAACGTATCTACATAGAGATCAAGACAACATAGTACCTTGTTTTGAATTCTATGTGGATATCCATGGGCTGCAGTAGCCACTTAACATCTGGTGGACTGCATGCTCGTTTGCCATATAAGTAGTATAAAAATACACGGCTACACATCAAGCTATACAATTTCAGTATAAGCTGACCTCTCATTCTACGAAAAGTCTAAACAATGTGAGGTCACAATGTACAATGTGTATAAAATAAGTTCATGGTAATTATGTATGTAAAGGTACAATATTACTTAAATAGCAGCTCTAGGCTTTGTCAGATACAAAATGATATAAAATAAAATAAAGTGTAAACTCTATATAACGACACTCAAGGGACTGAGCATATTTTGACGTTATAGAGAGTTGTCGTTAAATGGAGAGAAGTAAAATCTGTATTTAATAATATTTGTATAATATTTCTGATTTGTCTTGTTAAATAGTACCTACAATAAAAATCTGTTTTAATTTGAACGCTATTGCGTTTTACAGTTTATGTTTACAATTTGAAAGTTTGTGAGCTACTAAGAATATGACAACGTATAGATAAAATCCATCACTTCTACTAACAACAGTCTGCAGCTACACGTGCAAGCAATCCCATTTTGTAAACAAAACAACGGATTTCTTAGTAAGTTTGGTGTGTATGATGCCGACAGTCGAGTTTATTATGGTCTAGGATAATAAAACGACAAAAGGATATATACAGCTGCGCAGTTTTTACTAATTTGGCAACTTAAAAAGAACTTTTTATTACAAATTGTTGTCGTTATTGAGAGTGGGTGTAATGCTATACAGAGTGTACCATTGTATGCAAGACAAGCTAAACCAACCAAAGCCGAGTGATTTCGACGCTTTAGAGAGTTTGTCGTTAAAACGAGTGACGGTACATGGAGTTTACACTGTAATTATGAATACGTCATTCTATTTGAGGCGTCTGTAAAGAGGCCTTAACAATTTTAAATTTAAATACTATTACGTAACAAGTGGTTCCAGCTGTACAGGGACTTTGTCAATAATGGATGCCACATATTTATGCGTGCCAGTATATTCTTAGTAACAATATCAGTACATACTTATCATATTAATTGTAATTAATATAATAAATTTTAATTTAAATAATTAACATGTCATTATAATTTAATTTCAATAATTTTTAGCTTAGCAGTATTCATAATGTTTGTCAAGTCAATATTTTTCCATTCCATTTTATCATTGAGAACAGTGCCCTGCTGGACGTAGGCATCTCCCAGGGTGCGCCATTGTGCCCGATCCTCAGCTCTTCTCGTCCAATCCTTGCCAGCCACAGCGCGCAAGTCGTCACTCCATCTAGACGGAGGGCGTCCTACACTTCGCTTTCCTAGACGTGGTCTCGTCATAAGCTTAAGCATGCCAAATTTAATTTATATAGGGCCAGCCTTTAGTCGTGAAAGCGTAACAAACACGCAGACAGACACAATAGGAAACTACATTATCCCTAAGTGCTAAAGGCTATATTTTATTCAGATAGAATAGACGAAGCTGGGGCTAGTCAGCTAGTCTATCTATGTACCAAACATATAATAAGTATAACCGTTTAGTCGTGAAATGAAACCAACAGTATTAACAAAGTGAAATATTTGCACGCCTGGAACACATTGACAAGTGGTTTTTTATAACCATCTCAAAAAAATGTCAAGCCTAGACAGGACATTGTACAAAACATTGTGGGTTCATATCCCATATAGGCTTGAAAAATTTTTGAGATGTTTTTAAAAAATCTTGAAAATTTCCGTAAGTGTTCGGATGACACTATTAACGCGCCGGCGAACACTGAGCGCAACTTCAATTCGGCCACGTCAAAAACTTCGGCCTGAATATCGCAATCCCTATCCCTATTTAGTGACGAAGTTTAGCCACACAGAGCGACAGTGATAATAGAACGATTCTAAATTTGATTAGATTTTGACCGTGTTACGTAATACCAAAAATGATGACTGAAAACTTGTTGTATTTTTCTCATTGTGTTGTTATTCTGTAACTAGACGATATAATCTATGTTCCCATGACTAGGATACGTAAGATGTTGTTATTTTTAATACGAAACAATTAGGTTGAAAACAGGTCTTTTATGACGTAAAAATATGCAGAATGCGATACGCTTCTATTTCATTTTGGTAAGTATTTTGATCTAATATATGGTTGGGAACCTAGATAAATACTATTCAAATAATACCTTATTAAGGTAGAAATATGATCCAATTAGAAATGATCTTGGTAGTACGTGTTGTATGGGCGATTGTCCCTCCGGTGCCCCCTTAAAATAAAAATATTACATTGACAAGCGTAGATTCTAGACCTTTTATTGTAACGTTTGTGTGTTCTAGCAAATAAACGATTGACAGTTACAGTTTTTGTAAAGGTACAGCCATATTCAGGGTTCAACGCATGCAATGTCAAATTTTTTACACATTAATTTTTATTGTTTCGTTTTTGCATCTCTCAATGTCAAGGTATGTGTTGAATAATTATAATATTTTGCGCCTCCTATCCATATAAATATATACTGAGAACCGAATAGGTTGTTTTAACCTTATTTCAACCTATATTTTAGGTTAATATAGCACCTACCGACATGATTTGTTGAATTAACAAAATAAATATAGTTGAACTATAAAGGTAAATTTGACCTGATTATATATATATTTAACTTAGATATTTTGTTGACTCTACTTCGTTAACATGTTGGCTTTACTAAATTATCAGTTAGACTTACTTAGATTCGAATATATCAAAAATTTTATGTTAAAATAACCTCTTTTAGTGGTTGGTTTAACCTATTAATTTTTAACAATCTTATTTTTGTAGAAATAAATGTACTTTAATAGTTGTTTAAACACACAATTAAGAAAACGCAACTTAATTCAACATTATGGAGTTCAACCTATTCGGTTTTTCAGTGTAGGTAAAACAACAGAATTTAAATTTTTTTTAATGTTATTTGTGGGGAAACAGGGTTACGGCCCACCTGATGGTAAGTAGTCACCGTCGCCTATTGACACCGGCAACATCCGAGGTATTGTCGTTGCGTTTCCTACACTGTAGAAACCTCTTAACATTTCTCTTGAAGCGTGCCATGTCGTAGCCTAATGGGAAAACCTCAGATGGTAGCTCAATCCACATCTTGCAAGTATAGGGTAGAATAGATCGCGTGAAGTGTGTGGTGCGCGATACCCAATTGTCGATGATATGTGGATAGCTTTATTACGTTGTCGAGAAGTGCAGTGGTAAAATCTCGACGACGACGGGATGAGATCAAATAGCTTCTCAGAACATTCCCCATTATACAGGCGGTAGAATACACTGAGCGATCCGATGTCACGGCGTTGACTCAGCGGTTCCTGCCTGTATGACTGTATGAAAAAAATCATATTTTAAATAAGTAACTAAAACGTAAGCATAATAATTAATTTTTGAATGCTTTATTGCACCGAAAAACATGTACAAAAGGAGGACTTATGCCCAACAGCATTTTCTACCAGTTATCCATGTCCGTGCCGGGTTGAATAAACATAGGTTGTCGTGCATACAATACAAAAAAGATATTAAATGAAACATTAAAAATTGACTATACCTCAGCCCAAACTCGAATTTCAGCCCCGCTTCTCCGCGCGCCGCAGCACATCCTATCTCGCCGTGGTTCATATGTTTGCCGGTTTTTTTATCATTCAGTCCCTTCATTTTCTTGTTGTGATTATTTCTCATTACTGCATCTTTACAAAAACCAACTTAATATTAAACTCTACTTATGAATTACGTGATCGTTTGGAGCGACAAGCGTCACGGGTACCCCGTCTGAAAGCCGAGGCCAGACTGAATCGCGGACCGGCGTCCGAAGCGAATGGTTTCATTAGTGCAAAACTTAGGTATTTTCATTTTATGGTAAAATCAAAAGATATTTTGAAAGTTTTAAAACACAGGTGCACTTATTTATGTTGTGTAAAATTACTGTATAAAGTTTCAAGATTTAAATTTAAGTACTCATCGCATAAGAACGGTTTTATGATAAATTTGGAGTCATCATTGGATTTTCTATGGCAAAATTTTACGAAGTCGTATTTTCACAACACAAGCGTTCTAGCACGTATCCTTAACTATAACATATATGAATAACAGATTGAAAGCACAAAGTTTGTTGAACGAAACACTGTTTCTCAATAAGCGATTTATCGTCTCCCCAGGTATAGTGCGCCCTTAAAATAAATGAACTTGAATATTAATAAAAATTCTTTATTATACCTTACAAGCTAGACACAATAGTTTTAAAAAAAAATTAAAACATATAAATGTAAGCATAACGAGCGGTCTTATCGCATAACAAAGAGATCTTTGGCCGAGTTGTAAAAAGAATATCACACTAAATTATAAGTGCGAAATATTGGATGTTCGGTATTTATTCATTTGTGTGTTTGTTACTCAATCACGTTGTAACGGCTGAACCGATTTCGATATAATTTAGTATGTACGTAGATTATAACCTGGATTGACACATTTGCTACTTTTTATCCCATAAATCAGGTCATATGGGATAAAAATGGGATGTCAAGTTGCAACAGCGAGTTTAGCTATAATTTTATGTTACCATTTGTAGTGTAACGCGTACGATGTCGCAGGCAACAGCTACTTAATAAATAATAGAGAAATAAAATGTTCTACTAACTACTTATAATAATTGTAAGTAACTACTTACAATCATTCATTCTTTATTGCACACAAGCAAAAACATTTAAAAATACAGAAATAGAGGACAAAGGCGAGCTTAACCCTAAGAAGAGTTTTCTTCCAGCAAACCTCCGAGGCTAGAGATTAGGTACTTATTACTTATTAGAGAGTTACTTTCGAATGATTTGCTTGTAAAATGTAATGGAAGATGTTTCACGGCTACTGTCAGTTCCGTCAGAACATGGCCATTGTTAGACGTCCGGTCTTGGCGCACTGTATCATTATAACCAGTTCACTGCATTCACTGTTTGTCTGAATAACAAATTTAAAAGCCTAATTATAATAATATTGGATTATTAAAAAGATAAAAATGGCTCTCAATTCGTGACAGGAGAAAGTTAAGAGTTTTATGTCTTCTTTTTTCAATCCTTAGAGACCCCTTTACTCCTCATTATCTTAAATGCAAATTTTCCTACCTCTCTGACACCCCTGACCAAAACTTCAGATCCACTGATTCTCTCCTTCTCGCTACCCCGAAACACTCAACGGCCTTCCGTGGCAACTCCTTTGAGGTGGTAGCTGTCGGTCTATGGAACTCTCCCCCTACTCATATTAAAAAGGCGCCTAGTAAACCGGTTTTCAGACGACTAGTCTACAGTCATTTCTTGCAGTCCTCCACTGGCTGTTAAAATATATGAAAACGTAGTACCTATGTGTGTTGTAAACTACTCAAAACAAAATAGGGCCCACCCAATAAAATATGATTTAAATTAAAATAAAAAAAATACGTACAATTTATTTCAAGTTTAATTTTAGAAATAGGTTAACACATTCAGAATCATTAAAAAAACATTACAATTCCTTATTTTTGCCAAAAAAATCATCAAGAAATGCGCGTTTTACACATTAACTTAAAATTACACGGTTTTCTAAAACAACACGTTGAAGACACGAGCACATTTTTTTTAAACATGTTCTTAGGGTTGCTTCAATGCCTTATGTTTAGTAACGCGTAGGTCCTCCTCTATTGCGCACACACTCTCTGAGTCGTTTCGGAACACTCTCTATAAGGTGGATGACGTTTTCATCTGGAATTTGCTCCCAACACACTTTTAAAGCAGTTATCAACTCCTGTCGGCTATGAATTTCAGTGTGGTTGTCTTTAAGGCTTCTTTTCAACTAGTCCCAGATATGCTCGATTGGATTCACGTCCGGACTCATGGCAGGCCAGGGTAGAACTGCCATACCAGCTTCGGAGATTGCACTTTGGGTCACTCTGGCAGTATGAGGGCGAGCGTTGTCTTGCATCAGAATAAAGTTAGGGCCTACTCGCTGTGAATATGGGATCACATGAGGTCGGATGACATGCTGAACATAGCTGGCGGCCGTTACATGGCCTCATCCAAAATCACTAGCTCGGTTTTGCCCATTATGCTAATCCCACCCCATACCATAATACTGGGTCCACCAAAGCGGTCAGTTTCACGAATACGTGGTTATGTAAAACGTTCTTCAGGTCGTCGCCAAACTCGTTCGCGTCTGTCATCATTAAAAAACTTTACTTTAGATTCATCTGTAAAAAGCACTGTCCTCCAATTATTCATGGTCCATTCGAGGTGATCACGTGCAAACCTTAATCGCGCTGCTTAATCGCAGTGGGCTCTGGTCAATTTGAGCCGAACAACTGGCATTCTGGAGCGTTGTTGGTCTTCATGAAGTCTGTTGCGAACAGTTGGTCACTCGCTCGCGTTCCAGTGGCGTCACCTAAGCGGTTTCTCAATATGCGTGCAGTTACAGTTCGCTCGCGACGTGCAGAGAGTCGGATGTATCGGTCTTCTTGGGAGGTTGTCGCTCGGGTTCTACCTGAACCGCGCCTCCTACTCCTGTCTCTTGAAAGCGTTCCCACACATTACGAATAGCTCGTCTTGACACACCTAAGCTTGAAGCTACCGATCTTTGCGAATTTCCCTGCTATAGCAAAACAATGGCTCTAGTCGCGGATTCCGTGTCCATGTGATGTCGAAAACCAGGCATTGTTTATGTAAACAGTAATGTAATCGATAATTAAAGGTAAGGTTACGATACTTCTTCGTTAGTCACAACAAACCCCACTGAGCAACAATGTAATGGCACTCACAGATTCTGCGGTATATCGTAAGATTTTGTTTCTTGTCTACCCACTTAAGAACTACCCTAAACTTGGCGTTTAAGTGTTAATTTATGATCAATAAATATGCCTACTTAACATTTCCATACATCAGTATGCCAACAACTCGCAAAAAAAATGTGTCGGGCAAAATATCGAAATATTTCAAGTGGGCCCTATTTTGTTTTGAGTAGTTTATGTAATAGTATTTTTTTGTTTTATATCTATATATATAGTTTATGTAATATATATATATATATATATATAGATATAAAAAATACTATTACATAAACTACTATATATATATTTGTTATATTTGTCATATATATATTCTATGTATTATTATTGTTATATCAAGTAGGTTTATGTATTTATTCTAACTGTGATCGGAGTTTATTGTTTCTTTTGTTTTTTTTAATTAACATTAATATTGTTAAAAGTTAGCACGCCAACCTTTTTTGTTACCTCTGAGGTTGGCAGGTAGAAAATGCTATTAGCATTAAGCCCACCTTTTGTACATGTAATTTGTATTTTTGTGCAATAAAGTATTAAATAAATAAATATATAAAAAAAAAATCTTGAGGCTGAAATTGTTCCACCTGGTTCAAAAATATCAATTTAGACGTAGCTTAGTAAACTAATTTCAAAATAATGCAGGCTGTTTGATAATATACTGACGATATTCAAGTGACGGTTTCTCAAAACATAAAACAGACTTCTCGAAAAAAAACTACTAGTTATATTATCAAATTTTAAAGAAAATCGACTATGTTTAGATTAATCATCTAAACTTAGTCGATTTTTTTTTTAAATTCGATATAAAACTTACTGCCTACTCATGCAATCGACATCCAACAAAAAGGCCGATTTGATATCTCTTTCGGAAGTGGCTGCGGGTTTTGGGTTAGAAAGGGACAACAAGAGATATCTAAAGACATCATACAGTGGTTGGATGGCAAGCATTATGCAATAGCGCAACATAAGTTTAATAAAGTGTTTGTTTTTACATGCCAAAATAAATTTCACATTTCTATGGTAAACATTTAACAAATTTATTTATTAAGTTCATCAAAATAACCCCTCTCATTTTTGTGCATATATTATCAAACAACCTATATAAAATGACGACTCAAGGGATCTTTTATCATCGAACAACCAGACGTTCTGCGGTGCGCCACCGCAATGGGTTGAAATATCTCCCATACGCACAAAGCGGTTCTCTTCGACCTTTATTATCGCACCGCTAAAGAGTGGAACGCCTTGCCCGAGTCCGTGTTTCCTGATAACGACAACATGGACGCCGGCCAGAATCTTTTAGAAAATCATCATGTTTCAGGAGCGTTTTGTAGCAACATTACTTCGTTGTGAACCACAACCAACACTTAAACATTACTGTTATAATCTTAATAATGTTGTATATTTAGTGCTTTCTAGTGATTACACCTCGTTCAGTATAAAACATTGCGATAATAAATACGATTACTTACATTTTAGGAGAATTTTATGCTCTAATGTGAAACGTTGCTTCGCATTTACGTTGTAATCTTACGAATTGAGGGTAAAGGTACTGTGTAGTGTAATATTATTTTAATATTACTTTAAGAGATTAAAGTTGGCCCTGGGTGTCTCTAAATAATCTTTAAGATTTCATTGAATAAAGAAGTTTTATCTTGACCTAACTTGTCGAGATACCAGATGTGAATAGCAAGTTCTAATTAATTTGGGCGTTAGCCCTTAGCACACTAAAGGCGGTATCAGACGGTTCACTTTTCGTTCATTTTTGTCTTTCATTCGGCATCTTTCACTCGAAATGATTTGTCTGAACCCTAAATGAAACAAGAGTGCCGAATGAATTCATTAATGAACCGATCCGACGATGTTAGATTTTATCATTCGGCATCTTTCACTCCAACTGCGAATGAACGAAAAATGAACGGTCTGCACACAGAGAGAACGTTCACTCGGATTCGGCCATTTTGTCTTGAGCTCGGTAGCAGACGCACGTCCAGTTGCGTCACGGAAAATTGGCGCCAAAATGGTGTTCAAGTGGAATGATCAAAGTACGCTGCTGTTTTTGGAACATTTTAAGAATTATCAATGTTTATGGAACCACAAACTTGACGAATACAAGGATAGAACTTTACGTACAAAGGCTATAAAATCCCTAATTAGTGATTTAAACCTCGAGGTTACTGAAGAAGACATCAAACATAAAATAAAAACTATACGGACCCGCTTTACAACTGAATTAACAAAAATAAAGCAGTCTACTAAAAGTAGTTGCTCTGCTGACGATATATATGTGCCTACACTGTACTGGTTTAAACATGCAGAATTTTTAAGCAGTGTTTATATCCCACGGCAGAGTACATCAAATCTCGTAAGTATACTAATTTAGCTATTGTTTATTACTAGCTTTTATTTAGTTGCACCTGTGCCGGTGTCTGTTTGTACTGTGATTATCATTAACATACATACTATCTCGGTTTTTCGAAAGGGACAGCGCATGGGACACGAAATGGACTGATGCTGGTACGGGGGCACAGCACGGGACGATAAATATTAGGTATTCAATAAAAGCAACGTACCTAGATGGATAAAATATTTATGTTAGGTATTTACATTTACATATTCATCATATCATGTTCCATTGCCATGGCACAGTGCATGTAGTGACAAACTTTTCTGCATATGCATCACGCACGCGACGGGCGTTTTCACTATGATGCCTTGCAGTAGTTGGTAGAGAATCGCTTATTGCTAAAGATGATATTTGTCGCCATTCCCCTGGTACAGTGCTACCTCTGTTCCAATCTTCAGTTTCCAGTGACTGTTGTGTAACATAATGCTTTGTCGTTTTTCTCAGCCAATTATGTAATGCACATGTGGTTTTAACAAGTTGTTCAACTTTATCCACCGATAGTGGAATCGGTTTTTCAAAGATCCTGAATTTAGATACCAATATTCCGAAAGTATTTTCTACCACACGTCGAGCTCTAGAGAGCCGATAGTTGAATATTTTTTGTTTGACGCCAAACTCTCCTCTAGAGTTAAATGGTTTCAAAATATCTGTTCGTAAAGGAAATGCGTCATCTGCCACGATTACGCCTTCCTCTGGAAAATTCAGAAGATTTGACATCAATGCTTCATTTAATGTTGATTTTTGAAAGACTGATGCATCGTTTGCTCTTTCATTTGTTCCAACATCTATAAAGATGAAATTGTAATTCGCATCCACAAGTGCAAATAGATGAATACTGAAATTCTTTTTGTAGTCGAAATAGTCTGAGCCGGAGTTTCCTGGACATCTTATATTGATTAATTTTCCATCCATGGCCCCGCAACAGTTTGGAAAGTTCCATAGTTTATAGTAGTCTTCCATTATTTTAATCCATTCATCTCGAACTTCAGGAACCTGTAACAATAAATATATTTTAATTGCAGGATACATCAGTAAACACGCAGACTCAAAATGAAGAAACCACTGAATCTGAGCCGAAGAGTTCTCAAGCTGGTAGTGAGAAGCAGTCGACATCTAGTGCTGAGAATAGTAGAAATAGTGGTACAATATCGTCTACATCATTGCATTCTGGAAAACCAGTCAACCGCAAACGAAAGACAGACATTCCAATTGATATGGCAATTAAAGAACTAAAAGCTTTAAGCAAGGAAAACAAAGAGCAAGTTGAAGATGAGTTTGATTTGTTTTGTAAAAGTTTGGCAATACAGCTAAAGAAAATGCCCCTAAATAGGGCATTAATATGTCAGGAAAGGCTTCAATCCGTGATGACCCAGGAACGTCTTTCACAAATGACGTCTGTATCTGAATCGATTTACTCGAGCTCAAGTACAGGATCCTCATTAAATATCAGCCGGTCGCATCAATATGATACCTATCACTCGCCAACCCACCAAGTACACTCACCAACGGTCTCTGTACCTATGTCCTCACCACAAAATGATCAGTACTATCCCTCAGCAACCCAACAAGAAGTACATTCACACATTGTTCTTTCACCATCCACTCAAGAAAATATACTCATACAAGCTCTTAAAGAAATCGTTTGAATGTTAATTGTCAAACATGTGCATTTAATTAAAAAGTTTCAAAAATATTACCTACTTGTTTTTTAATCAATTCTAAATGTTACTGACCTTTATAAAGTTTCCAAGTGCTGTCCAAATAGCTTCACATACTTCTTTGAAAAAGTAGGATATTGAGTTTCGTGGTACTCTGTATAGAGCTTCTAAGGTTCCAAAAGAATCGCCAGTAGAAAGATATCTCAGTACAATTTGAAGTTTTGTTCGGTTAGGTATACTATCTCTCATTAAAGTATTTTGTTTCGTTATTGACGGAGCAATAAGCAGTAAAAGTTCTTCAAATTTAGATTCGTCCATTCGCAAATGATTGCGATACGATTCAGAATCTTCATCAGCTAGTTCTCTCAACAGTGTATTCGAAGCTCCAAACATATTTCTTCTTTCAATCCATGGCCGCACCCACGAACGTCGACGTTTTCTATGCTTCTTTTTTACTAACTTTTGGATTAAATGATCACAAATTAAACGGATTCCGAGACGCACGACTTCACCCGATGACATATTTAAAGTAAGTAACAGATGAACGTTCTTTTCTTTGTCATTCGCAGTAAGTCGTGTGAACATGGAATGAAAGAAAAATGAAGCATGCATTCGTGTGAATGTTCACTCGAGTGAACCGTCTGATACCGCCTTAACATACGCGACGCTGCCGCGAACCACGGACCGACGAAATTTTGTATGAGTTTTCCATCGCTGTTTGTTGCGTCTCAGTGTGCTAAAGCCCATAAAAAAAGAAATATTAAACAAAAAACCACCTGTATAATTTTGAACCTGCACGCAACCTTTCCCTTAATACGAGGATGCAATAGCGATTTATTTTTGTTGCGATGTTTATAAAAACCGTAAACCAAATACCTCTTAAAAATACAGTTGAATCATCTTAGGACCATTGCAATTGTGCTCGATGACATTTTATTGTATTCGGAGACATTTTAAATTTTTCTTATTTTATTATTTATTTTTATTTATTATTCAGGAACAGGGGAGATACCTTTGCCCAGCAGTGGGAAAATATAGGTTTAACAAATATTTTTCGTTTTTTTATCATTGTCATTGTTTGATATTGCAGGCTCTTATGCTGATTATGGAGATTCTATTTTATGTATATATATCATCTGTTGTTGTGTAGTATGTATGTATGTAACTACCCATTTTCGCAAGGAATAAATTAAATAAAACGATCTATAGATAACTCAACGACGTTATACATATTGTTACTGGCGGAAGTGATTTTAATATGTGATAGATGATAATATTTTTAAGATGTAGGTATGTATGTATGTATCTGTTCATCACGGTGCATCGTATCGGCTATAACATCTTGATAGATTTTGACAAACGAGGTATTATTGGAATATTTGGAATCAATGAATCCCGAAAATGATATCTGTATGAAATAGACATTAAATAAAGTTTTAAGAAATAGGGGAAAATTCAATATGCTAAATTCCACAAATAAATACATTATAAAATCTATCGCATATCAAAATACAGAACATTCAAAATTTATAAATATAACTCCTTATCTCAAAATTACCAGTTCCTGTTTGCTTAGAGAATACCTAACTAGTTACATGAAAGTTCAGAGTCGATTTTTGATTTGCTAAAACAAAAGTGGTTTTTAGTTTTGAGAAACAATCGCAATCGTATATAAAACAGCATTTAAAAAATTGGTTTTTGAAACATATTCATAAGGTGTCACACAGTGTTAATTAATGTAAAATAAAAAAAATCCCTTTATGGCACACATGCAAGAAAATTAAAAAAATACCAATACAAATAAATCTCTAAAAAAGGGTCCATTTAGGGAAATATAATAATTAAAAAAAAACCAAAAAATACGATGATTTTGTTTTGTTCGCGGAGGAATGTCACACCACAAAATAATGACATCAGTCAACGATTTACCCTACTATGAGGTAACTATTTTCAATGAGGTAGCTGTTTTCGAGAGTGATTACGAACCGTCTCGCACGCAGGTTCGATGACTTCCAGCCTCCCGAACAAGCTGGTTTCCGAAAAGGCTTTAATACCATAGACCACATCCACACGCTACGCCAGATTATACAGAAGACCGAGGAGTATAATCGGTCGTTATGTCTAGCGTTTGTGGACTATTAATAAGCCTTCGATTCAATCGAGACCTGGGCAGTACTGTAGTCTCTTCAGCGATGCCAAATCGAATATAGGTATATCGAAGTGTTGAAGTGTTTGTATAGTAACGCCACTATGTCAGTCCATCTACAGGACTAGAGTACGGAACCAATCCAATTGCAGAGAGGCGTGAGACAGGGAGACGTAATTTCTCCGAAACTGTTCACGAACGCATTGGAGGACGTTTTCAAACTCTTGGCCTGGGACAGACTTGGCATCAATATCAATGGCGAATACATCACTCACCTTCGTTTTGCCGATTATATAGTCATTATGGCCGAATCGCTCGAGGAACTCGGTACCATGCTCAGCGACCTCAGTAGGGTCTCCCAACAGGCGGGTCTTAAAATGAACATGGATAAGACGAAAATCATGTCAAATATTTATGTTGCACATATACCGGTAGTTGTTGGGGACGATACTCTCGAAGTTGTCGACGAATATGTATACCTAGGACAAACTGTCCAATTAGGTAAGTCCAACTTTGACAAAGAGGTCGCACGAAGAATCCAACTCGGCTGGGCAGCGTTCGGGAAACTTAGCGATATCTTCTCGTCCAAAACTCCCCAGAGCCTGAAGACTAAAGTCTTCAACCAGTGTGTGTTGCCAGTGATGACCTATGACACTGAAACGTGGTCCTTTACTCATGGCCTCATGACCAAGCTCAAGGTCGCTCAACGAGCTATCGAGAGGGCTAGCTCGGGGTTTCTTTGCGTGACAAAATCCGCAATGAGGAAATCCGCAGAAGAACTAAAGTTGCCGACATAGCTCTTAAAATTAGCAAGTTGAAGTGGCAATGGGCAGAACCAATAACTGTTGGGGAAGAAAGGTTCTCGAGTGGAGACCACGGACTGGAAGACGCAGCGTAGGCCGGCCCCCCACAAGGTGGACCGACGATCTAGTAAGAATCGCGGGGAGCCGTTGGGCGCAAACTAACCGCTCGTTGTGGCGATCTAAGGGGGAGGCCTATGTTCAGCAATGGACGTCTTCCGGCTGATGATGATTTGAGGCGATAGCCTCTTCAGTTGAAAGAGATTTTTTTCTACCATTGGCATTGTTCATAGGGATAAACTATGCAAGTGACTAGGGAATCAACAAGCCAGAAAATTAGTTTTTTTATTCAAATATTACATTATGGACATTGATTGATACATCCAATTATGAGTAATCAATCACATATTAATTTTTAAGTTTATTTCTATCAAAGCAGTAAATTAAAAACATTTGAATTAAATAAAGACGGTTTAATCGTGTCAACTCTGAGACACGTCTTTGATTAGAGTTATGGATTTCTTGCAGGTATAATCAGCACATCGTTCCTATGGGGCTACCTCGGAGACAGACAAGGCAGGCGAGCGGTCATGTTGCCAGCGCTGGTGGCGTCAGCCGTCTTTTCAATAGCTTCCTCGTTTTCCACCAACGTGTGGACCTTGCTGGTGCTCCGGTTTCTAACTGGATGTCTGTAAGTTGCTAACAATTCTTAAACATGGCATATTATATATGCGCAGGAGTCGCGCCTTTTCGGTGAGGCCCAGAAAGCGATGCCATAACTATTTTACGGTTTACGGTTTAAGATATTTATTTCTCAAAAGATTACAATAATCGCTTACTGAGAAACATAATTCAACATTTTAAAATAGTTGTTTTGTTACAGTGAACTGTGCAATTTTACAATTATATTAAGATACTTAACATTACATACACTTATTCCTTTCCATTACACATTATTATCTTCACGAAACTAAAAAAAATCATAATTTAACATATTTGCAATTGTTATTTGTGGTAAAATGTATTATTTCAGTTTAGTACGTACACATAAAACTTATCATTCAATAAAATATTAACACGACACAACAAAATATTTAAAGATCAAGCATATAATAAAGTGAACTAAATGTGGGTAGTTTAGAATAGAAGCTATGAGCCGCACAGCCATTGCCTACAAAAAAAATCAGAACTGGTAACTTGTTTTGGCCGGCAAGAGGCCGGTTTCACCGATTACGCGATGTTGTTTATCTTGTGAGGTTGGTTAAAATTATTGTTCATAAATTTTATTTATAACAACGCATGCTGGTTTTTATTTTATTGCATAGTTATTTATACAATGAATTAATACTTTTCATACATTATTATATAAATATATATTAGATTATTTTTGTTTTTTGTTTTGATTAGGTATTTGATTGTATTATTTTACATTTTTAGAGTAGAATTATTTTTATATTAAGTCATTCACATAGAAATATTGTTTTTTTTTTAATATTTAACATAGGTATGTATACTTTGTATATACTTTCCTATAATACATTAAGATTCATTTAGATATAACAATAATTACATTTTTAATTATTTTAATATTCAAATATGCCAATTCACTGACTACCATTTTGGTTTATATACTTATTAAGATATTTTTTAAATGTCAGCATTGTTTTAGCATCCTTAATATCATTTGGAAGTTTGTTGTACATACGTGCCCCTTCATACAAGATGTTGCTCTTTCCATAATTTGTTCTTGGACTACGAAGTATTATATGATTCGCCTGTCTAGTAATTTTCTTTTGTATTTGTGCTCTTTTTGTAAAAGTGATGCTGCAGTGAATATCTTTGCACAATATTTTTCTAACTAGAATACATATGTTGTACATATAGTTTTGTGTTATATTAAATAATCTTGTTTCTTTATATACAGTTTTTGTCCTAGTTAAAAAATTTTAATAAAACAATACTTTTATAATTTTATTTTGAGCAGTTTGTACAGCTCTTAAATTTGTCTTGGTGCTTGATCCCCATATTTCAATAAGGTAGTCGATATGAGGTTTTACAAGTGAACTGTAGATCGTGTATCGGACCTTCTTTGGCAGACAGCGGATTATACCTCGTACAGCTCCCGTGAGATTGACTATCTTGGTTACTAGTTTTGATATATGTGGTTTCCACGTTAGTTTACTGTCTAGTATAAGACCAAGATACTTTTCCTCTTCGGTACATTGTAGTGTCACATTGTTAATTGTAAGTGGTGGATAGTCGTCTATTTTTTTATTTTTTGCCGAAAATATCATGTATTTGGTTTTTGTCTCATTGATAGTTAAGAGATTCTGAAGAAACTAATTTTGCAGTATATTCAAGTCATTCTGTACGTGTTGTGTAATAGTTTGTAAATCTTGACCAAAATAAAATAGACATGTGTCATCAGCATTTAAAACCTATAGTCCAACGTAAGTAATGTCAAGCCTCTACAATTGTATATGATTTTATTTATTTGACAAAAAGTTACATACTAACAGTAATACATAAAGCACTGTAAAAGCCTAGTATGTATCGGTGCTTACAGACACTCGATTCACTACACATCATTTAAATACATAAAAAACCCGTTACCTTTACCTAAACACTAGTGGTTCGCTCTGAACTGAGATCTTGCGAATCTGCGTTTAAAACAAAAATATTATTTGTAATCTTTGACTATCAAAAATAAATAACGAATTTGCCTTTATTTGTGTCACATAAGCTACACGCATACCAAATTACAGTACTGTGGGATCATTGGTGTACCCTGTGAATTTTGTCAAAGTTCAATTTTTATTGGCTTATAACTCAAAAACTATAAGAACGTTATTACTAAAAACAAAAACGGAGTAACATTCCACTTGACACAATACTCTCATTATAATTTTTTTACCCCTCTTGAACCCCAATATCTCAACAACCCCCCAACATTTTTAACTCATTTAGTCACACCAAAATTGTGCCATCAGTACCTACCTATGTATCAAATTTCACGATGATCAGATCAACGCTACGAAAGTTATCCTCTGACAAACAAACATAAATACATACACCGCGATTTGCCCAAGTTGATTTAACGGATCTCGCTTCGCTCGATCAATAATTGTATAGTTAATTGCCTTTTTTTTTGTCACCAGTGTGAATTTGTTCTATTCGTACTATTGGTGTTGTCACAAATACAATATTATTTGATATGATAACAATTGTATTAACTCACAGGTTACGTAACTAGATGAAAACCTACAACAACAATTTATTTTTCTATCGACTGTTGTGATAACCTCATTAATATCTGTCTTAATTCGCCAATGTTTTGTTAGTGCATAAAGATAACTGGGCTATTGTTATCACAGCTGATAGTAAATTAGTAATAAACACCTGGCGTTTCAACTTTCTATTCCAATTGAAGCATAAGAAACTCTTTTATATTCAGTGTCTTTGGCATACAAACTAAAGCCTTTTACATTTTACTAGAGATGATTTTTATAGTTCCTTGGTACATGCAAGTTGGTAGCTTTAGTTAGGGGAATGGACGCCGCTGTTGTGCTTGCGATAGGTTTTGGAAGGAGTAATAGGTTTATCTTAAAATTATATAGGTCTTACAGCATGGGGACCAAAGTTCTAGACGTTGCTAGCCTGTGATTTTTTTTTTAGACTGGATAGATCTTTGTTTGACCACAATCTCAACTGATCGTAAGCGATGATGTGGTCTAAGATGAAGCACGAAAATCTAGAAGAAACCTATTCACAAAGGTGGATTGTATTCTTTAGGAAAAACAGACGACGGCAAAATGTTCTGCATGTGCTGTACGCATCAAGAACGTAGAACCAAAACGGTGTGTGCGAATGGGTGTTATATCAACTGGTAAGGATGGTACTCAGCCGTGCGTCTGCTTGTCCTTTGATGGAAAGGAGATGGCGGAATTAGATCGTAAAGTTCCTGGGCACATTCCCCAAAATGTATTCTGTAAAAGATCGATAGGCTTGCAACTTTACGGGGGTGTTCGAGACTTTGGGTCTTAGTCTCCACCATATATTGCTCACCTATAAGCCTATAAGCGAGCTGGTGTTTGGACGAACCATCTCAAAGGTGGCAGCAGTACTTCACACCAGACCGGACTTGTGCTTCTGTGTGATTTTTTGGGCTCAAATAGAGTTGGGCAGGACTTTCGACCAGGCGCTGCGGACAGGCGGAGAAAAGTGCTGATTGAGTGGGGTTGTCCGCAGACAAGATATTAGCTCGTCAGCGAGATAATGGGTAAAAATTGCAGGTTGTACGTGGTTTAGAGCAAGACCGAGACGAAAGCAACAACGAAAAGGCTTATGCCCAGCAATGGAATGAAAAGGGCTGACGATGATGATGATGGTGATAATTACGTTGTCAGCTTCGACGTCCTCATTTTCTTCTTCATTTGTCTTCATAAGATCTGGTTAATAAATCCACGTAATTCCTCGCGATGTTTTTCTGTATTGTTTTAAGTAGATGCTTAGGTACGTTTTTTGAGTACTTAAATAGAAAAATCCAGCCGAGACAAGAACCCACACCTTTGGACTGAAGGTCGTCCTAAGTTGGTATATTTTACACCTAACTCTCTGATATACGGTGTACCTATAACCAACACCTTACCGAGGTGGCCTTGGTAGTTCCAATCGAGTAGACAGTGATTTGCGGCCAACTTCGCTTGACTTTCCAACGCGTTTGGTTATGAGAACTATACACTAGCGACCAAGGGCCATAAGGTTCGAAGCCGACCGCGGATTGCCTTGTTGGTGACCATGTCGGTTGACCTTGGGCTCATCTGTCGGGCGTCGCGTTGGTGTATCCGTACTTTCTAACTTGCTTTCCACACATATAAAAATGTCAGACAGACCATGCGTTTACATTGTTAACATGTCTAAATCGTCGTGATATTGGGTGCAATTTTGGTAGCAGAATCCAAATTAAATTTGGTTTGACGGCACTAGCTGTCATTCTGTTCAACAAAAATGATTGCAATCATTTTAGTGCTTATTTTTCTTAAGTTTGAGCCAATATAATTGCCACCTGTTTTGCACACTTAAGTAATTTCGCTCTGTTAATATTCAGTTATTGTTTGCTCTGATAAAAAAATTATAAACGCATCAATTCCCCAAGAATCCGTAATTGGATGTCTTCTTGTTAGGATTCCGTACCCAAAGGGTAAAACGAATCCCTATTACGGAGGCTCCGCTGTCTGTCTGTCACCAGGCTGTATCTCAAGAACCGTCATAGTTAGACAGTTGGAACTTTCATTGATGATGTATTTCTGTTGCTGATATAACAACAAGTACCAAAAACAGAATACAATAAATATTTAAGGGAGGCTCCTATACAACAAACGTGATTTTTGCTCGTTTTAGCTCGATATTGATAACGGCAACAGGTAGACGCTTGAAGTATTCACAGAATATTTAGTTAAATATTCACTTAAAAAATAAATAATTATATTAAAACAAATATTAAAGGGGGGCTCCCGTGTATTTTTTGCCGTTTTTATAGATAATGGTACGGAACCCTTCGTGCGCGAGTCCGACTCGCACTTGGCCGGCTTTATTTCATCCAAATGCGTACCGTTCGCGGATGATATATCCCTACTCACGGCGGCATGCCAAGACAGTAATTAAATATTAGCGCATTGGATGGATACACATGACCTTGAAATTAACTTCGCAAAAACAAAAATAATTCCACCCTTATCAGAAAACTTCATTTAGTACTCGCCACAGGTTCAATGAGAAACAAATTGATACATTTAATTAATTCACACTACTTGGATTAATGCAATGGACACTTACTCGGATTAGTAATGGACTAGTTGATCAAGTTATTTTTCAATTAAACATTACCCTCCTTCTGCGCAGTTGGGTAATAAGTAGCCTATGTCACTCGGGGACAGTGTAGCTTCCCAACAGTGAAATATTTTTTTAAATCGGTCCAGTAGTTTCGGAGCCTATTCAATACAAACAAACAAATCTTTTATCTTTATAATATTAGTATATATTATTAACGGATTAGTAATTGGAACTGGCATACACAAAACAAATCTAAACTTTCCAAACTCAAGTATGCACTTCGTGAGGTAAAGAAAACTACGGAGTTAAAATGTTCACTAGGATTTTATAACGCAATTACTCACAATAAAATTTAACTTACGGGTCAACACTCAACAGTACACATACATTGACGTTTTTACACTACACAAGAAACTTATTTGAATATTAGCTAACAAAGAACAAACAGATATACAAACCCCATTTTCAAAAACGCAAAATTCTTACCCTACGATATTTATATTATGGAAATATGGAAATTTGCTGGAAATACAAGCATTTCTACACACCACAAGTAGAAATGCATACGACACTATTATTGCGATGCAAAAACAAGCTTATGATACCTACTACCCGACTCAAATTACGCTTACGTAATGTCGATCAATATATTTAAGAAGCTACCGGACGCGTTTAGAAATGAAACTAATAACTTACAATTTAAAAACAACTAAAATACTAACTCCTAAGACCTCTAATTGACTAACATTTGAATGACAAATTTTAGATACTTACCCATTACTTGCTTAGACACTTACATTTGAATCTTCCTCCTACCTAACAACAACAATGACGCCCTCCTCTCTCGATAATAGTGTAATAAACCTAATAATTACAATTTTTGTAATAACTTACCCTCTCTCACGGATCACACAAACTCATACTTAGGCACCCACACAACACAACACTCAACAATCACACACACACAAACAACACAACAATCACACATACACACACAAAACAACACTCAACAATCATACACACACACACACAATACAACACTCAACAATCACACATACACACACAACACAACACTCAACAATCATACACACACACAATACAACACTCAACAATCACACACATACTCATATCCACACTAGGATCATAACACCGACCTAAATCATTTTAAATAATAATAATTTATATTATTCTGCACAATTGTATTTAAGTTATATTAATGAACCTACTTCTAATTGCATACCTACATACATATAAACATGGTCTTATTTATATAAAATTAATGTATTGTTTTTTTATTCTACTTGATATTAAGCAGGGGGAGCACAGCTGCCTATCATACAGGCTTTTCAGTCTGGTTTAGGCAACTGAGGCTCATGCATAATTGTTGTCACATAATCATCTAAATTTTTGTAACATGTACCTACCTAATAATAATGTATTGAATTTTTGTAATTGTACATTTTGTCAAAATAAATATTTTTACGGAACCCGGCTTGTTCGGGAGGCTGGAAGTCATCAAACCTGCGTTCGAGACGGTTCGCGATGACCCTCGAAAACAGCTTATAAACATGGCTCAAAAGCGAGATGGGTCTGTAATTCTTAAGCAAGGTGTTGTCACCTTTCTTGAAGAACAGAACCACCACGCCCCCGTCCCATGCTTTTGGCGTCGTACCTTCAAGCAAGGCGGAATTAAAAAGCTTCTGAAGGACTTTAAGTACCGGTGATCCACCCGCTTTCAGAAGCTCTGAAGTGATTCCGTCCTCACCTGGCGCCTTGTCGTTCTTAAGCTGCTTCAAGGCCATCCTGATCTCATACAGGCCGATGTCCGGAATATCTTCGGTATAATGTCGGGTCAGTTTGGCTCTTGGGTCGTTGGCCGCACTGCAAACAGGTTTAGTGACCGAATCGTAGAGCCGTCCATAGAACCTTTCGACTTCCCTTAACACTTCCGCTTTACTTGACGTTATGCTGCCATCTTCCCTCTTCAGCTTCGTCATGCGGCTCTGCCCAATAGAATTATCTCTCGCGAACACTTTGGAGCCTTTATTCCGCTCTATCGTATCTTTAATACGAGATGTATTAAAGGTACGAATATCGTGCCGCAAGGATTTCCAAATCTTTCTATTGAGCTGCCTATATGATTGAGCATCATCGGGAGACTGCAGTTGTAAAGAACGTCGTTCAGCCATGAGGTTAAGGGTGTCATCAGAGAGTTTCTGAGGTCTATTGGTACGGGGGGTCTTAAAGAACTGGGACCCCACCGTATGGACGGTTTCTACGAACCTGTTATTGATCTCGTCCACTGATGCATCTACTTCTAGACAGTCAAAGCGATTTGCAAGTTCGAGTTGAAAGCTCTCGAGGTTTTGGATATGTGCGCGAGTGGGTCGAAGCGTAGACTTCATCAAACGGGACCTTTCAAGTTTAACGTTCATATTCAATGTGGCTCTAACAATTCGGTGATCACTGCCGGTTTTCACCCTGTGAATCACAGAGACATCATTGAATATCCGTTTCTTGTTGGTCAAGATGAAATCAATCTCATTTCTCGTGGAACCGTTGGGACTCATCCAGGTCCATTTCCTGTGAGGCGGCTTCTGGAAAAAAGAATTCATCATAATGAGTCCTTTTTTCTCCAGAAAATCGGCCAGCCTCTGTCCCCTGGGGTTCCGTTGCCCATATCCAAATTGCCCCACTCTCAACTCATCATCGCTTCTCATGCCTAGCTTTGCATTGAAGTCCCCCATAACAACAATAAAGTGAGTTTTATTCGTATGTATGGCTCTACTGATGTCCTCATACATAGACTCTACTTCTTCATCTGGGTGTGAAAAGGTCGGCGCATATACCTGAACGACCTTCAGCGAATATCGCTTAGATATTCTGAGTGTCAGGTACGCGACCCTGCTCGACACACTGTCGATGGTGATTATGTTGTTTATGAGTGACTTGTGAACGAGAAACCCAACACCACCTTGGGACTGTTGGTCGCCCTCCCGGTAGTATAGTAGATAGATAGTATAGAGACTTAAGGGATATCGTGTCCTCGCCCTCTCTACGGACTTCTGGGAACCCCAAAATGTCCCAGTGTCCCGAACAAGCCGGGTTCCGTAAAGGCTACAGTACCATAGACCACATACATACGCTGCGGCAAGTCATACAGAAGACCGAAGAGTATAACTTGCCGCTATGTCTCGCATTTGTGGACTATGAGAAAGCCTTCGATTCGATCGAAACATGGGCAGTGCTTGAGTCTCTCCAACGATGCCGTATTGACTATCGGTACATCGAAGTGTTGAAGTGTTTGTATAAAAACGCCACTATGTCAGTCCGAGTACATGAACAGAGCTCGAAGGCGATTCCCTTAAAAAGAGGCGTAAGACAGGGAGATTTCATCTCTCCGAAACTGTTTACGACCGCATTGGAAGATGCCTTCAAGCTTCTGGAATGGAAAGGACTGGGCATCAATATTAACGGCGAATACATCACTCACCTTCGGTTTGCCGACGATATTGTGGTCATGGCAAAGTCGATGGAAGAGCTCAGCACGATGCTCGAAGGCCTCAATCGAGTCTCCCAACGGGTAGGACTTAAAATGAACATGGACAAGACGAAAATCATGTCGAATGTCCATGTCGTCCCTGCCCCAGTTATGGTTGAGAACTCGGCTCTTGAAGTTGTCGACGCGTATGTATACCTAGGACAAACAGTCCAATTAGGTAGGTCCAACTTCGAGAAAGAGGTCAATCGTCAAATCCAACTCGGATGGGCAGCGTTTGGGAAACTTCGCAACGTCTTTTCGTCCAACATACCTCAGTGCCTTAAGACGAAAGTCTACAATCAGTGTGTGTTACCAGTGATGACATATGGAACCGAGACGTGGTCCTTCACTATTGGCCTCATGAATAAGCTCAGAGTCGCTCAACGAGCTATGGAGAAGGCTATGCTCGGGGTTTCTCTACGGGATCGAATCAGAAATGAGGAGATACGTAGGAGAACTCAAGTCACCGACATAGCCCGACGGATTAGCACGTTTAAGTGGCAATGGGCAGGCCATATAGCGCGAAGAACAGATGGCCGATGGGGCCGAAAGGTTCTCGAGTGGAGGCCACGGACCGGCAAGCGCAGCGTAGGGCGTCCACCCACAAGATGGGCAGACGACTTGGTAAGAACCGCAGGTCAGCGTTGGATGCAGGCCGCTTCCAACCGCAGTTCCTGGAGATCAATGAGGGAGGCCTTTGTCCAGCAGTGGACGTCCTATGGCTGATATGATGATGATGATGATGATGAAATATTCTTCTTCTTCATAATATGGTTGTGCCCAACCGGGTCATGTATCTATCAATAACGCTTATTGTTACATTGTGGAATACACTATTAAGTATGATTGAGTATTGTTATTTAATAACGTAAGTGTGAGAATAACCCGGTGAAGCAACGGCGATATCCTACGCGGTCATTACCTGGTACCGCCAAGTTTTCAACTAAGATCCTTCCCGACCATATATTTCTTGCAGACTAAGTCCATGGGAGATTTGATGAAGGGTAACCTTCCTCTTCCGCTCAAGCGAAGGTTGATGGACGTATGCATCCTCCCCTTTCTAACTTATGGTGTGCAGATCTGGTCTTTGACTAACATTCAAAAGTATAAACTCAAGGTTTACCAACGTGCGATGGAACGCAGCATTCTCGGATTCAAGCGTATTGACCGCATACGCAACACCGATCTGCGCTCTCGAACACAAATTGTAGATGTAGCTAAGAAAGCGGCAATACTCAAGTGGGACTGGGCTGGTCATTTATGCCGTATGTCGGGTGATCAGTGGGCTAAGCTTACCACCGAGTGGAACCCCGACACAGCCCGAAGACGTCGTGAGAGATGAAGAGATGGAGGGATGAGCTCACTAATTTCCGAGCGGATTGGACCATCTTAACACTTGATCTGTTGTCTGGAAAGAATGGGGGGAGGCCTTTGCCCAGCAGTAGGACACACTGGGCTGATAATAATTATAATAAAAAGTCTAATTTATCTAAGAGGATAATTAGGCACCGGGCCTATTCCTGTCTTAGGCAAAGACGAGATTGCGTCCTTTCAGCTAATGCTGAAACTTGCAACAATACTTATCTTAATTTTATAGATAAAAGGTCAGTAGCAGTAGTCGGCTTGGCGATTAGCTCATACTAACCTTCGTTACGTTTTATCTCGTCAGAGCTTCGCTCTTGACGGCGAAACTGATAAGACTCCCTCCAGAGGCGGCGTAAGGCGTGGGCGACTCGCAGGTTTATGCATTACCAAACCGTGAACGTGACGAAAAATTTTACAGTTTCAAGTGTATTTTATTTTATTAAATCCGTCTCCTTACGACACCACGTGCTTGATCGGCTAACTTTTGGTAGCTACTATTCCATTCTCTGTTCGCTGTACGTTACTTGCTCATACCACCCCATTGTCAAGATGGCTGCACCAATAAAAGCAATGAACAGCGAACAATGAATGGAATAGTAGTAACAGTTCGAAGAAGAGAAGAGGGCCTCTCGAAATTTACCTTGCCCACATCAAATGAAGGTATTGCCCTGCCACTGGTCTTCCTCCATTTGTCTCGTTCTAAGAGGGTCCCTTTTATTTCTTTATACGACATGACAGTGACCTTCTCCTTTATCTGACTCGTGTTGCTTATTCGCGTTCCCCTTCGTTTTCTTTATATTTTTCCTTCGATGATAGTTCTTATAAAGCCGTCATGTCATATAAGATGACCAGCCATCTTTCCTGTATTCTTTCTTTATTCTGTATAGTTTCGAATAGAGTTATTTTCTCGTTTACTCTTTTTACCGGCTTATTCTGGAAATCCCTACCACGTAGTGGTACGTGGTCAGAACTTTCGACTGGGTGAATCGATTTTGATGATTCTTTTTTTTATTTGAAAGCTGGTGCTTTACGTATGGTTCCATTTCCATTTGGTCCAGTTCTGACAATGGAATCCATGAGAAAACCATATAAGTCTTAAATTTTACTTAGAAAACTTTCGTGATTGATTTCAATCATTATTATAAATATGGGATTTATCACGTACCGTCTTATCAGTGCGAGGCGAGACGTTATTCGGAGCGGATCGCACTCACCCTGATGAAGGTTCACGAATTGAACCGAAACATTGTCGGTCGAAACACCGATAAGACGGTACGTGATAAATCCCGTATTTATAATAATGAAGTCTTAAATTTGTTTAATTTTTATGTTATGTTATGTTTGTTAGCTCAGAACTCCGTTATATATTATATATCAACTGATTTAGAAGAGTTGTTTTTTACTTAAAAGGATATATGTACTATTAAATTGATCCCATGGAATTGATGGAGTAGTTTGGTTTTTACTGTTATTTGAAGTCAGTTATATTTTTGTTAAAAAGTTACTGGTTTGAAATCGGTTTAAAAGGTTTGTGATTCATCAGCGATCATTCTTACATAGGCGTTGACTCACCAGATAGCGCTGTTATAAAGATTTGTTGGGTCGCAGCTTAGAAATCTGTTACGGTAGGGTTGCCATTCGTCCCGATACGTCGGGACATGTCACCGTTATTAACAGTGGTGTCCCGACGTCCCGACAAGCTAAAAATGTCCCGACATACATAATAGAGCGTGCCGCGCAGGACGCGCAAGCAGCCAATAGACGACTTTTTTTTATTTTAATGCAAATTTTAAATATTTTTGTCTTCTTATTTGTGCTATTTGGGTCAGATTTTCTATTATGTATCATCTACCTACACAATCTATCATCTATCTTGGAATTTTTTTTCAGGTGTGTACGTTCCTTACATCTAGCTTACATCTAACATATGTAATTATACATCCCTAGAATTTTTTCCCATGATTTCTGTTACACGCTGTATACAAAAAAAATACCCCAAATTGTAAATGTCCCGACGGGGCCTTGGGGATTTATGGCAACCCTATATTACGGGTTTCAATGTAGGGGATTTATATTTTTTTTAATTCATACTTTTAAAAATTAATGTCTTATTATTATTTATGTTCGTTTTCTCATCTACATGAGTAGTATCTGCTGTAACCAATTCTTTTTTTTTCCAATGCGATGCATAAATATGAATTGTTTATTTTTATTTATTCTATTAATATCTAACATTTGTAATATTTTTTTACATTCCTACCAATATTATGCAATGTATTGAAATAGTGAATAAATGAGTACTGAAATACAACCTCTAAAAGTATGAATTTCTTTTCAGGATATCAGCATCTAGTGCAACCGTCTACGCGTATTTAGGAGAAGTTCACACGAGCTCAAGGCGAGCCGCGGCCATCGCGTGGGGCTCTGCCTTTATTTCCTTCTCTTTCATAATCCTACCAGGTGAGTACTAACACTACTAACAATAAGCCAGTTAGTACTCAGGTAGAAGGTACAACTCAGATCCTTTCGAGAAGAAAAGCTTTGAAAGGAAGTTGAGCGGAGAAGTTTTGGTTCTAAGATTGTTTGAAGATTAGTGACGTTTTAATCTAAGCATTAGGATTAGCAAGCTGAAGTGACAGTAGGTGGACACATAGGTCGAAGAACTGACGGTCGTTATGGCAGAAAGGTGCTGGAGACCTATCACTGGAAATCCGACGCCAGACGAAAGTCCAAGACGTCGGAACAAGGGTAGTGAAACTCAAGTGGAACTGGGTAGGACACTTAGCTAAACGGAGTGATGGCAGGTGGAGTAAATCTGTGACCGAATGATGGCTAAGAACAGACCTAAGAAGTCAAAGACGTCCGTCGGCGCGGTGGGTCGACGACATAAAGCAAATCGTGGGCAACTCCTGGATGCGCGCTGCACAGGACCGAGAAGGGTGGCGTTTACAAAGGGTGACCTACACCCAGCAGTGGGTACATATGGGCTGTGGATGATGATGATGATCACTGGAAAACGCAACGTAGAACAGCCTGCCTCTAGATAGAAGGAGGAACTAATATAGGTTGCTGAGAGCCGTATACTGTATGCCGCACAAGATTGTTCGCTCTGGAAATCTTATGAAGGTGACGAGACTGAAAACTTTTAATCAAATCCAGACGAATAATTTGTCTGTATGTTTGTAGTGGATAATCTCAAAAACGATTCTGACGATTCTGACGAACTCAACTGATTCTGAAAATTCTTTCACTGATAGAAAACTACACATTCCTCGATAGGACTCGAGGAATGTGTAGTTTTCTATCAGTGAATATATATATATATTGCTGGACATTTCACACAGCACCATCTAGCCCCAAAATAAGCATAGCTTGTACTATGGGAACCAGATAACGGATAGAATGCATACTTTTTTTTGTAAATACATACTTATAATAATATATATAGAAAATCATTCAGACCCGGATCAATTATCTGTAGATCATGGAAACATTTGTTCCGCAGCGGGAATAGCCCACTAAGCCACGGAGGTCGTCAAAATTTTATAGGTAAAATATTTTATTTAGATAAAAATCCATTTGAAGCGGCTCAGCTAATAAGTATTAATAATAATAATTAATTATCCATCGAACATATTTATTCAAGTTAATTTATGTTAGTAGTATACATACTAGTGGTTCGCCCCGAACTGAGATATCGCGAGTATCCCTAATAACAAAAAATATATTATTTGTAATCTTTGACTATCAAAATACTGCCACGACACAAATACATAACCAAATTACTTGACCTACATCATCATCATCATCATATCAGCCGTAGGACGTCCACTGCTGGACAAAGGCCTCCCTCATTGATCTCCAGGAACTGCAGTTGGAAGCGGCCTGCATCCAACGCCGACCTGCGGTTCTTACCAAGTCGTCTGCCCATCTTGTGGGTGGACGTCCTACGCTGCGCTTGCCGGTCCGTGGCCTCCACTCGAGAACCTTTCGGCCCCATCGGCCATCTGTTCTGCGCGCTATATGGCCTGCCCATTGCCACTTCAACGTGCTAATTCGTCGGGCTATGTCGGTGACTTGAGTTCTCCTACGTATCTCCTCATTTCTGATTCGATCCCGTAGAGAAACCCCGAGCATAGCCCTCTCCATAGCTCGTTGAGCGACTCTGAGCTTATTCATAAGGCCAATAGTGAAGGACCACGTCTCGGTTCCATATGTCATCACTGGTAACACACACTGATTGTAGACTTTCGCCTTAAGGCACTGAGGTATGTTGGACGAAAAGACGTTGCGAAGTTTCCCAAACGCTGCCCATCCGAGTTGGATTCGACGATTGACCTCTTTCTCGAAGTTGGACCTACAGTTTCATTCAAATTACAGGTAACGGGAGTCGGCTATTATTTTTTGGGGTACAAATTGCAGTTATTCTAGGTTTTAGACTGTTGCCTATAGTTGTGTCACTAAAGCTACACGCATACCAAATTACAGCACTGTGGGGTCACTGGTGTACCCTGTGAATTTTGTCAAAGTACAGTTTTTATTATTACTTATTATTTTTAGTTAAAATATGTGTTTAAACTAAAAATAATAAAAACGGGGTTGAAATGTACTCACAATGACCTTTTATTAGACGTGACATTTGACCGGATAGTCTCAGCAACGCTCCCCCCCCCCCCCCCCCCCCACCCTTCCCCTTCCCCCCAAATATACTAAATTTCACGATGATCGGATAAACGCCTCAAAAGTTATCCTCGTATATACATACAACGCCGATTTGCCCAAGTTGACTTGGAGATCTCGTTTTGCTCGATCAATAAACTTAAATAGCTAGGTTAGTGATATGTAGGCAGTTACATTACATGCTTTTGTTATTACTTTTATTCTCATTCAATGTAATAAATTACGTTTCTGTGTAGCGAGTTTAATAGTTACTAGTTAACCCGCCGAACTTCGTACCGCCTTGACATGCATATAACGCGGGCTGTCAATATACGTCACCCTGGTAGAATTGTCAATTGTTGTCCCCGGCCATCATTACTAACCCGATTTATATATATATATATATATACTTACAACCATACTTAACCATAGACATAATTACGTTTAGCTGTCATTTGCGTTTTGTTATTCCATGTCAGATGCGTTTTTGTTATACCACGTTTTATAGTGATTTGTATTCTCTTTGACGTTTCATGTCACGTCATACGGGAACGCGGTCAAACGGGATAAAAAGCATCCTATGTCCGTCTCCTGGTTCTAAGCTACCTCCCCACCAATTTTCAGCCAAATCGGTTCAGCCGTTCTCGAGTTATAAAAAGTGTAACTAACACGACTTTATTTTATATATATGTATATAGATGTATTATGTCATTAAAGGGCAAGATTTCTGTTTTATATTTTTATTATTATGACAGGGCAACGACATTATTATCTCAGCAATTATTAATTAATCTTATTATTAATTTGTTTGCGTAAAAGATTTATTGCAACTTATTGTTATATAGATTACCTGATGCCTCTACCTAATTGAAATATTACTTCAACCACAAAATAGATAACAGAATGTTTAGAATACAGAACATAAGTAAAGTTTGGGGCTCGACTATCCCTAAGTCAAAGTCAAAATCTTTTATTCATTTAAATCACAAGGATCACTTTGAAACGTCAATTTTGCCTGGTCCTTCGCGACCAAGTCAGGAAAGAAAGGCAAGAAACAAGGCTGGTTGTTTTTTTAATGATCCTTTTAGAATACAGAAAATAAATTGCGTCTAAATTGTAACATTTTGAACGAGTTGGAGCAATTTCAATCCCAAGCTTCTTTATCATCTAAATAATCCGATATTTTATAGTAGGCTTTTTTATTAAGATTTTGTTTAATTGCGTTTTTAAATTTGTTAATTGTCATTTTTTATACATCACTTGGGAGTTTGTTATAAAAACGAACACCTTGCCCTTTAAACGATTTACTAACTTTATGGAGTCTACAAGAGGCAACAGCGAGTTTATCTTTATTTCTAGTATTAAAATGATGATTATCGCTATTTTTCTTAAACAAATTAATATTTTTGTAAACATACGAGTACATCAGAGTTTCATAGATGTATTGACAAGGAATGTCATAATATTTATTTCTTTAAATTTATTGCGTAATGATTCTCTATGGCCCATATTATAAATTGCACGAACAGCCCTCTTCTGCAGCACAAAAACGGTGTTTATATCTGCAGACTAGAGCCGTAAATCGCACTTACGGAGCCGTTATCAAGGTAACAATGACCAACAGAGCATGAGTGATGAATAAACATCAAGTTATGTGATATCTACTTACTATAACCACGGCACTTACACCAAAGCAATAAATGTACTAAGTATTGCCTTTGCTCAACTCGCACGATGCAGTCCGACCATCTAGCTGGTCGGTCTGGCAACTGGTCTACGCCCCTCGTATGACCTGGCCATTGGCCTTTGCAATGTAGGTGTAACCCACTAACGATTCATGGCGGGTTCCTATATCCGTCGGTAACCAGCTATGACTCGTTTCTCCTTCAAAACCTGTCACAAGTTTGACACTAGTTTGTCATTTTTTCGAGGAGATACGAGGCGTAGTCGGTTACTGACGGATATAGGAACTATTAGCCTTCATCTACATATATTATTATTATAAAGAGGAAAGATTTGTATTTTTGTGTGTATGTTTGTAATGAATAAACTCAAAAACTACTGGTCCAAATTCCAAAATTCTTTTACCATTGGAAAGTTACATTCATCCTGAGTAACATAGGCTACTTATTACTCAACTGCGCAAAGGAGGGTAATGTTTTTATTAAAAAACTACGCGTGCGAAGCTGCGGATTGGTCAGCTAGTTTAATAATAAATCCACCTATTTTAATGTTGAAATGAATGTCAAAAACTCGACCGGTTTAAAATTTTGACAATTTATTGCCTTATGTTGGATTAATACTTTTGGTTTAAAATGAAATGATTTTTTTACGATATTATTGCAATATCAATATTTATTAGTTGAAAGGAATTCTATTAAAAAATATAAATTATGCAGATTTTTAAGGGTTCTGAAGTCAAACTCGGAAACTTACTCATACTCATCTATTCAAACCGTAGGGACTCAATTGAGAACTTGGTTACGTCATTAATACTTTTTAGGGTTCCGTAGCCAAATGGCAAAAAACGGAACTCTTATGGATTCGTCATGTCTGACTGTCTGTCTGTCCGCTCGTATGTCACAGCCACTTTTTTCCGAAACTATAAGAACTACACTGTTGACACTTGGTAATTAGATGTATTCTGTGAACCGCATTAAGATTTTCATACATAAATAGAAAAAAAATACAATATATTTTGGGGATTCCCCATACTTAGAACTGAAACACAAATTTTTTTTCATCAAACCCATACGTGTGGGGTGTCTATGGATAGGTCTTCAAAAATAATATTGAGCGTTCTAATATCATTTTTTTCTAAACCAAATAGTTTGCGCGAGAGACACTTCCAAAGTGGTAAAATGTGTGTCCCCCCCCCCTGTAGTTTCTAAAATAAGAGAATGATAAAACTAAAAAAAATATATGATGTACATTACTATGCAAACTTCCACCGAAAGTTGGTTTGAACAAGATTTAGTAAGTAGTTTTTTTTAATACGTCATATATCGTAAACCGCAATTTACCTTTCATTCAATCAACTCAGATATAAAAAAAGATGCAACGAACTACAAGAACTTTTAAATTAAGTTACTGGCTGCTAGGGAACCCTTCATGGGCGAGTCCAACTCGCACTTGGCCGTTTTTTTTTATTAGCTTTTGCGGCTTTAGTTTCATTGCGGCCACGAGGTCTATTGTGATCGCCACTTGTTTTTATGTCGCCCCTAGTTTATGGGGCGACAGTTGACAGTGAAAGTTCACCACTAATCCCTAGCTGCTAATTCAGTTCAATTCAACTTCTTCTTTTCTGACTAGCACTAACATACAAGGCCTAGTCCATATTAAATACAATAAACAATGAAATAAATATATAACAAAAATAACACAAAAACATAAAATACACATACAAATAACGGGATCATTGGAGTTTGGAGACACTAGACGTGCACAGTGTGCGCTCTCGTCCAGTGTTCCATGAAGGAACAGTCTTTGGAGGGATGCTCGGTCTGAGTTCTTCCTAAATAAAACTCCGGTTATTTGCTTGCTACACTTATTATTGGAGCCGAAAAAAAAATTAAATATAACAAATGAGACAAAATTACGGGACCACGGTCCGCGCCTATCGAATGAATATGCCGACTGGCGTAATGTCATTCTCATCACTGACAGTGACATTCTGCACATGAAAACTTGTTCAGGCTCCTCAACTATTGAGCCGCATTTATATGTCACTGTCCATGTAAATTATTGTAGGAGTGTATTAGCATACGCCACAAGTCGAAGTCCAGCCTCCCTGCAATGAGTTGCAGGTAGCTGTTGGGGCTATCGCGCACCCGCAGCATCAGGGACGCCGTTCTCTTGCGCAGTTTCGCTGTGAACCCGGCCACTCGCGCCTCCACGAACATTCCCGATGCGCTACAGAAGCGCGGCAGCCCCAACAAACTGTAAAATACAACTGCTAAAAACTAAAATATTCTTAGGGGTGATAATTGTTAGCTCCTCCGGGCTAAGAATTTGTTTACCCAGATGAATGTTTGCGCATTAGTGGACCACACTCGCCTAATAGATGTAGGGTCGATTCTGCAGCCTAGTTACAGAATTTGCAGGTTTGTGTATCGCATACCCCAGCATACTTACATAGGCTTTCTTAAAGAACGATTCCATTTCCTCCATTAATCCAATACTTGATACATGCGTTCATCTGACACACTTTAACTCATGACACCGGTACACTCCTCCTACTTTGATAAGTATTTTCCAGTACAGGCTATCCGATTATGGAACGCGGCTATAGGGCTTTTATAGTTTCGGCATATCCGTCCGACTAGTTATAGCCGTCATACCCGTAAGTAGGCTATTAGTGCTGTAAAAGGGATCAGACGACTATGACGACAATGACAATTTTGAGGCTCTATTTTTCGTAAAAAGCTCTTCTCTCAAAAAATTGATGAGCAAACTTTTTTTATGTAAGTAACAGTACGCGTAACTTTATACTGGATGAACCAAATTTGAAAGTTTAATTGATTGGTTTTAACTATAGTGTTAAGTTTTATTGAAGTAAAATAATTTTGAAGGTACATTCCATTGAGATTTTTTTATAAAATAAAGGCTAGCGTTTGACCACGATACAAAATATTTATTTGCAAAATCAAGTGTACATTAAGGTTTGCTAAACTCTTGACTAAAGGAGAACGGGCATCCTGGTCTACAGTCCAATAAAAATGAGCAGCACATTTTCGAATTGGCATACAATAGTACATCAAAATATACTATTGGAACTTTCCCCAAAAGTCTGTCCGTTTTGAGTTACAGCCATGCAAACACCAGCATTTTTTGTTTTAAAGAACATAAAATAACGGTTTCACGATTACTATATCCATACATAAAGGCTCCTATACAATGCAGTAGCAAGAGCGAGAAGGGAGAAGAGCGATGTAAGGGCCGTGGGGAGAGGGATGCGTACGCGGGGGAGGGGAACGGTTGTGTACGCGCCGCGCCGGACGGCTACAATAATCAGTCGCATCGCATCAAGTGAGTGGCTACGTCACGTCTTGTTACGATAGTGCTGTGTTTGAACTTCTTTCTCTGTTTTTACTGACCCTGGCTTGCTTTTGGACCCTGTTTCTTTCCCTAATGTGTTAACTTTGGCTCGACTTATTGACTTTTGAACTGCCTACCGATAATTGAAGTTTTTCGAAACTGTGTGATGTGTCGTCGAGGACTTTACCGCGGACGGTACCAGCAGCATATCTTGGCTGATAACCTGCAAAGGGAACGACCAGAATTCGCCGCGTTTATACAACAACATGCTGTGTTGGAGGTTAGTTACCTTTTATTTTTATTATATTGAGTAGTTAGGCATAGGATTTATTTATTTTAAGTATTAATTGTTATTATTTTCAGGTGGTGTTCGACAGTACTCGAAGCTTGTGTCACCGATGTTGCCAGAGGACTGAGCGTGAGCATAGACCTGCACAGCAAGCGGCGCGAGCGCCTGGTACATTGCACTCTCAAGAATACACGAGGGCACCGAACACTTCGGTGCATTGTATTTACAACAACTGTACTAATATTACCCGTAATCATATACCAAACGCGATAAGAATTAATGTATTTTGTGAGAGCAAGCTTTTTATTCCTGATAGCGCTAGGGTGTGTACAGAACACTTACAAAATAATGAATGGAGCAACCTGCCGCAAATGTGTAATGTGACACATGATTTTAATGACGCTCAGTTTACATCGCTCTGTGACTTGATGAGAATGGCTGCTAACAACCAGCCCAGAATCGACTTCGAAAACAGAGGCACCTTGTCTAATGAAGAGATGCACTTATGGACTGGGCGCACTTACGATCAGTTCGAAGCTATATTAGAACAAACTCTGTCACTAAGTGAACGTTGTAACCAGCCTAGAACTGCATTAGGCATCTATTTAACAAAACTTAGAACTGGAGACTCTGATGAGAGACTGGCAACGTTATTTCATATGTCTCGTCGAAAACTAGAACGTTTTTTGCCTATAGTTCGAGAATGGCTGAGCAACGATTACGTTGTGCTGCATCTAGGTGTGGACCACATTACCAGAAATGATATCCTTCAAAGAAACTTAACAATTCCAAGGGCTTTATTTGGAAACGATGAAAACATCAAAGCCATAATTATATGTGACGGTACATATATATATATATTAACAAAAGCTCCAACTTTTTGTTTCAACGGCTGTCATACAGCTTACACAAATATCAAAACTTGTTGAAGCCGTTTTAATGGTATTCACGGACGGCTATATATTAGATGTCAAAGGGCCATTTGCCGCTACCAGAACCGATGCCTAGATCATGAGTGAAATAATGAATAACGAAGATGAGCCGCTGCATTGGTTACTCGAACGTAATGATGCGTTTATCCTAGACAGAGGATTTAGAGATAGTTTGCAGGATATAGAAGCTTGTGGCTACGAACATCATGTGCCACCAACTAAAGACAGAAGAGAAAATCAACTCACTACAGAACAAGCTAATCAGTCTCGTTTGGTCACCATGTGCCGATGGGTGGTGGAAGTAGTAAATGGGAGATTTAAGCGAGATTTTAAACTTTTGCGTCAAAACTATTTTAATAAAACGTTGCCAAAAATGTTTGTTGACTTCAAAATAGCTGCAGCCATTCTAAACCACTTCCACGCCCCCATCGAAGATAGTTCACACGCAGCAGCCTTTTTGAATTCAATAAGAGCTAAAATACACATACCAAACACATTGCACAATTATGTGGAAGCAAAGAGATTGAATTATAGGAGAGCAGACTTCATGCGAATCGAAGCAAATGAAATAGAAAACTTCCCAAGGCTTAGTGAAGAACAAGTCATACATTTTGCCTTGGGAACTTACCAGTTAAAGCTCGCTCGATCATATTGTAGCGAGCACTTACAAAATGGTCTTTATATAATCGAGACGTATAGAGATAACGCTCTAGAAGACTTGGCACAATATGATATCAACGAAGAGGCTTGGCTATTACGTGGACGTATACAGTCTCGACATGTCCGAGCCAGGAAATATTTTTGTTATATATTAATCAATAATATTAATAACAATATTACACAATATTATTGTACCTGCTTGACAGGGCGACGTACTATAGGTACTTGTGCCCATGTACTGTCAATTATATGGTACGTAGGTTATGCCCGTCATGAAGGGTTCAATGAACCTGCATTGTTCCTTAACAGTATTCTCATCGATGATGATGATGATGATAATGTTTAATAACATATTGTTTTGATTTTTTAAGAAGATGTTGTTTTTATTTGTATTACTACTTACCTAACTTAAATAAAATCATTACATTACACAAAATGTTTTTTTAATTACCACGATATTCAATGTTTGGCACTAAATATTATCAGATTCAATTTTTAGTAGAACTCAGATCGGACAATACTTAGAGAAATGCGACTTTCTACATATGAAAATACATAGAATTACCTTTATATTGAAATATGACTCATTTTTATTGCAAGGTAGACCAGCTTCCATACACTTATGCCCGTTCTCCTTTTGTGTATGGTCTTCGTAATACGATGCTATCTTAGGGTACCGAGTACCGTTGTAAACTGAAATGGCTCCCAATTAGGGTAAGGAGAAATTTAAGAATACAGTGTCTCCTGTTCTCTATTTGAAAGACCTAAACTTTCCTCATTACCTAAAATAAAGTTTACTTTCTTATACGACTTTTTCGTAATCTAAGGTTATCAGATTCTCTCTGCCTAGCCTTTCCTAAGCCCCCTTATAAGGGCTGTTGCCCCGGTCACTGATAGTCCCTCGTGGCCGCGTACGTGTATGTATGTATGTATGTGTATACTTTGTGTGTGTTTTTATATTACTTTAATTTCAAATTTTAATATCATTTTATTTCTAATCATTACGAGTTTTTTTTTCTTTAGGAGAGGCTTGAATTTACCAATTTTTATTTATTTTATAGCACTTCTCTGCCTACGTGACAATTCTTTCAAAGTGAGCTTGTGGAACGCTTTTTCCCTCAGTATTAACAAAAATAACATCTAAACGAGCTTTTAAACGTTCTGTCCATACTCACTCCATATTAAATACATATTTAAATTCCACAACTTTAACTTTTCGTATAATTTTATCGCTATTTGTTATTTTATTTATATATTCAATATATCTAATATAGTTATTTGTTATTTTTACAATTTGATTGTTCTTTATTTGGGCAAGTAGTTAAATTAGTCGTTTTTATTTATATTCATTTTTCTTTTAGTACCTAGTTAAGCTCGCTAATCTAAGCTTTACCTGCCACGGATGGTAGAAAATATTTTTAGTGTTAATTTCCCTTCATTTGTACATTTTGTGCAATAATAAATTTGAAAATGTTTTGGTTGGCATCCTCTTTAAACCTTGGTTTACCCTTCATCTAAATAAAACCTTCAACTATCTTCTAGTATTATAAGATACCGACTACTAAGTAATAGTTATCTCTTAATAATCACTGACCTAATTACGTCGATATAAACGTAAATAAACATGCCAACCTAACGCTACATTGTTGACGTGTTTATTGTTATGTATGTATGTTATATTATATTCAATTAAGTATGTTATATATGTATGTATTTGTCAGTAGGATTGTTTTGACAAACGGTTAAGTGAACGATATTTAATTCCTAGAAGTATAAGTTAAAAAAATGTGGACACACCGACGGAGATGTCATAATATAAGAAGAAAAAAAAGAAAAACTATAGAACTAAAGAAGGCGCAGGTTTGGCTTCACTTCGCGCGCAGATTGTTACGAACGACGACGCGTAGTCAAAATCAAAATCTTTTTATTCATTTAAATCACAAGGATCACTTTGAAGTGTCAATTTTACTGCCTGTTCCTTCGCGACCAAACCAGGAAAGAAATGCAAGAAACAAGACTGGTTATTCTTTTTAATGATTGTTTTAGAATACATAACAAAAACGAAAATAAAATACGTCTAAATCTACATTTTTGAACGAGTTGGAGCAATTTCAATCCCAAGCTTCTCTATAATCTAAATAATCCGATACGTTATAGTAGGCTTTTTATAAAGATGTTGTTTAAATATGTTTTTTATTTGTTAATTGTCAATTTTTGTACATCACTTAGGAGTTTATTATAAAAGCTGTGCACTTGGTGCAGTCTCCAAGTGGCAAAAGCGAGTTTATCTTCATTTCTGGTATTAAAATTTTGTTTATCGCTATTTTTTTAAACAAATTAATAATATATTAAATTAAAAAAATAATAATATACAGTGCGAGGCGGGACGCAGTGCGGAGCGGATTGCACTCCCCATGATGAAGGTTCATGAATTAAACCGCAATGTTGCAAACACCTATAAAATGGTTCGTGGTTAATTCCGTTCCTATTAGTATAATATAATTAGGTAAGCTAGGCTGCTATACCTCTATATAATCTGTGGTGCTAGCAGCACAGATTATTAAATGTCAGTCTAAAAATAGATTAACAACCTAGCTATTAAAACTATATTTATGATAAAAATTCTTGACATTTAGAAATATGCACATTGCATATTAACATCAGTCTTTTATCTTGTGATTTATTTTATTTTTCATTTTAAATCCGGTTTAAGATTAGATAACTTCTTTATTTCAAAGCATTAAAATAAAACCGGCCAAGTCCGAGCCGGACTCGCGTACGAAGGGTTCCGTACCATTATCTACAAAAACAAGCAAAAAAATCACGTTTGTTGTATGGGATCTGTATTGTTTTAATTTAATTATTTATTTTTAAAGTGAATATAAATCGATTTCGTTAAAATTTGGCATACAGATAGATTGCGACCGGGATTTAGGACATTTGCTACTTTTTACTGTGCAGGGTGGTAATGTTTTACGAGGTTCTACGATCAAGTCGGTCGTTCGACCGAGATTGTTCCGAGATCCTCGTACGCGCGCGTCTAAGTGTGCGCCTGTTTTTGCTCGTTGTACTAAACTTAACTTCTGTACGTATTCTGTCGTATTACCCGCTGAATTGCTATGCCTATGCTTTGATAAGAGCCTATACTACCTTGTGCAACTTTCTATCACTCTAAGCGAAATCACGCACAGTACGGAGCGCGAGAGCGAAAACAAGATAAAATTGTATAATATTAGTTATTTGTTATACAAGAGTACAAAGTTACTTTTTAACCGCGTGCTCAATAACCGAGCAAGCAAGGGATTCTAAAATTAAAAAAGTTAGAATCCTGAGCGTTAGCGAGGGAATCAAAAGAGCACGAGGTGAAAAATCTTTGCACTCGAGTGCAACACGTAACTTTTCATCCCACCTCAAGGTCTCTAAATGCAAAAAAAAGTAATACACCAAGAAGGTTCCGAGTCTGAGTTTTTAACAAATTAAAAAAGGTTGTAAGTATTATAAATTCAGCACCATGGAGGTAGAAGTAGCACCATGGAGGTTTAATGATGTTTTGAATTCACAAACTTAGTGCACACGGTGTTCTAAATTCGATTTAATTTATCCTCTAGTCTAGCGGATAAAAACGGCGTTTGCACTCAGATATTGAAGAGCATAAATACTCTTTCCGAGATGGGGGTATGAAAAAATATTTGCATGATAATGCGGAATTAATTAAGCATAGCTCTTGGAGCCCTTCGCCTGGTGGCAGATGGATAGATCCAGGGTCTCCACCCCAAATGATTCAAATACGTTTAGCTCTGACAAGACTTCCATATTTGCGCCGCTTCAGATCCTCAGCCCTAATAGCTATCACAAACAAATGAGATGAAGTAAACTAAATTATTTAGATGTTACTGTCTTATTGCAAGGCTGCCTTCCCTTCTTCCAGTCTTCGCGATTTAACGCTGTGAGAGACCATGACCTTAGATGGGGGTCAAGCTCGTCCCGCCATCAGTAAGGATCCACTTTGTAGTTTTATTTGCCCACAAGTCGTTCTAACTAATAAAAGAAATAATTAGGTAGGTAAATTCAGACTTATTCAAAGCTACGAAGACCTCTACGACAGTCAGGGTCTAAGTCGAAATAATATATTAGTTAATCGCGCATTACCTTATCTCAGTCACAACATCCCGAGGTTATCGGTCCTAGAACTGAGCGTCATTGATTTCTAGCTGGCACACTAACGTTATCGCACAAATGGTACCTAATTATAATGATAACACCCAACTTCATACATCCTCTAAAACAGGGAACAAATATTTGTAATTATTGACTATGACACTGACTTTGGTTTGTTGACGAATCATTTCGTAGGCAAATATCAAGCAGCGTACTGTGAAGAGGGCCACCTCTCCATAGAACTACGTCTCTTTACTTTTGTCTCCACTTAGGCATTTTGAACGAGCAGAATTTACGCAGTTTCCCGAATGAACGCTGCCTAGCCGAGTTAGATACCTCGGTTAGAGTTAGACTGACCCTTTTCTCGAAGTTGTTTGTACTAGGTAGACATCACGATTAGGTAGATTGATTATTAAATCACATGCAATACAGAGACACATGGCACAAACATTCACAGTAGCTTTTAGAAAACGATAGATACGTGTAGATTATAATGAATAGCCATACCATTGTAAGAACGTTAAACATATAATTAGTCGAGCGAAACGAGTTCTCTAAATCAATTTGGCCAAATCGGCGTTGTATGTATGTATGTTTGTTTCTCCGAGGATATTTTTCGAAACGTTTATCGGATCATTGTGAAATTTGGTATATAGGTAGGTAGTGAAGGCACAATTTTAAAAAATTAAAAAAAATATAAATATATAAATTATAAAAACGCATATATATTCATACAATCATGTCTATTTAAATTCAATTACTATACTAACGTAAAAGTAAGAACTAGTGAGATTTTTGCGGCTGCATTTGACTTGCAAGTTTTTTAACGTCTGCTTTCATTTTAGTCATAGACACGCGCAGTATCGCTTCTAAATGTTCATCCGTTAATCGCGAACAATTCTTATTTTTGCGGTAGTTGATAATTGAAAAAGTCTGCTCACACAAATATGTACTACCAAACATAGTGATTATCTGTTGAGCAAACTTTTTCAATTCTTTGAAGTTTTCAGGACTCAAACCTCCGTAGAACTGTACCAAGTCAGTGTTTTCCTTAAATGCCGTTTTCAGTGCGCTATTACTTTACATACCTACTATGTTCATTTGCAAATTGCTTGGTACATCATTAATATCAATTTCAAAAGGGTTTTGGAATATTTCCCTGTTAAGGGAGATCTTTTTAAAGTCGGTGAATCGATTTACAAACTCAGTTTGTAATTGCGTTAACACGTTTCTCATTGTAACATTTTGCCACTCAAAATTATCTTCAGCTTCTTCCACGGCTTGCTTGCAATTAGGAAAATGGTCAAGCTTGTTTTCATAAATATGCTTGATAAACAGTTTCAGTTTCATCTCAAATGACTATACATCTGAATACATATCGCAAATCAATTTATTTTTTCCCTGTAAGCGTTTATTGAGCTGATTCAGTTCCATAGTCAAATCAGTCAAAAAACCAAGATCAATAGCCCTGTCATATAGCTCGCTGATCGACTTCAAACTTATGGGGCCCGGATGCTTTATAAGTCTGATAATTTCAATTTTCCTTTTAAATCCAGGGTATAATGTTTTTTTCCCAGATCCAGTCTGTTTTCTGTGATCGGTTATTAACTTAGGATGTTCTTTTCCAGGTCTAGCTTGGCTGATAATCCCGGGCAAATGGTCATTCAGCATAGGCTCGTTAGAGATAGTTCCTTGGCGCGCTTTCATGTGGCTGTGGTGTGCGCCCGGATTGGCTGCAGCTGGCATACTCTTCAGTCTACCAGAGAGTCCGCGGTATCTGTTCGCAACGAGGGGACCTGAGGTCGCGCTACCGGTCCTAGCCAAGATGTACGCCTGGAACCAAGGATGTTCTGCTGAGGAGTATCCTGTAAGTGACTAAAGTTTTTAAAAAAGTGCTTGTAGTTTTGCTTAGTTTAGTTGTCATACCTTGTGTGGTGTTATGGGCACAATGACCCTATTTTAATTTTTGACTGACTTAGCTCGAGACTCGTAAATGATGTATAAGTGTAAGGATGAATTTAGAACTTTTTTAATCATAAGAATCACCTGTCTAAAAAGCTCCAATGATTTAATTAGATTTGTGACTGCAATAAATTTCCAAAAAAAGACTAGAACAACTTCCGCCTGAAAAACGAATAGATTTCAACATTATATGACATTACAGGCACATGAGACTTTCGCCTCTATGGCTCAGGGTGACGGGTGCAATGGAGCTAAGTTGAACGTAGCATATAATGTAATGCAATTGTGATAGTACCTACTCATAAGTTGTAGCCGCATTACACCAAGTGGGCCATGGACTTTTACCATCATCGGAGTTTATCAAAAATATTTATTTGTATCTTCTTCTCAATCGTAACGCTCTTGACAGAGCGGTCGTGGTCAACATGTTGTATCATTATTATTGGGGGCAGATGTTACACGCCTCACGATATCTCGCCATTAATTTGTATATTTTCGAGGAAATCTAATTTCCTCGTCATGTTCCACAAATTTTGGACGGGTGGTCATTCTAAAATTTTCCACAGGGTAGTTCTTACTAATCACTATGCCAAAGGTCGCATTGTGACTTCTCCATTATTTTTTTTCTGGTCTTTCCAGGTGACAAAGATAACAACAGGCAGCTCCGAGAGTGCTTCAAGCGGAGGTTTCGCGGGCGCCATCAAGAACTTCACGATGCTGTTCAAACCACCCCTGCTGCGTTGTGTCATCATCTCGCACATCTCCATGTTCGCTGTGTTTATGGTGTAAGTTCATTCATCATCCTCTGTAGCGGAAACCTTTTTTTTATAATTTGTAGTCTTGCGTTTGACCACATCTGGCCTGATGGTAAGCGACAATGCAGTCTACGATGGCACGCTTGCCTAGAACAAACCTATTCACTCGCGACTTGAAAACCCCTAGGTTGTAGTAATCAGGAAACACAGAATCGGGCAAGGTGTTCCACTCTTTGGCAGTGCGCATAATACAGGTGGAAGAGAACCGCTTTATTGAAACTTAAAGATTGTTAATGCCCACTAGTCATAGTGAAAAAATAAAACAAGACCAATATAAAAAAGTAAAAGTCCAGATTGAGTTGGTCTTGGTTCTTTCTAGCCAATCGACCATCAGATACCATCAGGCGAGGGACTGGTTAAATACCTTGACTATTCCCAATATAAAAAGATAATCCACCTAGCACACCTAGGCCTGCTTGTCGATATCATCATTATCTTAATGTAGCATACTTTTTCCTCTTGAAGCTGATCATTCAACAGAAAATAAGGTTTTTTTTCCGTTCTTTACTCGTTTTATCACGATCATATCAGCCATGGGACATTCACTGTTAAACATAGGGGAGGCCATTATAGATTTCTAGAGCGAACAATCTTGTGCAGCCTGCACCAACGGCTCCCAGCAACCTTTAACAGGTCGTCTTTCCATCTAGTAGGGGGGTAGTCCTACGCTGCGCTTTCCAGTGCGTGGTCTCCACTCTAAAACCTTTCTGCCCCAACGGCCGTCAGTTCTTCGAGCTATCGTTTTATCATCAACCATTGTCTTATTACCAAGTCGTCTGCCCGTCTTGTAGGTGGACGTCCTACGCTGCGCAGTTTGGCGTTGGATGCAGGCCGCTTCCAACCGTAGTTCCTGGAAATCAATGAGGGAGGCCTTTGTCCAGCAGTGGACGTCCTATGGCTTATATAATGATGATGATTGTCTTATTACTCACGTCGAAACAGTGCTGATAATAGGTAGAATTTTTTCCAGTGTTTTAATAACTTAATTTGGATGAGCAGAAATATGATGATGTAAATGTATACGAGGGCGGCACTGAAAATTTCGGGAATCAAGGAAGTGACACAACATTACTATTTAATTCTGTATTTAATGTATTTATTGCTTTTCGAAGTATTCTCCGCGAAATTTGACACATTTTTCCATACGATGGAACCAATCATTGAAGCAACCATTCCATTCGGAAGTTGGGGTCTCCAAAATGGCCGTTTTGTAGGCGTCCACAGCTTCTTCAGGTGATGAAAATCTCTGACCACACAATTTATTCTTTATTTTAGGGAAAGTATAGAAATCATTAGGACTTAGGTCGGGGCTGTACGGCGGATGGTCTAATAATTCTATGTTTTCTTGCTCTAAAAACTCTTTTGTTCTGTGCGCGGTGTGAGAACTCGCATTGTCGTGATGGAGGATGATGCGGCGGTTGCAGTTCTCTTTACGGAGTTCAGAAATGAACCTGTGGCAAACAAATGCTAGCATACCATTCTGCATTAACCGTTCTTTGTCCCTCAAGAGGAATAGTCGCAACATGGCCGGTTTTGGAGACAAACGTGGCCACCATTTTTTTTGCAACACTCCGTGAACGAACAATTTTTGTTGGCTTAACTCATTTTCGGACACCCAAACTCGTGACTGGTTTTTTGTTTCGGGTTCGTACGCGTATATCCAGGATTTGTCACCTGATACGATGTTGTATACAGCATTTGAGGATCCTGCGTGGAATCTTTTGAGAGTTCTGATGCACCAAGTAACGCGAGCCGCTTTTTGCTCTTCACAGAGCAAATGCGGTATCCATCGGGAAAACAACTTTTTTACACCTAATTGTTCATGCAAGATTATTTGTATTTAACTCATGCCAATGTCTAAAGTTGCCTGAATTTCGCAGTATGTCACAGGTCGATCTTCCCCAATCAGCTTACGCACAGCATCAACGTTTTCTTGGGTGACTGCAGTTTTTGGACGACCTTGACGGGGATTATCACTGAGCTTGACACGTCCACGTTGAAATTCAGCAAACCAGCGATAAATTGTGGTTTTGGATGGGGCTTCATCACCAAATGCAGAAATCATCCGGTCAACACACTGTTTTTGTTTTAAACCACTACGGAAGTCATAATAAATCATCGCTCTTGAATTTTCTCGAGTCAATTCCATTTTATCAACGACTAAACAAGTTTGACAAGACCTTGTGACAAGACCGAGAATAAATAAATGGTATTCGATTTTTAAAACCAAGAAGTTTACAATTAAAAAGATTTTAATATGACAGGAACAGTGGAAATATTCCATTCCCGATACTTTTAGTGCAGCCTATGTACGTCTAAAAAGTATTTTAGAGCCTGCAGTGAAACTTATTTTCTTAGATAGAAATGACTGCATAATATATCATTTTAATCGTTCGTTTACCTCTAGACTAGGCTAGGCAGAGTTAGTTAGCATTATTTATGCGTACAGCAATGATTCTATATCAGTAAACTATAATCTTTTATCAACACAAATACACTTTCCCATATTTACCTACGGAACTCTATTATTGCATTGTCATAGTCCTAGATGATGATTGATTTATTGATAATTTTAGCGTAAAATTTTTGCACAAAAAGTACAAATGAAAACTTAATGCTACAGAGCAATCTCTGCCAGATAACTTCGTTGCAATATGCGAATAAAGCCTCTGTAATGCGCTTTTATTTATCATGTCTTTAAAAATAAAAAGTAACAGTTAAATCATTTAAAAACTGCTGCAAATGATCTATAGATGGATCAACTTCTCCAGATCACTAACAGGTAGAGAGTGTTCCCAAGACTCTTATGCGTAGATAAGCGCCAGCTCTCGTATCACAAGTCACTTTTGACTATTTGAACCAATGATGAAATATCATGATTTCCAGTTCCAGCGGTCTATACGTGTGGGTTCCCGATATCCTGAACAGCATCTTGAGGAACACCAGTGAGAAGAGCATCAACATTTGCGAGATCATTTTTGAAAAGGCCCGGAACGCTAGTGTAAGTTTTGGTATTGTTTTGTATCATTGAGAAGAACAAATAGGTTCTACACTATAAGGCCCGAAAATTCGCTACGGCAAGGCGTGCAAGCGAGGCGTCGGTCTTTTTGAGGATGCATGCTGTTTTACTTATCATAAAGACTTGTCTTGAGGTGAACGTCCTGTCCAATGGAAGAGAAAGCGTAGACACTATTTCACATAACATATTAAAATGCGTTGTCTGCGTTGGGGCGTTTCTGATAGCGTTTGAGCGTTTGCGAGTTTCGCCAAGCATTAAAAGTGGTGTTTTGTTCAGTAGGCCAAATCAATAAGTACGAAAACTAGCGAAAATTTGCGTGCATGGTGCACGCGACAAAACACGCTCAGTAACCGTTCCAAATTTACGGCCTTATTATTTTTAGCTTGCGCAGTTCACTGCTAAGCCAATGCCTCCTTATCCATTTTAATACTACTTATCGTACTACAACGCTGTTGTAAACCAATCCTTCACAAACGAGTTCAGGTCATCCCATCTCAATTTGAGACTAACGCGCCAACTCAACTGTTATTTTTACCCAGAAATTCGGCTTGTGTCAGAAGTTTTCGACCTAGTTTAGTTTTAGGTTCGCAGCTTTTTTAGTTACGTCAGCGTTAGAATGCTACACACAAATACGAATATCTATTATTCTCGTCCTGTGGTGCTTCACTGACGTAATAGTACGGTAATAGTACGGTAGTAAACGGGGCGATAAAGCAGCGTCTCGCGTCACAGGCGTAACGAAGGATTCTAGAGTTAACTCACGAGTGAAGCGAGGTAGTTACTAGAATCTTGAGTGCAGAGAGGGATATAAGCACGCCCAAGATGCAGACAGTTTTATCCACGAGAAGAATACTCTACTTTACACACTTTCTGTGGGACAATAAAAACCAACTCTAGGTTGGTGCATTCTGTTCAGAAGTTAGTTCGATTTACGAATAAGTTCTTAATGTGTGGGTCTCTTTGGTTCAAATTTTAATACAGATGAGGTTCCAAATTCAAATCCCATTATGCCCGTGAGGGCATAATGAAATTCAGTACAACTTTTCTCCAGGCTCGTAGGGATTTAATCACCTACTTTCGGTGAGGTTTACATGACATATAAGTAATTTGAAATTGTTGAGCAGATGGTGTGAAACATACTTAGCCAGTTAGACACTAATTTTACCGCAAAGTCGTCAACTTCTGTCGACGTCAGAGTCGACGTGCTGAGTTTAGTCTGTTTGAATTTGGTGCACTAAATAGGTATAGCAAAGTGGTTAGATTCTTATCTGATGTCATTATTTATCTTGCAGCTCTCCACGCCAGATGGGAAATGCCACGCAGACGTATCAGTAGCTGTGTTCCCTATATCAATGTCTATGGGAGCTGTGTTTGCTGTTACTTACCTCGCTATCGGGTTCTTTATCAATAAAGTTGGAAGGAAGCCCCTTTACTGTGAGTATAGCTGATTTAAGGTCAAATTAAATATTCAAGAATTTTTTCCTGAAAAATAAAATGTTTATATTATTTTTTTTTTCGACGATTTTGGCTGGTCACATACCTACAGTCGGAATTCCATATCGGAATTTCGTAGGCAGCAAATCCAACAAAATCGAAAAAAACTTACGGAAAATTACGTACATGTGTTATAAACTCCTTGATTTTGTTAGGGTGGTGTATAAAATGTATTTTTTTCTAACCACGTGGTATAGTAACGTTAGTTATTAGCATCAATGCAAACTTTCTTATGTAGTTTAAATAAATATCTTAGATCTATAAGACGATCTCCGTGGCGCAGTGGGTGATTTGGACCAATAGCTGGCTCAGATGTAGGAGGCACTGGGTTCGATTCCCACCGCGAAACAAATGTTTGCATGATCTAACTACAGATATTTGTTACGGGTCTGGATGTTTTCTATATATTATAAGTATGTTTTTACAAAAAGAAAAGTATATGAGTACTAGCTGCCGCTCGCGGCTTCGCATGCGTGTTTTGTCAATAAAGAGTAGCATATGTGTTAATCTAGGTTATAGTCTACGTACGTACCAAATTTCATTAAAATCCATTCAGAGATTTTTGCGTTAAAGAGTAACAAACATCCACACATATCTACCGTCATACAAACTCTCGTGTTTATAATATTAGTGGGATTCTATCAGTTATCTGGTTCCCCATAGTATAAGTTCTGCTTAGTTTGGGGCTAGGTAACGCTGTATGAAATTTCCAGCAATATTTTATATTTATTTCACTATCATTAATTTTACTTGGTATCAATAATTCTTATACATTTGTAGGTGGAATAATGTTCACCTGCGGTATAGCGACAATAGCCGCCGCGTTCGTCCCGCAAGGGGGCGCGGCGACCGCCCTGCTCATTATATCGCTCTGCTCTGGATGTGCTGCTTCTATACTCGCTGCTATTGCAGTCGATGTCTTCCCAACGTGTTTGAGGTAAACATTTGCTTAGGGTGTTACCACACCAATCGATCAACGATCGATGCCTTGATCGATAGTACAATGAGTTCAGTTGACGTCGATCGACAGTTTCTACTACACTAAATTGATCTGGTCGATTAGTAGAGTTTGTATCTTGCGATATCGACGCTTGATCATCGATCGATTAAGTATAAGTTTTTTTGCGTGGCGATTCCTATCAATACTGCATCCCTGATACGCCGGGTCAGCGACAGCACCAACAGCATGCTGACAGTAGTTATTGATTGCTTTAGCTCCAACATAATGAGACACTGGGTGAAGTTATACAAGGCCACCCCACCTTGTAGCGCAGTAGTGTCGTATCTTTTATATTTTATTAGTTATTTTTTTATTGTTTCTTAATTAATAATTTTATATTGTTGTTTTGGACCCTAATTATTTAATTAATTTATTATTAATTACCAATTGTACTAACATAGATTTAAGATTTTATTTTTTATTAACAAATTATGGGTGATCTGAAAATAGAGTGAATTGAATTGATCGATCGATGTTTTATCGACCGGTATCCGTCGATCAGCTAAAGCTACCACTATTAATTGATCGATTTTAAGAATGTTCTAAGAACAGATGTTTCTACGTTTAACAAACTGCTCGAGATGTTAACACCACATTTGAAGAGACAAAACACCAGGATGAAAAACTTGCATGTCTGCCAAGAAGCGCTCTACAGTAACAGTAACATAGCGGTGTTTAGGGGTCTACGGGTAGACGTTATAAGTAACCTAAGTTTAGCTATGGTGTATCACCCCAAACCTTGGCTCGCATCATCCCAGAAACTTGTGCAGTAATTTTTCATGTATTTTTTTTCAATGCCTAGGCGTACTTATGATGTACTTACGTTTATTTTATATATCTGACTCTCCTTCTGTCTGAGAATACCTAATTTAATATGTATTTAAGAAGGCTGTCATGCACCAATAAAAAAATATGGCACCACAAATACGAGTACCTATCACAATACACATCATCAAAACCTTTAGCATCTATAAAAGATGGTTTAAGCAGCGTCTGTTTATGAGTTTCGGCACTTACGCACAGGACTTGTAAGGCAGATACGAGAGCGAGAGCAGGACTGGCAGACAAATAAAAAGTCTCAAGCAGGCTCTCGCACGATGCCGAGATTAACGTTCGCATTAGCAAGGCATCCACGATGTTCGGGAAGCTTAGTGCAAGAGTATGGAATAACAAACATGTCACTATTAAAACCAAGACGATTGTTTATCAGACTTACATGTTGTCCATACTCTACGGGGCTGAGGCCTGGACATCTTATGCCAAACAGGAGCGTACATTAATAACTTCTACATGCGCTGTCTGCGACGTATATTGGAGATCTCTTGGAAGGATCGAGTTACAAACGAGAATGTGCTCAGTATCGTACAATTGCCCAGCCTAGCTGCAGTATTAAAACAGGCGGCCCCGCTGGCATGGGCATTTGCAAAGGAAGGAGATTTCACGTTTGCCAAGACAAACTCTTCTTTCACAGATTAGCCAGATTCTAAACCCCCAGTTGGGCGCCCATTTCGATTCAAAGATAGTGTTAAACGTGACATGCTATCTATGTGCTATCTTTTATTTCACATCGATCCTAACGACTGGGAAAAACCCTCAAACGATCGTGATAGTTGGGGTAAAACTCTGTTAGATGGGGTTGACGTGCACGACAACGCTTGGTTCGATCTATTGTCCCAAAGAGTAACCAACGCCATCAACGCGCTGCACTTCCTCCAACATCATCAGGCTCACTATACACATACTTGTTTTATATTTTCCAATAAAAATTCTGATCTCATGTTATGATTTTTTCCCAATAGCTTCAGATCTGATGAAAGTGAAAATACTGATGGCATAATACAATTTTATTGATCTTGAAAAAAACAAAATAGTTAATAACAAACTAATCATATCCTCTAGTGTCAGTAGTTCAGTTGTTATATAGTCAGATTTACAGAACTACTGATATTTTCAGGCCCAGATCTAGGGGGATGGGGGGCAAACCAAGACACATGCCCCGGGTGGCAACTTCAGGGGGCGTGTGTCTTTGAGGAAAGTAAACAATGCGTGTCTCATATTTAAATCTCCTCCCCCTCCCCCCTCCGTCTCTCAAATTCTGGAAGTGACGCCACCTCAAGTGTCTGCCCCGGTTCAGAAAAATCGTTGATCTACCGGACTATTGACACCAAAACATACCCGTTTTGGTACCGAAATTGTCTGAAATGGTGTCAATGGTTTTATAACATCCAACATTTTCATAATACCTATTCACTCGCTGATGAGTTTGGCAAAGTAGCTGCTGGAATTATAACTTCCATTGTTGGCTGATGAGCTGGTGAAACTGATGGAGAAGACGAGTAGTTACTCAATTCGGTATTTGTATCACGTAAAAGAGTATAATTTCCGATGACATCTGTGAACTCGGTCAATTTATTGAGTATAGCATAATTCACTACTTTTGTTATTAATGATTCCGCATACATTTTTTGCTCCGCTTTCGATATTTTATCAAATTTTCTACTAATAAATTTGCCAAAAGCGTCATTATCTGTATCTTTATTTCCTGAAGCATTTGAATCATCTGCGTAAGCCTTTGTGGATTTTCGTTTTTCTTCGCCTTCTACTTTAATTTTTTTTTTCGCAGGCATACACTTATCACAATGTTTAATATTAGTTGTAATGGTATTGGCACTCTGAAAAATAAAGCGTTTACAGTTATGAAGTTACTAATCGATATTCAAAGTTATAGGCAAATAGAAGGAATTCAGGTGGAGGAGTATTTTAATCCTTATTTTCTCATGAGAAATTATAAACTAGTTACCATTATTTTGGTTTGAAAAAGTAAAAAAACCGATCTGAGAGTGAATAAATTACTTCAGTACTTACTATTTCTTCATTACCAGACCAAGCATTATTATCATTATCTTGTCGTGTTTCTGCTTCTTGTATTAATTCTTGTTCATCTAAATTAACTAAACTCCTCGTTGGCTGCTGTTGATCCTTTAGAAATGACATCAATGAGAAGTACCATAACTGCGACTTATATATGTCTTCTGCTCCACTTCCCGATCTCAGAGAATTTTGAATCTACAAATATAAATATTTAACAATATTAATACCTAACAATAGATATAAATAATATGTACTACCTACAAAGTATGTTTTTACATATTTTCAATTATTTAACCCGTCAAGAATCACGCACGCCATAGTTGATTATTAAACGAGTGGTAAAGCGTGTCTTGCGTCACGGGCGCTATATTGAATCCCGAACGTAACAAAGGATTCTACAGTTAACTCCCTCGCTCCGCTCGTGAGTTACTGGAATCCTGAGTGCAGAGAGGGATATAAGCACGGCCAAGATGCAGACAGCTTTATCCACGAGGAGAATACTCTACTTTTTTTTACTCTTTCTGCGAGACAATAAAAACCAAATCTATTTAGGTTGGTGCATTCTGTGCACACGATTTGATTACGATTTACAAATAAGTTCTTGTGGTGTTACAAATAAGTGGGTCTCTATTGATCAAATTTTAATACAGATGCGGTACCAAATCCAAATCACATTATGCTCGCGAGAGCATAACAACTTTTCTCCCGGCTAAGCCGTAGGAATTTAATCACCTGCTTTCGGTGAACTTTACATGACGTTGTCGAGGGTAGTGTAAAAAATACATTTTTGTATATTAGGTTGGGGAAAAAATTTCTTCGCATTTTTTTAAGAATATTCAAAACATTTTTTAATATACATAGTTTATTTACATTTAACTAAAGTATGTAGGTACTATTTTGTTCGATAACTTTTTGCCATCTTGTAGGTAGGGACATGATCCCATTGCTATAGAAATTTTGGGGCTTCTGATCAAAATACCGCGACAAGTAGTTTTGGCAGTCCTCTCGTGATGTTAACCTGACACTGCCTAAAGAATTCTGAAGAGACCGAAATAGGTGGAAATCTGAAGGTGCAAAGTCAGGACTATACGGCGGATGCATTAACACCTCCAAGCCAAACTCTCTTAATTTTTACTGAGTGGCTAAAGATGTGTGAGGTCTAGCGTTATCATGATGAAAAACCACACCTCTTCTGTTGATTAATTCGGGCCGCTTTCTCTCAACTTCTTGCTTTAATCTCATCAGTTGTTCGCAGTAGAGTTCAGAATCGATGGTCCTGCCTGGTGGTAACAGCTCATTATGAATAATGCCCTTCCAATTCCACCACACACACAGCATCACCTTGTTGTGAGTTAACCCGGGTTTCGCCACTGTCTGTGAAGCCTGACCGGCCTTTGACCACGACCTTTTTCGCACGTTCTTGTCGTACGTGATCCACTTTTCATCACCAGATATCAGCTTCTTCAAAAATGGTTCGGTTTCATTACGTCGTAATAAAGAATCACAAATGAGTACACGGTTCATTAGGTTTCTTTCAGTGAGCTCGTGGGGTACCCAAATATCGAGCTTTTTTGTGTACCCAGTTTTTTTTCAAATGCGCCAAAACTGTTTTGTGATCAATTCCCAGTTCTTCAGCTACGTCGTAACTACTGATATGCCGATCTTGCTCCACTTTTTCAAAAATGCCATCAATTTTATACGTAATATTGGGCGACCAGAGCGACGAGCATCTTTGACATCAAAATTTCCGGATTGAAAACGCTTAAACCAAATTTGTGCTACTCTCACAGACACTGCACTAGGTCCATAAACATCGCAAATTTTTTTCGCGGCTTGTGTTGCATTTTTACCTTTTTTGTAGTAAAATTTTAAAATGTATCGAATTTCTTCATTAGATTCACTCATCTTTACACGACGAAAAACAAATAAAAATCACACATTTTCCTAATTTGAATTTAGAATTATCTTCTATAAAATTTAAACTTTGAATGATACCAAAACCAGCCAGATACAAATAGTATAGCAAAATAGATTTTATTAAAAGTTCATACATACTATAATGCGAAAAGACTTTTTCCCCAACCTATTATATATAATAGTTGATTAAGATATAACAATATAATAGTTGTGGAGCCTAGACTATTAAATATATTACTATTAGAAACTGGTAAAGTACCTAAGTTTTTTGCTGACCATCTACATTGTAGATGTGATGTGTAGATTCTACAAGAACCATAATTATGTTTCACCATAACCATAGTAGGTAACCCGGCAAAAACAATATTTTACTTTATATTCAGTAAAATTTTTTATCGTTTTACTTGTGTGCCGGTGATCGATCGCTCAGCTCAGAGTCAACTCTGTCACTCGGTTGAAGTGTGAGGTGCGGAAATAATCGCATACGTTAGCCTGATTTTGAGGCATGTTTTACGTGATAAACTAAAATAAAACACTAGAATAATAGGTTTTGATAAACTGAAGTTCACAACTTAACTGAACAAAATCAAATCAAATAGAAGCCCGCTCCCGCACTGCACGGACTGGCAACGACGCCGACGTGGTGCCATGCCAACCGTGCAACCGGTGCAACGTTTCCATTGATGCACTGAGTGGCAACGCGCAAAGGAGATGAATGTAGGTAAAGTCCGTCCGCCCAAGGTCGCTGGTAATGTTACCGTTATCTCTCTAAATGACCGTTATACCCGTATTTTACGGTACATAGTTTTTTTATACTACTAAGGTAGCAAACAAGCATACGCACGACCCACCTGATGGTAAGCGGTTGCCGTAGCCTATGGACGTTTGTAACACCAAAGGTCACTCGCGCGTTACCGTCATATAATTCAAGTTCCTCAGAATAAAATGTTGACATGGCAATTATTGACATGACAATTATTGACATTGACGATTCACTTTCTTTTGATAGCAGCTTAAGGTATTTCAGAAACACTGGCCAACCATTTCAATACTCGGAACTCCATCGTTTTACCGTTTTTAACCTGTCAACTTGACATTGGCATAATTGTGGCAACAACTACCACAGGCCATACAACCAATAGTGAATAGTGAAAAGGTATTTCAGAGTAGCGCCATTTGCTATCAGTTCCTAAAACATGTGATTCGTGAAAACCCCATAATGTAATTTGGTAGGTAGATAGGCACCTACTTAGTAAAACTTACCTTTCTTAATTCCTTTCGAAAAGACCCGCGCAATGATTGAATTTTATTTTTCACCATTTTAATGTCGGCGTCTTCATCATATTTTTTCCATACATTAACCAAAGCTTGATATCCTCTGTACTTTAGCGTCCTGTTGCCATATAAATCTTTATTTTTTATTTGCCATAAGGCGGGGTGAGATTTGTAGGTGCAAATTAATTCTCTTACTACGTATTTGGGTACGTTTCGAATATCTTCTTTATCGTCCATTTCTTGAGAATCCTTTATTCAAGTGATTATAAACTTTACCTACGTAATTTATCCTTCCGCGATGAAAACGAACACAAAAAGATTGAAAACGAACACTCAATCACGCCGGACAAATAAACAGGCACTAATTCGTTCAGTTGTCACGTCAGTTGTGTCCTTCGCGATCGACCGACGCGACGGGTGTGGGGAAGGCGGGATTATAATACCGTCATTCTTTCTCGCTCTTGCAAATCCACTGCTCATTTCATAAAGTTTGTAGATTCCGGAAAGAATGATAGTTAGTGGATTGGATGCAGTGAATGCGTCAGCTCATTCGTTTGCTATAGCAGACTATCAGTCACTCAAATTTTACTCCATGACACAATCCTGCTCTATGTAAGAAACTAAACCACTGCCGGATACTTTTGTACAAATTTATTAACTAATATTATATTTCATTACAAGATGTTACACGTATTAATTTTTGATTGTTAGTGCCAACTTCTTTAAAATTTTCGAAGCTGTTGTAAAATAAGTAGGTATAGGTACCTAGGTACTCAACAATCTCTCTCTCTTCCCAGCTATGTATCCCACATGGTAGTGGGGTCAGCTTTCCTGGTCGTTCTTCTCCACTTCGCTCTATCCTCGACTTCGTCATCAGAAACTTGGCACTCTCTCATGTCTTTTGACACTACATTTCTCCACCTTGTCTTTTTATTATTTATTTATTTATTAGGTCTACCAACAGTTGTTACATCATATAATGCTAGAGTTCTTTTATGTCTATATCTTATAGCTACATGCACAACCAATTACAGGTGAACACAACATGCACTAAAACTAAGTTGACAAGCGGGATATAGCTGTTTCACAAAAAAATTGTACAAACTATGAGAAAATATACATATTTATATACAGTGTAAACTTTATATAACGACACTCAAGGGACTGAGCATATTTTGACGTTATAGAGAGTTGTCGTTAAATGGAGAGAAGTAAAATCTGTATTAGAAAAAGAAAACGTTTATTTCTGATTTGTCTTGTTAAATAGTACCTACAATAAAAATCTGTTTTAATTTGAACGCTATTGCGTATAGTCTGTTATTTTCGTCTGACGTCTTTTGCTACTAAGAATATGACAACGTATAGATAAAATCCATCACTTCTACTAACAACAGTCTACAGCTACACGTGCAAGCAATCCCATTTTGTAAACAAAAGAACGGATTTCTTAAAAGTTTGGTGTGTATGATGCCGACAGTCGAGTTTATTATAGTCTAGGATAATAAAACGACAAAAGGATATACACAGCTGCGCAGTTTTTACTAATTTGGCAACTTAAAAAGAACTTTTTATTACAAATTGTTGTCGTTATTGAGAGTGGGTGTAATGCTATACAGAGTGTATCATTGTATGGAAGACAAGCTAAACCAACCAAAGCCGAGTGATTTCGACGCTTTAGAGAGTTTGTCGTTAAAACGAGTGACGTTACATGGAGTTTACACTGTATATGTATAAGAAAACAGGGTTGCAGATATAATGCCGCATTAAAAAGTAAACGGTAAAATATAAAAGTAGCAAGCGCAACTATGACAGCTCCAACACAATACAGAATGAAAACGGAAAGTAACAGTGTTGTCAACGACGTGTTGTTTATAAAATTTTCTACGTACTCGTACTAGGGCCCAAAACACAAGATCGTAATTTTGCTGGACAGTCAAAGTGAATGTCCAGATCAGTTTGAGCATTAATAAGCTTACTTAGCTTACTATAATCCCTCGCCATGAAATAAGCCCACTTTCTATTCCTTTCAGGCGCACCGTTTTAGGCGCTAACTCTCCAATACCCTCTCCAATACCTCGAGGTATTGGAGAGTTAGCGCCTAAAACGGTGCGCCTGAAAGGAATAGAAAGTGGGCTTATTTCATGGCGAGGGATTCTGAATGGGTACATTTCAGAATCCCTCGCCATTATATATAATTTTCTCAACTAGTTGTGGCCAATCTATTTGATTTCTACCTCTACCTAGAGGTAGAAACCTCCTCTACCTCTCTAAGAGGTAGACCCTCTTGGGTCTACTTCTAAATCTTCGAACGGGGATGGAAAGTTGTAGTGCCAAATTCCCTACGTAGTCAGGTGGCCTCCTCTTCACGTGACCGTACCATCGCAGCCGACTTTCCTGCATCTTGTCAGCGAACTCGCACGTACTCGTTACGGATTTTATCGAGCCTAACTAGGTACTCGACAATGAAACGACAGGTAATCTTTATTTATTTATTTTAATCAAAATCTGATGAATCGTCACTGTCGCGATCGATATCATTACTTATTTAGTCACAACAGTACAACTATCAAATTAGAACTGTCATCGAGAAAATAAAGAAATGGAAATACTATAGCATGACTGCTGAAAGCTTTATATTGGATGCGTAGAACATCCACTGATCTTTTGGTATGTCAGACCCACAATTTTTATATAATGATCATCCTTTTGGCAGGGAATAATTATCATGGTTGGCCTGACAGCTTTCTATAAGCCTACATACAATGTAACAAAGTGCTTTATAAGGGAATAAAATATTAATATGGTTGTGCGTGACGTCACATCGGGTGGATGGGTCTAGCTAAACAGGGTCGTCTGGAAAGCGGTATGTTCTCTCGCACTAATATCGCAGGTCTTTCATGTCAGTGACGATGCGAGTGAGTTTGGTTGGACACAACCACCCGACGTGACGTCACGATCTAACCACCCAACCAGTAAAAATATTAAAATGGTTGGCCGCCCCAGCCTACACACAATGCAAGGCTGTGTCTACATGACGTCACATCTGCCAAACCAGTCGAGCAAACTGTGTCGACCATTGATGATTTTTTTTTTTATGACGGGCTAACTCGCTGTTGGCTTCTGAGGCCGTTACAGCTTTGGCGAGCGCAGATGGCGCTCAGTCCTGTAAGTTTTGATGAGGCAACTAGTTCAAGGGCACCATTTAGGTACGAAACTCGGCTTGGGCCGTTGCCAGGATGGGGATAGGAGAGAACCACTCAGGTACATGTTTGTACCTTGTGTAGGCAGCAACTGAAGGGACTTGTCGACCTCGCCGGCGAGGTCGGTATATCTGTAAGGTGTTTGTTCTATCTAATGTAGATAACTCTGAAATTTCCTCTGGAGGTGCTTTTGTTATCCGGATCTCTGAGAACGTGTCTCGGTCGACTGAGGGTTTGCTATTTGCTATTGATGCTTTTATTCTATAATATGATGTTTTATTCCAGGGCTATGGCAATGTGTGTGATGTACATGGTGGGTCGCGCGGGCGCGGCTGTCGGCTCCAATCTGCTTGGGGTCACCCTGGACACACATTGCCACGCCGCCTTCACTATCTTCGGAGCTTTCACTGCTGGTAACTAAAGAAACAAAAAAAAATATTCACAATTCTTTAGGTGATACAAAATAGTAGGATGTAATATACGCATGTTTGACGGTCAAAGGGACAGTTGCAAGTTGCGGGTACTTATTACTATTGCTCTCAAAGCCGGCCAACACGACACAAAAATTTGCGCAGTGTTTGTACAATAAAAAAAACGAGTGTGCCACACGACTGAAGTAAAACTTCTTTTTTTAAATAATAATTTATAAAATTGTTCAAGAACGAAATGAAACTACGAAAAATAATCAAGAGATCACCGTTCGCGTAACGCTAGAAAACTCGCAAACGAATTACTGACTGAGACATATATGTATATATATAAATATTTCATGCACTGGCTATGAGAGAAAGAGAGAAAGAAAGTGTGTGCTCGCACCTCTCTCTCTTCCCCCTACAGAAACGAAACGTAACTCTCTCTTTCTATCTTTACTAACTTATATCTCCTACTCAACATCCGTTTGCCTCCCCTAATCACACGTTTCGTAACGCTCTCTTCACGCATTCGCCAGCTTACTTTTAGCTCTACTTCAAAAATTACGTAAATGAAATGTGTAGACGTCTAGTTAGCAGTTTTACAAACTTGTGTTTGTATAAACACGTTGCACAAGATTTAGTTTTTTTTTAGTTACTTAGTTTTGGTTGTGTAGACTGGCTTTAAGAGTAACTAATGTTACAGGTTCTACCATACTGATGATCTTCTGGCCGCCACCAGCGAAGGTCCGGAACGCGATGGAAGAAAAAGGCCTAACGTACTAACAGAAATTAGATTTAAACTAGTTTTAAGGCGGCAATTCTCAAAACCACTTATTTTATTGTTTTGCTAAATGCCTACCAAAATATCTAGGTTCAAACTATTTTATTAGAAACTCTTATCTCAGTCATAGAACTCAATATACTTTTCTACGAAGTGTTAAAATAATTGTCTTCCAACAAGACTGATCAATTAATAAAATGGTGCACTGTTGTATTTAGAATGATTATCACAAGTTAAATAAATCAATATTCAATGTTTTATTATGTTTTACTGCCATCTGTTAAGGATGACTCAAACCACAGTTCATTCACAGTTTGACCGGCGCGGCGCATTGCAAACGACCCGCAGTACAATTCATTACCGCATAGTTTACCATAAACTATTTCTTGCATAGTGACATCTGTTGGTAGTTATTTGAACTACGACATAAGCTAGCTAACACGTTTTGAAACTAGTCGAAGCCGAGATAGTTCCGCTCAGCAGCTCTAGATGGCAAAAGTTACCGACCAGAAGAAATATTTAGTACATAAGTAAGTACTTATGTACATAGAAATAAGTATAAAAGTATTTTATCAGTTATCTGGTTCCCATAGTACAAGCTCTGCTTAGTTTGGGGCTAGTTAGTGCTGTGTGAAATGTCACACAATATTTTTTTTTCGTATATACGATGCCACAACTTTATTTGCGACTAGTGTTAGTCATATGGAGGCGCTACTTCTTAAGATGGAGCGTGTGAGCCGTGAGTTCGGATTAAAGATCAATCGGAACAAAACCAAAATGATGATAGTGGATCGCTGTAATAACAACTCGCCAGAAGTGACACAGATCGCGAACTGCACAGTAGTCCAATCCTACGTTTACCTGGGAACTTTAATTTCGAATAATGGTGGTTTCATAGAAGAAGTCAAACGTCGTATGCCAATAACCAGAACTGCAATGGACACGAACAGAAAATGTGGAGAAATCCACATATCACCAAATCTACTAAGATCCGACTAGTTCGTACCCTTATTTTCCCCATATTTCTGTACGCTGCGGAGACGTGGACGCTGCGAGAAGTTGACAAGAAAAAGATAGACGCTCTGGAAATGTGGTGCTGGCGAAGGCTTCTTGGAATATCATGGACCGAGTTTCGTATTAATGTCACTATACTCCAGGAGCTCGGCATAAAACAGCGTCTGTTAGCTTTAGTACAAACTCGCAATCTGAAGTTCTTCGGCCACGTCTCGAGGCGGGACACGGACTCTATTGAGCGTCTTGTCGTACAAGGACGAGTGGAGGGCATCAGACCGCGCGGAAGGTCGCCCATGCGGTGGACCGATCATATAAAGCTGCAGTGGGCGGCCAACTGCATGAATGCACGAGAATGTCTGTCAACAGAGACAAATGGCGAGATATCGTGAGGCGTGTAACATCTGCCCCAAAAACAATGATACAACATGTTGATCACGACCGCTCTGTCAAAAGCGTTACGATTGAGAAGAGATATACAGTACATGCCATCAGCTGTTAGGTCCACTTGATGTTTTAAGTCATACAAAAATAAAAGCCTTTGTAGACTAAAGTAAGTAAATCTTACAAAGTGAATCAAAAAATGACTAAGTATCTAGTTTAAAATATATATATGGATAACGGCTCAAGGGAGGCAAAGGGTTGAAAAACTTGAAAAGTGACAAATGACCTCGTCATTATTTAGCGATCAAGATAATGCTTATCTGATTGTGCCACTACCCGTTAGTTGTTGACACCTTTTTTGCCCAGTCTAGTTTAGAGTTCACAAAAAATATAATACAAGGTTAGGAAGGAAAGGGTTGATAAATATTTTAAAAAAATTGAGCCAATTTTGCCACTGGGTTAGGTAACAAATGAAAAAGAAATTTTAGGTACACATATGCTCAAAATAAGTTTTTAATCATACATAAATTAGGAGAGATATGTCTTGTCTTAGGCTACGTATTACGAGTACCTATGTCTATGGTATAGGACATACTGGTAAGGTACTGGTATAGGTATTAAGAATTATTTATTACTATCATTTAGAAGCGATATGTATAAATTTATTAATAACTAGCTGACCAATCGGCAGCTTCGCACGCGTAGTTTTTCAATAAAAATATTACTCTCCTGCGCAGTTGGGTAAAAAGTAGCCTATGTCACCCGGGGATAGTGTTAGCTTCCCAACGGAGAAAGAATTGTTTAAATCGGTCCAATAGTTTCGGAGCCTATTCAATGCAAACAAACAAATCTTTCTCTTCATAATATAATTTTTGTAGATATTGATATGTTCTTTAATATTGTAGAGTAGAACATACTTTTGTTCAATCATCAATAGTTTCCGCAGCGCATGCGACGAAAGACGTTTTAGGACACTTTATTTACACCTTGGGTTACGTTACTTAAGTTTTTCTAAGGATCCCTAATCTTTTCTAGCAATAAATATAACTTATGTCACTCAGGGTGAATGTAGCTTTCCAATGGTGAAAGAACTTTTGAGATCGGCACAATAATTTTTGAGTTTATTCATTACAAACATACACACAAAAATACAAAGCTTTCTTCTTTATAATATATTAGTATGAATCATTGTAATGAATTTAATTTAAGAAATACATATATTAGTAATTGAAGATTGGAAATAAATGGGCTTTATTATTATTATATCTATGGTAGCCTATGTCACCCGGACCATAATAAATAACGCATCGATTGACACCTCATTCGTCAAAATCGGATGAGTAGTTTAGGCGCTACGGTAGAAAATGCATCCTTAGACTGCTAAAAACATAAGTCTTCCTTTTGGCTTTGCCATAATCTGGTAAAAATATAGCCTAGATGTCACTCGGACCTTAATAGCGAATCGATTGACACACATCAAAATGATATGACGGATGAGTAGTAAGCGCTGTGGTTGCACATACGTACGTACTACAATTAAATTGAGTAATTAAACCTCTGATATAGAGGGGGAGATTGGATATGTCGATGGCTATATATACCTCGGTCAAATAGTCTCTTTCCGGGCGGGCCAAAAGAAGTGGTTCGTCGCGCTGAAAACGCCTGGGAATTGCTATTGAGCCATGAATTCTGCCTCAAAAAACAGCTCATAGACTTATGCATTCTTTCTATTCTTACCTACGGTGCACAAACATGGTCTTTGAAGGCACTTCAATAGTCCAAACTTGGGGTCGTCAGAGGGCGATGGAGCGTAGCATATTGGGAGTTAGACTCATAGACCGCATAAAAAACACCATACTACGCTCTAAGACAGAAATCGCCGATGTCACGCAAAAGGCAGCGTAATGGAAGTGAGACTAGGTGGGACACGTATGTCGAATGCGCGATGACTTGTGGACTAAGATAACCACCGAGCGGGTCCCACAAGGCGCGAGACCGCGTGCCCGGTCCAGGCGGAGATGGCGGGACGAACTTGACGCGCACAGTGCGAACTGCTCGACAGAAGCCCTAGACCGGGATGAATGGAAGAAGGGAAAGGAGGCATTTGCCCAGCAGTGGGATCCAGCGGGCTCAGATTAGAATTAAACCTCTAGCTCTACCAAATATACATTACCTTAACTGTTTGTCCGCATACACAAAGGTTAACACACAAAGAATTGAAAGAGAAGTTCGTCTATGTACATATTATTTTTCTTTTGTGCAATAAAGCATTATTCATTCATTTGATCATACTACATAGACTGCTAAAAATAATTCTTACCTAGCTTACCTAGAGGTTAAAACATAACGAGTCGCGCATAAATTTTATATGCAGCAATTATGTGAACATTATTCCCAGCATAATCGACCTTCCGTTCCTCTTGGAATTTCGGGATGCGGAGTAAAATATTTTATGACAAAATAATAGCATCTCTATATCACTGCGAGAAAAAACTAGAAAATTACGAGAAAAAAGAAGGTCGGGCAGGTAGAGGGATGATAATGTTACGGGTTTGAATCTTGTTAAATCGGCGGTCAAGGCTTTGTAAATTGTTGACTAGATAGGAAAAGATGTGTTTATGGAAAGTGATAAAGTTGATAATAGTCAATGTTTTGAACTCTGTAAATCTCAAATTGTTTTTCAGCTTACGTTTTACCTATCAAGCTAAAATTGCGCGCTTGCCCACCACAACTACGTTTTAGTCTCAATCATTAAATAAGGGCCATCGCATCATTATTCAATTTTAATGATTTTTGGAATATTTACTCGGTGTTTTGTTGTAAACAAGGTAACTGTGAAATAACTAGCACATATGGCTTTACACCAGTATGCCTTAAGTAGTTGATGGATACAGGCAAACGTTCTGCCGTGCTGAAGAAAAGATAGATTTACAAAAATGCATCCTAAAGGTTTTTTCATGTTTTATAAGTGCAGTAACCTACTGTCATAGTTTTAAATCCCTTAGAGTTAGAGTCTTATGCCACTGTTATGTCTTAAATTTCCGAATAAATTAAAAATTACAGTCCATATATACCAGTACCATATATACAATTGTTATTTACTTTTTATTCTTATTCGCGCAAAGAATATGAAGAAGATAGATTAACAGCAAAAAAAAAACGCTCAGGATAAGATTATTTAATTATTTGTTTGTTAACTAAGTTAAAGTAAATTTTAAGTAGGTATGTACTTCTGATCGACATAAAAATATTCAAAATCTATAAGAAATCGATTTTTCAAGTTATATTAAAACATATACATTTGTAACATATGCCGTGGGGTGCCGGTATAGTGTGACCATTAGTGCTGTGCACTCCCTGAGGTATGCGCGCGGCGAGACGGGGGGGATGTGTCGGCCGCTCCGATCTATCAGTCTGCCGTCAACGCTCACGGCGGTAGGTAGCTTTTGTACCGGACGGTCTATGTCAGACGCACACGGGATAAATATTCAAAGATGGGTCGTGCGTTATCTCGTGATATGAAATTGAAACAGAATCTATGTCAGAATAACTTTCGTTAGAATATATAATTGTTTGTAAATATAAAAATGTTCAATAAAACAAGTCCTTTGAATTATAAGTTTAGTTCTTATTTATCACCTGCATATTTTTAATAAAATATGAGTATATTTAAGTTACATTTTAATCAACTAAGTAAGTATAATATATTACAGATAGATAGCCTCCGACCATCGTCCCGCCACAAGTCTTGCCTTAGAAATGCAAACTGATATCGTAAGATATGTCCGACATGTATTGATCTCATGTGAACTCATGCAGTTTTTTCTTTGCCTCCCACCTCGCCGCGCATACCTCAGGGAGTGCACAGCACTAATGGTCACACTATAGTAGAATGTTACCCCTCCTCTCATGCCCGTGGATGCAGTAAGAGCCTGCTAAGGGTAACCTCCGGAAGATGGGCAGCAGCGTCTTTCCGTGTATCAACATCCCGTACTGCGCTCGCCAACCCGCCTGCCAAGCGTGGTGAGTGTGGCAACTACCCATCATGGAGATCCATGGAGGCCTGTGTTCAGTAGTGGACGTTTTACGGCTGAAATGATGATGATGATGATATATGGAATAGCTTTATTATTATGCTGAAAATGCAATGATGAATATTGCTTTTATTTTTCTTTATTAATCTCAGATAAATAAAATGTCAATAAAGTCCAATAAAGTATTTTTCAACAAGAAAGCTTTAGGGATATCCTTGGGTTAACTCCTCTGAAGCAAATGAGTTCCATAATATCATGTGCTATGTGAGTTGCTTACAACGCTAATGGTAAGAAATTGTCTCTATAGAATAGTAAGCTTCATTATCATAACTAGTTTTTTGATAATATATTGTAGTAATCATTGTTTTTAGAGTATTATTTGAGAACGCATACAAACTACATTATTTTCTCATAACAAGTAAAAATGAGTGAATACCGCAGGCACAAACGAAAAAAATAATTTAAAAACTTTAGGCACTATTTTCTCAAGACTAGTTGTCATGCACATAGCGCTATTAACGTTAGAGTCTGTCAAACGAAAGTAGGCACTCGCATTTTTTCGTAACTTTTTACATGGCAATACTAATGTGTTTCCACCTACGGACGCTATGTTCTACAGCTGGGTAAAATTAGGGTGGTATAAAATAATAATTTCACGTACTATAAATAACTATAATAATAACGAATTGTGACCCACTCTTATCAACTGCAGATTAATAATATTGAACTATTTTATAGGTTTTGTCATTCTGAACCGGAAAAATAGGCAAAAAATGTCTTTTCCCGAAGATGTAGGCAGGAACCACGGATGACCATTTCCCATGAATCTGACTTACTTCTTTCGTTTCAGTCACTCTCTTAATATTCTTCAAATAGGTCGTCGTTTAAGGTAGGTACTCTTGACTTTTTTTCATCAGATTAGGGAAAATGAGAATCGGAGTGTGGCATCATTATTATTAATGGGTTGCCACGCTGATATTTTTTTTAATTTGCCGCGATTTTTCAGTGTCTACTTTCATTTGACAGACTATAGCACGGTAGCGTTCCTAAGGCTATGCTTTATAGATGATGGATACCATTTAACATTAGGTGGGTTATTTGCTTGTTCCGTCTCCGTGTTGTATAAAAATTGTTTTTAGCAGATAATATATTTATTAAATAATATACCTCAGACGTAAACACTGCCTTCATATACAATTATACATTAAACAGATTAATAATCCCTTGAAATGTTCAACGCTTATTTATAAGTAATCTGAGATTTTAATTTACCAGTTAATATGGGTAAAGTTGAGTCATACTTCTGGAAACTACCATATACCTTTCCTTAAATTAAAGTAAATAAATAAATATTGCTGGACATTTCACACAACGCTATCTAGCCCCAAACTAAGCAGAGCTTGTACTGTGGGAACCAGATAACTGATAAAATACTTATTTTCTTTTTTTTTTAATAATTCCTTATATATAATATCCTTATATCTGGATATATAGAAAATATCCCAAACCAGAACAAATATAACGACTATATAGAAAAAATTTAGAAAAGGAGGTAAGCTTGTGTGTCTACAAGTTTAATATAAAAAAATATATATACATAGATCACGCAAACATTTGTTCCGCGGCGGGAATCGAACCCGCGTCCTGCGTCTCAGCCAGCTATTCGCCCACTGATGCACCATACACTGCACAGATTAAAATCTCTTGAAATGTTCAACGTTTATTTTTAATCTGAGATTATAATGTATAAGAAATTAATGATTATGTATAAGTAGGTATATTATTTATATTTTGTATAATGTATTATGTTTATATATAATGTAGATATAGTATAAAAGGTATTATTTTTTTTATATGGTTAAGTGTTGTATTTATTATAGTATATAGTATATATTAGTATTTTACTCCATGTCCATCTCTGTGCACGTACCCACCACTATAATCAAATATCTCTATCTTCAAAGGTTTGCTGCAAGAAAACTCTTATTAGGGTTAAGCTCGCCTTTGTACATGTCCATTTTGTAAGTTATTTTTGTCTGTAAATCTATTTGTGTACAATAATGAATAAATAATATAATTTACCAGCTAATATGGGTAAAATTGAATGATAATTCTAGAAGCTACCTTTCCTAAAGAGCTTCAAATTCCCCTCTCACGATAAACATGGGGTAAACAATACCGCCCGAAGGTCAGAAGCTAAACGTTCCATAAGTCACCATATGCCACCAACGGCTCCGACATCGGTTGGGCTAATTAAAATAATTCTACATTCACCCCTGTGCGATTATCATTGATATTACGACCCTCTATCACCCTCTCATGTCAATACGATAGGTACAAAGGTATGTGTAAAGCACTGGACGGTGGAAGGCAATAATAATTGTACTTCAATTAAAGTCTACTTAAAATCTTTTTGACAGAATTTCAATAACAAATTCAGGAGTGCAATTTTAGAACTCAGTTCATAGCGAAGCTTGACTCCTCACAAATCTTGGATTATTCTTGAAAACTAAAATCAGAGGTGGCAAATCACACTAATATTATAAATGAAAGTTATAAGTGAAAGTTTGGGTGTTTCTTTATTTATTTGTTTGTTTGTTACTCAATCAAGTCGTAACGGCTGAACCGATTTCGATGAAATTTGGTATATAAGTAGATTATAATCTGGACTACCATATAGGCTTTTCAACTTTTATCCCATAAATCAGTTCCCATGAGATAAAAATGGGGTGTCAAGTTAAGTTAAAACAGCGAGTTTAACTTTATTTCTAGGTTAGCTACACATTTAGTAGCGTAACGCGTACGAAGTCGCGGGCAACAGCGAGTATTGAATATTTGTATGGTAAGTTAAAGTACTTAAGTGTTTGGCATATTTTGGAAGAGCTGAGCTGAGCTGAGAGAGAGAGCTACAAATCTGGCTTAGTACTTTACTTAAAATGTATTACATAGTTCTATTCAGAGGGTGTAAGTTTTATTTGTTTTGGTAATAGATTTTTCACTTCCAAAACATAATAAAGTTATTAGACCATTTACATATTTAAAAAAAAAAGATTCTTTATTTACATATCTATATTTCAATTATGTGATTTCTTGTAACTTCCTTTATACAAGTTACTTAGGCAAATATGCATCCTAATACGAGATAAGAAGCTCATAAAAATCCCTCAATAGTCAATCCTAATCTCCGATTCCAAATCGAGTCCAAAAAAGTGGTCTCAATTCAGCACGTGTTGTGCTCAGGTGCGCCGGCGCCGCCACGTGTTAATCGTACCACCATATGTCACAGGGTTGGTCCAGGCTGGGGTTAATTAAGCCTTTTCTTCCCTGGGAGGAAAGAAAGTAGTGGGTAAAATGTAAGGACTATACAGTTTGAGGTGGCGGTAATTAGGTAAGAAAGTATTCGTACGTAATAAAATTTAAATCAAGAGTGATTTGGGGAAGTTGGAGCATGGACGAAAGGTTGCTAGCCTCTCGGTTTTTTATCGAGTACATTTCGGGGAGTGTGCGGCGGAACTTTTCAACCTGATCCCACCATCTCCATTCTATCAACGGACAACCAGACGCTCTGCGGTGCGCCACCGCTATATGGTAGAAATACCTCTCATTCGCACAAAGCGGTTCTCTTCGACCTTTATTATGCGCACCGCCAAAGAGTGGAACGCCTTGCCAGAGTCTGTGTTTCCAGATAGCTACAGCCTGGGTATCTTTAAGTCGCGAGTGATTAGGTTTCTTCTAGGCAAGTGTGTACCATCGTAGACTGCATCATCGCTTACCATCAGACGAGGTCGTGCGCACACGCAAGCCAATAATGTTTAAAAAAATATTATTGTTTGCTTTTTTCTACTCCTTACTATTGTATCTGTGGTTGACGTAGTGTCGTTTTTAGGGTTCCGTACCCAAAGGGTAAAACGGGACCCTATTACTAAGACTCCGCTCATTATCTGTCCGTGCTGTATCTCATGAACCGTGATAGTTAGACAGTTGAAATTTTCACAGATTATGTATTTATGGTGCCGCTATAACAATAAATACTAAAAACAGAATAAAATGAATATTAAGGGGGGTTGCCATATAACGAACGTGATTTTTGCTCGTTTTTGCTCTATATTGATTACGACAACAGGTAGACGCATGAAATATTCACAGAATATTTAATTATATATTCACTTTAAAAATAAATAATTAAATTAATATAAAACAAATATTGAAGGGGGGCTCCCATACAACAAACGTGATTTTTTTGCTCGTTTTTATAGATAATGGTACGGAACCCTTCGAGCGCGAGTCCGACTCACACTTAGCCGGTTTTTTACTTACGTCACAAAATAAATATATTTGTTTTGAATACTATTAAATTATTTTTATAATTATACTTAGAAAACTTTCGTGATTGATTTCAATCTTTATTATATATGTATACGGGATTTACCACGTACCGTCTTATCGGTGTTTCGACCGACAATGTTTCGGTTCAATTCAATTATTTTTATAATATTGCGTGTTTTTGCAACTTTAATTAAAAAATGTACATTTTGTCCCAAAAACAAATGAAGAGTATTTTAATGGGAGATTTCCAGAGCAGATTATCTTAGTTTCTTGAGACATTGTATTTGGGGCAATTCTGTTTTTACAAAGTAAACTTTTAGATTTGACAGCACTAAACCAGCTCTGAATCGCCCTCGGTGGGAATATTAGGTCATACTAGAGTTCTCTACCACACTCTATCCGCGCTAGTCCATCACTAACCACTTTTAAGCTTAGAGTCAAAGGAGTCAGGTAATGCTTACCTGTCCTTATAAACTGTTAGGATAATGTGTATATTTTGTATAATGTAGGTATAGTTGAGAAGTATTATTTTTAATATTTATAAGTATTGTATTTATTACGGTGTTTTCTAGGTATTTATTAGTATTTTACTCCAATGTCCTTTTCTGTGCACGTACCCACCACGATAATCAACTATCGCTATCTTCAAAGGTTTGCTGGAAGAAAACTCTTATTAGTGTTAAGCTGCCTTTGTACATATCCATTTTGTAAGCTCTTTTTGTATGTAAATCTATTTGTGTACAATAAAGAATAAGGAAAATGAGTCGTATAGGTTAATGGCCATATCTCTATGTATGCCGTGAAGCAGTATTGCTGTTTCAGTTTGAATGGTATAGTTGCCGGTGGAATTACAAGCACATGAGGCTATGTATGCCTCAAGTTGATGGACGCAGGGCAGTGCAACGTAGGGCATATTTCTAAGATGCGTGACCTACGACCTACGAGGCAATTCCACCATAACATAACATCAGGTTGGCTTGTTCCATCTCCATGAAGCATAAAAAAGAGTAACCAATAAACGCGCATAAGTCAACGAGTAGGCAGGGTTAGGTCACGGTCGGTGGACGTGCCTTATGGGAAAGGCGATGTAAAGACGGACAGACGGACAAGCCTGTTGCCTGTATGTACGTACAGGTGGTGCGGTTCCCACGATCAGGGCAATTACGGTGCCTTATTGTAACGTATGCAAAGTCTTTTTACACTATGGTTCCCACAATTTGATCTACGAATTGTTTAAGGACATTTTGCTTCTTTTTAGGGTTCCGTACCCAAAGGGTAAAACGGCACCCTATTACTAAGGCTCCGCTGTCTGTCTGTTACTAGGCTGTATCTCATAAACCGTGATAATTAGACAGTTGAAATTTTCCCAGATGATGTATTTCTGTTGCCGCTATAACAACAAATACTAAAAAAAGAAAAAAAAATTAAATACAAAAATCTCCCGTACAAAAAACGTGTTTTTTTTGCTCGCTTTTGTTCGATATTGATAATGGCAACAGGTCCACAGCATTATGTCATACGGTATACTGCTGTGGGGGAGTGCTGCAGATATAAACACCGTTTTTGTGCTGCAGAAGAGGGCTGTTTGCGCAATAAGTTTAAAGAAATAAATATTATGACGTTCCCTTGTCAATACATCTATGAAAATCTGATGTATGTTCACAAACATATTAATTTGTTTAAGAAAAATAGCGATAATCATAATTTTAATACTAGAAATAAAGATAAACTCGCTGTTGCCTCTTGTAGACTCCATAAAGTTAGTAAATCGTTTAAAGGGCAAGGTGTTCACTTTTATAACAAACTCCCAAGTGATGTACAAAAATTGTCAATTAACAAATTTAAAAACGTAATTAAACAAAATCTTTATAAAAAAGCCTACTATAAAATATCGGATTATTGAGCGTTGGATTGAAATTGCTCCAACTCGTTCAAAATGTTACAATTTAGACGTTATTTATTTTCTGTATTGTAATGTATTCTAAAAGGATCATTAAAAAAAACAACCAGCCTTGTTTCTTGCCTTTCTTTCCTGGCTTGGTCTCCAAGGAACAGGCAGTAAAATTGACGTTTCAAAGTGATCCTTGTGATTTTAATGAATAAATGATTTTGACTTTGACTAAATCGTTTGGTACGGCAAGGTGGTATGCCGACCATACCATACCATATCACCCATACCTATGGGTGGTACTTTTAACTAAAGTAAAGGACAAGGCATATTCAGTATTCATATTTATTTATTTTAATCAGGTCAACCAACGATTGTTACATCCATACATTCACATAAAACTATACCAGAGTAATTCATACTTACTGTGATGAATTAACAAACAAATAACGGTTAACATTGCATGCAATTAATTATTTTAACAAAATAACTATACCTTAATATAAAAGTAGCATATCAAAACTAGATAATACATATATGAATCACCATTTCACCAATCACCATTTCACCAATCACCATTTCACCAATCACCATTTCACCAATCACCATTTCACCAATCACCATTTCACCAATCACCATTTCACCAATCACCATTTCACCAATCACCATTTCACCAATCACCATTTCACCAATCACCATTTCACCAATCACCATTTCATTGCATTGTTACCAATACCTATTGGCATGTCAATTTTTATAAATAAATTACTTAGTATAAACAAATATAGGTACCTCCGTGCCGCAGTGGGCGAACAGCCGGCTGAGACGCAGGAGGTAGTGGGTCGATTCCCGCCATGGAACAAATGTTTGCATGATCTACAGATATTTGTTCCGGGTCTGGTTGTTGTACTATGTATTATAAGTATGTATTTACAAAAAAAAAGCTTTGCTTAGTTTGGAGCTAGATAGCGTTGTGTGAAATGTACAGCAATATTTATTTATTTGTAAATTACAATTAGCCAGAATATTGGAATAAAAAATTGATTACAGTAGATACTGCTTAAACAGATGAGAAAATTAACAGCTCATGTATTTATTTAAATGATAAAAAGGTGGTTTGTGAAGTGGATTTTAGATTTAGTTTGAATCCTTCGTCTGCTAAACATAAACCTCCCCCATCGATTTCCTCCTTGGACTTCCTACATTGGGCTGCACCCGACGTAGAAGAAATATACGTTAAATAAAAATAAATATTTAACAAAAATAAATCTTTCGTAATTAATTCGGAAACTTATATGAAAACTAATGGTTGATGAAACTAGCACTTCATGTTTAAGAGGGAATTCCAAAATCTGACGCTGTCAATTTTAGATATTTACGAAGTCGGCCGACCATTGAACTTGCTGAGTGGCATGCGGATGTGTGAGTTTGTGTCCTGTACACCTCACCATAGGACAAGAAATGTTGATCCTTTGTCATGTCGATCAAATGAAAATGTTAATTTATAGTGTATTTGGTATCTTCGTACCTATCTTCATTTGTAGTTTAAGGTATTTATATTTTAATTGTATTGGTTAAGAGCTTGACCACTTAGGTACTCACTTGATGGTAAGGTGTAAGAGGGAGCCAGCTTGCCTAGATAGAACGTGTTCACTCTGGACTTGAAGACTCCAAGACTATAATGGTCTGACAAGATTTCTACAAGTAAAATAACTAGTGGTTCGCCCCGAACATAGACCTCGTGAGTCTTCCACAAAACAAAAAAAATATATTATTCATAATCTTTGACTAATTGATCGAGCAAAGCGAAGTTTCTAAATCAACTTGAGCAAATTGGCGTTGTATATTTATGTTTGTTTGTCCAAGGGTATCTTTCAAAGCGTTGATCCGATCATCGTGAATATTGATAATAAATAGGCAGGTAGTGTTGGCAAAATCCTGGTTTGACTAAATGAGCTAAAAATGTTGGGGGGTTGTTGAGATATTGGGGTTCAAGAGCGGTGAAAACAAACAAAAATAAGACTATAAGGTCAAAAAGGACGTTAAATGAAAGATCTTTATTAATAAATTGAGACCCCGTTTTTATTATTAGTTTATTCGTCGTAGTTTTTTTAATTACTAGTCGTTATAAAAACTGAATTTTGACTAAATTCACAGTGAACACACTAGTGACTCCACAGTGCTGAAATTTGGTATTCGTGTAGCTTATGTGACACTAATGTAAGGAAAAGTCTGAAACCCAAAATACCTGCAATATTTAACCTAAAACGAGTAGACAATCAATTAACATGAACTCCCGTAAATTGTAATTTGAATGCAACTTTAGGTCAAGTAAATTGGTTATGAATTTTGTGGCGCTGTTGTACAATAGGTTCTCTCCGAACTAAGAACTCGCGAGTATGTTAGGTCAAATGGGACGTCTTATAAAAAAAGTTCTTCATTAGCACGTTTTGAGCCCATTTTTATTTTTAGCTCAATCTTTGTAGTTTTTGAGTTTACTGAACGTTGACAAAATTCACAGGGTACACCAGTAACCCCACAGTACTGAAATTTGGTATTCGTGTAGCTTAAGTGACACAAATACAGGGAAAAGTCTAAAATCCAGAATAACTCCAATTTCTACCCCTATAAAAATAACCAATTAACATGAACTCCCATTACTTGTTATTTGAATAAAACTGTAGGTCAAGTAAGTCTGTGGTTGTTATTTCGTGGCACTATTTTACAAGTCAAAAATTATGAATAATATTTTTTTTAGTTTTTTGAGAGACTCGCGAGATTTTAGTTCGGGGCGAACCACTTGTATAACAGCGCCACGAAATTCATAACTAACTTACTTGACCTACAGTTGCATTTAAGTATTTACCTAAGTATGTAGAATAACATTCAGTTTGGTATCATATAAAAAGTCTTAGGTAACTTACAAATTACAAAACAATTTTTATTTTGTTTTTTGTCGTATAGTTTTGGAGTGCGAACAATCTCAAATTACCATGAATGATAGAAACATCAACAAAGATTACAGGAAAAATAAAACGAAGTCTCTATCTGAAACAAATTTACTTAGATAACTTTTGTAATTTATTTTCATTTTAGTTCTACTGGTGTGTAAAGTTTTACTTCAATCGGACAACTTGCTGAGGAGTTCCATGGAACAGCTCCTGACTCCATCATCAGATCAAAACGTTTTTAGTATAGTCTAAAATTTTATATTTTAGTTCTACCGGTGTGCTAAGTTTTACATCAATTGGATAATTTTCTGAGGAGTTCCATGCTCCTGACTCCATCATCAGATCGGAGAGTTTTTAGTGTAGTCGAAAATATTCATTTTAGTTCTACCGATGTGCAAAGTTTTATTTCAGTCGGACAACTTGCTGAGGAGTTCCATGGAACAGCTCCTGACTGCATCATTAGATCAGAGCGTTTTTAAAATAGTAAAGTATTTTTATTTAAATTCTACCGGTATTCATAGTTTGATCTCAATCGGACAACTTGCTGAGGAGTTCCACGGAACAGCTCCTGACTCCATCATCAGATCAGAACGTTTTTAGTATAGTCTGAAATTTTTATTTTAGTTCTACCGGTGTGCAAAGTTTTACATCAACTGGATAATTTGCTGAGGAAAAAAGTGTTTCAAAGTGATCCTTATAGATGTCCGCATATACTTGATAATTTACTAAGAAAGTTGCCTTACGCCCCTCCAAAAACTAAAAAAAAAATATTGGACGTTTCAAAGTCATCCTTGTAGATGTCGCATATACTTGAAAATTTACTAAGAAAGTTGCCTTACGCCCCTCCAAAAACTAAAAAAAAAATATTGGACGTTTCAAAGTCATCCTTGTAGATGTCGCATATACTTGAAAATTTACTAAGAAAGTTGCCTTACGCCCCTCCAAAAACTAAAAAAAAAATATTGGACGTTTCAAAGTCATCCTTGTAGATGTCGCATATACTTGAAAATTTACTAAGAAAGTTGCCTTACGCCCCTCCAAAAACTAAAAAAAAAATATTGGACGTTTCAAAGTCATCCTTGTAGATGTCGCATATACTTGAAAATTTACTAAGAAAGTTGCCTTACGCCCCTCCAAAAACTAAAAAAAAATATTGGACGTTTTAAAGTGATCCTTGTAGATGTGGCATATACTTGAAAATTTACGAAGAAAGTTGCCTTATGCCCATACAAAATCTAAAAAAACCATGGGACGTCTCAAAATGATGATGATGGATGTCGCATAAACATGACAATTTACTAAGAAAGTTGCCTTATGCCCCTCCAAAAGCTAAAAAAAGGGGCGTCTCAAAATGATGATGATGATGGATGTCGTATAAACTTGAAAATTTAGTTATCTCATGCCCCTCCACCAATAAATAAAATACAGTAATATAAATTTCACAGTACCCACAAGCCGTTTTGCTCCCTACAAAAACAGTATGAAAGTTACGGCAAACGAAATATTAGTCCGGTCAAACTAAACCATAAAATGAGAGTGAAGTTGCATAAATTCCCAACAAGCTGAAAATTTTCAAAACATGATTATTAATAAAATTTAAAGTTCCCCATCATTCCCGTGTATGGAAAAAATTTTACTCAAGGTCAAAGGTAAAAAAATGAGTCTCGCGATTTTCAGCAACACGGTAAGTAATATCATAAAAGTACTCCATACAAAAATTGGAGATCATAAAATTATCTATGAAAAACGCGTGCCCACGCGTGGGCGTGGGCGTGGGCGTGGGCGTGGGCGTGGGAGTGGGCGTGGGCGTGGGCGTGGGCGTGGGCGTGGGCGTGGGCGTGGGCGTGGGCGTGGGCGTGGGCGTGGGCGTGGGCGTGGGCGTGGGAGTGGGCGTGGGAGTGGGCGTGGGCGTGGGAGTGGGAGTGGGCGTGGGCGTGGGAGTGGGAGTGGGAGTGGGAGTGGGCGTGGGCGTGGGAGTGGGCGTGGGCGTGGGCGTGGGCGTGGGCGTGGGCGTCGGCGTGGGCGTCGGCGTGGGCGTGGGCGTGGGCGTCGGCGTGGGCGTGGGCGTGGGCGTCGGCGTCGGCGTGGGCGTGGGCGTGGGCGTCGGCGTGGGCGTGGGCGTGGGCGTGGGCGTCGGCGTGGGCGTGGGCATGGGCGTGGGCGTGGGCGTGGGCGTGGGCGTGGGCGTGGGCGTGGGCGTGGGCGTGGGCGTGGGCGTGGGCGTGGGCGTGGGCGTGGGCGTGGGCGTGGGCGTGGGCGTGGGCGTGGGCGTGGGCGTGGGCGTGGGCGTGGGCGTGGGCGTGGGCGTGGGCGTGGGCGTGGGCGTGGGCGTGGGCGTGGGCGTGGGCGTGGGCGTGGGCGTGGGCGTGGGCGTGGGCGTGGGCGTGGGCGTGGGCGTGGGCGTGGGCGTGGGCGTGGGCGTGGGCGTGGGCGTGGGCGTGGGCGTGGGCGTGGGCGTGGGCGTGGGCGTGGGCGTGGGCGTGGGCGTGGGCGTGGGCGTGGGCGTGGGCGTGGGCGTGGGCGTGGGCGTGGGCGTGGGCGTGGGCGGGGGCGTGGGCGTGGGCGTGGGCGTGGGCGTGGGCGTGGGCGTGGGCGTGGGCGTGGGCGTGGGCGTGGGCGTGGGCGTGGGCGTGGGCGTGGGCGTGGGCGTGGGCGTGGGCGTGGGCGTGGGCGTGGGCGTGGGCGTGGGCGTGGGCGTGGGCGTGGGCGTGGGCGTGGGCGTGGGCGTGGGCGTGGGCGTGGGCGTGGGCGTGGGCGTGGGCGTGGGCGTGGGCGTGGGCGTGGGCGTGGGCGTGGGCGTGGGCGTGGGCGTGGGCGTGGGCGTGGGCGTGGGCGTGGGCGTGGGCGTGGGCGTGGGCGTGGGCGTGGGCGTGGGCGTGGGCGTGGGCGTGGGCGTGGGCGTGGGCGTGGGCGTGGGCGTGGGCGTGGGCGTGGGCGTGGGCGTGGGCGTGGGCGTGGGCGTGGGCGTGGGCGTGGGCGTGGGCGTGGGCGTGGGCGTGGGCGTGGGCGTGGGCGTGACGCGCCCACGCCCACGCCCACGCCCACGCCCACGCCACGCAATCGTGCTAGTTTGTTGGTGGGCACCAACAAACTAGCACGATTTATAAAGTTGGATCGTACGTTACAACAACGTATCTTTCAAAGAATAGCCAACTCGTATCATAATCAATTCATATATATATATGGGTATTTATGCAACTTCGAATGTCTAAATTCATTATGACGACCAAGAAGCAAATATTTAATGATGTCTCCGTGATCAGCAGGGTGAAAACCGGGAGCGATCACCGCATTGTTAGAGGCACATTGAATATCGATGTTAAGCTTGAAAGGGCACGTCTGATAAAGTCTGCGCTCCGTCCAAATCCTGCCCAAATCCAAAACCCCGTGAGCCTTCAGCTAGAACTGCACAATCGCTTCCAGTGCCTAGCCAGCTGCAATGATATTGACGAGATAACAACGGATTGGTGGAAACTGTCCAAGCGGTGGGATCTAAGTTCTTTAAAGCCCCCCGCCGGACTAAGCACCAGAAACTCTCAGATGAAACCATTAAGCTAATGGAGGACCGGGATGAAATGAGATTGCAGTCTTCAGCTGATATGTCGGCATACGGCGTGCTTAATAGACGAATCTCGAATTCTATGCGACACGATCTGCGTACCTTTAATACATCTCGTATTAAGGTCGCAATAGAAAGGAACAAAGGTTCAAAAGTGTTTGCAAAGCATTCGTCTATAGGGCAAAGCCAAATGACTAAGCTGAAGACCGACAGCGGCACTATCATTTCGTCGAAACCGGAGATTCTGAGAGAGGTCGAAAAGTTCTATGAACAGATGTACACCTCAACCCAAAACCCCGTTGGTCAGTTGGCTCAGGACACCAGAGCAAAACTAACCCGACACTATACCGAAGACATCCCGGACATCAGCCTGTACGAGATTAGGATCGCTCTGAAACAGCTTAAAAATAACAAGGCACCAGGTGAGGATGGAGTTACGACAGAACTTCTGAGAGCGGGTGGAAAACCGGTGCTTCAAGTCCTCCAGAAGTTATTTAACTCCGTCGTCCTCGAAGGAACCACGCCAAAAGCGTGGGATAAGAGCGTGGTGGTGCTTTTCTTTAAAAAAGGTGATAAAACCTTATTAAAGAACTACAGGCCCATCTCGCTCTTGAGCCACGTTTACAAGCTGTTTTCGAGAGTGATTACGAACCGTCTCGCACGCAGGTTTGATGACTTCCAGCTCCCGAACAAGTCGGTTTCCGAAAAGGCTTTAGTACCATAGACCACATCCACACGCTACGCCAGATTATACAGAAGACCGAGGAGTATAATCGGCCGTTATGTCTAGCGTTTGTGGACTATGAAAAAGCCTTCGATTCAATCGAGACCTGGGCGGTACTGCAGTCTCTTCAGCGATGCCAAATCGACTATAGGTATATCGAAGTGTTGAAGTGTTTGTATAGTAACGCCACTATGTCAGTCCGTCTACAGGACCAGAGTACGGAACCAATCCAATTGCAGAGAGGCGTGAGACAGGGAGACGTAATTTCTCCGAAACTGTTCACGAACGCATTGGAGGACGTTTTCAAACTCTTGGTCTGGGACAGACTTGGCATCAATATCAATGGCGAATACATCACTCACCTTCGTTTTGCCGATGATATAGTCATTATGGCCGAATCGCTCGAGGAACTCGGTACCATGCTCAACGACCTCAGTAAGGTCTCCCAACAGGTGGGTCTTAAAATGAACATGGATAAAACGAAAATCATGTCAAATATCCATGTTGCGCCCGTACCAGTAGTTGTTGGGGGCGATACTCTCGAAGTTGTCGACGAATATGTATACCTAGGACAAACTGTCCAATTAGGTAAGTCCAACTTCGACAAAGAGGTCGCACGAAGAATCCAACTCGGCTGGGCAGCGTTCGGGAAACTTCGCGATATCTTTTCGACCAAAATTCCCCAGAGCCTGAAGACTAAAGTCTTCAACCAGTGTGTGATGCCAGTGATGACCTATGGCACTGAAACGTGGTCCTTTACTCATGGCCTCATGACCAAGCTCAAGGTCGCTCAACGAGCTATGGAGAGGGCTATGCTCGGGGTTTCTTTGCGTGACAAAATCCGCAATGAGGAAATCCGCAGAAGAACTAAAGTTACCGACATAGCTCTCAAAATTAGCAAGTTGAAGTGGCAATGGGCAGGCCACATCGCTCGTAGAACCGATAACCGTTGGGGAAGAAAGGTTCTCGAGTGGAGACCACGGACTGGAAGACGCAGCGTAGGCCGGCCCCCCACAAGGTGGACCGACGATCTGGTAAGGATTGCGGGGAGCCGTTGGGCGCAAACGGCTACCAACCGCTCGTTGTGGCGATCTAAGGGGGAGGCCTATGTTCAGCAGTGGACGTCTCCCGGCTGATGATGATGATGATGATGAATGTCTAAATTGACCGTACTATATACGGTGTACAGTATTTGCACAAAAATATTTTGTATGGGACAATTTTTTTTTGTATGAATGATCAATTTTTTTTAGACTCGTATATAAAAAAATGTCCTGAGCAACATTAGTTTTGGCGCTAATACTCTAAGTCTTATACTTTCCGAGATACAAGGTGGATGGGAGCAAATGGATCCCCCATTTACTCCCATCCACCTTGTATCAAGGGGGAGTTTAGGATTTATTCCCAACTCACCAAAACTACCTCTATACGATCATACCAAACATTTTTACCCTACGAGGAGGCATCTGGGAGAACAATGATGTCAATGAGTTTTATAGATCTGTAAGTATCCATACAGATCAAATCACTCGGTCGCGCTATAATTGTATGCTGTTGCCTATAGTATTATATATACGTAACTATGTATAGTGCTCGTGACAAAGAGCGACACATCCTCCCTCCAAAAGCGCTCGGCGCAGACTGCCAGTAGCCGCGTTCGCTTTTTTTTTTCGAATGGACTTATGTCGCTGTTGGCCTCTGAGGCCGTTGCAGCTTAACCGAGCTTTTGGCGAGCGCAGAAGGCGCTCAGCCCTATAATTTTATTTTTGATGAGGCAACTAGCGCAAGGGCACCACTTAGGTACGAACCTCGGCTTGGGCTGTTGCCGGGACGGGGATAGGAGAGAAACGCCCGGGTACGTGCTTGTACCTCGTGTAGGCGGCGACTAAAGGGACTCGTCGACCTCGCCGGCGAGGTTGGTGTATTTGTGGAGTGTTTGCTCTGTCTAATGTGGATGGCTCACCCGCATTAGCGGAAGTGATTTCGTCATCCGGGTCTCCGAGAACGTGTCTCGGACGACGGAGGGTTTTTCTGTGTTCGGACGGTTGGCCGCGTTCGCGTTGCGTTTTATCATTATATATGTGATTTTAAAAAAAACATATTTTAATAGGTAATGGATAGTACACTTCTAGTTTTTTTTATATGTAAATAAAAGGTTGACCTTTGTTATAGTATGTGACTTTTAACTAATAAACTTTCTACTTTCGAATAAACGACATCTTTTGAAGCGTAAAATTGCGCAGTTTTTATTCGTTATTTTTTTTAAATATTGTATAAATATACTAAAAATTTTTAAACGCATTTCAAAGAAAACAATATTTTTGTTGTAATGTTGTTTTTATTAATAACTTTACGACTCGTTTTTTTGGGTGAAAACAGGGTTAGATAGTTGCACTCAATTGCTCATTTTACGAAAAAGCGAGTTGCAAATTAATTTATTTGACGAATGTGATAAGTTTCAATTTATATGTTTTTCGATCTTTTAAGTTTTGATGAACCAAACTCTGGGTGTATTTATTTTTGTTTATCTCTCTTTATCAACCGAGACTTGTTCGAAATATTCGCATAAAACGGGTAACAGAAGACAGGGCCCTTAAAGAGCTCGCCATGAATAGGTACCACACAAACAGGGGGGCAAGCAAAATTGTTTCTTTCATCCTCAATGACTTTTCATTGAGGTAACGAGGGGATGAAATTTTTCTAAATTATTTAACCTAGATGAAACTTAAATGGGACCACCCTCGATTTATAATATAAATTTTAAAAAGAATCATCAAATTGAGAAGCTCCTCCTTTCTTGATGTCGTTAAAAAAGGAACACATTATGTTAACAAAGATATACAGTATGGTGGTTATCGTCACGGTTGGCGAACGAACAATATGATTATCAGGATTACCATCACGACATATGGACCAACGGTCTTTCCTACCGTTAATTAGATGTATCTTTAAAAGTTACTGTAATTACGACTGTTTTTTATTATAGACTAGCTGACCAGCCCGCCTTCGCACGAATTCCAAAATGAATATGATCATTCAAAAATCCCATAGAAAATGCACTTTCTGTCTATCACTTTCTTCATTCCTTTTTTTCATGTTCCAGGCACCATTTAAAATTTTTCTATCCCTAAAAATCTCATTCGGACAATGACATAACCTTATAAAATATAGCCAAATCGGTCCAGCAGTTATTTAGTAATGCGCTTCAAATCAAATCAAATCAAATCATTTATTTGCATCAAATAAGGTTTTAAACAAAGTTCTTAAAACTATTATAGATCCAACTTATTTCTACCACAGAGCCATGCAAATTATTAAAACATAAATAAAATAAATTTATACAAATTACAAAATAAGAACTATTAAAACTAAGCCAGGAACACAAACAAACCAAAATTAAATAAATGTCAAATAAAATCAATTGATCAAATTCAGATATCAGGCAATATTAATTATACATTACGTCAATATTAATATTCATTTATCTAGTAAATATTCCTGAATGCTATAATAGGCTTTCTCAATTAAAAAAAAATTAATTAATTTTTAAATATATGTACATTATCCGTTTCTAAAATTAATTTTGGTAACTTATTAAATAACCTATGTAGGTGCCATACCCATTACGCTTTTGTCAAAAAGAGCGGTTTTATGCGGAGGCATTTGTACTTTATTAAATTTACGTCTGTTGCCCAATGTTACGAATTGACTTTTGTTTTGTCTGACAAATACAATTGTTTCAAATATGTATAAACAGGGAAAAGTTAATATGTTGAGTTGATGGAAATGAGGCTTACATGTATCAATTTGTCGTAATTTACAGACGGCTCGTAAGCATTTCTTCTGTGCTTTGAAAATTCGTTCTCTCACTGTAGCGTTACCCCAAAAGATTACTCCGTATCGGAGGGTGGATGTGACATAAGCATTGTAAGCTGTTAGGACTGTTTTCTGGTTTACTATTTTGGCAAGCATGTAAAGAGCGTACGAGAACCGATTCAATTTAACACATACGTCTTCAACCTGATCTGACCACGTCAAATTACAGTCAATATGGAGTCCTAGAAATCTCGTGGTTGAGATTTCGTCGATTTTCTTACATAAGTAATTAATATTTAATGTCAAAGATTTATTATTAAATGTCATTATTTTAGTTTTACTAAGATTTATTGATAGATTATTAGATTTTAGCCAGATTACAATGTCCTCTAGAGTTTTATTAATGTCACATTCCAAATTATTTGAGGAAAATATTACCGTGCTGTCATCAGCAAATAGGACCATAGGATGATTCACTGATTGGGGAAGGTCATTTATGTATGTTATAAACAAAAGTGGCCCCAGTATGCTTCCCAGTATGCGCTTACGTACAGGATTCATTTTTTATTTTTATAGATAGAAGATGCAACTCATAAAGATAATTATAGTATCAATAATATAAATACTCGATTTATTTGTGTAAAAGTAGTGTCTTTTAATTTATAGTACCGATTACCTATTAAATGGTTGTCAGATAAGTACTTTGTATAAGTACTTTTTTTTTTCAATCCAGTCCATCCAAAGGTTGCCTGGAAGAGATCGCTTTGAGCGATAAGGCCGCCCGTTGTACCACCGTGTATTAGTCTTTAAGTTTTCTAGGTTAAGTTATTTTAATTTGGTGTAACAATAAAGAATTATCTATCTATCTATCTAATTTGAATTGAACCTCAAAACTATATTTAGTCTATATTATTACGTGCAGAGAAAACTTTGTATCTACCCTTTTTTAAGCTAATTACGCAAGGAGGAGTGCGAGATTGAAGAAGGGACGAAAGCTAAATATTGACCACTGTGCAACTAGTATATAAAATTACTATAAAAACTCAGAACCAAAGTCAAAGTCTTTTATTCATTAAAATAACAAGGATCACTTTGAAACGTCAATTTTACTGCCTGTTCCTTCGCGACCAAGCCAGGAAAGAAAGGCAAGAAAACAAGGCTGGTTGTTTGTTTTAATGATCCTTTTAGAATACATAACAATACAGGTAATAAATTACGTCTAAATTGTAACATTTTGAACGAGTTGGAGCAGATTCAATCCCAAGCTTCTCTATCATCTAAATAATCTGATATTTTATAGTAGGCTTTTTTATATAGATTTTATTTAACTGCATTTTTAAATTTGTTAATTGTCAATTTTTGTACATCACTTGGGAGTTTGTTATAAAAGCGAACACCCATGCCCTTTAAACGATTTACTAACTTTACGGAGTCTACAAGGGGCACCAGCGAGTTTATCTTTATTTCTAGTATTAAAATTATGATTATCACTACTTTTCTTAAACAAATTAATATTTTTGTGAACATACATAAGATTTTCATAGATGTATTGACAAGGGAATGTCATAATATTTATTTCTTTAAACTTATTGCGTAATGATTCTCTGGGGCCCATATTATAAATTGCACGAACAGCCCTCTTCTGCAGCACAAAAACGGTGTTTATATCTGGAGCACTCCCCCACAGTAGTATGCCGTATGACATAATGCTGTGGAAGTAGCTGAAGTAAACTAGCCTAGCTGTGTCTACTAATAAACGTCTGTAAAAAGACGGATCTTTTTGACTGCGTATGCCGCAGAACTAAGTCTCTTCGACAACTCATCAATGTGAGGGCTCCATTGAAGCTTATTATCTAGGGGTATACCTAAGAATACGGTGGTGTCCACAAGAGCCAACTCCTCGTCTTTGATTTTTATATCTGCTTTAACTTGTGTAACATTAGGTAGTATAAATCAAATACACTTTGTTTTCTTTCCAACATCTTTATTAGACTCCTGCTTATAAAGTTCGATAATCACTTTATTTGTTTCCAAATAATGAAATCCGTGATGATCGCACCTCAATATCCCACCATAATAAAGGGCAATTCACAACGCCTACAAGGCGAGTCCACACTCGCGCCGACTACCGGCAGAAGGCTCGGAGGCTGTAATCGATTATACAAACATCCGCCGGAATCGCCTGCGCCATAAATCAACCAAAGGTGATTGGATTGGGCAAAGATGCGTCAGTACCTACTCGTAGATAGGACGGTCTCTATTTTATTTTATTACTAGCTTACCAATCCGCAGCTTCGCACGCGTAGTTTTTCAATAAAAATATTACCCTCCTTCTGCGCAGTTGGGTAAAAAGTAGCCTATGTCACCCGGGTATAGTGTAGCTTCCCGACGGTTAAAGAATTTTTTAAATCGGTCCAGTAGTTCCGGAGCCTATTCAATGCAAACAGACAAACAAACAAATCTATCCTCTTTATAATATTATTTTTGTAGATAAAGATTTGTAGAACGTCATACTTTTGTTCTATCATCAATAGTTTCCGCAGCGCATGCGACGAAAGACGTTAGGGCACTTTTTACACCTTGGGTTACGTTACTTAAGTTTTAGTGAGGATCCCTAATCTTTTCTAGCAATAAATATAGCCTATGTCACTCAAGGTGAATGTAGCTTTCCAATGGTGAAAGAATTTTTGAAATCGGCACAGTAGTTTATGAGTTTATTAATTACAAACTTACACACACACAAAAATACAAATCTTTTCTCTTTATAATATTAAGTATAAAGTATAGATATTAGGAACGACAAATACTTAAACATTATGTAGAAAGATACATAACATTGTATTTAAAAATATCTTCAAAAGTTGTCTGGTAAAGATCGTATTTAACGATAAGACTGCAAATTGTATTAAATAAATTTATATTGTTCTTATATAATTGTTCTGTTTTATGTGTGCAATAAAGTTTTTTCTAATATATTCCATTCTATTCTATCTTTATCCATATAGGTTTGCTGGTTGAAGACTCTTGTTAGGGTTAAGCTAGCCTTAGTAGGTACATGTCTTCTTTATAAGTTTTTGTGTGATCGTGTGTTCAATCTTTTATAATTATTTAAGTATTTAATTAGTTAAGTATACCGATGTTATGTTAGTTATGTTTAGTCCCCTATTGTATTTGTTTTTGTTGTGTTTTTGTGTACCTTTTTGAACTTAAATATGTAAGTTTTAAAATGAATGTACCTATATTATAATTTGTATTTTTTCTTGTGGTAGTTTTAGATATAGCGTTTTAGATTAATTCTGTAAAGTTATATTTAAGTGTAAATTAACAAATTTGAATTTAAACAAATTTTAATTTGAAATTTGAATCATAATTTTAGCCAATCTGCACTCACTACTTGGCTTCCATTATAATAAGCCATTCTCTGTACGAATTTTGGTCAATTTTAAATCTTTGGCTCTTTCTGATAGGTAAAATTCTTAATTCATTTTTATTTCATGATGTTTTTTCATCTAGCTAGATGGCTTGAAATTGAAAATACTTGCCTTTAACCCCAGGTATAGTATTAAATGTATTGTAGGCATAGTTTTGATTCACATCTTTGCTATGTCCGTTCTGCACTGCAAATTGTTAGTCTATGTCGTGAGAATGCGCGCGCGCCTCTCGCGTCAGTTTCGCCAGTTCAATTAAACGATCTGAAGCGATCGGTGCTATATTGTTCCTACCCACTTTTTGTACCATCTCTTTAAACTTTTTGGCTCACGACCCTGTTCAAGCGATTTTAATTCAGATTATTTTAGGAGAGCTTTATTTTTCTTAAAAAATATATTTATTTACTTAACTTTGGTACATCTAGAAACGCAATTCTATTATTCTATTGCTGGGGAATCGAAACATAGCACAAAGGATTAGCAAGCTGAAGTGGCAGTGGGCAGGGCTGACGGCTTATTACTGGGGAAATATCTTCCCTAATTCTGAATAGAAAAGAATAATTCTTTATTGAACACCAGGAATACTTAATAAAATAATTTATGTTAAATACCTATAATACAAAGGGCGGCCTTAACGCTGAAAGCGATTTCTTCCAGGCAACCTTTGGATGGAAAGTAAAGAGCGAAGTAGTTATGGACAGCGGTGCACAAATGAAAAAAAATAAAGAAAAATTATACCTAATAAAAACACTGGTACTTATTTGTCTTTAGCGGTGTCCCAGAGTTTCATTATTTGAGCTATATATAGATCTATTTATTTTTTATTTTATAAGGCACACATTACACATTACAAGCAAAAAAATATAACTTAAACAAAATAACATTTTTATCTGGCTTGAAACGCACAGAAAAACAGATATAACATCGAGGAAACAAAAGGAAAAGCATGTTTAAGAACATAACTACTACTAAATAATTAAAATGAATACACACAAAACTGAAAATCAGAAGAAAAAAAAACTAATAAACAAAAAAAACAAACACGTAATATATACAAAATACCTAAATATACTATTAACCGACTTAGAAGCTCACGACGCTATTATGAGCTTCTGTATCCCGGTTAAAATGGAGGATGTCTGTAATGGTCGTTGGATCATCCACAAGTTTCTTTTATAGAGTAACTTACAAGTTACTGAAACCATAACAAAATGGCAATCCTGAATTTAAAAGGTATTTTAAAGCAGCGTAAAGCTTAGAAAATGTATTAATCTTAAAATTGTATGCTGTGAGACAAAATCCATTAATCCAACGCTACCTCAACCCTATAATACCTTAATGGTTAGTAACCCCGCGATAACGCGCCAAACAATATTTGTTTTTTACATCAAAACCTAAGCTTCTTCACGCCCACTGTTGGTTTAACAATATTACTTAATCATCTTGTTTGGATAAAAAGAAAAAATATGGCGCCAAAAACTGCCGGTAAGTCGGCAGTTTGAAAAAACTATTTTTATTGTTCATTTATAGCTACTTTTTGGTTGAAACTTAGCTGCCGTTTTGTAAGGTTTTCCAGGAATAGAGGAAGATCGTAAAAAATTTGGTTCGAACAATCTAAAGATCAATAGGACTGGATTTGTTTAATTGGATACGTATATTTGAACATAATTATCCACGTGGAACAGGGTGCTATTCGGAAAATATTGTTTGAAGGAGTAAGTCTGATCTGATCCCGCCATCTCCCTTCCATCAAAAGATATGCAGGTACGGCTTAGTACCATCTGTACCTAGTTGATATACCACCCAAACACACCGTTTCGGTTCTACTACTCTAGTCTCTATAGCTAAGGTATGGAACAATTTACCGTCGGCGTCATCTGTTTTTACTAAAGAATACAATCCGGGCCTCTTTAAGGTAAGAATAAATAGGTTTCTTCTAGATCTTCGTGCTTTATCTTAGACCACATCATCGCTTACCATCAGGTGATATTGTGATCAAACGAAGATATATCCAATAAAAAAAAGTCGAAAACCAAAGAAAACAAAGGCTTGAAAAGCTTTCCTAGTGAATGAAAAATATTAGTAATTATTGTAATTGCCATTGGGGCAAAAAGGTTCTAGACCATGCACTGCAAGGCGCAGCGTAGGACGAACTCCTTCTAAAAAAAAATTGTTTGGTTCAAATTGAAATTTCTAGCAAAATAATGACAGAACATAACACCTTAAAAAAAAATACAACATTGTTAAAACAATTGGAACACAATCAAAAATGATAAAATAAAAACAAACATACAAAAACTATCATAATTCATTATATTTACACGGCGAAATTAGATTGGGAACCGCCAAGTTCTAACCGAAAATATCTATAATCGGGAATCGAACCTGCACCCAGTAATCAGGGTTAATCGCCTTGTTTGCCCAAATTGTGTGCACAAATTATTAGGAAAAAAGTTGTAGAAAAAAATTTAACAAATACTTATAGCTTCAAAGTTTACCGTCAATTTGAAATCTCGTTATCTCTTTTCGTTACCATAATCATCATCATCATCCACAGCTTGGCTTAACCTATTGTTAGGTGTAGGCTTCCCTTAGTTTGTGCCTACCACAATTCTACCTGTGACTTGAGCATTCATTCATCACGCTAATATTATTATTGCGAAAGTGTAGATGTTTGTTTGTTACTCAATCACGTCGTAACGGCTGAACCGATTTCGATGAAATTTAGTATGTAGGTAGATTAGAACCTGAATTAACACATAAGCGGCTTTTTATCCCATACATCAGGTCTCATGGGATAAAAATAGGGTGTCAAGTCAAGTTGCAACAGCGAGTTTAGCTTTATTTCTAAGTTACCTACACATTTAGTAGTGTAACGCGTACTAAGTCAGTAACATCTAGTTACTTATAAATTATATTTAAACATTGCTGGGCATTTCACACAGCGCTATCTAGCCCCAAACTAAGCAGAGCTTGTACTATGGGAACCAGATAACTGATAGAATACTTATATACTTTTTTTGGTTGTAAATACTTACTTATAATATATAGAAAAACAGCCAGACCCGGAACAAATATTTGTAGATCATGCAAACATTTGTTCCGCGGCGGGAATCGAACCCGCTATCTCCTGCGTCTCAGACGGCTGTTCGGCCACTGCGCCACGGAGGTCGTCGCTTTTAAGGTTTTAAGGTCAATTACTACTTCTAAGGACGTACACAATCTTTAGTAAGTTTTCTTGTATTGCTTACTGTCATTACTCTAAAGAAAAAAAATCCAAATTCGATGTGCAATGTGCAAATTAATTGTGAATTAACTGCTCAATCACAATCTAAAGCTTCAGTATTATAAATACGAGATTTGTCACGTACCGTTTTATCGGCGATACAACCGACTATGTTGCGTTGACAACGGCGCGAAGCGGATTAAAATCTCACAAAAGTCTAAGTAAATTTATTACACAGAACTTGCAATTCAAAGCATTTTAAGTATACGTAGGGTGTTAACAAAAATTGCAGATCTGTGGCTGATGTATTTAGAGACGAATAAGTGCACAATAATAATTTTTCACGTTCTTCGGGCACGTGTCGCGACGTGGAGAAGTATCCATTGAAGCCTTGTGGTGCAGGGGTAGGTTGAGGGTACACGACCACGCAGCAGATCACCAATGAGATGGATGGACCAAATTAAAGCAGCACTAGACGGTCCTCTACACGAGTGCACCAGGAAAGCGGCAATACGAGAGGAGTGGCGAAGGATTGTCAAGCGCACCGCTACCCCTGAAGTGACGACCACGGCTACTCTGCCAAGAGTGTAACGACTGAGAAAAAGAATAATATGTTTTAGTTTTTAGGGACAGATCTTTCTTTTGACCACAATCTCACCTAATGGTAAGCTATGATTTGGTCTAAGATGAAGCCTGAAGATTCGAAACCTATTCACTCTTCGTATAATTTAGCTAGGCAAATCATGTGCAAATTATCGATCTACGTTTTGTCTAGAATGTAGTCTTTTTCATTATCAAATAACATAGAGTATATACTTCGCCGTGTCTTGTACTATACGGTAAAGTGTTCCATATCTTAGCTGTGCGAATAGGTGGTATATTCTAACAAAGTCGCATAAAACTCACAGTATACTTTCAAAAGAACAACATTTGCAAATTATACAACTTCCGAGATACATATCCTCACAAAGTACCTATTTATTATTACCATCAGGTAGTTCTAATAAAAACTAAAACAAACAGACCGAAAACTGTCAATACCACAAATATAGGTTATTGATATTAATAACAATATTTGTAAAAACCGGTCTTCCTAATTTACATTTTTTCTCATCAATGACAATACAACTTACGAAGCGTTATAATTATTGACTATCTTAAACCAGTACTTAACTAGAAAATAAAGAAACCTTAGCTTAATAGGCATAGAGTTTTAAATCGCATATCAATCCTTATTGCAACTCCAATAAAAGTTTGTCATAACTTAATGACGTAACAATTGAATTTGCTCTCGCAAAGTTGTTAGACTTTTCTACCTATTTAGAAATAAGGTTCAATTTGGTCTATCATTGCAAAATCAATGGTATCATTTTTGCAAGAACGTGCGGTTTGCGACAAAGATTTTTTTCTAGTTTTTTTTTGTGGTTAGGGGCGCCTGCGGTACTGACTTGCAAATTTCTGTGTGTACCATGTATTTGTTATTTGCGGTGCCTTTGGTTTTTTTTTTTTAATTTGTATGGATCGTTATTGTGCGAGTTATTGGTGCTTACTCCGTTTTAGATAGGTTTGGAGTGGTCTCCGTATTGATTAGAAATTTTAGGACAAATTGTTTAATGCTTATCTATGTATATTAATAATAAACAGAGGAAGGATTTGTATGTTTGCAATGAATAAACTCAAAAATTACTGGTCCGATTTAAAAATATTTCACCATTAGAATGCTACATTATCCTGGAGTAACAAAAGCTACTTTTTACCGTCCTGTGCAGGAGGGTAATATTTTTCTTGAAAAACTACGCGTGCGAAGCTGCAGATTGGTCAGCTAGTACGTAATATTTGTTTTGAGACTTCTGTCGTGCTTGAGTAGATCAACTGTATTAAGATTTGATTTATCTAGTAGTTCCACCCACGGTTGTTACATCATATAATGCTAGAGTTCTGATGGTTATATCTTATAGCCATATGCACATGCACAACCAATTATAGGTGAACACAACATGCACTAAAACTATGCTAACACGCGGATATATAGCTGTTTCACAAAAGCTTGTACAAAATAATGAGTAAAATATATAATTTATGTATATATTACTCGTGCGCGATAACTTGGGACCTGCTAGGAATGCGACTCCCCGACCGCTTCTCCTGCACTTCCCCGATGGCGCCCGTATTGTACCGTTCGCATCACTATTTTTTACTAGGGTTTTTAGTCTCGTACTGGCCTACGTCACGTAACGACGCGCTCTGGAATTCTTTTTGTTTTCGTTTGTGTTATTGTTTTGTTGTTGTAGTTTTTGTTGTTATAGTTTGTGTCATTGTTTTGTTGTTGTAGTTTTTGTTGTTATAGTTCTTGTTAAGTGTTTTTGTTATCATTATGAAGGGTAAACCTTTGCATAGCGGAGAAAGTGTTAGAGTTTTTTGAAAACGAAAAACGGAACAAACAGTTTTGTTTACCTGTCCACTAAGTAGTGACGAAGATGAGATAATGTAAATAATAGATAAAATAAATGTATAAACTTAAACATTGTATTTTATTTTATTCAAATAGTGTAAAAAAGATTAGATAAAAGCAGCGTCCTCCCTGAGTAACATAATAAATTAGGTTAAAAAAAACAAAGACGAAGAGATGTTCGCTTTTTTGCGGGCGGTACAAACACGCCAATATGACGTCACCGCGCTCAGGTCCCAACTTATCACGCACGGGTAATATATATGTATACATATGTATATACAGAAAACAGGGTTGCAGATATAAAGTCGCATTAAAAAGTGAAAGATAATATACAAAAAATGTAGCAAAAGCAACCAAGACAAAAAAAAATGTTAATGTTACCTACTTGCATTTATAATTCACAAAGGTTATATTAAAAATGTATTTTTTATACTACTTATATGGCAAACGAGCATGCAGTCCACCAGATGTTATGTGGCTACTGCAGCCCATGGATATCCACATAGAATTAAAAACAAGCTATTATGTTGTCTTGATCTCTATGTGGATACCACAGTGGATACGGTGTCATACTATAGGACTTAGCTGGTATGCCTATGTGCCAGTAATTACAGGAACATACCATTACCATCTAACCGGAACACAACAGCATATACATAGTTATACATATTATTATTTAAGGCAATACTTTTCTATAGGCGATGGTTAGCACTTAGTATCAGGTGCGATATACGCTTGTTCCGTTTCCAGGTAGTATAAAATATTTAATTTTTAAACCCTTCGTAGATTCAACATCATTATCATCATCATAGACATAGAACGTCAACAACTGAACATTAGGTATCTTTCGTAGATTTCCAGAGGGTCTGATATCGGTGGCCTACACCCAATGGCTTTACTACTTTTACCGTATATTTATAAAATAAGGGAAAACTTGTTTCAGCCATTTTTCAATAAAAAAAAAAATATCTTACAAACCTGCTAAAAACTTGGTGTTCATATAAGCTTATACAAACACTGAATTTTTAACAAGTTTGTATGTAATTAATAAAATTATCTACTAACTAGCTGCTGCCCTCGGCTTCGAACGCACGGTTTGTCAATAAAACATTACCCTCCTGCGCAGTCAGGTAAAAAGTAGCCTACGTCTCAATCCTGGTCATAATCGAAATATCAAATTACATCGAAATCGGTCCAGTCGTTAAAACGAAACCAGCAGACAGAGAGACAGCGTTGCTTTCGAATTTATAATATATGTAAGGATGTACTTATTATTTTGAAGGTACAAATCCCCGTTCAAGGATATTTTCAAGCACAAAGGCTCGGCAATCAACAAGCCACCGTTGAAAAGCCTTAAAAACCTTTATTCCCATTGCGTGATCTTTTGATACATTCAATAACACCTTAATATCCCTATATTAACTACCTGTGGCAAGGGCGAGGTACCGTTTTGTTCGTTTTTTGAAATGTTAAGGTCATAGTCCCAGCTGTGGGAATAACAGGAAACGCGTAGAAGAACAATGACATAAATATTCTACTAATTACGACATTTTCATTACACTTGCCTTGTATAATAAAATATACTTGCTGATCCGCCCGCGGCTTCGTACGCGTGGTTTATACACTCATAATTTATCTAGATATATAGGTACCGAATTGCATCGAAATCGGTCGAGCCGTTAAATCGTGAAAAGGTAACAAACAGACAGAGACAGAGTTACTTTCAAATCGGTATGTACACACGGCTACACATCAAGCTATACATTTCCAGTATAAGCTGACCTCGCATTGTGTAGGCTTTTCGTAGAATAAGAGATCAGCTTATACTGGAAAAGTATAGCTTGATGTGTAGCCGTGTGTACGTAGATTATAACCTACATAGGCTACTTTTTGTTGACAAACAACGCGTGAGAAGCCGCTGACGGAAGCTAGTTATATATATTAACCTTTCTCTTGAATCACTCTATCTATTACTGGAAACTGCATTAAAATCCGTTAAGTAGTTTAAAAGATCTAAGGTAACAGACAGCGGAAGCGACTTCATTTTATGCAATGTAAAGAAAAAGAGTTTGTAAGTGGATTTCGATAAAGTTGACACTATCCATAGTCGAGTTTGTATGTTAAGTCTGTTAAAGTTTCACGTTAGTTTTTTTATCTATTTTCTAATATAACAATGATTACAGTTCAGAAATATAGCATCTAAAAACCACTAAGGTTTGAGCTGGTGCTATCGTGGTGAGTTGGTTTATGCCATATTCGTCCCGTGGAAGTTCGGCCCACACAAAAAAATCTGCTTTTGTCCCACTTTATATGCCTCGTACGTCCCATAAAATATTTAAATTCACAAAATCTTGTTTCGTCCTACTTTTGTATTCCTCATTCGGCCCATGTTTTTTATGTAGGCAAATTTTAATCACTTTAGTACAGTTGAAGCCATAAGTGTTCACTTGATTTTTATATTTTTATGGTATTAACAAGTCTCAGGTAGGAAAACTCAATTTAAAGCGCACGTATTTCGGTAGTCTTTGTTACCTTCAGAATTAAAATCGGATGGTTTTCTATATATTATGGAAGACTGCCCAAAAATAAGATCGAGAAGTTCAATGACTACTTCGTATCAAATTGGTTGGAAAATGATTACATGAAGGGAAAATGGGATTTCTACAACGATATATATAGAACAAATAACCCGGCTGAGGGCGCTAACTCTAGACCAAATGGCATCAGCGAGTTTATCTTGATTTCTAGTATTAAAATTACGATTATCGCTATTTTTCTTAAACAAATTAATATTTTTGTGAACATACAATAGCTTTTCATAGATGATTAAATAGTGATCTATCTGATGAATAAAATACTGAATACAGATATACAGATTTGGAGGTAGGTACTCAATATATTATATCCTTAGTGAAATAAAAGACGCTAATTCAGTATTGTATTGCCTTTTTCAGACAAAAGTAGTCAAAAGATTGTATCTAACATAAGCCTGTATAAAACTTAGTTCGATATTATTATTCAAAACAACAGTAGGTTTGTATTAAGTATCATCAAAATGATACCAATTACGATTTCAACAATTTCGTTGATTCAGCAACTGTTTTAACCACGAAGTCTCAAGTTAAATTTTATAGCAGTCTTATGTTTGGAACTAATTCGTTTATAAAAATCCTATGAAACTAAACAATAACGTAACGCATATTTATAAGTTAACATCGAGGTGTGAATTAGGCCCTGGAGCTAAAATCAACACTTTCGATTTCGAAAAAACATAATCGTGTATATTTTATATCATTAAAATAATCGATGATCAAACCCGAAAACTAAAGTTGGTTTTAAAATCTTCTTTTTGCAATGTAATACAGGATGTTTTGTTTCAAGCTTCTATTCTTCTTCTTGTCGTGTCACTGGTACTTTCTTGGTCATCCTGCATTAGGTCGGTGACCAGGTTGAAGTGTGGTGGGTCTGAAACGTGACAATGACCGTTAGTGAAAGAAAAAAATAATCAATTTTAGTCACACAAAAAAAAAAAGAAAAATGCAACAACAATAACATCGCACATAAGCATTAAGAAACTAAACCAGGTAACAACTAAAGAACCCGTCTGGTGAATGGATTAAGTTAAGCAACATAACATATATATTCTCTCTAGACATAATACAAACTATTAGTGTACAAGCAGATTTGCAAAAACGACTCAGCGATTAAAAAATAATCTACCGATATATAATACATTAGTTTATTCATCTTTAAAATAAATCAAGTTAGAAAAGATTTTTAAATTGATCATAGAATAAACAATAAAACTCGTTCGTCCAATAAACTTAAACAAATTAATATTGCTGGACATTTCATACATCGCTATTTAATCCCAAACTAAGCAAAGTTTGTACTATGGGAACCAGATAACTAATAAAATACTTTACACTTTTTTTTGAACGCCCTAAGAATCAAATATCTGTAGATCATGCAAATCAAAGGTTGCTTGGAGGAGATCGCTTCGTTTTTTTTTTTACTGTTGTCCTGTCTAGCTTGTAATGTATAAATAATTTTTGTTAATTCATTCATCTTTTTTCGCTGCGGGAATCAAACCCCAAGCCTCAATTAATTTTAGCACCTACGCCACCTTCTATTTTGTAAGTCTTCTAACTAAAGATACAGATGTTTAACTTCGGTAGCCACCTGCCACAATGAACTGATTCTTGGGCACGAGCGAAATGCACTCAAACCTTACAAATTCTTGGAGCACAAAAGTCCCACGACTTTGACCTATAAACCAAAAAACCAAAGGTATTAAAAAGCAATTGCCAAATATCGGTCATGGACTGCTCCCGTTTGTTTCATACAAAAGCCTTTTATGTATACAAAAAATACCAGTCGACATAATACACATAGCTGGGAGGGATTTGGCTTTGTAAGCGTGCAAAATACGTAAACATGTCGATGTTATATCTTGAATGTAACTTGCGTCATTGCTTGGTGTTTTTATGAAATGATCAAATTCTGTAGTTTTTTTAAACGTGGCGGTTTTTTGATGGTAAGTGATGATGAGTTTACGATACGAGGACGGTACAAGCTCATGTCCCAGCCTGCTGTATTAAGTTTAACGCAACTATAAGTTCTTGAGCTCATGGTTGCCTCCTGCGTTCAGACGACTACACAACCTCTGAGATGCAGACGGCTGCAAGTACGATTCCCACCGCGGAACAAATGTTTACATGATCTACAGATATTTGTTCCGGTTCTGGTTGTTTCTCTACTTATTATCAGTATGTATTTACATAAAAAAGTATTTTTTTTTTAAATGGATAGATCTTCGTTTGACCTCAACCTCACCTGATGGTAAGCGATGATGTGGTCTAAGATGAAGCACAAAAATCTATAGAAGAAACCTATTCACTCTTACCTTATAGAGGCCCGGATTGTATTCTTTAGGACAAACAGACGACCGGCAAATGGTTCCCTAGCTTAGCTGTACGCATCAAGAACGTAGAACCAAAACGGTGTGTGCGAATGGGTGGTATATCAACTAGGTACGGATGGTACTCAGCCGTGCGCCTGCTTGACATTTCTATATAAGTATGCTATCAGTTATTTGGTTCCCATTGTACAAAGCTTTGCTTAGCGTTGGGGCTAGATAACGTTATGTGAAATGTACAGAATTATTATTATAATAGTTGTATGTACGATAATATACGAGTGTATATTAATGGAATGGGAAAATTACGGAATAAACATCGATGGTGTCAACTTGTCTCATCTTAGATTCGCGGCGATCTCGTACTATTTGCAGAAAACTTTAGTGATCTCCAGGCAATGCTGCAACATCTTTTTGATGCTTCTTTGAATGTAGGCCTTAAGATGAATATGTCCAAGACGAAGGTGCTCTCGAATGTCTCCGGTGTCACAAACCCCATTGTAATAGTGGGAAAAGAGAGGCTGGAGATATCTATCGTTTGGTAAAGAGCATCAGCAGAAGGAGATCTCTAAACGGATCCAATTGGGATGGGCTGCATTCGGCAAGTTAGACGACATCCTTAGGCCGCCTAAATTTCCACAGTGTCTGAAGACCCGCTTATTCAACCAATGTGTTCTGCCCACCAGGACACTTGGCTAGACGTGGTGATGGCGGATGGAGCAGGACAGTGACTGAATGGTGGCCGAGGAGCGGGTACAGAAGGGTAGGACGACCAGCAGCGAGATGGGTGGACGACATCGTATAGGTCGTAGGCCGTTAGTGGGTGAGACTAGCGCAGGATCGTGGTGGATGGCACAAACTTGGGAAGGCCTATACCCAATAATGGGTGAAGTCAGGCTTGGATGATGATGATGTATATTAATAATTCTGATTTCTCACTTTTTAATATTATTTATATCTATATTTATAACGATAATGTATTATCTTTGCCATATCTAATATATAAAATTCTCGTGTCACAGTGTTTGTAACAAAACTCATCCGAAACGTCTTGACCGATTCTTATGAATTTTTTGTGTTTTCACCCTCCTACCCCCACCCCCCTTTTTTATCGTGATTTTAGTATTTTTGTATAGACAATATCCATAGTAATTTAATCGTCGTTCATTGACGTTCGACACTGGGTCTTCAACACTTCGACCATTTTTGTTTGAGAAATGTGGGTAAGGGTCGGACTTTCGTGCTTAACCCTGACTTCAACGCCAGAGACGACTATCTCTGAGTCACGGGGTGATGTCCGGAGTGCCATCCTGGCTTGCAGTTTGGCCTCTCAGACGTTACGTGGCCGATGTCTTGGCTAACGTTGGTCCTCTTGTGGCATACGCTAAAGAGAGGATGGTAAGCACAGGAGTTCCCGCGGTAATGGACGCCAGAGAGTTCGAATGTCAGGTGGCCGTGCGTGCAGCGGAGCGATGGCCTTGAGGTGAGCGTGGTGGCAATTGTCGGCGCGGTCGTACATACGGCGCGCTAACATTTCATTGACGTGAAGTCATTTTTGACGTGAAGTCATTCGCATGAAGTGTCGCGTCACTTTGACATTTCATTCTGTATTTGATTTCTTTGTTAATTTATATCATAGAACAACGTTTGCGGGGTCAGCTAGTATTGTATTGTATTGTTGTAGCTTGCATAATTACCATTTATGATTTAGCTCCTTTTTATGTTTTTATTTAAGCACTTATGCAACCTATCACGGTTGGCTGGTAGATAATGCTGTTTTGCATTAAGTCCTCCTTTATACATATTTTATTCTGTGCAATACAAAATTAACCAAAGCACTTAATTAATGAATTCCATTACTCCAGTTACGTATGAAATGTTATGGTATGTAATGTTAATGATAGTTTCGGTTGGCTGTAGATCTCAGAATGAAAATGTCCAATCACATGATAACTACCCCAGCTGGTGGTGAAATAGTAGTCTGTTGTCTAAAATAAAGCCCGATTTTTTATACAACATGATGATGGAACAAGTAATTGGACTCGTGATAAAAATAATCTTCTATAGTAGTATTATAAAGAGGAAAGATTTGTATTTTTGTGTGTATGTTTGTAATGAATAAAATCAAAAACTACTATGCCGATTTCAAAAATTATTTCACCATTGGAAAACTACATCCACCCTGAGCGACATAAGTTATATTTATTGCTAGAAAAGATTAGGAATCCTTACTAAAACTTAAGTAACGTAACCCAAGGTGTATAAAAGTGCCCTAGTCTTTCGTCCTAGTCGCATGCGCTGCGGAAACTATAGATGATAGAACAAAAGTATGCTCTACAATATTAAAGACAATAGCAATACCTACAAAAAACTTTGCAATACCATATGCCCCTCTATTATCTTTATGTCACAATAACCACTTTTTATATTTATCAAGTAGGATGTCCTGAAAATCAATATGTTTTGTTATCTTATCACTTACAAATAACACTGCCAACATAGTGTACAGTGAAGCTTTAAGATAAAAGTTTTTTTTAAATAAAAGTAACAACCAATAACTAAAGTATATTAACTAAAGCTTAAATAAAAATAATAAAATAAATAAATAATAACAATAAAAATGTAAATAGAGAAATGTAAAAATTAAAATAACTTAAAAATACTCTTAAAAATAAATACACATACATAAAACAACAAAAAACGTAAAAATAATTTAAAAAAAAAAACAGTAAAATAATATAAATAATAAATGTATATATGTATATAAAAAACTTAGGAAATTTCATTAAAAATTATAAATGTTGTGAAAATGTTAATAAAAAAATACTGAGTAATCTCTTTCACTTAAAATTAAATACGACAAAAAAATATAAATAAAAGGTAAAAATATAAAAAAATCTTATGTCCACCCGTGCGAAGCCGGGACAGGCCGCTAGTCTATAATAAAACATTGCATGCATCAATTGGATTACAGATGTAAAGCCTAATGTGCCTGTAATATCACCAAAACACAAACCCTTCAAACCGAAACACAGCAATGCTGCTTGGCGGCAGAATGTATGTATGGCGTGTACCATCGTAGACTGCATCATCGCTTACCATCAGGCGAGATCGTGGTCAAACGCAAGCCTATAATATATATAAAAAAAAAGAATTAGGTATGGTTGTAGTACTTTCCTGGTCGAGTTTACAAAGAACTCTACTGCTATAAAACGCTTGCCACGAAATTGCCTGTTCAATCTACCGTAATGATCTTTTTGTCTTCTGTTTGCCTCCCATGGAGTTTTCTATTGAATCTCTGCTAGGCGTCAATATACCGTTTTTAGGCGTTAAAATTGCCGTTTTTAGACGTCAATAGCATTTTTAAGAGTCAAAAATTACAACTTCTGTCCACCGCCCTGTAATTTCGCTAAACAGTCCGTCGATAGCTGTGGCAGTGCTATGGTGGTCTACTTCCGTTTATCTCGTCGCTATTTCCTGTCTCATTTGTCTCTATTAGCCGGCTGTGATATTTTTGGTGGCACACTGGAAGTTTATCAGAAAAACTAAGGCCAGCTTGCACAGCCATACCTAAATGTTGAAGCGACTAATTTGACTTAAATTTAAAGTTTTTCTATGATTTGACAAATCCAATCACACTAATTTTATAAATATAAAATAAATAATAATAATAAATAAATATTTCTGGACATTTCACACAGCGCTATCTAGCCCCAAACTAAGCAGAGCTTGTACTATGGAAACCAGATAACTGATAGAATACTTATATCCTTTTTTTTTAAATACATACTTATACTATACCTATAGAGAAACAACCAGAACCGGAACCGAAAATCTGTAGATTATGCAAACATTTGTTCCGCAGCGGGAATCGAAACCGCTACCTCCTGCGTCTCAGCCGGCTATTTGCCCACTGTACCACGGAGGTCGTCATGAAAGTTTGGATATTTGTTTATTTGATCTATTCATATTCATATTCATTTATTAAACCATAAAGTTACATTGCATAACATTGGCAAGTCAAGATACATAGGGTCGGTACATAGTAAAAAACACAATAATTTAGATAAATGTCAAACTACTAACTAAATTAAACTAAAACATAGGTACATCTACATAAGCAGGTACAGCTTAGAGACACACTCGCACCTACAAATCAGAGAAGGAACAGCTCATAAACTCGTCAATGTGATAAAACGGATTTTGTTGAAAGAATAATTTTAATTTTAGTTTGAATTGGGCTAGCGGTAGCCGTGTTACTTCTAATGGTAGTTTGTTAAACATAGCGAGCTTTAAGCAGACGCCTTGTTTAAATGTTTTAGCAAGCCTAGTTCTAGGTACATATATTTTATTATTATTTCGGGTATTGTAATTGTGAATTTGAATATATTTGAATAATATTCCCATCGAATACCAAAACCTAATACCAATGGTATTTGTTTATTGCCCTTATATATTTTCTATTTCAAACGAATACCAAAACATAACTTTTGGTCACATTCACAGAAATAATTTATTTTGCTTTATATTTATGTAAACGTTTTCCTACTCCACTTTAATTTGTTTGATAAGACTGATTTTGATTATATAAATACTACTTAAAATCACATTTAAACGCATTTTTATTACTGACTGTATTTCATACAGTCACACAGTTACATATATGGTCGCAATCACATAGCTAGCAATAACGCCACGCGCATGCACTTGCGCACGCGCGACCCCCTCACACAACCACACACGCACTCACCACACGCTCAAATATACCCTCTCAAATACACACAAACCCACGCACACACTCGCACTCACAAACTCAAATGCATCACTTACACGAGTCCCCAATTTTTTTTTTTGTTTTAGTAGTTTTGTAATTCTTTAATATTAATGCTTATCTTTTATCTATAATTAAATTAAATTTGTTTTTGTTTCTCTGTTCTCTTAATAGTCAAAATTTATACTTACTCGGTTTGGTCTCCCATTTAACATGTTTAACTTCTGCAAATCTATACAGGGCATCCGCGATACAGGTGTTACACCTAGTGCGGAGCTCATTAAAAAAAATACCTACCATTTAACTTGTTTTGGGATTCATTTATCAGTGGTATTCGTTAGGAATAGAATATTAATTATCATAATAAAAAATACCATTGATATTAGTTTTTGGTATTAGATGGGAATAGATCGTTTATTTATTGTTTTGTTTGTTACTCAATTATGTCGTAACGGCTGAACCGATTTTGATAAAATTATGTATGTACTTAGATTATAAACTGGATTACCACATAGGCGTTTTATCCGTAAATAAATGGGATAAAAATAGGGTGTCAAGTCAAGTTGCAACAGCGAGTTTAGCTTTATTTTATGGTTTCTTACAGATTTAGTAGTGTAACGCGTATGAAGTCACATGCAACAGCTAGTATCCAATATAAAAAAAAAATGTTCTTTGTCATAAAAAAATTACCGCAAAAAAGCAATTTTAAAAAAGAAAAAAATATAAAGACTTAGTTACTTAGCCTCTTAGCTACTTATTTTTAAAAAGTTTTATTGCGCCCATTTTAAGTTACACAATCTGTTAAAAAATACTGTTACTATGAGAGATTGCTATATCTTGTCCGTTAAAAGAAATTTTCTTGGTCTAGCTCACACAATGACATTCCTCGCAAATGACAGAAATTGCAGTTATCATTACGGTGACCATCGCATGACCATGACCATTTCAACAAACTAAGAAAATTGCTTTAAATCGATAGAAAGAGACTTTTCTTTGGTCTCTATTTATAGAAAACAGTTGATAGTTAGTCTATATTTTATTTTGAACCCCCGATGCGAATAAGTGGTGTTATCAGTTTAACGCCTATGTCAGTGTTTGTGATATCGTATTTCCGAAAAGGATGGACCGATTCAGACGTCTTTTTTTAAATAAGAAGCTAGTTTAACCCGGGTTATAAGCTATGTGCAATGAAGATCAAGTCAGCTGATCCGAAATTTAACAGCAATTTACATTTTTGGTAATGGGATCTTAACTGCAAACTGGATTTTTTTCTGATTTTTTATCGTCGGGATTTTTATAATTTTTTAAATTATTCTTGTATTCAAATATCTCGTGTAAGTCAATAAGAAGGCAAAACTGTTGAGTACCAAGGTCCCAAAGGTAATAGCAGTGGAAACTCTAGGTGTGGCCACAGATTCATCTATAGCGTCAGATCTAGCATCAAAAGTGATGAACCTATTTCAATGTGGTATGTTTTGTTTCAAGATCGAATCCGAATTAAGGAGATTTGTACACAACCAAAGTAACTGACATTAGCACGCTGAAGTGGAAGTTGACGTGGCACATAGCTCGAAAAACTGACCACCGTAAGGGCAGAAAGGTTCTCGAGAGGATGCCGTGCACTGGAGAGTGCAGCGTAGGATTGCCTGGTAGCAGTAACTAGATAGAATGACGACGTGGTAAAAGTTCCTGGGAACTGTTCAGTGCAGACTGCACAAGATCCATCGCTCTGAAATACTATGGGGAAGATCTATATACAGCAGGTGGACGTCTTGTGGCTAATATAATGCTGATCTTTAATTTAAAAGTTAATGTTTCTGAGATGGTTTAGCTTTGTTTGATAAGAATTGGTGTAGTTGTTCTAGCGACTCGGGAGTTTGTAATTTTGTAAAACTATGAACTAACGGGTTCTTAAGACGACGATTTTCACGGACGACCTCCGTGGCGCAGTGGGTGAATAGTCGTCTGAATCACAGAGGTTGCAGGTGCGATTCTCACCACGGAACAAATGTTTGCATGATAAATAGATATTTGTTCCAGGTCTGGTTGTTTCTCTATAATTATTATATGTATGCATTAAAAAAAAGTTTTTAAGTATTCTATATGCATTTTGATGAAAGGTCAAGGGAGAAGGGCATTTGGTACCGCACGATCCAGCCACATCCACTTAGTGCAGACGCGAGATTGTTACAGCTTTGCGACTCAGATCTGGACACATTCCAATAAATTCTCTTATCTAATGCGCAAAACTACCTCTCCAAATTGCTTGACTTGCAATGTTATTGATGATGTGTATCACATATTGATAGCATGTGTTCAGAATGCTGGTGCGAGAGATAGGCAGGTACTTCTAATTTTAATATTGGTGATTGTAATAGTATTTTGGCAGATCCGTTATCAGATACTGCCAAAAAACTATTTATTTTGGTAGATAGGAGGTAGCTCATTAAGTTTTTACCTATATAATTAGTTAATTTTCTTTTGATTACATTACCAGGGTGTCATAATTGCACGAGCGATAAACCCCGTTTGTTAGGTAATTGATTTAAAAACAAAGTATTCTATCAGATAACTGGTATAGTACAAGCTTGGCTTCGTTTGGGGCTAGATGATGATATGTGAAATGTCCAGCATTATTTAATTAGTTATTTATTTAAGGTTAAACTATAGTTTGTGAAAATCCTTTCTGCTCAAGCTTGTTTAAACTTATATTACTCGGTGCACCTGCTCTGAACCCCCAGGGAAATGTTTGTTTCTCTCTGCACTGTTACTCATAGAACTTTACTCAGTTGCTGCGTCACTTACTTTAATAAAACACGACGGCGTATCTTCATCAACGCCAATCTTAGCCTAATCGGAAGTGCATGCACCCCGGAACGAATTTCATCCCCATATCGCCGTTACAGTAACGGGGCAACCCTTACCATATCCGGTTACAATTTTTTTTGGTAAATTTTTCACAGTCAACTTGTTAGAGTGTTCCGTTACGTGTTTGTAGGGTAGAACAGTCATAAAAACAAAGCTTTAAGCAAAAAATGGAAGTCAATAAATATTAAAGCTTTTAAAAAAATTATATCTACGAAAGCCCCCAAACTCAAGTGAGACTGGGCTGGTCATGTATGCCGTATGTCGGGTGACCGAGTGGAACCCCGACACAGCCCGAAGACGTCACGGCAGACCCAAGAAAAAATGGAGGGTCGAGCTGACCAATATCCGAGCACACTAGACCATTTTAGCGCCTGAAAGAAGTGTCTGGAAAGAATAGGGGGAAGCCTTTGCCCAGCAGTGGGACACAGTGGGCTGATATTAATAATAAGAAAAAACTAGCCGATAAAACCGTAATGCTATTATGCTATCGTCTTCCACTAGTAGATATTCACACATGCGCTTTATTTATCTCTCTTTCTTCCAAGCTATGTATCCCAATGGTGATGGGGTCAGCTTTCCTGGTAAATTTTCTGCACTTCGCTCTATCCTCGACGTCGTCATCAGAGACTCAGCACTCTCACATGTCTTTTGAAACTACATCCCTCCACCTTGTCTTGCTTACATGATCATTATAGTCATATTAGCCACTAGCTGTTGCACGCGACTTCGTACGCGTTACACTTCTAAATGTGTAGTTATAGAAATATAGCTATACCTCGCTGCTGCACCTTGATTTGACACCCCATTTTTTGGTCCCCTGCGACCTTCTTTATGGAATAAATAGAAGCTTAAGTATTAATCTAGGTACATACTAAATTTCATCGAAATCGGTTCAGCCGTTACGACGTGATTGAAGTGACAAATAAATAAACAAACATCCAAACTTTCGCATTTATAATATAAGTGTGATAGGACGTCCACTGCGGAACATAGGCCTACCTAATTAATTTTCAGACTGCCAAATCTTGTGTGGCCTGTACCCAACGGCTCTCAGCAATCTTTATCTGGTGTCTTTCCATCTAGTGGGAAGGCCGTCCTTATCATCTTCATCGTCATAATCATACGTGATACTGTGATCATCGTGATACTGGTGGTAGAGCTTTTGTGAGCGAGCTCGAGGAAGTGGGCACCATCGCTTTACCTTTATCTGCCGCCAAATAGCAGTACTTGTGCTGCTGTGTTCCGGTTAGATGGTAATGGTATGTTCCTGTAATTACTGGCACATAGGCATACCAGCTAAGTCCTATGGTATGGCAACTTATCCACATAGAGATTAAGACAACATAATACCTTGTGTTGAATTCTATGTGGATATCCATGGGCTGCAGTAGCCACTTATCATCTGGTGGACTGCATGCTCGTTTGCCAGTATGTTCCAGATATTACTAATACTTTTACTATATTAAAAAAACTGTTACAAAAACTAAACGGTTACAGGAAGAGACGACCCAGTTTACCAGCTTTCAGTGAAATTATTTGGGGAAACAAGATAATTGAATACTGGCAATACTTAGTACAATGTAAACTTATTGGCCATTTCCTTTGCCAAATTTTTGATAAACATGTTTTTTTATATTATTAGTTATTAGTATTACATCAGAGTACCGATTATTTGAAAAAAGCTGAAATTTTTGATTGCGGTAAATTATATCATCATCATCATCATCACACTAGCCCATAGGTACCCACTGTTAGTAAAAGCCTCATTTCGCTTCTACCACTGCCGCTGATCTTGACTCGTATTCATGACTTTTATTATGCAGTGTAGCTATCTCATCATAATCATCATATGAGCCACAGGACGTCCACTACTGCGGATCTAGCGACCTGCACCCAATTGCTCCCAGCAATCCTTATCCTGTATACCTAGGACAAACAGTCCAATTAGGTAGGTTCAACTTCGAGAAAGAGGTCAATCGTCGAATCCAACTCGGATGGGCAGCGTTTGGGAAACTTCGCAACGTCTTTTCGTCCAACACACCTCAGTGTCTTAAGACGAAAGTCTTCAATCAGTGTGTGTTACCAGTGATGACATATGGAACCGAGACGTGGTCCTTCACTATTGGCCTTATGAATAAGCTCAGAGTCGCTCAACGAGCTATGGAGAGGGCTATGCACGTAGGAAAACTCAAGTCACCGACATAGCCCGACGGATTAGCACGTTGAAGTGGCAATGGGCAGGCCATATAGCGCGCAGAACGGATGGCCGTTGGGGCCGGAAGGTTCTTGAGTGGAGGCCACGGACCGGCAAGCGCAGCGTAGGACGTCCACCTACAAGATGGGCAGACGACTTGGTAAGAACCGCAGGTCGGCGTTGGATGCAGGCGGTTTCCAACCGCAGTTCCTGGAGATCAATGAGGGAGGCCTTTGTCCAGCAGTGGACGTCCTACGGCTGATATGATGACGATGAATCCTTATCAGGTTGCCTTTCCATCTAGTGCAGGGCCTCCTACGCTGCACTTCCCAGTGCGTGATTTCCACGCAAAGACCTTTATGCCCCAACGGCCGTCAGTTCTCGATTCGCTGTTTGACAGATGAAAGCACTCATTTACATATTTAAGTTGTTTGTTACACAATCGGTAGCCAGGATGTGGACAATCGTTCTCAGTGTGTGGCCACGTCTCAATCGTCGATCATGTTAATATTACCATAATTTTGATAACATAATAAATAAATGAGGCAACGGGAGCCAATTCTAAATGAATATTTATAGAATCGCCTAAATGATGGACCAGTCTATGCTATTCAGGATTGGATGAGAAATTAGTTCTGATTAAGTTATCAAGGTTTGAAAAATTGCCTCATTTGAGATCCTAAAACCCTTTTCTTCTTGACTTTTTTATTTGATGGTTTGTGTGTTGTATCTCTATATATTTGTGTGATTTTTCCTTGGTCACAAGACCTGGTCGAAATTCTCGTAATCGAGACTGTAGCCAAGCTTACGGTTACAGAGGTAGCACAGATAATGCTAGCATAGAAGTATCAATCTACCATCGACGGAAGAAAGCGATTTTGTCGTATCTCGTCATATATATCTATGTTATAGATATATACTTACTTAGATAATTTTTTATCGACACAGATGATATCTGTAGCATAGTGAATAGCCGGCTGAGACGCAGGTAGTTGCAGGTTCGTCCCCACTGCAGGACAAATGTTTAAATGGCCTGCAGCTATTTTGTCCGAGTTCGGTTATATTTCTATCTATACTAATATTATAAAGAGGAAAGATTTTATTGTTTGTTTGTTTGCATAAAATAAGCTATAATATAATAAACTACTAGACTGATTTAAAAAATTGTTTCACTGTTGCGAAGCTACACTATCCCCGGGTGACATAGGCTTCTTTCTACTCAACTGCGCAGAAGGAGGGTAATGTTTTTATTGCAAAACTACGCGTGCGAAGCTGCGGATTGGACAGCTAGTAAGTACATTCTAACTGGGTATTGACAAAAAAGTACATAGGTATTCTATAGGTTATCTGGTTCCCGTTGTATAGTTTGGGGCTAAATAGCGCTGTGTGAAAATTCCACAATTTTTTATATTTGTATATTTACCTTAATGGTTCCACCACCATGCCTATTTCTGCCGCCAAGCAGCTGTGCTTCGGTTTGAAGGGTATGGTTTTCGGTGAAATTACAGATACATGAGGTTTTACACCTGTATGTCTCAAGTTGATGGACGCAAGGTAGTGCATCGTAGGGCACGTTTTTAAGGTGCGTGACCTACGAAGTAATACTTTGCTATAGGCGATGATTACCTACAACTTCAGGTGGGCCATATGCTTTTTCCTCCAGTTGTAAAAAAACAAAAAAAAATCTTATAGAAAGAATATTCTGTAGAACACGGGCTTGTCATTTGTGTATTGCATGAGTAAGTAGGTAAAGCATTATATTTACATAAAATATGTTAACTACCTTACATGGTAATATTAAATAAAAAACCGGCCAAGTACGAGTCGTACTCGCGCTCGAATAGTTCCGTACCATTATCTATGAACAACCAACACGAACAAAAACACGTTTGCTGTATAGGAATAAATAAAATAAATATAAATATTAAATAAATAAATAAATATTTATTTTATTTTAATTTAATTATTTATTTTTAAAGTGATTACACAACTAAATATTCTGTAAATATTTCAAGCGTCTACCTGTTGCCGTTGTCAATATCGAGCAAAAACGAGCAAAAAATAAGATTTTTGTATGGCAGCATTCAATATTTATTTTATTCTGTTTATAGTATTTGTTGTTATATCCGCAACAGAAATACATAATCTGTGAAGATTTCAACTTATTATCACGGTTAATGAGATACAGCCTGGTGACAGACGGACAGACAGCGGAGTCTTAGTAATAGGGTCCCGTTTTACCCTTTAGGTAAGGAACCCTAAAAAGTATACAAGAGGTCAACACGTTACTTGAAGTCCACATCATCATTATACGCGGAGGTACCATTAACAGCCTTATTCCTGAAAGTGATCTGATCCAGGAAACCAGTAAACAGACACTTAAGTTATGTTAAGCATTTACAGGAATCGATAAAAACTTGTCTTTGGCTAGGAATAAATAGAAGAATCTTCAGTAATGAGGTGCCTTTAAAAAGGTCGTGTGACCGATGGTGAAAGAAACAGTGTGGTGAAAGTTTGTTTAGGTTTAAGATGTCTATCCTACCACAAGAACCGCGTTTGTCTTTTGTTACAGTAGCCTTGTCTACGCGGACCTCTACGGCGGAATACTCAAGTTTTCTAACAATAATAAACGCAAAAAAAAAAAAAAAAAAAATTATTATTAAATTCACATGATCATTGGAATAGTTACAATGTGATTTTTTCGATCGGATTCAAATCTATCTGTCAATAGAAAAACAACAAGTAACTACACATATAGCCGACTTCAGAAAACAGAAAATCGAAACCAGTTAGTTTGGTTTAAACATCAAACTGAACCGATTTTGATGATATTTCTATCACATTAATATGAAAGTATATCCTTTTAATTATATGAGATATTTTTGGGGTTGTGACCCTGGGTCCATGGGGTACCGGGGCCTATTGCGTTTTGAAAATACATTCTGGGCGTCAGCGCTTATTTGGGTCAACGCATAAGCATTGCAATTCGGCGGGGCAATGCAGCCAGTGTCTTGGTGACACTTCCGTATGGTAGTGATTTGGAGCAGTTGAGCTATCTATAGATCGTTTGCAACGGTCTTTAGATGATTCAACTGTTTCTTCTGTATTTTATTGTAAATAATTGTATATTCTTTCTGTAATTAAAGTTTCTATTAGATATTTAATTTAAATATAAAATATCTTTCGCCATACAAGATACAATATATTCATCTGCATAAAATATGTGTACAATAAGGTCTTACAAATTCGATTATGGCCTTTGTGTTAGGGTTTTGCCCTTTACGAGCATCGAAAATTTCTAAATAATAGTAAGTCTTTTCGCATTATAATATGGATGAATTTGTAATAAAATCTCTTTGGCTATACTATTTGTATTTGGCTGGTTTTGGTATCATTCAAACTTTAAATTTTAAAGAAGATAATTCCAAATTCAAATTAGGAAAATGTGTGATTTTTATTTGTTTTTCGTACTGTATTCGTAAGATGAGTGAATCTAATGAAGAAATTCGATACATTTTAAAATTTTACTACAAAAAAAGGTAAAAATGCAACGCAAGCCGCGAAAAAAATTTGCAATGTTTATAGACCTAGTGCAGTGTCTATGAGAGTAGCACAAATTTGTTTTAAGCATTTTCAACCCGGAAATTTTGATGTCAAAGATGCACGTCGCTCTGGTCGCCCTATTAAATAAATAAATAAATAAATATTGATGGACATTTCACACAGCGCTATCTAGCCCCAAACTAAGCAGAGCTTGTACTATGGGAACCAGATAACTGATAGAATACTTATATACATTTTTTTTTGTAAATACATACTTATAATATATAGAGAAACAACCAGACCCGGAAAAAAATATCTGTAGATCGTGCAAACATTTGTTCCGCGGCGGGAATCGAACCCGCTACCTCCTGCGTCTCAGCCGGCTATTCGCCCACTGCACCACGGAGGTCGTCAAAATTGACGATTCGGATATTACCTATTACGGATAAAATTGATGCCATTTTCGAAAAAGTGGAGCAAGATCGGCATATCAGTAGTTACGACGTAGCTGAAGAACTGGGAATTGACCACAAAACAGTTTTGGCGCATTTGAAAAAAACTGGGTACATAAAAAAGCTCGATATTTGGGTACCCTACGAGCTCACTGAAAGAAACCTAATGAACCGTGTACTCATTTGTGATTCTTTATTACGACCTAATGAAACCGAACTATTATTGAAGAAGCTGATAACTAGTGATGAAAAGTGGATCACGTACGACAAGAACGTGCGAAAAAAGTCGTCGTCAAAGGCCGGTCAGGCTTCACAGACTGTGGCGAAACCCGGATTAACTCGCAACAAGGTGATGCTCGTGTGTGGTGGGATTGGAAGGGCATTATTCATTATGAGCTGTTACCACCAGGCAGAAACATCGATACTGAACTCTACTGCGAACAACTGATGAGATTAAAGCAAGAAGTTGAGAAAAAGCGGCCGGAATTAATCAACAGAAGGGGTGTGGTTTTTCATCATGATAACGCTAGACCTCACACATCTTTAGCCACTCAGCAAAAATTAAGAGAGTTTGGCTGGGAGATGTTAATGCATCCGCCGTATAGTCCTGACCTTGCATCTTCAGATTTCCGCCTGTTTCGGTCTCTTCAGAATTCTTTAGGCAGTGTCAGGTTTACATCACGAGAGGACTGCCAAAACTACTTGTCGCGGTATTTTGATCAGAAGCCTCAAAATTTCTATAGCAATGGGATCATGTCCCTACGTACAAGATGGCAAAAAGTTATCGAACAAAATGGTACCTACATACTTTAGTTAAATGTAAATAAACTATATTAAAAAATGTTTTGAATTTTCTTAAAAAATGCGAAGAAACTTTCTCCTCAACCTAATATCCAATATCAAATTTTAATCATTTCTAATATTCACAATCCAATAGATCAGGGTTTCACAACCTTTTTTGCCTGGAGCCCCCCGGATTGATAAAATATTTTCGTGTCCCCTTTTTTTTCATTGCTTCAATAAAACACATAATTTATTTCCACGTCATGTTTATCTCACGAAAATTAAACCACATCTTTGGTGTTACTTACTGCATGCGCCTTGTTTAGTACAACGAGTGATCGAACAAAAACTGGTAGCTAGCTCGCCCTATTGGAATTACTGGTAGTTGATGCAACTAAATCTGTGTGTAAGTGAGTGAGAGAGAGATAATTCTTTATTGTTACACCAAATTCAAATAACTTAAGCCAAAAAACACAATTGTTAAAACATGGACATTAATGAGTAGGTAGATTTAAATATCCGAACATGCCCTCCTTAGGATTTATCTACGCCCCCCCAGGGGGGGGCGCGCCTCACCAGTCGGTAAGTCCTGCAATAGATCATCACATCACACACGGCGAAGATTACCTAGTCAGGTCATGAGTATTGTCACACATTAAAAACTTTTCTTTTAGAATGCTGGCCACGAAAAAGTTTATTTAATTCGAATTTCGAATTGTTCATGAAAATAAAAATGTATACATTTTAGAGTTTTACTCATTTTTAAATATGGAGTGGACGCTTAAAGAAGACTGTGTTGCAGTTATTGCGTTGCATCATTGCGGTTACGCGCCAATTCAAATTTTTGACATACTGAAAAAATTTAATATAACCAAAAGATTCGTTTATCGCACCATCAAACGATACAATGAAGACTCTAGTGTAGATGACAGGTCAAGAAGTGGTCGCCCTCGGTCTGTTAGGACTCCAGCAGTGATAAAAGCTGTGAAGGCGCGAATTCAAAGAAATCCCAAACGTAAGCAGAAACTGTTGGCCCTTCAGATGGGGTTAAGCAGAACCACGGTGAAAAGGGTGTTTAATGAAGACTTAGGGCTTCGAGCATATCGAAAAAAAACAGGACATCCTTTAAGTACTCGTCTAATGGACCTGAGACTGAAGAGATGCCGCGCTTTGTTGAAGCGGTACGCGGGAAAAAATATAGGGAAATTCTTTTTTCGAATGAAAAAATTTTTACCGTAGAAGAGAGCTACAACAAACAAAATGATAAGGTGTAGGTACGCACACAGTAGTGAAGAAGCGAACAACCGTATTCCGCTAGTCCAACGAGGTCATTTTCCATCCTCGCTCATGGTATGGTTGGGAGTTTCTTATTGGGGCTTAACAGAGGTACATTTTGTGAGAAAGGTGTAAAAACGAATGCAGTTGTGTATCAAAATACAGTCCTGACGAACCTTGTGGAACCTGTTTCTCATACCATGTTCAATAACAGGCACTGGGTATTCCAACAAGATTCGGCGCCAGCTCATAGAGCGAAGAGCACACAAGACTGGCTGGCGGCGCGTGAAATCGACTTCATCCGGCACGAAGACTGGCCCTCCTCCAGTACAGATTTGAATCCGTTAGATTACAAGATATGGCAACACTTGGAGGAAAAGGCGTGCTCAAAGCCTCATCCCAATTTGGAGTGACTCAAGACATCCTTGATTAAGGCAGCCGCCGATATTGACATGGACCTCGTTCGTGCTGCGATAGACGACTGGCCGCGCAGATTGAAGGCCTGTATTCAAAATCACGGAGGTCATTTTGAATAAACTTTAGTGTCATAAGAATCTATGTTTTGTTAAGTTCATTTTGGTATATAAATGGTTACATAATGAATAAACTTGTTTCAATTATTTTATAATAAACATGTGACAGAATTTATGACCTGACTAGGTATATATATTTTTATCATTATTATAAATACGGGATTTATCACGTTTTATCGGTGTATCGAACGACAATGTTTCGGTTCAATTAATTAACCTTCATCAGGTTGAGTGCGATCCGCTCCAAACTACGACTCGTCTCGCAATACGCACCGCAGCTTTCATCTTACATTGGATTGTATGGCGAGCGGTATTTTTATTAACATAAAATATAACAGCATCTTCAACGATTGAGACGTGCTTAAAAAGAGAACATAGAGGGCAAAAACTCAAGTGGATCAGCATTTTTCCTTCGCATCTTGAAACTCGACCCAGCCCGGGTTAAATGACGCGTTAAACTATGGTTAAAACAATACCAGGGTCGATAATCGGAATAAAAACCACATAACCACAACAAAATCCTCTCAGTCCAAAGGTTGTCTGAAAATTGCTGCTAAGCGATAAGACCGCTCATTGTAAGGTTTGGTATTTGTACTTTGTATTTATGTTTGTTTCTTTTGTGGTGTGTAATAAAGTGTTTTTATTTAAAATATTTAGAAGTATAAGAAGTTGTTTCTGTCAATGTTATGCTGAATGTTAACATTCAGGAATACTTGCTAGATAAATGATAATGCACTGTAGAACTATTATTGACGGAAATTGGAATTCGGTTAATTCTTTTTATTTGATATTAAATTCGTAATTTTTTGGTTTGTTTGTGTTTTTGACTCAAGCGGCTATTGTTCTTCTTTTGTAATAGATTATATTATTTTTTAAATAATTTGCATCGGACGTAGAAAAACGCGATATCTTCTCGTTCGGGAAACTTCGCGATATCTTCTCGTCCAAAATTCCCCAGAGCCTGAAGACTAAAGTCTTCAACCAGTGTGTGTTGCCAGTGATGACCTAGGTATGGCACTGAAACGTGGTCCTTTACTCATGGCCTCATGACCAAGCTCAAGGTCGCTCAACGAGCTATGGAGAGGGCTATGCTCGGGGTTTCTTTGCGTGACAAAATCCGCAATGAGGAAATCCGCAGAAGAACTAAAGTTGCCGACATAGCTCTCAAAATTAGCAAGTTGAAGTGGCAATGGGCAGGCCACATCGCTCGTAGAACCGATAACCGTTGGGGAAGAAAGGTTCTCGAGTGGAGACCACGGACTGGAAGACGCAACGTAGGCCGGCCCCCCACAAGGTGGACCGACGATCTAGTAAGAATCGCGGGGAGCCGTTGGGCGCAAACGGCTACCAATCGCTCGTTGTGGCGATCTAAGGGGGAGGCCTATGTTCAGCAGTGGACGTCTACCGGCTGATGATGATGGATGATGTAGAAAAACGTTGGACCCATCTATGTATAGTTATAAGAACTTTGTTTAAAACCTTATTCGATGCAAATAAGTGATGGATTATTTCTTGATCAATTTAAAAACAAAGATTAAAGAAATTCTTATGCGATAAGCCTGATAAGTACCAGTAATAAATGGTAATAATTAATTTATTTATGTAACTTTGACATTTTAATCCAAATTATTTTGACTTAAATGACTGTTTTATAATAACTGTTGACATTTTTATAGTAAGTATTTTTTGTTACATTTTACTGCTTATGTAGACTATTGCAGTACCCGATTAATATCTTTTTGTCATCTAATTACTTAAGTTTTGCAAAACTAAATATAATAAATTATAGTTTTATTCATTTATTCAATCATAATATACCTAAATCTTTCTAACAGCCATCGAAATTTGATTTGATAATATGAAAAAATATTTAGCATACAAGAGAGCGAGGGCCGCGGATACTGATTGGACCACCGGGCGCACGAAGTAGCTGACGCGGAGGTACGAAAGTAGATGAGAATGGATAATCCTTTATCATCCAGTCTTGACGTCCACTCTTGAACATAGGCCTCCCTACGGATTCTAAAGCACCCGATCTTGTGACTTAGATGGAACGGATAGAATGGATCAGTGCTGGATTTATATTTTTTATGAGTGTAGGCCACTTTATTTCCGCCGCCCCATGTACATATCTTACTAAAATAATAATTTGCCATTTGTATTAACAGTAGATACCTAGGATTAATAATTTTCGATAGGAATGAGTTTCTATAGGGATTTACCGTATTAGTCTAGAAACCATGAGAAAACCAGTGAACTTCTTTGCCTTTTATCCTCTGAAATCTGCCGCCCCTAGGCCGCGGCCTATATGGCCTATTGAAAAATCCAGGACTGGAATGGATGTAACGTATCGTGTAGGTTATAATTTTTACTAAAAACTACTTAACATGGTAAAGTTAGCGAAAAAATGCTTCCCATTTTGTTTTTTTTTATACTACCTGGTGATGGAACAAGCATATGGCCCGCCTGATGTTCCATGGTTGGCAACAAGCTGCATCTAGCATTGAAAAAGCTAACTTCTATTCTTTTTGGTCGCAAAGAACAGTCAGTAAAATTGACATTTCAAAGTGATCCATGTGATTTTATAACATTTTTGATTTGATTTATAAACTTATATTATACTAGCTGACCAATCCGCACCATATACTAGCCGACCATATACTTTGCACGCGTAGTTTTTCAATAAAAACATTACCCTCTTTCTGCACACTTGGGTAAAAAGTAGCCTTTGTTACTAAGGGTGAATGTAGCTTTCCAATGGTGAAAGAATTTTTGAAATCGGACTAGTAGTTTTTGAGTTTATTCATTAAAAACATACACACAAAAATACAAATCTTTCCTCTTTATAATATTAGTATAGAGTATAGAAAGAGGTACAATTTTCAAGTTTGTTTGGATGTAGGGGTAATCTCCGGAACTACCGATTCGATTTTGAAAATGATTTTACTGTTAGAAAGCTATCCCTGAGTGCTTTAGTTAGACTATATTTTATTCTAATCTGTGCGAAGCCGGAGTGGGTCAGCTAGTGAAATTTAGCGGGTTCGAGTCCCGCCAGATATTTGTTTCGGGTTTGTGTGTTTCTCGATTTAATTAATGTTTATATTAAAAAAAAGGATATAAGTATTCTATCAGTTATCTGGTTCCCATAATACATGTTTTGCTTAGTTTAGGGCTAGATAGCGCTGTATGAAATGTAGAGTATTGTTTTTAGAGATTTATGAAATACCTAAGTCAAAATACCTCATCATATTCGTAATCTTTGTAGTTCCTTGACCCATCCAGGCCACCTACCTTAATTGTCTTGAATTTCACCCATCTCGAATGGCTGGTGAAAACCACCCGTCCTCCCCGGGTCACATGGTGTCAGGTGATGACCGGTCCGAATCACGCCCCTTACATTTGTTAATGAAGAGCATCGCATCGCTGATGAACAGAGTTCGGGACTATACAAAAATTGACATTTAAAAACGTAATTAACCAAACTCTTTATAAAAAATCCTTTTATAACTTACATTTTTATTTTATTTAGATGACAGAGAAGCTTGGGATAGGCTATGGTTACCATTTAACATCAGGTGGGCCATAAGATTGTTCCATTCCCATGTAGCATAAAAAAAAATGTTGATCAAACAGTAATTTTAAATTTATTTAAAACTAAAGTTAGAGCAATTTATATGGATATACTTACTATAAAATAAAAGTCTAGTGACACTATTCAAAAATAATGATTGACTTTGTAATTTTCTTTCATACAAAAAGGTTTTGACACATTAAAACCGATAACCATATAAATACCGTAACCCAACTGCAAAATATATATTTATTTCATAATAACTTACAGGACCACAAAAATAATCAGTCATCAGACTACGTTTGCATACATTGTTCGTTCGTGTTACGATTATTTTTGAGTTATTCATGATTATTATTATTATTCAATGCATTTTAAAATGAGAACGCACATCGAATTCCTTTAAAAAAATTTTTTTGTCTGTTTTTATTATTTACTAGCTGTTGCCCGCGATTTCGTACGCGTTACACTTTTAAATGTGTAGGTAACCTAGAAATAAAGCTAAACTCGCTGTTGCAACTTCACTTGACACCCCATTTTTATCCCATGGTTACTGATATATGGAATAAAAGATAGCTTATGTGGTAATCCAGGTAATAATCTACATATATACCAGATTTCATCAAATTCGGTTCAGCCGTTATGACGCGATTGAGTAACAAACAAACAAATAAAAAACGAGTGTGCTTTAGGCCATACGACTGAAGTAAAACTTCTTATTCAAAATATTAATTTAAAAAATGGTTCCATTACAAAATTGTCCACACGTTTGTAGGTCGATCAGTCTATGTTCATTCTGGACAGACAGATGCAACTCGCACTCGCACATTAACCTTTAAAATATACAAAACGTAACTCTCTCTCTTTCTATCTTCACTAACTTATATCTCTCTCTCAACTTCCGTTCGCACTTTTCGTAACAAATTCACCAGCTTACTCCCCAAGTCAAGCGTGCGTAAAGAAGTTTTACTTCAATAAATAAACAAATATCCAAACTTTCGCATTTATAATATTAGTATGATTAAAAAGACGTGGATTTTTTCAATTTCTTCTTACAAAAAAAACGGTAGCACAATAATTTCTCCTTTCTTCTATTGACAAAGGTCTTTTTATGTATAACATTGTAAGCTCATTGCGACCGCAAGGTTAAATACTATTCAATACCGCACTTCGCAAGGGTCGCATGCAGTCAAATGCATTCTATCATGCTCCAGACAAGTCTCTTTCAGCGTTATACGAAAGCGCTACTAAGAGGACTACATACAATTTTTGCAAATACAAATGTTTTTTTATTGTTAACTTAGAAAAAACATAACAGTTCACAAAACCAAAGCGTTAGAACTAAAACATAATAAAATAAAAATCAAAATTACCTACATACAATAGAAATACCTATTAATAAAATAAGTATAGAAAATCAGCTGGGCTGAACCCAAATCTGAGTATTAAACCAAAGAATATTAACTTTCACTACGTAAGAAGCGATATTCCGATCTAGCCGCCAATTCTTTGCCCCCGCAACACAGCAGTATGCTTGGTAGTATTGCTGCCAAGGGGTAAGTGAAAATACACCTGTGTAGGACTCATAGTATTATGAAAAGTACAAACTTAATTTTTAAAAAGACTTCGGCAGATAAACTATGCCAATTCGCTGATTTTAAAGAAAATACAGATTGACTTAATAAATAAATATTATTTTAAATTTGGATAGGTGCGTGTAACTACAGTTTAAAAAGTTTGCGGTGTTTTACAAATTAGGGCCTGATCTACGTGATACCTGTTAGCGTCTAAGTCAAATACATAATTTTCCTTGTTTTACATAAGCATTGTGGAGATGGCGTTAAAGATCGACAAACGGCATTGCTATCGTGCTTTAGAAGTTAACAAAATTAAGAAAAAAATAATCACAAATTTAAAGCTAAGAATTGAGTTTAATTTGGTAAGCGTTTTCGAAAGTTTAGGCGAAACATTTGTCTAACGCACCAGGCAACGGCACACGCATCCCCCGGGACCGAATAATTAATGATGATTGGCCTCAAATTACCCTCTCGAAGGCACTAGCCGTCTCCCTCATCACCACATACCGTCTCACTCCCACCTACCCGTTACCTGCCATCCCGCCATTTCGCGCAAACCAGGATCCTATAAAAGCAAAACAGGTACCCGCGAAGTTCATACCCCTGTGGGACACTGAACCGAGCGCACCCGTCACACTTTCCACAAGTTTTCGAATACGTGATCATGGCCGCGGAAACTTACGGACACCGTTTACTGTACGCCGAGAAGGACATGTTCCCATCTGACGTGATGATGGAGTACGCGACCGAAGAATGCTATCTAACCTGGCCGAGGTCTCCTGACTCCGGAAGGTCAAGTCTAGAACCCACACCGTCAATGGATGGCAGTATCCAGGACTCCGCGCAGATTGCTTACCGAGGGATGGACGATCTGGTGATGGAAGACAGTGCTGAAGATGCTGATGAAGGAGGGAAAAGGCGTGGAAGGGCTACCAGTGCTGCAGTTCTGAGGAGGAGGAGGCTAGCTGCTAACGCGAGGGAGAGGAGACGCATGCAGAATCTGAACAAGGCTTTCGACCGACTTCGTGGCCACCTTCCGTCTTTGGGAGCTGATCGGCAGCTCTCAAAGTACGAGACCCTTCAGATGGCACAGACGTACATTGCCGCTCTATATGAGCTCTTGCAGTGAGGTAATCTTTTGAAAGCAACAGTGTAATTTAACTAGATGTTTTTATTAAAGTGCGTTTTGGAAGATTTACCCTAATGCCAAATTTAGTGTAAAATGTATGTTTTAGAGTAAAGTTACAGGGATATTTATTGTACATTAAGTACCGGAATACTCGTTACCAACTACCAAGTTTACTAAAGTTTAAGTTCGCGAGATTAACTTGTTTCAAAAGTGTCGAGTGTCGATATTAAGTTACATAAAAATACGCTTAATTTTATTTTTTGCATGAACTTTGCAAAGTGCCAAGTTTTGCATATTAAAAATGTTTTCGTATGGAATGTTTTAAGTTAGTTTAAGTTTTTAAGTAATTCTTGCCAGTGTAATCCGTCCTGCCGATTAAGTAAACATCTTGCCAACAAAAGTATTATTTCTGAACATTCCGTGTATTAGTATAAATTAATATTAGTGCCAGTATTATGTATAAAATTGTTACAACGAAGCTATTAGATAGTAATGCTGTTCCTGTATAAACTAGATATTAGAATGTTTTTGTAAATAAAAATTAATCATTGATAGTTTTAATATTTCCTTTATTTTCCCAACTAGGAGTTGCAATTTCACTCAACTAATATTTATTCATTGTGTCGACAAACATAACATTTACATAACATCTCTCTCATCCGTACTTTCTTCAAATTCGAGTGAATATGTTTCTTCAAGGCAAGCGTGTGCCACCGTAGACTGCATCATCGCTTACCATCAGGAGAGATCGTGGCCAAACGATAGCCTATAATTTGTAAAAAAAATGCGTACCTACTAAATTCCTTAAAAAAGTGTCTAATGTCTAAAAAAAAGTTATGTCTGTTATTATCAGTAAGCATTAGATAAAAGAGTTTGTTTACATTGATATCAAGTGCTGTTGATTCTTTAATGCTAATGAATGATTAAAACATAAAAAAAATATGCGATTTTTGCATTTTCATAAAATTTTAGGTAAATTGTAAATATGTATTTATTTCGAAACAAGGTTTACATAGTTCACTTATTTAAATAATTCTAGTTTTAGGATACCTAGGATGTTGAGTCTTGTGATTATGCACTTCAACCTTGTTTATTGTACAATCAAATACTTTGATACCTTGCTCTAAGTTTAAAAACTTATGCTTAGACAAAAGGGATCTCTGCTTCGACTTGATACACATAGGTAATACAGAATCTGAATCATTAAGATGCACAAATTACTGACCTATACTAATAATAGCATTGCAATCAAAAATCACTTTTCTGTCACTTCAAATGTTTTCAATCGATGATCTTCCGATAAACCACTCGATATAATGTGGTATTAGTCATCATCATCATCATCATATCAGCCGTAGGACGTCCACTGCTGGACAAAGGCCTCCCTCATTGATCTCCAGGAACTGCGGTTGGAAGCGGCCTGCATCCAACGCCGACCTGCGGTTCTTACCAAGTCGTCTGCCCATCTTGTGGGTGGACGTCCTACGCTGCGCTTGCCGGTCCGTGGCCTCCACTCGAGAACCTTTCGGCCCCATCGGCCATCTGTTCTGCGCGCTATATGGCCTGCCCATTGCCAGGTATTAGTAATAAATAAATAATGCTGGATATTTCTCACAGCGCTATCTAGCTCCTAAAAAAGCAAAGCAAAGGAAACCGGATAACTGATACACAAATATATATATATATATATAAATATATATTTGTTTTACACAGTTAGTTACTTATTATATTACAAGAAACATCACCCGAAACAAATATTTGTAGATCATGCATATTTGTTCCTCGGCGGGAATCGAACCTGCTACATCCTGCATCTCAGCTGACTATTCGCCAACTGCGCCACGGAGGTTGTCCTATTGTTTAAAGCGACGTTCACGTTATGAAGGATGCACTTCACGTCCCCGTCTCGTCCGAGGTAATCCCGTTACGTATTCTGAGACCTTTCTTTTAAATCTCCTAGGTCACGGTGCGTCACCCACTTCGCCACGGAGATCATCTTTCGAGTATGTAACATCGAACGTTTAGTACTTAACTATTTTATACCCACTTCAAAAAAGGAGATTCTCAATTCGGTTGTTTTTTTTAATTTTTTATATTTGTTACCTCAGAACTCTGTCTCATTGTTTCTATTTTTGTTTTTTCTCTGTCTTAATATGTAACTGTATTGTGTGCTAATGTAGTGAATTATATTTGTCTATGTCTATTTAGCTACCGATCTGAAAAAAAAAAGTTCCATAAAAATTTCATCAAAATCGATTAAGGTATCGATTTTCAAATCGAAATACCAAAAAAAATATTTCATCCAAGTACACGAAATTGCGTTCCTGTTACTTTTCATTTGAAGTTATATTTTGTATTAAAAAGTTACATGTGTTTATTTTCTTCGCTTATAACTACTAAATAGATTTTTCACCTAACATCAAGAAATTAGCAGAAAACCAATGGAAAAGGGCACCTATTATTTAATAATTATTAGCTACTAGTGGTCTCGCCGAACTTCGTATCGGCTTGACATGCATAGGTATAACGCGGGCTGTCAATATAAGTCACCCTGGTAGAATTGTCAATTGTTGTCCCCGGCCATCATTATGTATGAGAAAATGAATGACTTCCACAAATAATTCAATACCAAAATTAGCCAAATCGCTCCACCCGTTCTCGAGTTTTAGCGAGACTAACGAACAGCAATTAATTTTTATATATATAGACAATATATCTCGGGATAACTCCTACCGAAGCATCTGTTTCAAACGATATTCATGTTTTTTACATCCTCTTTGACGATATTTGCAGCACGCATTCTGTCAATTCTATGTCAAACGTCATAAGGTTACATTAAAAAAGCGCTAAGGTTAGATTATAAATAATTTTATATGGTGGTTAAGTATTCTTAAATTTTCTAATTTTGCGCGCAATTTTCTTAATTTTTTCTTTCATAAGAACCTTCTCCTGGCAATAAGAAATATAACAAAAAAAGAATTGGCCAAATAGGTCCAGGCGTTGTTGAGTTATGCGCTTACCAACACATTTTGCGATTCATTTTTATATTATAGATAGATAAATGAGTTGAAATAAATACAGGAGGCCTATGCGGAAAGATAAACTGTTTAATAAAATTAATACTTAATAAGTAAAGTGATTAAACTTAGAAACTATAAAATGCAGAAATAAGGGCTCTTTATTATTTATTACTAGCTTCCGCCAGCGGCTTCGCACGCGTTTTTTGTCAACAAAAAGTAGCCTATATAACTTTTGAAACTATCATGGTTATGAACACTATTTATACTAAAAACGGGATATTTACCCGTGATCATGGCGCATGCAACTGCGCCAAAATATCGGGATACTCAAATACTTACAAATCATGGTAAATATCCCGTTTTTAGTATAAAAAGTAGCCTATGTGTTAATCCAGGTTATAATCGACGTACATACTAAATTTCATCAAAATCGGTTCAGCCGTTATGACGTGATTGAGTAACAAATAAACATTAAAATTTTCATATTTCTAGGTAATATTAGTGTGATTATATTACTATCTACTATATTTGCCACCAAAGAAATAAGAAACTTACTGTACCTACAATATCTACCAAAGTAATCTCGCATCAATCTATTGCATCGTTACCAGTGCATTGACAAAAAGAGCCAGCTGAATCTATTCCCCCCTTCCCCCATTAAACCCCAAGGGAGGTCATATCACCCATCGGAAGCCAGGGTGTCAGGGGTCCCCGGGTCTTGCATACCCGTTGTCGAGTGGCAGGACAATCAGTCAGTCTATGCAAATCAAGCAGATGTATCAACATTGGATACTATCCTTCACTCATCAATATATTGTTAAAGGAAATTGAGCTCTATATGTTTAGGAGTAGAGTTTTGGGGTATTGTTTTGGGTGGTAGAGGAAAGTGGTAGAAAAGACGGTTTAGTTTGATGCAGAAATCAACGATGTCCGGTTAAGAGAAATAGGGCAGCTTTGTCTTTTGTATTTAAAATTGACCCAAATTGGCGAAAACGTTGCTGCTTTTGCAAAACCGAAAGACAGGTACTCGTAGGTATATTGTCCCGCAAAAGTATTGAACGTAAAGACCTCCCACTAGATGGTAAGACGACATGATAAAGGTTGCTGGGAGCCGTTGGGTGCATGCTGTACAAGATCAGTCGCTCTGGAAAATAAAATCAAAACGTTTTTATTATCTAAAATCAAAATGAACACTTTTACGTCAATTTTAACGCCTGTTCTTTCGCGACCAAACCAGGAAAGAAAGGCAAGGAACAAGGCTGGTTGTTCTTTTTATAGGCCCTTTTAAGATACATTACAATAAAGAAATCTTGGCCATGTTTTATCCTTTGGCAAGGAATATCAGATGAGGGAAGTCATCAGGCGTGTTCAGCATGGATGGGCAGCTTTCGGAAAACTAGCTGACATATTAAAATCCACTCGAATTCCAAAATGTCTTAAAACACGACCCTATAACCAATGTGTTCTGCTAACTATGACTTATGGTGCCGAGACATGGAGGCTCACGAAGGAGGCTGTGTACAAAATAAGTGTATCACAGAGAGCCATGAAGCGTGCCATGGTCGGCATCACACTCTTAGATCGAGTTCCCAATACCTAAATTCACAAGCAGACTAAAGTACAAGACGTCCGGAAGCAAATATTGGGACTCAAGTGGAGTTGGGCAGGACACTTGGCCAGACGTAGTGACGACAGGTCGAGAACTGGGCATCGAAATAGGGGACGTCCACCAGCGAGATGGGTCGACGACATCCATAAGACCGTGGGTTGTACGTGGTTCAGACTGGCACATGATCGGGAAGAATGGCAAAAACAAAGCGAGGCATATGCTAAGCAGTGAGTCGACACTGGCTGAAAATGATGACAATAAAGAAAATAAATTACGTCTAAACTGTAACATATTTAACTGAGTTGGAGCAATTTCAATCCCAAGCTTCTCTGTCTTCTAAATAATTCGATATGTAGGCTTTTTTAATGTCTGTTTAATTACGTTTTAAAGGAGAACGGGCATAAGTGTATGGAAGCTGGTCTACCTTGCAATAAAAATGAGTCATATGTCAATATAAAGGTAATTCTATGTATTTTCATATGTAGAAAGTCGCATTTCTCTAAGTATTGTCCGATCTGAGTTCTACTAAAAATTGAATCTGATAATATTTAGTGCCAAACATTGAATATCGTGGTAATTAAAAAAACATTTTGTGTAATGTAATGATTTTATTTAAGTTAGGTAAGTAGTAATACAAATAAAAACAACATCTTCTTAAAAAATCAAAACAATATGTTATTAAACATTATCATCATCATCATCATCGATGAGAATACTGTTAAGGAACAATGCAGGTTCATTGAACCCTTCATAACGGGCATAACCTACGTACCATATAATTGACAGTACATGGGCACAAGTACCTATAGTACGTCGCCCTGTCAAGCAGGTACAATAATATTGTGTAATATTGTTATTAATATTATTGATTAATATATAACAAAAATATTTCCTGGCTCGGACATGTCGAGACTGTATACGTCCACGTAATAGCCAAGCCTCTTCGTTGATATCATATTGTGCCAAGTCTTCTAGAGCGTTATCTCTATACGTCTCGATTATATAAAGACCATTTTGTAAGTGCTCGCTACAATATGATCGAGCGAGCTTTAACTGGTAAGTTCCCAAGGCAAAATGTATGACTTGTTCTTCACTAAGCCTTGGGAAGTTTTCTATTTCATTTGCTTCGATTCGCATGAAGACTGCTCTCCTATAATTCAATCTCTTTGCTTCCACATAATTGTGCAATGTGTTTGGTATGTGTATTTTAGCTCTTATTGAATTCAAAAAGGCTGCTGCGTGTGAACTATCTTCGATGGGGGCGTGGAAGTGGTTTAGAATGGCTGCAGCTATTTTGAAGTCAACAAACATTTTTGGCAACGTTTTATTAAAATAGTTTTGACCCAAAAGTTTAAAATCTCGCTTAAATCTCCCATTTACTACTTCCACCACCCATCGGCACATGGTGACCAAACGAGACTGATTAGCTTGTTCTGTAGTGAGTTGATTTTCTCTTCTGTCTTTAGTTGGTGGCACATGATGTTTGTAGCCACAAGCTTCTATATCCTGCAAACTATCTCTAAATCCTCTGTCTAGGATAAACGCATCATTACGTTCGAGTAACCAATGCAGCGGCTCATCTTCGTTATTCATTATTTCACTCATGATCTGGGCATCGGTTCTGGTAGCGGCAAATGGCCCTTTGACATCTAATATATAGCCGTCCGTGAATACCATTAAAAACGGCTTCAACAAGTTTTGATATTTGTGTAAGCTGTATGACAGCCGTTGAAACAAAAAGTTGGAGCTTTTGTTAATATATATATATGTACCGTCACATATAATTATGGCTTTGATGTTTTCATCGTTTCCAAATAAAGCCCTTGGAATTGTTAAGTTTCTTTGAAGGATATCATTTCTGGTAATGTGGTCCACACCTAGATGCAGCACAACGTAATCGTTGCTCAGACATTCTCGAACTATAGGCAAAAAACGTTCTAGTTTTCGACGAGACATATGAAATAACGTTGCCAGTCTCTCATCAGAGTCTCCAGTTCTAAGTTTTGTTAAATAGATGCCTAATGCAGTTCTAGGCTGGTTACAACGTTCACTTAGTGACGGAGTTTGTTCTAATATAGCTTCGAACTGATCGTAAGTGCGCCCAGTCCATAAGTGCATCTCTTCATTAGACAAGGTGCCTCTGTTTTCGAAGTCGATTCTGGGCTGGTTGTTAGCAGCCATTCTCATCAAGTCACAGAGCGATGTAAACTGAGCGTCATTAAAATCATGTGTCACATTACACATTTGCGGCAGGTTGCTCCATTCATTATTTTGTAAGTGTTCTGTACACACCCTAGCGCTATCAGGAATAAAAAGCTTGCTCTCACAAAATACATTAATTCTTATCGCGTTTGGTATATGATTACGGGTAATATTAGCACAGTTGTGGTAAATACAATGCACCGAAGTGTTCGGTGCCCTCGTGTATTCTTGAGAGTGCAATGTACCAGGCGCTCGCGCCGCTTGCTGTGCAGGTCTATGATCACGCTCAGTCCTCTGCCAACATCGGTGACACAAGCTTCGAGTACTGTCGAACACCACCTGAAAATAATAACAATTAATACTTAAAATAAATAAATCCTATGCCTAACTACTCAATATAATAAAAATAAAAGGTAACTAACCTCCAACACAGCATGTTGTTGTATAAACGCGGCGAATTCTGGTCGTTCCCTTTGCAGGTTATCAGCCAAGATATGCTGCTGGTACCGTCCGCGGTAAAGTCCTCGACGACACATCACACAGTTTCGAAAAACTTCCATTATCGGTAGGCAGTTCAAAAGTCAATAAGTCGAGCCAAAGTTAACACATTAGGGAAAGAAACAGGGTCCAAAAGCAAGCCAGGGTCAGTAAAAACAGAGAAAGAAGTTCAAACACAGCACTATCGTAACAAGACGTGACGTAGCCACTCACTTGATGCGATGCGACTGATTATTGTAGCCGTCCGGCGCGGCGCGTACACAACCGTTCCCCTCCCCCGCGTACGCATCCCTCTCCCCACGGCCCTTACATCGCTCTTCTCCCTTCTCGCTCTTGCTACTGCATTGTATAGGAGCCTTTATGTATGGATATAGTAATCGTGAAACCGTTATTTTATGTTCTTTAAAACAAAAAATGCTGGTGTTTGCATGGCTGTAACTCAAAACGGACAGACTTTTGGGGAAAGTTCCAATAGTATATTTTGATGTACTATTGTATGCCAATTCGAAAATGTGCTGCTCATTTTTATTGGACTGTAGACCAGGATGCCCGTTCTCCTTTATGGAGAGGCCTATGTTAAGCAGTTGACTTTCTATGGCTAAATGTTGATAATGTGAGTAAAATATTAGTAAATCATTTTAGTAACTTATGCAGGACTTGGGACGGCATCATCCCTAATTGCTACAAAATGTTTCAAGCGACACCCTTTAAAACCATATTAATAACAATCATATCCGGTATATTATTAAAACACGAAACGTGTGAATATAATCACTGGTTCCGTACCCATCTCGTCAGTGACGTCTTATTCTAACTGTCAAATCTGACAGTTTTGACAGCGCCTAAAAATCGCAGAGTCATACGCAATTCTTTGCGAACTCATTGAAAGTTTGATAAGGTGTTATTAGGGGTGTTATTTTTATTAATCATGGAGTGAAATGATACTTAAATGTTTCGCAGTAAGTGTGAGAAACATTGATTTTTTATAACTATCGATTTGACACCAACTTCCGGCCGCGGCTTTCTTAAAACTCTCCAAAACGCGACAGTGCATCCGTCACTCGAGGTGTCATCATGATAAAATTGCAATATGGGCCACTTATAGATATATATATTTACGGCGCTGTTGTTTTTTTTTTATTGATGATAGCCAAGCGCTTGCCCACTACCTCACCTGATGGTAAGTGAAGGTGTGATCGAAGATGGAGCACGCTTGCCTAGAAAGAACCTATACACTCTAGATTTGAAGACTCCCAAGATTATACTGGTTTGGAAAAACATACGCCGGAAGTTCCACTCCTCGCTTGATTCCTAAAAAACTATATTATTACAGTTAATACGTAATTAATTATAGTCATATTAATAATGTTATCTATACTAATATTATAAAGAGGAAAGATTTGTATTTTTGTGTAATGTTTGTAATGAATAAACTCAAAAACTACTGGTCCAATTTAAAAAATTATTTCACCATTAGGAAGCTACATTCACCCTAAGTAACATAAGCTACTTTTTAGCTAACTGTGTAAAGGAAGGTAATATTTTTATTGAAAAACTACGCGTGCGAAGCTGCGGATTGGTCAGCTAGTAGGTAATATAGTTAAGAATTGGGATTGAAGGGTGTTATGCATTACTAACATCTTAAGTACCTATTTTTACAGTGGTAGGGCGGTAGATCGTGCTATATCCTTACAAATAAATCAATGGTGAGAAGTTATATTTACGCAATCTGACAGTATATAAAGGTTATAAAATACGAGGGATAAGTACATACTTAATCAGTTTATTGAAATAAAACCCATACTAATAAAAAAAATACGAGACATCTCAGAATGCAATATATTTATATTTGTAAGTACCTACAAAAATTGTCATATTAAAAACCAATTGAAATTGTTCACTGATTATTAAAAAAATGTTTATGGATATTTTACAGCAGAAGGCGGCATGTATTAAAACGTAATTGGATCTGACTACCCTCTTATGAGATATCGTCTCGAGGACTAAGTAAGAGCTCCGAGGATATCCATCATAAGAATTAATAAAGTCGTGAGCGATATTATTGATATTGTTTTTATTTCCTTACCTCATGAACAGGCATGCCCACATTTGACATTACCGGGGCGCATGCGCTGTACGTGTCTATGAATGTATACGATCTCATTGGCTGCGAGCCGTCCAATCACAGCTCATAGCGCACAGCGGGTTTCAATTGTCGAATTACATGAGAGCCTTCGACATTATCTTTGAACTACAGAATTAGTACAGTCAGATGAAGAATTAAGTGAAAAGATATAAAAAAACAAGTAAAATTTTACAAATTTAAAAAAAGGCACGTAAATTCATTTTACAGCAGAAATCCCTTCACTAAAAAGGAAAAGTGGTGATAATCTTTGCATCGGCTGACTTGAATTTCATTACACATAGCTAAGAACCACCCTAGTAGAGTTCAATTAATAAAAACCGCGTTTGAATCGATCCATCCTTTTGGGAATTATGATGCCACAGACAGACACACAGATACACCGCCGTCTTTTTGATTTTCTTTTGTCCTTCCTATTCATTCAAAGGTTCATGTTTTTAAGACAAAACGGGTCTTTTCGCGCACAGATTTATATCAAAATTATAATTTTGACTAACCTCGACGTTTCGGCCAAGTTACATCGGCCCTGGTCACGAGAGACATCCAAAGATTATCTTGAAGAGATCGCTTTTAACGATAAGACCACCCATTGTACTTACCTATATTTTTGTATATTTCGTTGTCTATTTCATTTTGTTTGGTGTGCAATAAAGAGTACAGAGAGGCGTCAAACTTATAACATACCTGTTTGCGTCGGGTGCTTTTTTTTATACCACAAGGTTATGGAACAAGCTTATTGTTATAATAGATAGATTATTATGATAGATAGATAGATATATACATTTATTTCGACACAAGTTACAAACACACAGAAACTACATACCGTGGATAATTAAATACAGACAATGAAAAACATGTTAACATAATTAAACATTATTATAAAAGTAATACAAAAGATAAGTATTACTCGTGCGCGATAACTTGGGACCTGCTAGGAATGCGACTCCCCGACCGCTTCCCCTGCACTTCCCCGATGGCGCCCGTATTGTACCGTTCGCATCACTATTTTTTACTTTTTAGGTTAGGTTTTTATAAGGTATAAGGTTTTTAGTCTCGTACTGGCCTACGTCGCGTAACGACGCGCTCTGGAATTCTTTTAGTTTTCGTTTGTGTTATTGTTTTGTTGTTGTGGTTTTTGTTGTTATAGTTTGTAAAAAGATTGTCGACAAAAGTATTGGGACGATGACCTCTTACAAGAGACGAATGAATCGCAATTAATTGTAAATTTATCGGATACCTCTTCGTCAAGTGATTATAGTGAGACTGAGGACGAAGAACAACCTCTAGAAGGCATAAATCCACTAAGTAGTGACGAAGATGAGATAATGTAAATAATAGATAAAATAAATGTATAAACTTAAACATTGTATTTTTATTTTATTCAAATAGTGTAAAAAAGATTAGATAAAAAGCAGCGTCCTCCCTGAGTAACATAATAAATTAGGTTAAAAAAAACAAAGACGAAGCCGCGGGCGGCTGCTTGTTATGTCCGCTTTTTTGCAAGCGGTACAAACACGCCAATATGACGTCATCGCGCTCAGGTCCCAACTTATCGCGCACGGGTAATACCTAGTCAGTATGAGCCCTGTGCCGAAAAAGGAGAATGGCTGATGTTATAAGTGGTAACCATCGTCTATAACAGAGAATTGGCTCGCAGTGGGTTATGCACGTTAGTTATGTGCCCTATGATGCACTGCTCTGCGTCCATCAACTTGCGGCATACAAACAATTCCTAAAAATAAACCGGTAAAGACGATAGCTAAGTTCACTTGAAAGCTAATAAGGTATTATTTTAGGAAAAATGAAATAGGATAGATAAATCGATATACTGTTTATTGCACACTAAACAAAATGAAATAGACAACGAAACACACAAAAACATGAAAAACAATGAGCGGTCTTATCGTTAAAAGCGATCTCTTTAAGACAACCTTTGGATGAGCAGGAAGGACAAAACCAAATCAAAAAGACGGTGGTGTATCTATGATCATAAACCTGCTTAAACTACTTACACGTATCAACCAGTGATTTGCCACAAACTTCACAAACCAAATTTCAGCACTATGGGGTCACCGATGTACGCTGTAAATTTGGTCAAAGTTCAGGTTTTATTATGGCTAATAACTCAAAAACTTCAAAGACTTAACTAAAAATAAAAATGGGATTGAAATGTACTAATAATTAACTAACATTATTTGACCTAATAGTCTTAATTTCATTTTTTTTACCCCTCTCGAACCCCAATATCTTAACAACCCCCCGATGATGACTTTTTAGCTCATTTAGTCACACCAAAATTGTGTCATCTCTACCTACATATGTATCAAATTTCACGATGATCGGATCAACGGTTCGAAAGTTATCATCGAACAAAAAAACATACATACTCGTACATACAACGCCGATTTGCCCAAGTTGATTTGGAGATCTCGCTTCGTTCGATCAATAAAGGAAAACCATACAAATATCCTACTAATATTATAAACGAGAAAGTTTGTATGTATGGATGTTTGTTACTCTTTCACGCCGGAACGGCTGAACCGATTGCGATGAAATTTGGTATGTACGTAGATCATAACCTTTATTTTACCTAGAGGAATCCTCATGATACCGCTCTGAACCCAGGGAGCGGTATGTCGGACTCCTACCGGCTAAACCTCCACGGCGCGGCGTTCCTCCGCTCGCTTTATACCGGGGACACGGGAACAGAAAACATTCTACCGCGATCCCGGTAGATCATAACCTGGATACTGGATACTGGACATAGGCTACTTTTTATTGGCAAACCACGCGTGCGAAGCCACGGATTGGTCAGCTAGTATATAACAGCTAGTATAGTAAAGGAGAAATAAGCTATGCCCAGAACACTTTAAAACATCCGAACGTAATACAGGTTGCTGGAAGTTAATGCGTGCAAGCCTTATAGGTCGATCTTTCTGTAAATCTATAGGAGAAACCTATGTTCAGTCGACATCCTCTGGTTGTGATTTGACAATGATGATGATAAAGTACAAAAACCTCAATAATTATCAAAACTTTAATAACTACCCTCTCATCATCCCTTGACGTGGAAACGTGTTAATTATTGCTATAATGAAAGAAATATTAAAATTGGGTACATAAATTAACTCGTCACTTTTTTTTTATGTTTTTTAACGAAATTTCAAATTAGCTAATCTTTGAAAAAACTATTTAGGATCTAGGAAAGGTGTCTACGTGAAGTACTCCGACAAATAATTTCATTCAATTTTAAATTGCGTTATAGTGTTGCCACAAGTCAATTTTTTTTTGTGTTTCAAAGATTTTTACAGAAATTCATATGTAACAAAATATCGCAAAACACAGTCTAGGTATTATAATCAACTAATATTCTACTGACTCGACAGGATAAAGCGCATCTAAAAGTCTTTTGATAAAATTGTTATTTTTAACTATTTCACGTTCTAAATCTAGTATTTATTTCTAATGATTTTTATGCAATTAGGGCGAATTGCGCAATGCCTTAGGTTATTAGCCTAATTTTTATGGTGCGCGCGCAGACTGACAACCAAAAAGTGACATGATGAAGTTAGCTGATAACTGTATCATGCGCGCGCACACCGACAACCAAAAAGCGACATGATGAAATTAGCTGATAACTGTATCATGCACGCGCACACCGACAGCCAAAAAGCAACATGATGAAGTTACCTGATGATTGTCTCATGCGCGCGCACACCGACAGCCAAAAAGCGACATGATGAAGTTAGCTGATATCTGTCTTATGCGTGCGTACACCGACATCCAAGCGACATGATGAAGGTAGCTGTTAACTGTCTCATGCGTGCGTACACCGACAGCCAAGCGACATGATGAAGATAGCTGATAACTGTCTCATGCGCGCGCACACAAACAGCCAAAAAGCGACATGATGAAGTTAGCTGATATCTGTCTCATGCGTGCGCACACCGACAGCCAAAAAGCAACATGATGAAGTTACCTGATAACTGTCTCATGCGCGCGCACACCGACAGCCAAAAAGCGACATGATGAAAATAGCTGATAACTGTCTATGGCGCGCGAACACCGACAGCCAAAAAGTGACATGATTAAGTTAGTTGATAACTGTCTCTCAAGTTTCCGTGAAAGCTCATAACCATATTTATAAATTTATCATTCCTTTTACAAACAAAGAGTTGCGGCAAACGGGATGAAATCTTTAGCTATTTTTGTTCTGTTACACCAGAGAAGTATAACTTCTTACGTGCGTACATACATAAGTACACACGTTTTTTTTTCGCAAATTATCCAGAACTACAGTAACTCAGTCACGAAATAATTATTTTACACCTACTTCGTGCAAAACCAGAGCACGCCGCTAGTCGAATTGCGAATTTCACTTGCTTAAACTTAGACAGGTTAATTGCGATACATCCTGTCCGTCTGTATGTCTGTAAATGTATGTAAGTCTGATTTCGGATTGAAGTTAATTTCGATTTGACCTTCGAAGTAATTGCGTAAATCGAAGGCAATTATTCGGACTCGCTAATTCACGGCTCAGGAACCTAAAAACATCTTTGATCAATCGAAACAATGTTAAAATCATTAACATTCTTCTAAGCGCAGACTGGACACGGCGACCTACGTGGCGCAGTGGGTAGATAGCAAGTTGAGTTGCAGGAAGTTGCAGGTTCTATTCCCGCCGCGGAAATAATGTATGCAATGTTTTTATCTGCCTATCCTGTCCCACTGCTGGGCATAGGCCTCCCCTTCTTCCTTCCACTCGTCTCGGTCTAGTTTTAAATCCTCTCAATTATTTATTTATTATTCTTCAGATAAATGTTCAGGGTCTGGGGTAATAGTATTTATTTAAAAAAAACCCAGCACATTCAAACCAAAACACAGCAATGGTGCTTGGCGACAGAATTCGACGACATGAAATAGTTCTGGAGGTAGTACTTCTCTTCTATAAAGGCTCTTGAAAGTTAAGCTGTTGCCCGCGACTTCGTACGCGTTACACTACTCAAAGAGTAGGTACCTAATCTAGAAAAAAAGCTAAACTTCTGTTGCAACTTGACACCCCAGTTTTAATCCATAGGACCTGATTTATGGGATAAAAAGTAGCCTGTGTGTTAATAATGTTATAATCTACGTTCCTACATACTAAATTTAATCGAATTCGGTTCAGCCGTTACAACGAGATTGAGTAATAAAAAATCAAATGAATAAATAATTAAACATGCATTCAAACTTTCGGATTTATAATATTAGTGTGACTATAGCATACATAACTACAATATACTAAGAATTACAAAGGAGGAAAGAAATACATTGTCTATGTCTCTTGCTCTGAAAGTTGAATGAATGAATGAAAATTCTTTATTATACCTTACAAGCTAGACACAACAGATTTAAAGATAAAACAAATAAAATAATAATAATGGGCGGTCTTATCGCTTAACAAAGCGATCTCTTCCAGACAACCTTTGGATGGAGAGGATCATTGCTTAATGGAAGATTGGCCGAGGTGTAAAAAGAATAAACTTAATTATAGAAAAAGAAATTAGTTATATACATACATATTAGGTACATAAATAACTTTAAATAAATAAATATCTTATATAAAATAAATAAATATGTACTTACATACTTATACTTACAATAATAATATTAGAGATCAGATAAATCATGACTCTTCATGGAGATAAAAGTTTTTGAGTCTAGCTTTAAATACGGAAGGTGAGGGGGATTTCTTAATGGAGACCGGCAAGGCGTTCCATAATCGGACAGCTTGGACGAAAAAGAAGTTTGCATAGAAACTGGTTCTATGTATCGGGGTTTTGAGAAGGAGGCTTTCAGAGGATCGGAGTGTTTGGGAATTTGTGCAAAAAAGGAATTCAAAGCGTTCCTTCAACACGGCGTGGAAGGATTACGAAGGATGTTGAATAGGAGGGATAGGATGTGAGTATTCCGGCGAAGTCGAATGGGGAGCCATTTGAGTTTATTACGAAATTCGGAGATGTGGTCGTATTTCCGGAGGCCAAAAATAAACCTTATGCAAAAATTTTGAAGACGCTCAAGCTTATTGAGCTGCTCCTCCGTGAGGTCAAGATAGCAGGAATCAGCGTAATCTAAAATTGGGAGAAGAAGAGATTGTGCAATCGCAATTTTAGTAGCTATCGGAAGAAAGTTTCGCAGTCTCCTGAGCGAACCAGCAGAGGCAAATAGCTTCCGACTCACAGATTCGAGCTGAGGACCCCACGACATACAGCTATCCATGAAGATGCCCATATTTTTCACAACCTTTGAGTAGGGAACAGTTACATTATCAAACTTAATTTGAGGGAGTGTTGTATAGTTGTCGATAATTATTATAACTGTTGGTTCTTGTTAACTCAATAACGACTACGTTAATGCGATTTAAAGCCGAAAGTAAATATGAAAATAGAACGAGGCTCATTTTTTTTTAAATGAGTATTATAATAATGAATATATATTATACAGACCAGCGTTTGAGCACGATCTCGCCTGATGGTAAGCGATGATGCAGTCTACGATGGTACACGCTTATACTTAATTAAAATTAAATAAATATCATTGACACATCCTTACTTCTATTTGAACATGAAAGAAGTCACACTCCGGTTTGAAAACTATTATAGAACATAGATAGATAGAAGATAGAAAACGCTTTATTCTATACCACACTTAAATTAACAAATCATAATTAAAACACTTAAAACTAGACACGCGATAGTACAATTGGCGGTCTTATCGCTAAAAGCGATCTCTTCCAGACAACCTTTGGATGGACTGGATTTTACGAGAACGTTAACGCGCCGGCGAACACTGAGCGCAACTTCAATTCGGCCACGTCAAAAACTTCGGCCTGAATATCGCTATCCCTGTTTAGTGACGAAGTTTAGCAACGCAGGGCGACAGTGATAGCAATAGAACGATTCTAAATTTGATTAGATTTTGACCGTGTTCCGTAATACCAAAAATGATGACTGAAAACTTGTTGTATTTTTCTCATTGTGTTGTTATTCTGTAACTAGGCGATATAATCTACGTTTCCATGAATAGGATACGTAAGATGTTGTTGTTTTTAATACGAAACAATTAGGTTGAAAACAGGTATTTTATGAAGTAAAAACATGCAGAATTCTATACGCTTCTATTTCATTTTAGGTAAGTATTTTGATCTAATATATGGTTGGGAACCTAGATAAATACTAATCAAATTAAAATAATACCTTATTAAGGTAGAAATATGCTCCAATTAGAAATGATCTTGGTAGTACGTGTTGTATGGCCGATTGTCCCTCCAGTGCCCCCTTAAAGGACGGTAGCTTTATAACATAAGCTTTTTATTTAATTGTAGGTATACTTACATAAGCAAAACAGAAGAAATAGATACCAGGGTAGGTAATATTAGCATAAATATTATACATAAACATTCTATGATATTAAATATACTAACAATAAATAAAATATGAAACAGCTGTAATACAAACAGTAACAACGACATATATGATAACAAAATAAGATTACTCAGCTCTCTGATGCATATAAATACTGCTTAAACAATAGCGTTTTAAAGATAGGAAGGGATTTGGCAGATCTAATAAAAGAAGTAAGAGAGTTCCATAAACTGATAGCTTGTACAGTAAAGGAGTTGTCATAAAAGTTAGAAGAGTGGATAGGAATTTTAAGTTTCAAGGACTTAGAAGAGCGCAACGGACGAAGATTAGATACCTTGTTTTTTCTCAAAAACTCTAACATAATTAATAGGACTTGTTTAATTTCCTCGCGTTCATTATCAAAAGTTATGTGTCTATATTACCTATAATGTTTGATCGATTATTTAAATGACACATAAAATTATATTCCATAGGAAATGATAATAATGATTAGTAGAATTTTAGGAAGGCTCATTTAAAAAATAAATAATGACATTAAAACACCACCCATCCAGTAGCCCAAATAAAATATTAACGTTGTAAAGAATTAATCCCAAAAAGGAAAAGGCGGGGCCAGTATCATCAATACTGGTAGAATTAAAACAAAAGGTTTTTGCGATTAATAAACTAGTGGAACCCTAAAAAATGGGGAAGTAATCAGGGTATGATGGAAACCTCTTAATTAAGGAAGAATTATTTATTTCCTCTGTTTGATGATTTTTAAGTGTCTTAAAATTAAATAACTAGTGGTTCGCCCCGAACAGAGATCTAGCGAATCTCCCAGAAACCAAAAGAATATGCACAATGATGCCTAATCATATTTAGTTGCTAAATATGATTTAAAGAGTTGTCAGTTCATACGTCAAATTTAAACATGTTTAGTCACTAAATACGTTTAGTGATCGTTGTGCAAATAAAATAGTGCTACGAAATGCATAATCTTGACCTACAGTTTCATTCAAATTACAAGTAACGGGAGCTCATGTTAGTTTGTTATTTTTTTAAGGGTAAAAATTGCAGTTATTTTGTATTTCAGACTTTTTCCTATATTTATGTTACTAAAACTACACGAATACCAAAATTCAGCACTGGGGGGCCAATGTTGTGAATTTGAATTTCGTCAAAGTTCAGTTTTTGCTATATACTCAAAATTTGCAAGGAACTAAAATTAAAATCGGGGTAAATATTTACTAACAAAGACCTTTCATTAAACGTCCCATTTGAACAAATAATCTCATTTTGATTTTTTTACCCTTCTTGAACTCTAATATCTCAACAACCCCAAACAGTTTTAGCTCATTTAGTCTCACCAGGATTGTGCCAACATTACCTACCTATATATCATATTTCACGATGATCAGATCAACGCTTCGAAAGTTAACCTTGGACAAACAAATATACATACATACAACGCCGATTTGCCCCAGTTGATTTGGAGATCTCGCTTCGCTCGATCAAAGATGTTATTTTACTCGTTTGTGCTCACAATACAGCGAATCGTAGTCGGGATAAAATTATATTAAAAAAAACATGTATGTCTCACTGCTGTGCAAATGCCTCCACACATCTTTTCCAGATATCTCGATTATGTAACACAGAGCAATTTATAATCTTATCCTATCCTGGCGCATCAACCCCGAAGCGAGTCTTGGCCTCTGACACTAAAAGACGCCTCTGGTGCCTATTCTGCGTTACTTCTTGCCAGTCTGACACTTGAAGAGCGCGAAGGTCTTTCTCCACCTCATCCTTCCAGCGATATCTGGGTCGGCACATCTGACTGGCATTCCTAGGTAGGCACGTTTGTCAGCACGATCGTTCCTAATTTATAATACTTAACTGTTTTATTATACTGGTTGTTTTTCTTTTTTTAGTGAAATAAAAGTTCCAATGCCCTAAGAAAGATATTCCTCTCAAATCCTTAAAACGCCTTTTAAATAATTCTACAAGCAAAAACAACACTATCATAGCTTTTTCATACGTTATCGGACTCACCTGTCAGCAGTGCCACTCTACAAATTACCGCGCGTTCTCTACGAATACACACATAAAAACTATTTTTGAGTAATTTATCGTATTTAAATAAAGCATAAAAATTATCTCCGTATAAATCTCCATCGGGAATCGAACCTAAAACAAACAATAAAATTGTACTCCCCGCTAGAGCGAGATACAACCGATACAAAGGAAAGAGATGGCGCCACTTGCACTCCTTCCGGCGGCCCGCGCAGGTGACACAAAATTTATTCCGAATTTGAAAACCGAAAGATATTTTATTCGAAATGAATCAAACGGCTTTTTTAATATGGATATATTTTATTCTGTGGTCGGTTGACATTTTTATATTTGTCGTCAGTGATACCCCGGCAAAAAACGCTTTGATTTATGTGGAAGTTATGAGCTGCTTAGCCGTGGGATAACAATACCATTTTGAAATTATGTGGCACTGAGAACGCATCGGCTTTGTGCTCAGAACATTAAAGATCTTATGTATGGGCACTATTAGGCTCCCATTAATGTCTTCAAGAGCTGTTTTAAATTTACGCAAAATTATATTTTTGACCAGCCACGCGAAAAGAGGGGTGTTATTAGTTTTACGCCTATGTCTGTCTGTGCGTGTGTCTGCGGCATCGTAGACCCCAAACGAACAGACCAATTCAGACGCGGAATTAGAAAACTGGGCCGGTGCGGTGACAATTTCAGCCGAAGATCTCAAGCGGCGCAAATATGTAAGTCTCGAAAGAGTTTACGTATTTGAGCCATTTGGGGTCAAAACCCCGGGTCTATGGGGTACCGGGGCCCATCGCGTCTGCAAAATACTTTCTGGATCGAAGCGACGTGTGATCCGAGAGCTGGCGCTTATGTGGGTCAACGCATAAGCATTGCAATTCAGCGGGGCAGTGCAGCCAGTGTCTTCGGGATACTTCCTCGTGGTTGTGATCTGGAGCAATTGAGCTATCTATAGATCGAGTGCAACGGTTTTTAGATTTGTAAATAATTGTATATCATTTCTGTTAATAAATGTATAAGTAGGTATTTAAATTAACTGGGGTGGTTCTTAGGTATATCAATTTTAACCTCCGAAGCAAAAAGAGGGGAGTCAAGCGTTATAATTTTGAAAAAAAAATCAACTTGTTATAAGAAGAATTAAGGCACTAACCGTTGCCGATCACCTTGAGCGAATGGGCGTAGCTATTGTTTCGACACTGCACCTTCCGCCACACGCATCTAACCGACCAGAAAATAGGTGAGTGCGAGGCAGACAAGCACAACCCTCCGCTACGACAGTCAGCGATACACTGCCGCCCTTCGCCCGCGCAACCACTTCTAAGGGTAAGCCCGCTAATTATTCTGAAAAATTTTAAATAATTAATTGCCACGTGAAAGACCGTCGCAGCACAGAATTATTTGTTCAACTTGAAGGTATAATCTTTGCCCACATTTAGGTTAAAAAAAATTACAAAATTTTACGTCGTTTAGAGGTTGAATCAAATTGAAAGTCGAAAGCTACATTTTGTCATTTTTGTTCTCATAATAAATAAACAGGCAGAACTTTTTTGTATGTTCACCTTTTAGATAAACGGTCAATGAATGACATATTTTTTTTTGAGCACATAAAACTGATTCCTCCCTGAGGAGAAAGCCTCCAAATAAGATCAATCAGCTACTATATTCGCCTTAAGAGCTGAAGTGCTATGTTCTTGATATCACACGATATGTACAAGAGGTCATTTTGTATCTTGGTATTGGGTACCAATGCGTGGTCGCTCTCCAACGAGATAGTCCGACCTCATCATGCCCATCACACACTCCACCATGACTGAATGTTCTCTCAATGCCTTCAATAGAGCTGAATGGAGACGCATCGCTAGAACCTTCTGCCAAGAGTGCCCTACTAAGAAGAACAATTGGGTGCTAAGTATCTGCACACATCTTTTTTGTATTAAATACTAGCTGACCCGGCCCGGTTTTGCGCGGATTAAAAAAAAAATTGTCAACAAAAATCCCATCGAAAGAACACGACCATTCGTTTTATGCGAAATTTCAAATTTTCCGGGCATCTTTTCCAATTTTAGACAGACATACCCTCTTTTTGCGAGACGGGGAAAAAGATATTTAATTACATTTTATTCTATGATATAAATCATCATATGATATCAAAATGAAATATCATTATGATGAAATAGAATCTTCTATGTTATCGTCGTAAATCTATTGAAATGTAGAGAAGCTCGCCGTCCTTCTGACGTGATCATTATCGGCTATAAGAATATTCATAATTCCATTCACTCCATTATTCATAAGTTGTGAAGTTTTTACATTTTTGGTATTATACTTTTTAGGGCCTCAGATACCTAAACGTATTAAACTAAGAGACTAAACACGTTTAAAATTTGATTCGATTGACAATGATGTGACAACTTCTTAAATCATAGGGCGACTTGCGCAACGATGCCTATATGTGTTTAGTGGCTAAATATAATTTAGCAGCGTTTTTGTGTTTCTGTTTGAGGTATATGGTTGCTAGTGAAATTACAGACACGTGAGGCTTTACACCTTCATGCCTCAAGTTGATGAAAGCAAAGTGCATAGTTTACTGGTGGTAGAGCTTTTGTGAATGGGCTCGAGGAAGTGGGCACCACCGCCTTACCTTTATCTGCCGCCAAATAGCAGTACTTGTGCTGCTGTGTTCCGGTTAGATGGCAATAGTATGTTCCTGTAATTACTGGCACATAGGCATACCAGCTAAGTCCTACAGGATGGCAACGTATACACATAGAGAACAAAACAACATAATAGATTGTTTTTAATTCTATGTGGATATCCATGGGCTGCAGTAGCCACTTAAGATCTGGTGGACTGCATGCTCGTTTGCCATATAAGCAGTATAAAAAACAGGTCAACGATCTAAGGAGCGTGACCTACGAGGCAATACTTTGTTATAGCCGATTATTGCCACATATCATCAGGTGGACCAAATGCTTGTTCCATCTCCAGTAGTATAAAAAAGTCTGTACCTCAAAAAGAAAAAAGGCATCGATATAGGATCACTTTGTTGTCTGTCTGTCATTTTTATCAGAAACGCGTGAAGGTATTAAGTTGAAATTAATATCCTACTTGGCAAGGAGGAAAGACAGAAGATGTACGAGGGCAGCAACTGAGTGGTGGCTGCGACCACCAGTCAGATGGTCGGACGACATCGCGAGACAATGGATGCGCTTGGCACAGGATCGAAGAGAGTGGCGTGATAACTTATACCCAGCAGTGGGTGGATGTTGGCTGTGATGATTATGATGAGGTCTATGATCTATGGTTCTTTGGAACTGTAAAAAAAAATTTAAGTCATTGACGCTTATACGATTTTTTTTAATTTGTTAAACTTTATAAGGCAGTCTTTTGTACTTCGTTCAGACTAAATCGGAACGAGCGGCATTAAAACGAGAAGCCCAGTGTGGGTCGACATCCAGTTTGAAAATGATGATGATATTTTTCTTTTTGCTCAGGTGCAGTAACATTTTACATGGTACTTATCTGTTAACTCTTGAATTTCAACAATAAATATGAGTACCTACTTACGTATTTCTAAAAAACTTTCTATCATTATTTTAAAAAGTGGCAACATTTTTACTTTTACAAAAAAATAAACTTTGAATAAAACTTCTTAACCCTTTACAAAAAAGTTTGTGTGTTGTCCAAAAACTTATCATTTTTGAATTATTCAAAAATTGCAGGACTCTGTCCCATAGTATCCCACAGAGAAAAAGGGCTTCTTAAGTACTTATATAAGTAGTCGATGATAGATACACAATTTATACGTATTTTAATATAACTATTAGCATAATTTTATAGATTTTATTAATATCGATACGGTTGACAAATTAAAAGCACTTAAATTATGTATAGAACTAATAGCTTTGGGGCAGTCGAAGCCGTTTAACATTCTTGGCCCGTAAAATAAATAAATTGAGATACTCTAGCCATTCCCATAGTATTAAGACTCGGTCTTTTCCTCGTAAATGAATTATGTAAATTTCAGATGCTAATATATACAACATCAATTAAAAAAACACAACTCGAAAAATATTTTAATTTAATTAATTTTTTCAGCACTGGGACTGACAACACTAATTAGGGTTTTGTATTATAAATGTATTAAACGTACTTACCGAATTCTGGAGAAATGTCTATGAAATAATAAATAATATGCTTTCGGTTAGCCGTATACAAATTACTTGTATTAAAAATGTGTCTTGTTTTGCGATGGACCTACTTAAGAAGCACCTGTAAAAACGTGTGACCAATTTAATCAGAATTTACTGCGCAATCCATAAGTCAACGTAAACCGGACGCCGTATCCTCACTGGTCACAGATCCTTCCTCATCACGACGGAACGACAACGACACGGAGACTTTAGACACCGAATGACCAGTACAAATATTTTCAATTTAGACAAGGACATGCTTTTTTTTAAAAGGACATTAGAAAGGACATGATTTACTTGAGGTTGAGACATGGACGCTGCAAAATTTTACTCTAGTCTCGCTAAATATTAGATACCCATATATTTAAGTTATATTAAATTATCCTGAAATATACCTACCTATATCTATATGACTTTTTAAATCAGAGAAATCTTAAGAAGACACTTATATCAGCCTAGAGTCACATCTTGTAATGTATATGCTCGCTCATTATTTATACATTTTCAATAAGAATTCCTGATAGTAATTGAGTAGTTCTGTGGTTTTTGTTTCCGTAATTCGTAGGTACTCTGAGCCTCTACACAAGCCACACAAGCTAATTCTATAAGCTTAGCTCGAGGCTCTCCGTTAAAACTATTTTGCTATCAAACTTGTGGTCTCACACTATTGTCATCTTCTGATCTTTTCGTAAATAGGTGAAAAAAAATGATTTGATTTGAACTTCGACCATCGGATGCTTCACTAAGTTTTCCCGTAGTAAATTCACTATTTAATGAAGCCACAAGTTCCACAACATCAAATTTTCGGTATAAAAACAGCGCGCTAAATGAAAGAGCATTTTAATTTAACCAATCCGTGCGCGATTAGTACGTATTTTTGGAAAAAGACAAGTAGATTAGACCAATTTGCCTAAATAAACGCAGCTGAAATAATGATTTAGCAAAGTCGTCACAGTCCTGCATCTGTCCCGTTCCATATAAATGAGCTGTACCTCTTTAGCGAGGATGTGAGTAGTGGTTTATTTGCCGGCAGCCCGGAAGGAGCTGATGAATGGGCGTGGGCTTCAGAGGCCTTCCGGATGGAGGTGGCTTATCTGGTAATGCTTTGTGGAAGATGGCCGTTTATTTACTAGCTAACTGTAATGCTCGTGTTACTATATAAATTGTGTAATGCTCGCTCTAATTTGGTATATTTTTATATTAAGTACCTAGTTTTGTGATAAATATTTCTACATGAGATTAATTTTGGATTTACTTTAAGCACTTACGTATATTCTTTTGTGTTTTAGTAAATATTCACACTGAAATAGCTTTTTTATACGTATTTTTTTTTGAAGTGAAAACTTCTTTAGGAACGTTAAGCATTTTTTGAGATGGGAAAAAACCATTTAACTCATGACACTGTTACTGTTACCGATACCTCTGTATATAAATAAATATAATAATATAAAATTGAATCGCAAAATATGTTGGTAAGCGCATAACTCAACAACGCCTGGACCAATTTAGCCAATTCTTTTTTTGTTGTATTTCTTACTGTCAGGAGAAGGTTCTTATGAAAGAAAAAATTAAGAAAGTTGCGCGCAAAATTAGAAAATGTCAGAATACTTAACCACCATATAAAATTATTTATAATCTAACCTTAGCGCTTTTATAATGTAACCTTATGACGTTTGACATAGAATTGACAGAATGCGTGCTGCAAATATCGTCAGAGAGGATGTAAAAAAATGAATATCGTTTGAAACAGATGCATCGGTAGGAGTTATCCCGAGATATATTGTCTATATAATATATAAATTAATTGCTGTTCGTTAGTCTCGCTAAAACTCGAGAACGGGTGGAGCGATTTGGCTAATTTTGGTATTGAATTATTTGTGGAAGTCATTCATTTTCTCATACATAATGATGGCCGGGGACAACAATTGACAATTCTACCAGGGTGACTTATATTGACAGCCCGCGTTATACCTATGAATGTCAAGCCGATACGAAGTTCGGCGAGACCACTAGTAAATAAATAAATATTGCTGGACATTTCACACAGCGCTATCTGGCTCCAAACTAAGCAGAGCTTGTACTATGGGAACCAGATAACTGATAGAATACTTACATACATTTTTTTGTAAATACATACTTAAAATATATAGAGAAACAACCAGCACCTGAACAAATATCTGTAGATCATGCAAATATTTGTTCCGCGGCGAGAATCGAACACACTACCTCCTGCGTCACAGCCGGCTATTCGTCTGCTGCACTACGGAGGTCGAATTGTATGTTATTGTTAAAATTTTGTGTATGTAGATATTATAATGTGATTTAGATTTTAATTTGGCAACTTATCTAAATAAGGTTTTTAATTCTTTTAAATCGTATTTTCAATCAGTAAAGGAGATATAAAAAAAAACAGTGTAGCTTTTGTAACAAGCCATGCAGCTATTTTTTAATTAAGCCAAAAACCAAATTTTCTCATTACTCTATCATGCCCTATTTATCCAATTTATACCTAATAAGCCATTACTATTGACTTTCAATTGGCTGGGAGCAGCTGATAGCTACTTACCCCCTATTAGGGTAGTTACCCTCAGTCAGCACAAATCGCGTGACCGCATTAGGATATTGGATGCGCGTGCGCATAGGGTAATTAAAATATGTAATTGGGATGATACACGAGTACGTGCTGGGGGAGGAAGATTGGGCTACCTATAAAAATGTTCCAAATGCGCACTGTGATATTAAAACTGTATGTATTGAAAATGGTTATACTACGTGTTTTGTTATGTATGACATTAAATGTAAACATGAAGGGGTAACATAGTATATCTAACATAACATAACATAACATACAGAGTGGTACAGAGTCCGTATTAAAAAAAATATTATACTATTAGGGTATTACCTTTCACGCAAACGCATTTCTATCCAGTTGTTTAGTTAAAAAAAATGCCCCGCCCCAATATCACCGCTCCCGTCCACTTTTTTTTTAATGTTATTTGTGGGGAAACAGGCTTACGGCCCACCTGATGGTAGCGGTCACCGTCGCCTATTGACACCAGCAACACCCGGGGTATTGTCGATGCGTTCCCTACACTGTAGAAACCTCTTTACATTTCTCTTGAAGCGTGCCATGTCGTAGTCTAATGGGAAAACCTCAGATGGTAGCTCATTCATCATCTTACAAGTATGGGGTAGAAAAGATCGCATGAAGCGTGTGGTGCGCGATACCCAAATGTCGATTATATGAGCTTTATTACGTTATATAAACATGTATTTATTCTCTACAGTAACCTTCTTTGTCACAGTAGATATAATGTAAACTACCTACTGTTACCTAATTTTAATTAGTAAAACGAATTATATCGATTTGCTCTTAAAATTTAACTCAAATGGTCTATTAGTTTTACAAATAATCAAATAAACGACGCAAAATAAGTTTAAGTAACTAGCTGACTCATCCGCAACTACTCACGTATGGTATATCAATAAAAACATTACTCTCCTTAAGCGCAGTCGAGTAAAAAGTAGCCTATGTCCTTCCCCAGGATATAATCTATTTCATTGATAAATTTAATTACGATCCGTTCAGCCGTTTAGTCGTGAAAAGGTAAATAAAAACCGGCCAAGTGCGAGTCGGACTCGCGCACGAAGGGTTCCGTATTCATTATCTATAAAAACGACAAAAAATCATGTTTGTTGTATGGGAGCCCCCCTTAAATATTATTTATTTTTAAAGTGAACATATAACTAAATATTCTGTGTATATTTCAAGCGTCTACCTGTTGTCGTTATTAATAAGGAGGAAAAACGAGCAAATAAAATCACGTTTGTGGTATGGGACTCCCCCTTAAATATTTATTTTATTCTGTTTATAGTATGTGTTGTTATAACGCCAACAGAAATACATCATCTGTGAAAATTTCAACTGTCTAACTATCACAGTTCATGAGATACAGCCTGGTGACAGACGGACAGACAGCGGAGCCATAGTAATAGGGTGCCGTTTTACCCCTTGGGTACGGAACCCTAAAAACAAAGGTACTTTCGCATTTAGAGTACTAGCATGGATTATTCGTACACTAATAGTCGCTAAATATATATTTTTATAAAATAAACGGTAACAAGCAGAAAAAAAGGCTATCCTAACCTATATAGCCATATAAAGGCTGTCCTAACCGACGGTGCCCAGTCTTGGTCACTGACCGAGTCTCAGAAGTTCAAACTAGGAGTTTGCCAAAGAACGATGGAACGCAGCTTTTTGGGTGTAAAGCGAATCGACCGGATTCCAAACTCCTGGCTGCGCTCGAAGACCAGCATTGCTGACGTGGGCATCAAGGCTGCAAAGCTGAAATGGGACCGGGCGGGTCATGTCTCCCGTATGCAACCCGATAGGTGGGCCAAGAAGACAAGCCTGTTGACTCCTAAAGACGGAAAGCGACGCCGAGGAAGGCCTAAAAAGCGCTGGAGCGATGACTTGGAGGTCTTCCAAAGAGACTGGCGGGATATGGCTCTAGACCGTGATAAGTGGAAGGAATAGGAGGTGGCCTTTGCCCAGCAGTGGGACAGTATGGGCTAGTAAAAAAAACGGTTACAATCAGCGCGAGATTCGCAAATTTCCTATCACAATCGAATCGGTACACTCGGAGTGTGTGATTTTCTAGTTAGCTGTACTCCGTCCGTTATTAATCGAGCAAAGCGAGATCTCTAATGGCGGGTTACTTTATCCGTCGGTAACCGACTACGCCTCGTATCTCCTTGAAAAAGTGTCAAACTAGTGTCAAACTTTTGACAGGGTTTTAAGGAGAAACGAGTCGTAGCTGGTTACTGACGGATATAAGAACCCGCCATTAGTCAACTTGGGCAAATCGTTGTTGTATTTATGTATGATAGATAGATACATAACTCTTTATTGAATTACCACACAAACAGAAATAATACAAAAATAAGTACTAGGCTAAAATAAAAAGGCAATACAATGGGTGGCCTTATCGCTGAAAGCGATCTCTTCCAGGCAACCTTTGTATGTATGTATGTATGTTTGTCCGAGGATAACTTTCGAAGTGTTGATCCGATCATCGTGAAGTTTAATACATAGGTAGGTAGTGATGGCACAATTTTGGTGTGACTAAATGAGCTAAAAATGTTGGGGGGTTGTTGAGATATTGGGGTTCAAGAGGGGTAAAAAAAAATGAAAATGAGGCTAACTGGTCAAACGGGACATCAAATGAAAGGTACATTACAAATTACATTACATTAGTACATTTAGACCATATTTTTATTTTCGTAAATTTTTTATAGTTTTTGAGTTATTTGCCATAATAAAAACTGAACTTTGACAAAATTCACAGGGTACACCAGTGACTCCACAGTGCTGAAATTTGGTATGTGTGTAGCTTTAGTAACACAAATATAGAAAAAAGTGCGAAGTCTTAAATAATTGAAATTTGTACCCAAAGAAACACTATCCTAATTACATGAACTCCCGTTACCTGTAATTTGAATGAAACTGTAGGTCAAGTAATTTGGTTATTTATTTCGTGACACTATTTTATTAGCTAAGGCTTGCACAACGATCCCTAAACGTATTTAGCGACTAAACTTTTTTTTTTTTTTATTATTCATTACAGAATCAACAGCACTTGTTAACAATTTAAACAATCCTTGTAACTAATGCTTAATGCCAATAACAGATTCTCAATTTATAGATTTATCTTTTATGAAATTAGTCACCTAGAGAAAAAGATTAAAAAACATACTATATTAATTAAATTTTAAATTTTCAAGGATTTTAGTAATTTAGTAGGTACGCATTTGAAGAACAAAAGAAGGTAGGGATGCTGTGTAAATGTGTGTACTTGAGGGGGTGAGGGAGAGAGTGTAATGTGTGTTGAGTGAGTTTCTGAATATTTTATAAAACGCGCTATATATGACTAAGAACAAATATAATTTGTTTCTTAAAAGATGTTTTGCTATTAGAGAAGATGTCTATTGCCGAAAAATCCTTGTTGTAGTTATCTAGCGTGCGACAGATGACAGAATTTTGGGCATAGTTGGTACGACTGAAAGGAATATGAAAGAACATGTTTAAATTGTACGTATTCGTATGATTTGACAACTCGTTATATCTTAATTAGCCACTAAATACGTTTAGGCATCGTTGCGAGTCGCCCTAAGAATATTTTTGTTTTGGGAGACTCACGAGATTTCAGTTCGGGGCGAACCATTAGTTTATCTATATCCATGACTTTTATATAATATTTTTTGTGATGGAACGAGCATATGTCCCACCTGATGTTAAGTGGTAACCATCGCTATAGCAAAGTATTGCTTCGTAGGTCACGCATCTTAGAAACGTGCCCTACGATGCACTGCCCTGCGTCCATCATCTTGAGGCATACAGGTGTAAAGCCTCCTTGTAAGTCGCAGTTTTTATACTAGCTATTGAAAAAAAACTTACAAATAAGTAACTTTTCACCATCTGACTTGTATATCATCAAAACTAAAATCAATAACTCACGATGTCAACAACGTTAGCCACGGTAAGGGTGTGTCTACATTAGTGCCGGCTCATTGCCCTGTGTACATAGCCTTAACTGAATATGGGGTGTAACCACCCCTCGTGCAGTATGGATGGAGGAATGACGTGTCATCCCTTTTATTGGAAATAAATTACGTATGTGCTATTCGGTTGATTGGCTTTTGTCTGTGGCGGTGAAGATACGACAAAAATTAAATAAAAAAGTCAAATTCAAAATTTTTTATTTATAAAAATCACAAGGATCACTTTAAAACGTCAATTGTACTGCCTGTTCTTTCGCGACCAAGCCAGGAAAGAAAAGCAAAAAAACAAGACTGGTAGATTTTTTTAATGATCCTTTTAGAATACTTGTCAGTAATGAAAATAAATTACGTCTAAATTGTAACATTTTTGAGTTGAAGCAATTTCAATCCTAAGCTTCTCTATTATCTTAATACATAATCCGATATTGTTTGTTGAGCAATTTCAATCCTAAGCTTCTCTATTATCTTAATACATAATCCGATATTGTTTGTTGAGCAATTTCAATCCTAAGCTTCTCTATTATCTTAATACATAATCCGATATTGTTTGTTGAGCAATTTCAATCCTAAGCTTCTCTATTATCTTAATACATAATCCGATATTGTTTGTTGAGCAATTTCAATCCTAAGCTTCTCTATTATCTTAATACATAATCCGATATTGTTTGTTGAGCAATTTCAATCCTAAGCTTCTCTATTATCTTAATACATAATCCGATATTGTTTGTTGAGCAATTTCAATCCTAAGCTTCTCTATTATCTTAATACATAATCCGATATTGTTTGTTGAGCAATTTCAATCCTAAGCTTCTCTATTATCTTAATACATAATCCGATATTGTTTGTTGAGCAATTTCAATCCTAAGCTTCTCTATTATCTTAATACATAATCCGATATTTTATAGTAGGCTTTTATATAAAAATTTTGATTAGTTACGATTTTATATTAGTTAATTGTCAATTTTTGTACATCAATTGGGAGTTTTTTATAAAAGCGTACACCTTGCCCTTTAAACAATTTACTAACTATAAGGAGTCTATAAGAAGCAACAGCGAGTTTATCTTTATTTCTAGTATTAAAATTATGATTATCGCTATTTTTCCTAATCTAATTAATATTTTTGTGAACATACATCAGATTTTCATAGATGTATTGACAAGAGAATGTCAGAATATTTATTTCTTTAATCTTATTACTTATTGATTCTCTGGGGCCCATATTATAAATTGCACGAACAGACCTCTTCTGCAGCACAAAAACGGTGTTTATATTTCTGTATTAAGGGAACCGATAACTAATACCTATATAGTTGGATGTTTACTATGCGTTAAGACCGCCCATTATGCTTACATTCTTTTTTCTTTTTAAACTTTTATATATATATATTGTCCCTAACTTGTAAGCTAATACAGAATTTTCATTCATTAATTCATTTATTAAATGGTTGCTACTACGAGAGACTATTGCAGGACCGCGGCGGATGCCACAAACTTGGGCATGCCTATACCTAACAGTGGGTGAAGTCGTGCTGTGGATAATGATGATGATGATACCTACTACAGTACCTACTTACCCCAGATGCAAAAAGAGAGGTGTTATTGGTTTGACACGTCTGTCTGTGTGTGGCATCGTAGTTCCTAAGCTAGATGGATAAAACGCTTCGGACGTGGTCTTAAAAATTATGCTGGTTCAATTCTTTGGCCCCACATACTAATGAAGTATAAGTTTCATTCATTATATTACTGAAACATATGCATACTCAACGTAAAATTATTGACAGTGTTGTTGAGTGTTTTGTATATGTATCTAATGGAGTTTGACTTCTGAAGGAGGTATAACATTCTATAACTAGATATTCTGTAGTGAAGATGATGATGAATGATGCTTCCTGCGACTATTATGTCTGCTCATAACCTAATACCTAATTATCTCTTATCTATATAACTCGAGTTGAGTGTATATTTTTTGTGAGAAATAAAAAACTTTTAACTTTATTATTATTACTATACTTTAATTTTAACTTTATTTTTTTTCTTTTAACTCGGCTCTTGAAGTTGTCGACGCGTATGTATACCTAGGACAAACAGTCCAATTAGGTAGGTCCAACTTCGAGAAAGAGGTCAATCGTCGAATCCAACTCGGATGGGCAGCGTTTGGGAAACTTCGCAACGTCTTTTCGTCCAACATACCTCAGTGCCTTAAGACGAAAGTCTACAATCAGTGTGTGTTACCAGTGATGACATATGGAACCGAGACGTGGTCCTTCACTATTGGCCTTATGAATAAGCTCAGAGTCGCTCAACGAGCTATGGAGAGGGCTATGCTCGGGGTTTCTCTACGGGATCGAATCAGAAATGAGGAGATACGTAGGAGACCTCGAGTCACCGACATAGCCCGACGGATTAGCACGTTGAAGTGGCAATGGGCAGGCTATATAGCGCGCAGAACAGATGGCCGATGGGGCCGAAAGGTTCTCGAGTGGAGGCCACGGACCGGCAAGCGCAGCGTAGGACGTCCACCCACAAGATGGGCAGACGACTTGGTAAGAACCGCAGGTCGGCGTTGGATGCAGGCCGCTTCCAACCGCAGTTCCGGGAGATCAATGAGGGAGGCCTTTGTCCAGCAGTGGACGTCCTACGGCTGATATGATGATGATGATGAACTCTATTTTACTTTTTTGGAATATTATTCTTACACCCGGTAATGCAAATGCCAGAGCATTTCAATTCCAAAACACAACGGAATTCTCGCACACCCGTGAATTAGTTCTAAGTAATTAACTTCTTATCGGCGCGTGCGCACACTGAAATACGACCACCACCCCTAACAAAAATAAACGCAGCGGTATTCAAATTTACAAAACATTATTGTGTACTAGCTGTTGCCCGCAACCTCATACGCGTTACACTACTAAATGTGTAGGTAACATAGAAATAATATTTTTCAAACTTTCGCGACCACTGTACATAATTATTGATTAAAACGGGTATTTATTGCGTATGTACCTTTTTAATTTGTTATCCCGACGTTTCGGCTGTGTTGCAACAGCCATGGTCTTGGGCTGAGAGTCAGCCCGTTTTAATCAATAATTAACATAGAAATAAAGCTAAACTCATTGTTGCATTTCGATTTGTCACCCCCTTTTTATTCTATGGGACCTGATTTAAGAGATAACAAGCCTATGTGTTAATCCAGGTAATAATCAATGTGTGATTGTGACAACGACGTGATTGAGTAACAAACAAATATATAAATAAACAAACATACAAACTTTTGCATTTATAATATTAGTGTGATCTGAACGTACTTTTGTACAATTATTTTACTATAAAAAACTCCCCCATTATAACAGAACGACACCTCTATCCCAATGTAGTAAGGTTGAGTATCTAGTGATGTACAGTGGGGTAGTGACATAAGTGAAATTGAAGAAAAAAGGTGGCACGCGCACTGTCGTACGCGCCGGTAACTTCGGGGTATCTTCCCTTGGCATCGTAGGGTGGCCTAGTGATGCTATTGCATCGATAAAATATTCGGATCAATCAAATAATGTATATTGCTATCATATAGGTAGGCACATACGTGCATTAGTTATTTTTATTGATGATAGCCAAGCGCTTGACCACTACCTCACCTGATGGTAAGTGAAGGTGTGGTCGAAGATGGAGCACGCTTGCCTAGAAAGAACCTATTCAGAACCTACTCACTCTGGACTTGAAGACTCCAAAATTATATTGGTTTGCAAAAACATACGCCGGAAGTGAGTTCCACTCCTTACTTGTGCTAACAAGAAAAGTTGCAGCAAATCGTTTGGTACGGCAAGGTGGTATGCCGACCGGTATGGATGGTACTTCTCGGTACGTCTGCTTGTCCGGTGGTGGAAGGACGAGGTCATGAAGATCTTATATAAGCATTAATTACATTAGACATACACAATAACATTAGATATACACATTACGTAATCTTTACATATTAAATAATGAAGTCGCTTCCGTTGTCTGTTCGCTTAGATCTTTTAAACTACTCAACGGATTTTAATGCAGTTTTCAGCAATAGATAGAGTTATTCAAGAGGAACATTTATATGTATAAAACATACCTTGTAACTGCGAAAGTAACTGTATGTTTGTTAGTTTGTTTGCTACCTTTTCATAACTAAAAGGCTGACCGGATCTTAATGATATTTGGCAAGGAGATAGATTATATCCTGGGGAAGGACATAGGTTACTTATTACCCGAATGCGCAAAAGGAGGGTAATGTTTTTATTGAAGTGCTACGCATGCGAAGCTGGGCGGGTCAGCTAGTTATATATAAACAGAATTGTTGTACTCTTTAGTAGATTGTTATCAAACGGTTGCACTGTGTTATTTGATAACTAATTTACTAGTTTTCAAATTATCGCGATCGCTGTTCATATTAATATTATAATTCGGTTTCATCTCAAGTGTCTCCGTGACATTATGAACATTCATTGGTCGGATCGTGTTAGAAATACTGATGTTCTTCGACGTGCTAATATCTGCGGAATGGAAGCGTACCTGATGCGCCGTCAGCTGCGGTGGTGCGGGCATTTATCACGTATGCCCAACGAGAGAGTGGCGAAGCGCATTTTCTACTCGGAGCTTCTAAATGGAAAGCGGAAAAGTGGTGGACAACTCCTCCGGTACAAAGACGCTCAAAAGAGAAGTTTGAAGAAGAGATCGATTGAGCCCTTTCGTTGGGAACTACTGGCAGAAAATAGGCCAAAATGGAGAAGACTTGTGCAGCAAAATGTCTATACTTTTGAAGATGAACGCAGGCGCGAACTGGATAAAAGACGTGACCAACTTAAAAAGAAACCGTCTGCAAACATAACGTACCATTATGTTAACGGCGCTCTGACTTGCACTCCATGTGCACGCTCATATAAACTAAGATTGGCTACTCAAGTCATCTTAAAGCGCACCAACGTAACGTAACATAGCAGAAATAATGTCGCCGTAGCCGAAATAGGCCTGGATGACATCATCATCATTAAAAATTCAAAAATAACTCTTGTCTATTTGTCTGTTTGTTACGTTCCTCATCATCGCATCAGCAAAAAGTTGTCCACTGTTGAACATATACCTCCACATAGATTTCCAGAGTGACCGATCTTGTGGATGGTATGGTGTAACACTTCTGAATGGAACAAACTTATGGCCCACATGATGTTAAGTGGTAACCATCGCCGATAACAGAGTATTGTCTCATAGGTCACGCACCTTAGAAATGCCTTACGATGCACTGCTCTGCATCCATCAACTTGAGGCATACAGGTGTAAAAAGCCTCACGTGCCTGTAACTTCACCGGCAACTATAGCCTTCAAATCAGAATACAGTAATGCTGCTTGGCGGCAGAAATAGGTATGGTGTTAGTACTACCCCCAAGCGAGTCCTTTAACAAGGAACCCTTTCACAAACATCTTATCCTTTTTATGTACATTTTTAATTGTTAAAACAATCTTTAACACGTTCCCAGCGGCACAGATTTATCTGTACTTTCCATTACTGCGTTACGGGTCGTTTTAAACCTTGTCCTAAACCAGAGATTGTGGCGGCACGAGGCATATTAAACCCCATCACCCGTGGGAGACCAAAATACTTTTTTTGGCGCCAAATAAGACAAAGTGTATGGTTTTTTTTGTGTGTGGCACGAGGTATAAAAAACCCGGCATTGAGGTTTGTATACCGTAGAACTAGGAATCAATAGCACATCTCAGATATATAGCTATCATTTTCCTACACTGAACCAGATGGAAGTTATACCTCCCGCACGACAGAGACATTTAAGTTTTTTCTTACCGCTATAAAGACGAGACACGGACAGGGTGTTTCAAGCCCTGTTTCGCACTTATCGTGTTCACATGACCCCAGTTATCGATAATAAGCGCATCCCTAGCGCTCGTGTCGTCCGGCGCGTGCGCAGGTGTATCGTTCCGCTCGCCGCTCCGCTTATCGCTCGCGGCCACACCTGGGCTTGCGATCCAATGATTAGGATTTGTAGTCTGAATAATTGGGCCAGTAACTGTCACTTCCATACTCTTCTAAACTCTTCATCTAGAAATGGTTTAAACATACTTACTAATATTATAGATTCGAATGAATTAATGAAAATTATTTATTAGTTATGGAGCTCAAATGGTCTTGGGCGGGACACTTGGCTAGACGTGGTGATGACAGATGGGGCAGGACAGTGACTGAATGGTGGCCGAGGAGCGGGTATAGAAGGGTAGGACGACCAGCAGCGAGATGGGTGGACGACATCGTAAAGGTCGCGGGCCGTCAGTGGGTGAGACTAGCGCAGGGCCGTGGTGGATGGCACAAACTTGGGGAGGCCTATACCCATCAATGGGTGAAGTCAGGCTGTGGATGATGATGATGATGATTTATTATTTACAAACTAGACACAACAAAAGTAAATAACAAACAAATAAATGTGAGCATAATGAGCGTTTTTTTGGGTTTCATACCCAAAGGGTAAAACGGGACCCTATTACTAAGACTCCGCTGTCTGTCTATTCGTCTGTCACCAGGCTGTATCTCATGAACCGTGTTAGTTAGACAGTTGAAATTTTCACAGATGTTATTCTGTTGCCGCTTTAACAACAAATACTAAAAACAGAATAAATAAAAAATATATAATTTTTGAATAATATTTGATTTTTTTGCTCGATAGTGATAACGGCAACAGGTAGACGCTTGAAAATTGACAGCATATTTAATTCTATATTCACTTTAAAAATAAATAATTAAATTACAATAAAACAAATATTTAAGGGGGGCTCCCATATAACAAACGTGATTTGTTTTGCTCGTTTTTAAAGATAATGGTACGGAACCTTTCGTGCGCGAGTCCGACTCGCACTTTGCCGGTTTTCTTAAAATACAAATTAGAAAAAAAAAATCTTCTGTCTGTTTGTTACGTACTTACAACAAAACGGCTAGACCAATTTAAATGAAAGAATATGTCCGAGGTTGAGACAAACACTACTTTTTACTCGACTGCGCAGAAGGAGGCTAGTGTTTTTATTGGCAAACGCGTGCGAAGCCGTGGGCGTGCCATCTAGTTAACTAATAATATAACGGAAGAGTGTGTGATTTAGCATACATAAAGTTTGTCTAGAGAAGGCCTTACTTCTCTATATACAGTAAAAGCTCCTTATTCGCGCTTCCTTCATTCGCGTTTTCACTATTCGCGGATTAAAAAAATGCGACCCAATTTGTTCAGAAGGTTAAAGTCAATTATTATAGTATGTAGTTCAAAAATCATAACTAGATGTCGCTGCTAAAAAGTACAGATTCCTGAATCGCGCTATCGAAGCGTTTTGCATTTCGGGTAAGGTTATTGTTATGATTTGATCAAACAAGGAACTCTCCGTCGTCCGAGACACGTTCTCGGAGACCCGGATAACGAAATCACTTCCGCTAATGCGGGTGAATCATCCACATTAGACAGAGCAAACACTCCACAAATACACCGACCTCGCCGGCGAGGTCGACGAGTCCCTTTAGTCACCGCCTACACGAGGTACAAGCACGTACCCGGGCGTTTTTCTCCTATCCCCGTCCCGGCAACAGCCCAAGCCGGGGTTCGTACCTAAGTGGTGCCCTTGCGCTAGTTGCCTCATCAAAAATAAAATTATAGGGCTGAGCGCCTTCTGCACTCGCCAAAAGCTCGGTTAAGCTGCAACGGCCTCAGAGGCCAACAGCGAGATAAGTACATTCGAAAAAAAAAAAAAAAAAAAAAGGTCAAACAAGGCTCAATTATAATTCAGTACGGTAGTTTCATTAACACCTTGCCTTCTAGCGACCTACCAAAGACCAAGTTATACACAATTCCTATATTCGCGGCGAAAGATTTCTTTATTCGCGGATCTAAACGGTATATCGGTATGGTATATAATAAAAAGCATTCGGTATTCTTTGTAAGAATATGTGCAAGCAAATTCAAACTTTAACTGCAAACATTGCCGAAATTGCGAATGGACGAGATGGGTTTCAACAGATAGAATCAAGTGACATTCGGGAGTTGCTTAAATCGCAAAATGAAAATTTGACTGAAACAGACTTGGAGGATATGTTAAACTCACAGCCCATTGAAGAAGAGGCTTTAACAAGCACTGGAAACGTGACATTTAATTTGAAAAATCTTAATAATAATAATAATAATAATCCTCCTAGCCGATTTCGGCTACAGAGACTTGACTTTGTGATTATTGGCCTAGGTGTTTAGCCTGTATGTGGCTGATGTACCCTATTTTTGCGCTAAAAGTCCGGTTACAATGAACACAAGTTAAGGCGCCATTAATGTAGTTGTAATTGATATTAGCCGGCGGTCGACTTTTAAGCTGATCTCGTTTTAAGTCTAGTTCTTGCCTCCTTTCTTCTTCAAACTCGTACACTTTGTCCTGAACATGACGCCTCCATTCAGGTCGTTTTTCAGCGAGAGCCTCCCAGCGCGACGGATCGATACAACACCTCTTCATGTGCCTCTTCTGTACGTCTTTGAAACGTAGGAACTGACCTCCGCGTTTCCGCTTACCATGTTCTAGTTCACAGAAGAAAATGCGTTTCGCCCTTCGCTCATCAGACATCCGAGACAGGTGCCCGCACCAACGCAGCTGACGCCGCATCAAATATGCCTCTATGCCACAGACATTAGCCCGTCGTAGAACATCGGTATTACGGACCCGATCCGACCACTTGATGTTAAGAATGTCGCGGAGGCATTTCAGATGGAATCTGTCTAACGTGCGTATGTGTCTGCGATACAGGCACCATGTCTCTGACGAGTACAAGATGTTAGGAAGTACAATAGCCATATACACCTTAATCTTGGTACTCAATTTGATGTTATGGGAGCGAAATACCTGGACTCGTAGTTTACCAAAAGCAGCCATAGCGGAGCCAAGTCTGCTGTTGATCTCCGAGTCAAGGTCGCATTTTGTTGTTATGCTGCTTCCCAGATATCTGAATGTATCGACCTGTTTTATGGGCTTTCCATCGATTTGCAGATTCAGTGGAGCTTGGTTAACAGTGTCCATGGCCATCACCTCTGTCTTTGTAATATTAATTTTGAGGCCAAATCTACAGCACGCAGCGTCAAGCCGAGTCATCAAGTCCTGGAGTCCCTCAGAAGATTCCGCAACGAAACATAGGTCATCAGCATACATCAATTCGGTAATGAGGTCATACGATACCTTTGTGTGCGCTTTTAACCTAGCCAGGTTAAAGATACTGCCATCTGTGCGAAAACGTATGCGGATCCCTTCGGTGTTGGCTTGTAAAGTCTCCCTCACGACAACGGAAAAGTACAGAGCAAAAAGAGTGGGTGCTAATACACAGCCTTGTTTTACACCACAAGTGACAGGGAATTGCTCTGTCTGCTCACCATTGACGGTTACGCAACAAGTCATGTTGTCGTGAAGAAGTCTTATCAAGCGTATAAATTTGTCGGTGCAACCAAGTTTCGAAAGCACAATCCACAAAGCTTCGCGAGGTACACTGTCAAAAGCTTTCTCCAGATCAACAAAACAGAGAAACAGAGGTTGACACTGTTCCCTGCTTTTCTCTTGCAGTTGTCTAAGAGAGAATATGGCCTCGCATGTGCCGCGATTGGGTCTAAACCCAAATTGCGTTTCAGGCAATATACTTTCAGAGAGCTCCATAAGACGATTTAAGAGTACTCTGGCAAAAGTTTTTCCTGGAGTAGACAGAAGTGATATACCCCTATAAGAGTTGCAAACAGATCGATCACCTTTATTTTTATACAAAGAGCAAATTAGTGATACGCCAAAACTAGGAGGAACGAACTCCATTTCCCACATGCGCTGGAAAAATTGCCAAATCTTGTAGTGCAACTCATCTCCGCCATATTTTAATAGTTCTCCTGGTATGTTATCGATGCCGACAGCCTTATTGTTTTTCTGCGCTTTGATGGCGATGATAACTTCCTCAAGAGAAGGAGGCTGATCCAGATCTACGGCTTGTGGTAAGGCAGGAAGTGATGCTAAATAGTTTATGTCAGCAGAACGATCCACATTGAGTAAGCTGTTATAGTGTTCTGCCCAGCGAGTAAGAACTTCTCCTTTGCTTACCAGGAGGGTACCTGAAAGTGATTTCAGTGGTACGTTTACTCGATGTGGACTTCCTACTAACTTTTTAATCTCGTTAAAGAAATCGCCGAGTCTATTCGAATCAGCAAGCCACTGAATATAGCGAACCTTGTTCAGCCACCACTCATCTTTTGCGTTTCGAGTTAGTCTCCTTATTTGGCTCGTACTCTCCTTTATTTTTTCAGAAGCAGTTGTCTGATTTCCCTTTCGAAGGAGCTGGCGGTGTTTTTCTAGGGCGACTGTCAATGTATTATCATTTTCGTCAAACCAGTCTTCACAGACACGAGGTTTTCGGCCTAAGATCTCAGTAGCCGCATTGATGGTATTTGTAGTTAACAGTTTCCAGCCCTCGTCTAACTGTTCATCTTCGGGGTGTATGCCTGCTGTAAAGGTATTGACAGCTTCCCTGTAATTTGCCAATATTTCAGCAGACTCTAGCTTTTTCAGATGAAGACAGTTAGGCTTAGCCCTGCGAGGTCTACGGCAAGGGCTAAGACGCAAAAATAGTTTTGTAACAACAAGTCGGTGATCCGACCAACAGTTTGCGCCCCTCATTACTCTCGTTACTTTGACATCCGCTATATCCCGTTGACGGACTATAGCATAATCAATAAGATGCCAATGCTTGGACCTTGGGTGCATCCAGGTAGTTTTGTATTTATTTGGGAGTCTAAACATGGTATTGGTAATACCCAGATGAAATTGGGAACAGAGGCTTAGTAACAGTTGCCCATTACTGTTCATGTTACCAATGCCATGTCGCCCTATCACCCGAGGCCAAGCTTCAAAATCACGTCCGACGCGAGCATTAAAGTCGCCAAGAAGCAAAACTTTCTCACAGCGCCGGATTTTAGTCAGCACTTCTGACACTTCCTCATAAAATTTGTCCTTGACGTCATCACTTTTGTCGAGTGTTGGCGAATATACGCTGATAACATTTAAGTATTTATTGTTTCGAAGATGGAAACGTAAGGACATGACACGATCAGAGATAGCAACTGGATGTTCTTCCAACTTAGAGGCTAAAGTAGTTTTAATAGCAAAGCCTACTCCTGACCGTCTAGGCTCAGAAGCTGGTGTGCCTTTCCAGAAGAAAGTGTACCCACCACCACGTTCAACAAGCTCACCTTCGTCAGCTAGATGTGTTTCGCTGAGAGCGGCTATGTCGACGTCATAGCGTTTGAGCTCGCGAGCCACAATGGCGGTTTTACGTTCTGGGCAGAGGTTGTTGGGTCGGTCTAAAAGAGTACGTACATTCCACGCACCAAAAGTCATATTCATCTGCATGTTTTTAGATTTATTCTTATTGCGAGGAATGAGCGTTTGTTTGGGGCACCTTTTCTAGCCCCCTCCCCGGCTGAGCGAGGAAAGCAGTGCCTCTCTAAATAAATAATAATGCAGTGCTAGAGCGACCACTCTCCTCTCCTTAGGCCACCCGTGTCCAGGTATTAGACCAAGCCCAGGACTTTTTTAAACTCGGAATGACAAAGCCAAGTCAGATGCGCAGGATATATTAAGTTGCATAAGTGTGCGCGCCGTACACAGATGCACCCTCTCCTCCTTACTCCCCTTGACCCAGTGGAACGGAGAACCGCTACGACTGGAAGGGAACAGGACGCAGTATCTGGCAACGATAAAAACTCCTATCGCTACCTTCAGGCCTTCTACAGTTGCCTGGTTGCCTCGCCACTTGAGGTGGATTGCGTTGACGCCGAAGCAACGAGCACTAGCACGGGGAGTGACCGTGCCGACTCGAGGGCCGAAACACGCCGTTGCTACAACAAAGTGTTTCGGCACTCGAGCCCCCCTCTACCAGCCTAGGTTCCTAAGGTGTGGCCGCTGCATGCTATAGCGGCGACCACTAACGACGATCGAATGCGTGCCGCGCGATCTGAGGAGCCTTTTATAGGCGATGTTGCCTCGACCACTAACGACGATCGAATCTTCGTATATTCAACGGGCAGCGTAACGACGCCCCAGAGACGTCCGCACTGTACGACGGCTCGAACACGACTTGAAAAATCTTAGTGTAGTAATGGCAAATGGGCTTTGTGATTTCGTTATGAAAATTGATCCGTCTATAGAACGAAGTCTTATTTTTAAGAGGCAAATTGCTAATGCCACTGCTGAATATCAGTCTGAATTGAAGGAACCTTTAAAAACTGCCAAGCAAGAAAAATTACAAATTTCTTTAAACCATTGCCTAAATCTGAAGATAATAATTAATCAATATGAGCAAAAACTTCAATTAAATTTATTTATTTATATGTTTATTTTTCATTTTGTCGTCTAGGAACGTATTCCCTATATATATTCCCCATATAAATTACCATTCCATATTCACGGTTTCTGTATTCGCGGCATATTTACGGAACATATACCCCGCGAATAAAGAGCTTTTACTGTATAAATTTTAACGATGCCAAATCATTTTAGTCAATTTATGAAATCTCCAAATTAAGCTAAATAATTAACTGTGTGCGCGGCAACTATTACGATTATATCATCGTCATCATCATATCAGCCGTAGGACGTCCACTGCTGGACAAAGGCCTCCCTCATTGATCTCCAGGAACTGCGGTTGGAAGCGGTCTGCATCCAACGCCGACCTGCGGTTCTTACCAAGTCGTCTGCCCATCTTGTAGGTGGACGTCCTACGCTGCGCTTGCCGGTCCGTGGCCTCCACTCGAGAATCTTCCCGGCTTCATCGGCCATCTGTTCTGCGCGCTATATGGCCTGCCCATTGCCACTTCAACGTGCTAATCCGTCGGGCTATGTCGGTGACTTGAGTTCTCCTACGTATCTCCTCATTTCTGATTCGATCCCGTAGAGAAACCCCGAGCATAGCCCTCTCCATAGCTCGTTGAGCGACTCTGAGCTTATTCATAAGGCCAATAGTGAAGGACCACGTCTAACTATTACTACGATTATATAAATACGTTTAATACAATATAACCTAAAATGTAAGACAAAAGGCAGCAAACTAAAGCAGGTTCAGCTGTAAGTTTAAATTAAACCGGAAAGTTTTACGCCGTTTTTTTATTTCGTAATGCACGAAAACGTACATTTTAAGAGTAATTTACCAAAAGCGTGAGCTGGGCACCGATTAGCGAACAATTAGCGGGTACAGGTTAACAAATTTAAGCGATCAGAGGTCTGTATCATATTACTGACAATTTGAAAAAAAACAGACAACTTTGTACAATTAACAGGCTTCGTTGTTATGGTTCTTATTATGAGAAGACGTAGTCTTACTTCTACTGCTTAGCTATTTGCGTATTGACCATTATTTTTCTTGTAGATAAAATTGTCTGAGCTGGAGGATGGTAGTTTTGTTTATGTAACAAAAATTATGGGTATGCTGGGTGAGCTTAATTTCTATAGACATGTCCAACGTATTGAAGTGGCTGCGTTCTTTATTTAGCTAGTGCTACAATTTAGTAATGTGCTTAGAGTACATACTGACCGAGCGGCCTCGCGAGTCATGCTTCTTTCTCAGTCTAGTTTAGATAGTGGCAAGTCACGCACGCAGAGTGAGACGGAAGCGTGCTCCTCGATGCGGCTCGGTCAGTCTGGACGCGTCTAATGATATAATAAAAGATCGTCTGTTTCAGTAACGTATTCGCCTACTATCTACCTGTTAAGGGGTTTCAAAAGCTATTTATTGATTTATAATGTTTATGATACTAGTCGGCTCCTATCTGAGATCTATCATCACGTTTTTGTAACTGTCAAGAGCGTCGAATAATAACTTCTACGCAACCGTTCCGCTCCTACTAAAAAAACAATGATAAAAAATAGCAATGTCACTAGACACTGTACTGATAATATTTTTTAAATTTGTATATTGTCATTGTCGGCTATAAGATACAGGTCCCTGTCAGTAAGTCCAGTACCCGCCTATTATCGGAACTGCCATTGTGATGGCAACTAAAGGATAACCAGTTGATGGCAACCACAGTATGCACCGGATAACCATTGAATGCAACACTGTTATTAACCAATGCCGACCGAATTCATTTAGTTTGTAAAATATATGATTTTAAAATGGACTTCCCGGACTTACTCAAATTATTTATTACAGAATCAACAGCACGTGATATCAATGTAAACAAATTATTATAACTAATGCCTAATGACAATAACATATTCTCATTTTATAGACATAACTTTAAAGAAATTAGTCACTTTGAGAAAATGACTATAAAACACAATATAATGTTTAATTTTAAGGAATTTAGTAGGTAGGCATTTCAAGAACGTAAGGTAGTGAGGGTCGCTGTGTAAATGTGTATACTTGAGGGGGTGAGGGAGGGAGTGTAGTGTGTGTTGTGTGAGTTTCTGAATATTTTATAGAACGCGCTATATATGATTAAGAATAGATATATGTAATTTGTTTCTTAAAAGATGCTTTGCTATTAGAGAAGATGTCTATTGACGATAAAACCTTGTTGTAGCTATCTAGCGTGCGACAGATGACAGAGTTTTGGGCATAGTTGGTGTGACTGAAAGGAACATGAAAGATGTGTGTCTAATACGTTTAAAAGGCGTTTTGAATTGAAGAACGAGAGACGATGATTCGGAGCTATCAATTCTATTACTGCAAAAACACGTACGTGTAAAAACAACATCTGCAGCAAAGAACGTCGATCCTATACTGCATGAGTTTATGAAACCTGCACGATTCCTCGTAAGTCATGCATGTTTTACAATGGGTGCGATATTGCGATGGGTGATTGTAAGAACGATTCATCATCATGCCTGAGCAGCATGCCTGCTGGAGTTTACGGGTTCGATTCCTGCCGTGGAACAAATGTTTGCATATGTTAAGACATTTGTTCCGGGCCTAAGTGTTTTCTATACATATAGGTATTACAAAAAAAAAGTCATGATCATCATTTCAGCCACAGGACGTTCACTGCTGAACATAGTCCTCCTCCACATGTTTCTAGAGCACCTGATTTTGTGCACCCAACGCAACGGCTTCCAGCAATATTTTCATACTAACTTTAATCAGTTAACTGGTTCCTATAGTACCAGTTTTATTTAGTTTGGGGTTAGATAGCGTAGTGTGAAATGTTCAGCATTAGTTATTTATTACTTTAAAATATTCCATTCTATCGATACGCCTGATCTGCCTGTAATTTCACCGGCATTTTGGATTCAGCATTTTTGTGTTTTTGCTTGAAACCTATGGTCTAATTTTCTAACCCAAACACGAAAATGCTGCTTTGGGGTAAAAATAGGTATGGTATTAGTGATAGTAGGTAATTCCTTAGGGCGAGCTCTTTAACTAAACCGTTATCAAATTCGTTTTCTTTTTTGCTTCTGAGAATCGTTTAGCTATTTGATAGACCTATTTCTTGATTATATTTTCCTTTAAAACTAGTTATTATTCTTTTTAAAATGGTTATAAATGTTTTTTAGAATGATATAATTAGATGTAGAAAATTGCACTAATGAGCCAATATTACGAGTATTAGAGTCACGGAAGAAATAGCGGTAGGCGGCCTTCTTTGTAGCGGAATATTATTGCTAAATTTGCCAGCTGAATATAAAATAATTAACAAGTAAATTTATATATACGCATCAGAGACATGGACTCTCCGGGAAAGTGAGAAAAAGAACGTAGACGCTCTCGAGATGTGGTGCTCGAGAAGAATGCTTGGGGTAGGTATCATGTACAGAATTCCGTACCAATCAGTCCATACTTCAAGAACTCGGCATCAAGCAGCGTCTCTCTTCCACGGTACAATCTCGCATCCTCACTTCTTTGGACACGTGTCGCGGCGCAGCTCTCTATTGAACGCTTGGTGGTGCAAGGGAGGGTTGGCGGCAAAAGAGCGCGTGGCAGATCACCTACTATGAGATGGACGGATCAAATAAGGGCTGCCATAGATGTTCCTTTGAACGAGTGTACCAGAAGAGCAGCGGTGCGAGAAGAGTGGCGAAGGGTAGTTAAGCGCGCCAGAACCCTGACATGACGACCACGACCACTCTGCCAATAGTGCTACGACTGAGAAGAAGAGAAATTTATATATATTTTTTTAATTCTTATTTCAATGAAAGTTGGTCTATACATTCCAATATGACTGGTATTGTGACATAGACTACTTTTTAGCCGACTGCGGAGAAGGAGGGTAATGTTTTTATTGACAAACTACACGTGCGATGCCACGAGCGGGTTAGCTAGTAGGCTATATTTTTGATTAGCTAGTTACAAACACAAATACATTTATTTTCCAAAAGTTTGTAATTATTTTACAAAAACTGTAGACCCTAATGGTCCCTGCACTATAATGAATGAATGAATGAAATACTCTTTATTGCACCCCAAATAAAAATACAATAATGGAAATAAACAATAAATAAAGGTACAATGGGCGGTCTTATCGCTAAAAGCGATCTCTTCCAGACAACCTTTGGATGGACAGGATAAACAAAATCAAAAGACGGCGGTGTAAGAGTACCTACAGACATAAACAGAACCCACAAAATAAAATATACCTATTAATTATACTAATAAACATAAACTTAAATACATACAAATAATATAAGAATAAATAAACTACACTACATAAAGAGGATAAATAACATAAACACTAACTAGCAGTTACGAGACAACGAAAGGAAATGGTTGTATACCTTGACTTTGAAAATAGGAAGAGATTGGGACGACCTTACAGACAAAGGTAAGGCATTCCACAGTCGCACAGCTTGTACTGTAAAGGAGTCACCATAAAATTGTGAACTATGGATGGGAGTTCGAAGCTGTAGAGCTTCGGAAGAACGAAGGGTTTGAGAGTGTCCCTGATACAGAAACTCGAAACGCTATATCTACAAACTTATACAAATGTTAGTCTGGAAGTAGATACTGTTATTGTTGTGTCTGCCCTAAGGTTGACGCCACCTTCTACCTAGGTGTTACCTACAATAATGTACTAATGTTTCTTAGAATTAGGCCTGCTGTTATACCTACCTAGCTTTAATTAGTACTTATTGTACCTACTTACTTCTGCTAACATAATAGGTGCGTGTGTAAATAAATGCTTTTATTATTATTACGTCTGTCTGTTACATCGTAGTTCTCAACCGAATGGACCGAATGCGGTTTTTTGATGTGAAACATTGTTTTTTTTCGAATGTAGGTACTTTCTTGCTGTTGGCCTCTGAGGCCGTTGCAGCTTAACCAAACTATTAGCGAGCACTGATAACACTCAGCCCTGTAAGTGTTGAAGGCAACTAGCGTAAGTGCACCACTTAGGTACGAACCTGGGGCGTTGCCAGGAAGGGATAGGAGAGAAACGCCAAGGTACGCGTTTGTACCTTGTATAGGCGGCAACTGAAGGGACTCGTTGACCTCGCCGGCGAGGTTGGTGTATCTGAAGTGTTTGCTATGAGATCGTGTCTTGATCGACGGATGTTTTAATTGGGGGTAGCACCGAATGCCGCCACACTAATTTCTATTGCGTATGATGAGACAAAATAAGAAGAACGGTTTTCTTAATATATAAGTTCTTTCAATAATCATCAATTTACGTTTTATATCATACAATAATCTTATCCAAAGTTCCAACAGCTCAACGCACTTGGGACTTGCGAAAACTAATCCGGTGCATTCGACATCTTACCTCTTATATATTACTTGCGACCCGCCCCGGCTTCGCACAGGTGCATTGCTGATACTAAATATGCTACAGAATGTTTTTGTACATTAATTGTAGGTTTGTATATATGTATATTAAGTGTACAATGTATTTAAGGTACTTAATTGGATAAGGATTAATGCTCTGTTATTTAAAATCGCTTCGTAAATAAGTCATTATTTCTCGTAAAAAGTAAAGAATAACAAAAGGTTATTGTGGGTTTTACTAGATCGTCGGTCCACCTTGTGGGGGGCCGGCCTACGCTGCGTCTTCCAGTCCGTGGTCTCCACTCGAGAACCTTTCTTCCCCAGCGGTTATCGGTTCTACGAGCGATGTGGCCTGCCCATTGCCACTTCAACTTGCTAATTTTGAGAGCTATGTCGGCAACTTTAGTTCTTCTGCGGATTTCCTCCTTGCGGATTTTGTCACGCAAAGAAACCCCGAGCATAGCCCTCTCCATAGCTCGTTGAGCGACCTTGAGCTTGGTCATGAGGCCATGAGTAAGTAAGAATCGCGGGTAGCCGTTGGGCGCAAACGGCTACCAACCGCTCGTTGTGGCGATCTAAGGGGGAGGCCTATGTTCAGCAGTGGACGTCTTCCGGCTGATGATGATGATGATGATTGTGGGTTATCACACTTATCACTAAGAGATAGACATATACCAACGCGCACTTTTTTGTAGACCTTTTTAAGGTGTATGATTCTGTAGTACATTATTTCGATCTCGTAGAGTTCATTCAGCGTTTGCAATGTAAGCGCAAAAAAATCTGTTTATTTACATCACATTAGAAACCTCTAAAATTATCAGTGCTCTACTATGTTATGCATGTATTATACATAAAACCTTCCACTTGAATCACTCTATTTATTAAAAAAAAACCGCATTAAAATTCATTGCGCAGTTTTAAAGATCTAAGCATTAATACAAAACTACCCACTCCATACAAATATTGAAGGAAACAAACACGTATAATGTACCTACTTAATTCGCTCGCATACTGTCATAGTTTTAAATACCTATTTAGTTTTTTAAGTTCTCATATTAAGTGAATGTATAATTGGGAATAAAGTTTCTTTAACCGTAAGCATACATACATAGGGGCAGACAGACAGACAGCGGGAAGCGACTTTGTTTTGTACTATTTAGTGATTTAATAGACATCGCATATTGGACGCACGCCGTCACGGCGTGAAGGCATACTACATAGTTGATTGGCGCGCCAATAGTTGTTTCACGTGAAAAAGCAACGTTGACATAACGCATCTTTTTATTCCAAATTCCTGCCCGGAACAGTATGAAATATCAGAGGAAATAATGATTATACAATCGACCAGCTAAAACGCCGACAAAAGTTACTAAACAGCTCTTTTTCAATTTTCATCTTCGCTAATTGAATCGATCATTCGAAATCCGCCGATACAATGCTTCCTTATGCTTTGGGCGACAAGCTTTTCAATTTGCCCAGTTATAAGACCACCCAAATGTTTATTGTATATATAAATTATGTAAATGTATGTCTGTATGTAAATTCAAATATACTACAGGTACTATTTTCGCCTGATTCTTGTCTAGCTTTGTACTATTGACGTTAAAAGTACGATTAAATAAATCAATATTTAATAAGAATAATGTACAAAATAATTTTATTTGGAACTAAGAACGTACCTAGAAGTTAAGAGACCATAAGAGACTTAAGAGACCCATTCGTTAATTTTCGTAAAGAATGTTTCAATATGTTTAGATACCACAGAGTATTATTTTGACTTAACTTATTTTGACAGTTTTAATTATCACTAGCTGTCAAATCCACAGCTTCGCACGCGTTGTTTTTCAATAAAAACATTACCCTCCTTCTGCGCAGTTGGGTAAAAAGTAGCCTATGTGATAGTGTAGCTTCGCAACAGTAAAATATTTTTTTAAATCAGTCCAGTAGTTTCGGAGACTATTCAATAGAAACAAACAAACAAATCTTTACTCTTTTTAATATTAGTAGAGATAGTACAGATAAATTTTAATTTAATAGGTTTCTTAGTCTAGTTTAATAAATAATCTGACAATACCTTGATATTACAAACATATTATATAGCTGTAATAACTTAAATATAATGGACTGTAACACAAAGTCTACGATCATGCCAATACATTTTTGTATGGTCGTGAGGCTTAAATTGAATTGACTAATATATTTTATTGTGTAAATTGACGCAAAGCCGGGGCGAGTCAACTAGCTTAGAAATACAATTTAAACTGAAATGATAATGATATTACATAATATTCGGAAGCCGCACGTGTGTATCGTGTTGGATTTGATCGGCGAATTAGCCAGGTGCCTATTATCATGCCATTTCGTTGTTTTGGATCATTTTATTTTGAGACTATAGGGTATAGGTATCTTCCTACAACCATCAAACAAAGTATTTTTTTTTTCAATAAAAACCTTTGATTTGACATGACATAACACTTTGCTAGTAAAATTTTTGAATTGTTTTGGAAATGAAATCAAATCAATAAATGAATATTGGTGGACATTTCACACAGCGCTGTCTAGCCCAAAACTAAGCAAAGCTTGTGCTATGGGAAACAGATAACTGAATACTAATATGATTTTTTTTATGAATACATATGTAGTTAAAATAGAAAAACATTCAGATCCGATAACAAATATCTGTAGGTTATGCAAACATTTGTCCCGCAGCGGGAATCGAACCCGCCACCTTTCGGCTTTCACATAGCTAAGCATGCGATTTAAATTAAATATGTATGAAAATTCTTTATTTATACCTTACAAGCTAGACACAACAGTTAAAACGAAATAAAAAAACGGCCAAGTGCGAGTCGGACTCGCGCACGAAGAGTTACTTACGTTCTATAAAAACGGCAAAAAATTGTTTTTATTTTATTTTAAGTATCTATTTTTAAATTCAATATATAACTTAATATTCTGTGAATATTTCAAGCGTCTACCTGTTGCCGTTATCAATATCAAGCAAAAACGAGTAAAAAAACCGCATTTGTTGTATGGTAGCCTCTCTTAAATATTTAGTTTATTCAGTTGTTAGTATTTGTTGTTATAGCGGCAACAGAAATATGTACATCATCTGTAAAAATTTTAACTGTCTAACTATCACGGTTCTTGAGACATACCTGGCCTGGTGACAGACGGACAGATAGACAGCGGAGCCGTAGTAATAGGGTGCCGTTTTACCATTTGGGTACGGAACCCTAAAAACAAATTAATGTAAGCATAATGGGCGGTATTATCGCTTAATAAATTTGAATTTATATTAAATACGATGTTATACATTCATATAAAAAATTATACTATTTTAATACAGTATTATCATATCGCATGTTAATGATTTGTCTTAATAGTTTAAAAGAAAATTACAAATAGCAACATATAATTCTCCTTATAAGAATTTTATTATATATAAATAAATAAATATTGCTGGACATTTCACACAACGTTATCTAGCCCCAAATTAAGCAGAGCTTGTACTATGGGAACCAGATAACTGATATAATACTTATATACAATTTTTTTTCTCAATACTTACTTTTAATATATAGAAAAACACCCAGACCCAGAACAAATATCTGCAGATCATGCAAACATTTGTTCCGCGGCGGGAATCGAACCCGCTACCTCCTGCGTCTCAGCCGGCTATTCGCCCACTGCGCCACGGAGGTCGTCATAATGACATTAACTAAACGATACTGCACTGTCCTTCAATTGGCTTTAACTAAACAAAATTTTAGGGATCACGTCAACATCAATGTACAGCCAATTATGACGACAACACTGAAGCAAATATTGTTTTTAAAACGTGCAGACATCGTCAACATTTTTACCGCAGCGGCTCGTATTGAGATTATTCTCATTTTTTATTAAAATTGGAAGGATTATTTTGTTTTTTCAGTTTATTACTTGTTTCTTAGTCACCGAAATAAGTAAAAATGTTACGCTGACTTTACAAAACATGATATGAATAGAGATAAAAACAATTTCCAATAATTTAAAATTCATAAAATATTATACACTAGCTTTTGCCTGCTGCTTCGCACGCGTGGGTTGTCAATAAATAGTAGCCTATGTGTTAATCTAGTTTATAATCTACGTACGTACTAAATTTCATCGTAATCGGTTGAGCCGCTATGACGTGATTGAGTAACAAACAAACATCTAAACTTTCGCATTTATAATACTAGCTTCCGCCAGCGGCTTCGCACACAATGTTTGTCAATAAAAAGTAGCCTATATTTGTCTCCAGGTCATAATCTATCAAGACACCAAATTTGATCGAAATCGGTTCAGCCGTTACGACGTGATTGAGTAACAAACAAACAAACAAAGGAAAATTCAAACTTTCACATTTATAATATTAGTGTGATTAGTGTGATGTGATTTAGTACGCACTTTTTTAAATGATCAAATAGGCCCAGCACCTATAATATTCTGTCTGCTTAGTCAAGGGTTTCTGGCTGCTGCGTCTCGCAGATACGCAGCTTTATCACGTTTTTGTCAATCCAGTCCATTCAAAGGTTGCCTGAAAGAGATTGCTTTAAGCTATAAGGCCGCCCATTGTACCACCACGGATTAGTCATTAAGTTTTCTCTCTAACTTATTTGTAATTCGGTGTAAAAATAAAGAATTATTTATTTCTATTTTATTTCATCCTATACTTGCTGACCCGCCAAACTTTGTACCGCTTTCACATACATATGACGCAGGCTGCCAATATACTTCACCCTGGTAGAATTGTCAATTGGCCATCATTAGCTACATCTTTGTATTAAAAAATGAATTTTCTTCATAATTTTTCTGATATTTTAATAGTTATTCTGCTATTCGGGGCGGAGATAAATCCAACAAATCAAAGCCGTTATTGAGTTATAAATGGTGTAATTAACCCGATTTTTTTATATATATAGATTCACACAAGCATTTGTCCACCTGGCACGTAAAAGTTGGCGAGCCCTGGTCGCGGGCTACGGGCTCGATAAACAGCTCGGCTCATCAAACAATGTTCCCGCGCCTGCTGAAAATATAAACAGGAGCGTTAAGGGGATGCTTACTGAGGACGGTACCCCAATTCTTAAATATTTTTTTTTTATTTTGAAGTTATACACATATCAACAATGTCTAGGGATATTTCTTTTCGAAATGATTAGCTTATAAACTATTTGCTATTTAGAAAAAGTTTATATGTTGACTTAAACCACTTTAGTTCTATTTTCAAAAAAAAAATAAACAATAACCGAAAGTATTAAACAGGGACTCTGATTTGAAACGATAACATTCCTTAAAAAACACTGTCTTTTTTAATTTTAACTGAACTTGTGATCTTTATAATGTCATGGAACGTCGATATATAAGCAGAGAAGAAATGATGAGAGTGCTAGGGAAGTTACAAGCCAGTGCTTTCCAACGCGTGGTTGCCGATATCCTAAACACCAATAAAAACGTAATCTTATGATTGTGGTCACGTTATCGTATTACTGGGGATGTAGCAGAGCGCCCCACACATGGAAAAAACGACTTACCAACCTACAGGACCGTTTTCTCCAAAATTTCGCCCGTAGGTATGCTTTTATGGATATATTGGAACAAAACACAGAAATTGTCTGAAATATCAAAAGTAACGCAAACACCAAACGTTACAGATCTCATATCTTTATCTAGTTTATGTCGGCTTTCCTTGTATTTTTAATGGAGGACGTCCTATCATCATCATCATCGGTCCTGTCCTGCGTGTATCCAGGTGTTGCCTGCCACATTCTTTCTTTGGCCTGATCGTGGCCACCATTTAGTCAAATATTTACTCCAGCTGCCATCACCTCGTCTAGCCAAGTGTCCTATGCACTAACCAATATTCTCCAGTCAAGAATCTTTCAGCTGTCAGTTCTCAGAGGACGTGTTGGTGGAAATATTCGCCTTAACGGTCGTCACCGGACGCTTGGCAAACAGTCGAATGAGTCGTTTTGTTCAGGGTCCGACAGCCGAGCTAACAACCCATTGTCCTATCTCCGCGATATTGCAATCGCTGAGGTTTTATACCCACTTGTACATACATGTGTACCAGTTTATACCGTAGCTAGTTAAAAATTTGTATAAAAGTGAGATAGTTTTATATAATAGTGATTAATTTCCTGAAAGTGTTTCGAACAGTAGCGGACACATCCGATTGTCAACGGCTCCAGTCCGACATAGATAGGGTGGTCCAATGGAGCAGGTCCAACAAGCTACTGTTTAACGTAGCGAAGTGCTCCGTGATGAGCTACAGCCGGGCGCGCGCCCCCTTGCAGTATCAGTACGAGGTGGAGGGGGTAGTGCTGCCGAGAAAGACGTCCGTCCGTGACCTAGGCCTCGAAATGGTCCCTGACTTAAGGTTCCGGCGCCATATTGTAAATGTGTGCGTCAAATCGTTTAGAAACCTTGTTTTTATTCTGAGACAGAGTGTGCATTTTAAAAACATAAATGTTATTAAACTTTTATATAATGCCCTTGTAAGAAGTCATCTAGAAACAAATGCTATAATTTGGAACCCTAACGAAGCTAAGTACAAACTCATGGTAGAAAAGATACAAAATAAATTTACTCGCTTTTTGTACCTAAAAGAATATGGAGTCTATCCATATTACCCATTGTTGTACCCGAGTCTGTTCGTGTTAGGTATGGTAGGGTACTGCAGGCTGTCAGTGCGCAGAGACGTCGCGCTGGTGAAGTACATGGTCCGTGTCCTGCGCGGGGAGCTGCACCAGCCGGCGGTGCTGGCGGCGCTACGGCTGCGCGTCCCCAACGACTACTTGGGCGCGCGCCGCCGCCCCGCTATGCTTGAGGTGCCCAACTGTAGGACCAACTTACTTAAGTTTGCCCCCATGTCACTCGCTATAAACTTGCTTAATATCCTGTCCGAAAGTAGCGTGGACATATTTTACCAAAACCTGCCGAAACTCTTAAAAATGGCACAGGTCGTCATTGAAAGTAAATGTATAATATAATGTATACCCAAATGTGTAGTTTCTATAGTATTTGTATTGAATTTGTATTTGTCATATTAATTAACATAAGTTACCTAGACATAGCATCGCCTTAGGGCTTAAAAAAAAAAACCTGTAATGATGTTGTTTCTAAAATAAATAAATAAATAAATAAATAAATTTTATATATTTTTTTATAATAGACTAGCTGACCCGGCAAACTTCGTACCGCCTTGACATGCATACGACGCGGGCTGCCAATGTACGTCGCCATTGTCAACCGGCCATCATTAGCCGCATCTATAGAGAAAAGGATTTTCTTCATATTTTTTTTGTGAATTTTTCCAATCTATAATATAAAAATGAATCGCAAAATGTGTTGGTAAGCGCATAACTCAACAACGCCTGCACCAATTTGGCCAATTTTTTTTTGTTGTATTTCTTATTGTCAGGAGAAGGTTCTTATGAAAGAAAAAATTAAGAAAATAGCGCGCAAAATTCGAAAATTTAAGAATACTTAACCACCATATAAAATTATTTATAATCTAACCTTAGCGTTTTTATACTGTAACCTTATGACGTTTGACATAGAATTGACAGAATGCGTGCTGCAAGAGGATGTAAAAAAATGAATATCGTTTGAAACAGATGCTTCGGTAGGAGTTATCCCGAGATATATTGTCTATATACATATATAAAAATTAATTGCTGTTCGTTAGTCTCGCTAAAACTCGAGAACGGGTGGAGCGATTTGGCTAATTTTGGTTTTGAATTATTTGTGGAAGTCATTCATTTTCTCATACATAATGATGGCAGGAGACAACAATTGACAATTCTACCAGGGTGACTTATATTGACAGCCCGCGTTATACCTATGCATGTCAAGCCGATACGAAGTTCGGCGGGACCACTAGAATAACAATAGTTATTCTGCTATTCGGGGCGGAGACAAATCCATTAAATCAAATATCATCCAAATCGGTCCTTGTTTACATTACTTTGTTTTATATATTTAGATACAGAAATGGAATAAATGGATCCACCTGATGTTAAGTGGTAACTTTGGCGGCAGAAATAGGTAGTAGTTCGAGTAGTAACGAGCCCTTTCTTAAGGAACTCTACTACTCTTATGCTACAGGAGAGTTGAAGGTGGAATAAACTGATCCACGATAATAAGAGTATCAATCTCTCTCTCCACCTTAAGAAATTTTGTTTTATACAATAAAGGCTTGCGTTTGACCATGATCTCGCCTGATGGTAAGCGATGATGCAGTCTACGATAGTACACGCTTGCCTAGAAGAAACCTATTCACTCGCGACTCAAAGATACCTAGGTTGTAGCTATCAGGAAACAGACTCTGGCAAGGCGTTCCACTCTTTGGCCGTGCGCATAATAAAGGTCGAAGAGAACCGCTTTGTGCGAATGGGAGGTATTTCTACCATATAGCGGTGGCGCACCGCAGAGCGTCTGGTTGTCCGTTGATAGAATGGAGATGGTGGGATCAGGTTGAAAAGTTCCGCCGCACACTCCCCGAAATGTACACGATAAAAAACCGCGAGGCCAGCAACCTTTCGTCGATGCTCCAGGCTGAGGAGCCCTACCATCATATTTTGTGTATTATTATTAATTTATTGAGTCCAGTATGTAGTGTCACAGGCGGTGCGAGGCCGGGAATCGAAACGGCATTTGTAATTTAGCTGGTTGGTCGAGTGATTCAATATCACCACTCAAAATAAACACGCTAACGAGACAAAAGATTTATACAGGTTGTTTGATTATGTCAAACTTAGCATAATACATTTTTCTATTATAAAAAAGAACGGAATTTTGTAAATTTCAACTTAAATTTATTTATTACATCGTTTGTTAATATTGTTTAATTCTAAAGTATCATTTAAATATTGTGTCTCAATGGCGTAAAAACAATCAAATGTATTTGAATATCGATAAGTGTTATACAACCTCTTTTACGAATAAGCGTCATAAAATACTTATTAATTATAATATCGACGGTCTTGAAAGATCCTTGACTGCAAAGGATTTAGGTATTATAATAGGTTGGGGAAAAAGTCTTTTCGCATTATAGTATGTATGAACTTGTAATAAAATCTCTTTGGCTATACTATTTGTATCTGGCTGGTTTTGGTATCATTCAAAGTTTAAATTTTGAAGAAGATAATTCCAAATTCAAATTAGAAAAATGTGTGTTTGTTATTTGTTTTTCGTACTGTAAAGATGAGTGAATCTAATGAAGAAATCCGATACATTTTAAAATTTTACTACAAAAAAGTTAATAATGCAACGCAAGCCGCGAAAAAAATTTGCGATGTTTATGGACCCAGTGCAGTGTCTGTGAGAGTAGCACAAATTTGGTTTAAGCGTTTTCAATCCGGAAATTTTGATGTCAAAGGTGCACGTCGCTCTGGTCGCCCTATTACGGATAAAACTGATGCCATTTTTTAAAAATTGGAGCAAGATCGGCATATCAGTAGTTACGACGTAGCTGAAGAACTGGGAATTGACCACAAAACAGTTTTGGCGCATTTGAAAAAAACTAGGTCTACAAAAAAGCTCGATATTTGGGTACCCCACGAGCTCACTGAAAGAAACCTAATGAACCGTGTACTCATTTATGATTCTTTATTACGACATAATGAAACCGAGCCATTTCTGAAGAAGCTGATAACTGGTGATGAAAAGTGGATCACGTATGACAAGAACGTGCGAAAAAAGTCGTGGTCAAAGGCCGGTCAGGCTTCACAGACTGTGGCGAAACCCGGGTTAACTCACAACAAGGTGATGCTGTGTGTGTGGTGGGATTGGAAGGGCATTATTCATTATGAGCTGTTACCACCAGGCAGAAACATCGATACTGAACTCTACTGCGAACAACTGATGAGATTAAAGCAAGAAGTTGAGAGAAAGCGGCCGGAATTAATCAACAGAAGGGGTGTGGTTTTTCATCATGATAACGCTAGACCTCACACATCTTTAGCCACTCAGCAAAAATTAAGAGAGTTTGGTTGGGAGATGTTAATGCATCCGCCGTATAGCCCTGACCTTGCATCTTCAGATTTCCGCCTGTTTCGGTCTCTTCAGAATTCTTTAGGCAGTGTCAGGTTTACATCACGAGAGGACTGCCAAAACTACTTGTCGCGGTATTTTGATCAGAAGCCCCAAAATTTATATAGCAAAAGGATCATGTCCCTACCTACAAGATGGCAAAAAGTTATCGAACAAAATGATACCTACATACTTTAGTTAAATGTAAATAAACTATATTAAAAAATGTTTTGAAACTTCTTAAAAAATGCGAAAAAACTTTTTTCCCAACCTTATATTTGACGACACACTTTAACTTCGTGCGCAATATCAACATATCATATCTCAAACCAACCAACTCCTAGGCTTCGTCTGGAGATCTACGAAAGGGTTTAAATAGCCTCGTAGCCTCTTGTACCTCTTCTTTGCACTTGTACGCAGTATTTTAGAATATGGCAGTCCGATATGGTCTCCGACCTACAAGGTTGAAGCACTGATGTGGAGAGAATTTAAAGAAAATGTCTAAGAATGTTAAGCTATCGCCTACAACCCGGACGCTCAGATCTGACTTACGAAGAAAAGCTTTCCTTATATAATGTTCACTCCTTAGAAACCCGAATAATTTATTTTGATTTTGTTAACTTTTATAAAGCTTTCTATTCTTTTTTTGATTCCCCAGAGTTGTTGTCGCAAATATGTTTCAGTATTCAATTTAGTGCACGTTATTCTAATCAAACTAATTTGTTCGCCTTACAGACCTATAAGCACAATATTTCATACAATCCGATGTCCAGGATGGCTCGTCAATACAATGAATTAGCGAAAAATTATATATGTATAACTTGATATATTTAGTTCAATACTGACCCAATTAGTTAAAACTGTCAAAGACATTCTCCATATTAATAAATATTGTCATAGATGCTTAATTTGAGTTGTTATACTTAATTGTTAAAAATATGTAGGTATAATAAAAAAAATCAAATCAAAAAACTTGTATTTTTTATATTACAAGAGTACATTTAAAAACTAGGGTTGGGAACTCTTCTTTTAAGTTGCATTAACCAGAAGAGTCCCAAAGTTTATTTGAGAGAGTTGTTTTTTTTTTGATAAATGGTAATCGATTAGATATATTGTTGTTAGTTTTAGTTATGTATTCAAATTCTTTTGTAATTGCCCGCATACAAAATGTGTTTAATAAGGGATTCATAGATTATTTATTTAAAATAAGTATTTAATATATATATATATATGTATATATCTGTTTCTACTTAACAGTCTGCTTGATTTGTAAGTTATTTTAGCTGTACGTACATGTGTTTATGATGCAATCCAGATCAAAACTGCATTTTTGTAATTTTTACTTGTAAGTGGTTGTAATGTGTTTTGTGTTAAATAATTAAATTAAAAAAATATTACCAATTATCGTAATAATATGACTATATATAAAATTTGTAAACAAATCATATTCATTTATTATATACATAAGTACACTGACTAAGCGGCATCGTCGCAATTTGATTTATAAAAATATTAAAAATTGTTTAATGGAACTGTATCGATTACTGGAAAATATTCAACCTACCGAGAAAACCTACATCTAAAATCTGTAAAACGATTCTGAGTTTGTGTTTTAAAATAATAACATTACGGGTTATCTAAGTAAGTTCCGTAATTACACTGAAAGTGGCCCAATTTCGCGATGATAATTACAGAGGGCTTGATGCGAGAGGTATCCAAAACGCAACGGTTCGATAGTTTTGCTCCGTCAATAGGTATACAAACACACAAACCAAAATCGTCGAAGTTGCCACTGAGATATTAGATAGATAGGTATAGACATTTATTTCGGCACAAGTAACAAACACATAGAAATGACATACAGTGGAATTAAAGACAGACAATTAAAAACACGTTAACATAAACAATAAAATAAATTTAAAACAAAAGATACGTACCCAGTCACTATGAACTCTGGTGCTGAAAAAGGAGAAGGGCTCAGCATTATGCTGAGCGATTATCACACTTATTGCTCAACCCTGGTTTTCAGTCATCAAACCTGCATTTACGTCACGGACGTCAGTTAAAGTGCCTTATTTAAAACAAATAACAAAAGTAATCTATACTAATATTATAAAGAAGGAAAGATTTGTATTTTTGTGTGTATGTTTGTAATGAATAAACTCAAAAACTACTAGTCCGATTTCTAAATTTCTTTCACCATTAGAATGCTACATTATCCCTAAGTAACATAAGCTACTTTTTATCCAACTGCGGAGAAGGAGGTTAATGTTTTTATTAAAAAACTACGCGTGCGAAGCTGCGGATTGGTCAGCTAGTAAATTATAAAAGAATAACACAAGTTGCCTGCCCAACCAATTGTACCTACCTCCTATATTCACTCGATTCACTCGATCAATAATTTTTTGGTGGTATTGGGCAATACTATTGCAAACATATCGAATCAGAAATGAGGAGATACGTAGGAGAACTCAAGTCACCGACATAGCCCGACGGATTAGCACGTTGAAGTGGCAATGGGCAGGCCATATAGAGCGCAGCACAGATGGCCGATGGGGCCGAAAGGTTCTCGAGTGGAGGCCACGGACCGGCAAGCGCAGCGTAGGACGTCCACCCACAAGATGGGCAGACGACTTGGTAAGAACCGCAGGTCGGCGTTGGATGCAGGCCGCTTCCAACCGCAGTTCCTGGAGATCAATGAGGGAGGCCTTTGTCCAGCAGTGGACGTCCTACGGCTGATATGATGATGATGATGATGATGATTGCAAACATCCTGTATGTATTCAATATCAGCAACTCATCGCAAAGGGGACAGCACTGAAATTCACGCGTCCAGAGTGGCATATTGTAAATAATTGTTTTGAACGAGGAAGTCGCGTGCTAAGTGTGGGTTCAACTCCCGGCATCGAGATGTGTCGAAAGACGACCAATACGGATTATTTAAAATAATTTTAAAGTGCGAAAATTGGTGTTTTATGTAATTGTTGAGTGCGGCCACGTGTCCGGCGCGCACTCTCCTGCAAATTATCGAACTGAGATAAACATTTCTGGGAGTTAAATTTAGGTGTTGCCACGCTGCTGGTATAAAAAAATATTGTTGTATCTTTTTTTATAATATGAGGTGACTGAAGCCTATGGTTTATTATTAACTAGCTTTCACCAGTGGCTTCGCACGCGTTGGTTGTTAACAAAAAGTATCGAAATCAGTTCAGCCGTTACGACGTGATTGAGTAACTAACAAACAAAATAAAAGCGGCCAAGTGCGAGTCGGACTCGCCCATGAAGGGTTCCGTAGCAGTAAGTAACATAATATAAAAGTTCTTGTAGTTCGTTGTAACTTTTTTGTATTTAAGTTGATGAATGAAAGGTAAATTGCGGTTTACGATTTATGACGTATTAAAAAAAACTACTTACTAGATCTCGTTCAAATCAATGTTCGGTGGAAGTTTGCATGGTAATGTACATCATATATTTATTTTAAGTTTTATCATTCTCTTATTTTAGAAGTTACAGAGGGGGGGGGGGGGGGGGGAGTGGCACACATTTTACCACTTTGGAAGTGTCTATCGTGCAAACTATTCGGTTTAAAAAAATGATATTAGAGACCTCAATATAATTTTTGAAGACCTATCCATAGATGTACGGGGGAAAAAAATTGAGTTTCAGTTCTTAGTATGGGGGAACCCCCATAATTAATTGCTTTTTTTCTATTTTTGTGTGAAAATTTTAATGCGGATTACAGAATACATCTATTTACCAAGTTTCAACAGTATAGTTCTTATAGTTTCGGAAAAATGTGGATGTGACATACGGACGGACAAACAGACAGACAGACATGAAGAATCCATAAGGGTTCCGTTTTTTGCTATTTGGCTACGGAACTCTAAAAACAAACATCCAAACTTTCGCATTAATTGATCGATCGAAGCGAAATCTCTAAATCAACTTGGGCAAATCGGCTTTGTATATATGTATGTTTGTTTATCCGAGGATAACTTTCGACGCGTTTATCCGATCATCGTGAAATTTGATACATAGGTAGTTAGTGATGGCACTATTTTGGTGTGACTAAATAAGCTAAGTATGTTGGTGGGTTGTTGAGATATTCGCGAGAGATTTCGTGGCATTTTGTTAGTTCGTAATTAGCGACTAAACATGTTTAAATTTTACGTATTTGTATGATTTGATAGCTTTTTAAATCGTATTTAGTGGTTTGCCACTAAATACGTTTAGACATCGTTGCGCGAGTCGCTCTAAGAATGTTTTTCTTGTATTTTGGGAGACTCGCGTGATATCAGTAGCGAACCACTAGTAATATTAGTGTGTTATGATAATGTTACTAACCCAGATATTTAAATTTATATACCTACTAACGCAAATGAACTTGTAAAACGACTGTTTGTCTGAATTATTAAATGATATTTTTTTATTTTACTAACCCACGACGTAAAAACAGGGGTATTATAAGTTGATGCTTATGTCTGGTTAATCTGTGTTTGTTTGTTTGTCCGTCTGTTGCATCGTAGTTCCCATAAATTTAGTATCTACATAGTTATATTTTTTATTTTGGTATTAGACGCACTCTCTTAATAAATAGTTTGGCCATAAATGTACACCCCCGACCATTATCTTTGTTATAACAAAATCCTCTCCATCCAAAGTTTGTCTGGAAGAGATCGTTTCTAAGCGATAAGACCGCCCATTGTACTATTTGCTTTATATTTTCTATTTTGTTTGTATATTTTTTTTGTTTATACTGTGTACAATAAAGTGTTTTCATTCATTAATTCCCAAAATTATGTATAACTATCTATATTCGGCTGTAGAAAGGTTGGACGTCCGGCTGCGAGATGAGTAGATGACATCGTTAGAGTCGCGGGCCGTCAATGGGTGAGACTAGCGCAGGATCGTGGCGGATGCCACAAACTTGGGGAGGCCTATACCCAGCAGTGTGTGAAGTCGGGCTGTGGACGATGATGATGATCTAAATTCGGGCATCACAGTGACAAACTTACGCTTAGCATTTTACTGAGCGTTTGAACCAAATAAAACCTCCAGGACTCAATTAGCCAGGTATTTTAAACTGGTGTCAAAAATTAGCTTAAACATGGTTAGGGGCCATCGGTAATAATTTCATTTGGTCTAAAGACAGTGACCGTCGCCGTCGCCTTAGGTAACGGGTAATGATGATGGAGAATTATACTCGTTTGCAGTTCGGGGACCAAATCACGTAAAATAGTAAAATTTGAGTCTCGATTTAAGCTTGTTATGTTAAATGTCTTAAGGGAACACCGGAGGGACAATCGCCCATACAACACGTACTACCAAGATCATTTCTAATTGGAGCATATTTCTACCTTAATAAGGTATTATTTTAATTTGAATAGTATTTATCTAGGTTCCCAACCATATATTAGATCAAAATACTTACCTAAAATGAAATAGAAGCGTATCGCATTCTGCATGTTTTTACGTCATAAAAGACCTGTTTTCAACCTAATTGTTTCGTATTAAAAACAACAACATCTTACGTATCCTAGTCATGGGAACATAGATTATATCGTCTAGTTACAGAATAACAACACAATGAGAAAAATACAACAAGTTTTCAGTCATCATTTTTGGTATTACGGAACACGGACAAAATCTAATCAAATTTAGAATCGTTCTATTGCTATCATTGTCGCTCTGCGTGACTAAACTTCGTCACTAAACAGGGATAGCGATATTCAGGCCGAAGTTTTTGACGCGGCCGAATTGAAGTTGCGCTCAGGGTTCGCCGGCGCGTTAAACGGTATTCACGTAACTGACAATACAATGGTATGAGTTGACTGCCATGCGATTATACACTTTATTTATATCAAGCTAATATAGTAAGAGTTGTCACTATAGGCTTTAAAAAATGACAACATTTTATACCTCAACTAAGAGTAACTCAAAGTATATCTCTCAAACTTTGTGAGAAAATCAGTTTTTAATTGTTCCTGTAACATTTGCCCATATGGACTTACGAATTTAGATAATCAGGACGACGATATCATCATCATTATCATCAGGTACATACATTCACCTACTAATAAGTAAGTATCTTCCATTTTAAGAGTAGAGTTCCTTGTGAAAGTGCTCGCCCGGGAAGGCATACCTATCCCTGCGGACAAGCAACATCGTTGTGTTCCGGTATAAAGGATATGGTTTCCGGTGAAATTCCATGGACATAAGGCTTTACACCTGTGTGCCTCAAGTTGATGGATGCACAGCATTGCATCATAGGTGCTTGCACAGCATTGCTTAACTGGTGGTAGAGCTTTTGTAAACGGGCTCGAGGAAGTGGGCACCACCGCCTTACCTTTATCTGCCGCCAAATAGCAGTACTTGTGCTGCTGTGTTCCGGTTAGATGGTAATGGTATGTTCCTGTAATTACTGGCACATAGGCATAACAGCTAAGTCCTATGGTATGGCAACGTATCCATATAGAGATCAAGACAACATAATACCTTGTTTTGAATTCTATGTGGATACCCATGGGCTGCAGTAGCCACTTATCATCTGGTGGACTGCATGCCATATAAGTAGTATAAAAAAAATAGGGCACGTTTCTAAGTACAGTCCAGCATTATTTATTTATTACTAGTATGGTTTCCTAAATATGACCAAAATCTTTATCTTTACCGAAGAACAGATTAAATTATCATTTTAGCGTATCACTAAAATAAACGCCATTTCAGTTTCATGGTTCTGTTTTATTTTCTTATATGTTTAAAAATTAAAAAAATGATTCAGTTACAGATACTGGTTTGTGCAATCCAATATATATTTTTTATTTGATTTTTAGATGATTCAACTTGTATAGTTCTGTGAAGAAATACATTTAATTCTTTCTGCTATTATTTTATTTCTAATATAAATTCATTTTTGAGATATTTTCTCTAAATAATTAGCTTCTACGATACTTTAATTGAAGACATTGTGACTTCAAAAGATGATACTATTTCAACGTAACTTGAACACGTGCTACGCCACGACATATGGACCGGCCCTTCAAGAAAAAACACCGTCATATGGTAAGAAAATAAAATCGGACAAGTAAGAGTCGGATAACGAGAAAGAGGGATTCTGCTGGACCTATTATTAAGTCTAAAACCCTAGTTGTAGGTTAACATGCGGAACTGACCAAAAATCATTATGCAGGTAGTTCATCGTCGTCGTTCACAAGCGATTTTTTTAATTTTTTTTAAAATAGTCATGCGCTTAACCTCTACCTCACTTGATGGCGAGTGATGGTGTGATCAAAGATGGAGCACGCTTGCCTAGAAAGAATATTCACTCTGGACTTGAAGACTCCGAGATCATACTGGTCCGGAAAAACATACGCCGGAAGTGAGTTCCACTCCTTACTCGTGCTAACAAGAAAAGTTGAAGCATATTGTTTGGTACGGCAAAGTGGTATTTATTTATTTACTTAACAAAATCCCCAGCTCTTATAATATAAGACACAAACTTACATATACTAAGCGTAGCATACGGCCAAAACGGATTTACTTTATATAAAAAAGAATTTATAAAAATAAACAGTCTAAATTAAACTAAAAATACGAACAAACAAATTACGTGTAAAAACACAAAAAGGTTGATAAAATACATAGAATACATATATATAAATAGTTATATCATAAATTTATACATATATATCATCATCATCATCATATCAGCCGTAGGACGTCCACTGCTGGACAAAGGCCTCCCTCATTGATCTCCAGGAACTGCGGTTGGAAGCGGCCTGCATCCAACGCCGACCTGCGGTTCTTACCAAGTCGTCTGCCCATCTTGTGGGTGGACGTCCTACGCTGCGCTTGCCGGTCCGCGGCCTCCACTCGAGAACCTTTCGGCACCATCGGCCATCTGTTCTGCGCGCTATATGGCCTGCCCATTGCCACTTCAATGTGCTAATCTGTCGGGCTATATCGGTGACTTGAGTTCTCCTACGTATCTCCTCATTTCTGATTCGATCCCGTAGAGAAACCCCGAGCATAGCCCTCTCCATAGCTCGTTGAGCGACTCATATATATATATACCATAATAACCAGTATTTTGTTGCGTTGTTATCATGCATGTGTGTCATCCACCATAATAATCTTTAAAGTTTCACTTTTAAAAGTTTCCTTGTTGTTATGACAAATAACAATCGAGAAGAACTCCTTATTGTAAACTCTTTGTAGTCTGTTAACGATAGAATGTTGTGCATAGTTAGTTGATGAGTGTGATACAGCAAATAACTTTATTTAAAAAAAAAAAAAATATTAATATGTCTAGTGCGGTATTTCGGAGCACAAAAACGCAAAACTCTACCCGTAAGTTCAGGGCAATCGATATGACAATCTGTATGCCGACCAGGTATGGGCGGTACTTCTCGGTACGTCTGCTTATCCGGTGGTGGAAGGGGGAAGGAGGGATGAGGCCATAAAGATCTAGCGCACATTCACCAAAATGAATATAGGTTATCTATATATATATATAAATGAATTTTTTGTGGAAGTCCAGAGAAGGTTTAAAAGGTGAATAAATATGAAAATGCTCGGAATTAAATTAAAAAAAACATTTTGGATTTTCCTTTGAAGTTTCCCCCGTCGTTCATTATTCGTCGTTTATTTTATAAAGTTTAGGCTTTTATTTATCGATTAAGGCAGTACGAAATCTGCCGGGTCAGCTAGTAGTTTATTATTTTAACGAGGGAACCCAACAAGGGACGTAAATGATAGAGGAAATGATTATAACCATACAATAACAATATAAAACTTTCTTATATAAAGAGGATGTATTAATTTATGTAATTGTTAACCCTTTACGGATAAATATGTTTTTAACCCGTAAACATATGTTTAGGATCGTCTGATTAACTTCTATTGTTGGGTTCAGTTTAATTTCGAGTTTGTTTTGATTGGGCGCTCGTTTGTTGGTGGATGGGGCTTCCGGTGATTTTTCACTTCCGTTTTATTCCTACAAATAGGGTTTTAAGATGAAGATTACTTAATAATTAACCATAAAAGACTATCTAAAACCGAGTGTCCCATAAATAATTTTAAATCTAGTCCGGAGTCTCAAGGTCTTGATTCTACGTTATTGATACGTAAGTCTAATGGAACACTTTGCCGTCGTCGGGCCTAAGGTAAGCGTGAATAGGTTTCTTCTAGATCTTCGTGCTTCATCTTAGACCACATCATCGCTTACTATCAGGTGAGATTGTGGTCAAACGAATTCAGTTTAAAAAAAAAGTTTTTTCGGTACTTGCGAGCTCCATCTACGACCACACATCAGTGACCATCATAGTGGTCAAACGCTTGACTATTTCCAGAACAAAATAGAAAGGAGTAGATAGGAGGCTATAATAGACGTAACGATAAAGGACGATTTCTTGACATCATAACATATTTTTTATAACATATAACCTTAATATTATACTCTAAAAACCGTACAAAGTTTGTCTGAATACTTACATTCGTCGATATTATACATAGACAGAAGACAGTACTAAATCAGACACAAACAAGACAACATTTTTTTTTTATTTGGTTCGATGTTTGACCACAATCTCACCTGATGGTAAGCGATGATGTGGTCTAAGATGAAGCACGAAGATCTAGAAGAAACCTATTCAATCTTACCTTAAAGAGACACGGATTGTATAGTAGTACCAATACTCGTCGTAATGTTTCGTCGTTTTCGCGGACAACTGCACGATACAGCGCAAGTGCGTCACAAGTCGCAGACTTGACATGTCAGCAAATATTTTTAAGTATGTATGTTAGGCACTAAGTTATACATTAATATGGGCCGTTGAATTAAGTTTTAACATCTTGTACATTTCTATTGTAGCTTAGAGTATATATTTATATTAATTTTATTATATACAAATAGTATATTATGAAAATATAGTAACAACGTACACATGACGAGAACACGGACAGGACGACTTCATTTTCTTGTTGCATCTTCTTATTTAAAGTATATGTGTGCAATCGTTGCTAATTCTTCAGAAGAAAACTTAATAATTGTGAGCTAAAATGTGATCCAACACCAGCACCTTTATCGTTCATTACCGTCACTGTAACTACCTATAAATAAATAAATATTGCTGGACATTCCACACAGCGTTATCTAGCCCCCAAACTAAGCAGAAATTGTAATTATGGGAGCCATATAACTGATAGAATACATATGCTCTTTTTTTTGTAAATACTTCGTATAATATATAGAGAAACATCCAGACCCGGAACAAATATCTGTAGATCATGCAAACATTTGTTCCGCAGTGGGAATCGAACCTGCTACATCCTGCGTCTCAGCTGACTATTCGCCGACTGCGCCACGGAGATTGTCCTATGTTCACGCCGCGCTATGAGCGATGCACGTCACATCCCCGTCCCATCCGAGGTAATCCCGTTACTTATGGTGAGACCTTTCTTTTAACAATGAGCATGTTTGCTAAAGAAAATATAAATGAGACTGTTTTGCTATGTACGACATTAATTTAAAACACACACCCGGAATTGCATTATGAGTTTAGAGATGGGTTTAATACCGATAGCTTGGATATTTATCCAGTAATCGATACATTTCTAGTAAACATTTTTTTACGTAAATCGCCGGGGCCTTTGCGCCGATGCCGCTTAGTCAGTTTAACAAGTACCTACTTACATGATTAATAAATATGATTTGTTTAACTATTGTATACAAGCTGTTTCGTTGATATTGTAGGACTTGATAATAAGGTTGTTTAAAAATTTATATTTTTCTATGGTAATGAATTTGAATAAAAACCTATTTACAATAATCCTAAGTAGTAACATCATTTCGTAAGTATTCTCGACTATAACGTGATTTTGTCTTCAGTTTTTTTTTATAATCTTATACCTACTCGTAATATTATACCAACAAGATTTTAACAGACCTTATTTAATTCTAATATTTTAATCAACCCATTCAAAAACCATAAAAATCAAAGAACAAAAAACGGGACCGCACAATACGTTTCCCACGACAAAACAATTTCGTATATCATATAAATTTATGCAAACCGCTCGTTTACTGCGTTAAATTTGTACAATGGTTCCGTATCAATAACGGCGAGCCACACCAAACCAGCGGGAACACAAAAGGCTTTGATTTTTTATTCTTTTATTGCATATTAATGACTATTTTATACGAATTCCTCACAAATATAGACCAAAGTCAGAGTTTATGATATTATTTTTAAAATTTTTTACTGAGCCAGTTTTGATAGAGTCACATCGTTATATTTTGATGAGAGAGAGTTAATAAGGATTGTGTTTTGTAAAATATCTCTTATGAATATTTAGGTAAATGATTTATTAGTAAAGGCAAAATATTTGTTTAAATTAATAAGACAAGATCACTTGAAAAAGTGTGAAAAAATATGTTTACAAATATTACATATACAATACTGCTGAATAGTTTGCTTTCTACCCTCAAATAAGCAAAGTAGTATAGATATTATTATATTATTATTCATAATTAAGAGTTTTTGTTTATACTATAAAACCGGAACTAAAAAAATAACAAAATAATATATACACTTAAATTATTTTTCACACCACCTGCTCGACAATGTCTTAATATATGTCATGTAAACCTCACCGAAAGCAGGCAATTAAATCCCAACGGCTGAACCGGGAATAAAGCTGTACTGATTTGAATTTGGAACCTCATTTATATTAAAATTTGAACCAAAGAGACCGACACAGTATGAACTTATTCGTAAATCGAACTAACCTCTTCACAAAAGGCACCAACCTAGATTTGGTTTTCATCGTTTTGCAGAAGGTGTGAAAAGTAGAGTATTCTCTTCTTAGATAAAGCTGTCTGCATCTTAGGCGTGCTTATATTCCTCTCTGTACTCAGGATTCTAGTAACTTAAACCTGATCCTACCATCCCCATTCTACCATCGGACAACCAGACGCTCCGCGGTGCGCCACCACTACATGGCAGACATAGTACCTCCCATAAGCACAAAGCGGTACTCTCCCACCTTTATTATGCGCACCGCCAAGGAGTGGAGTCTTGCCTTGCTTGAGTCTGTGTTTCCTGATAACTAGGGTCTGAATGTCGCGAGTGAATAGGTTTCTTCTAGGCAAGCGTGTACCATCGTAGACTGCATCATCGCTTACCATCAGGCAAGATTGTGTCAAACGCTAGCCTATAATTTATAAAAAAAACTCCCTCGCTCCGCTCGTGAGTTAACTCTAGAATAATTCGTTACTCTCCAGATTCAATGTAGCGCCCGTGACGCAAGACACTGAGTTATCCCCTCGTTTAATAATATACTATAAATTAAAAAATAAATATCCATCACTCTTGTAAAACAATTGTACATTTTTTGGGATACTCTTTCACGCAGCAGGGACTAACTTAACAATACTTTATTGTTTCTTATACGTACGTAAAAAGGTTCAGAATCCAATGAAAATTTATTAATTTCTAGAATTAGTCAAAAAATTCGTGCCAATTGTATTGTATAAAGCTATTGTTTATAACAATAGTCAGTGTTATTTTTATATCCTGTCTTCGAGCGAATTAGTCCTATTGTTGAAAGGATTCCGATTTTGTGTGAAAAGGGCGAATTAAACGGTCTTTTTTGTTTATTAATTGATAAAGAACATTGCAGTCGTTTGATCGAGCGCGTTTTTTACATTTTTCAACTTCAAAAACTTTGATTTCAAAGCAGCGGTCTACACAATCTAAATAAATATAAACGGGTTAGTTACACCATTTATAACTCAAGAACGGCTTGACTGATTTTTATGGAATTTTGTATGTGGATAGATTATGATTGGGATTGACACATGGCTACTGCGCTTTTTTAATATTGTTTTTATTGACAAAATTACGCGAGCGAAGCCGAGGGTGGGGCAGCGTAAGGTGCCTCACCTACGAGGCAATACTTTGTTAAAGGCGAGTAGCCGATGACCTTGAGCGAATGGGCGTAGCTATTGTTTCGGCCCCGCACCAACCGCACCTTCCGCCACACGTATCTAACCGACAAGCAAAAATATGAGTGCGAGGCAGACGAGCACAACCCTCCCGTACGACAGTCAGCGGTACACTGCCGCCCGTCGCCCGCGCAACCACCTTCTAAGGGTACGCCCGCTAATTATTCGGAATAATTGAAAATAATTAATTGCCACGTGAAAGACCGTCGCAGCACAGCGTCATTTGTTCAACTTGAAGGTACAGTCTTTGCCCACATTTAGGTGAAAGAAAAATTACAAAATTTTACGTCGTTTAGAGGTTGAATCAAATTGAAAGACGAAATCAGCTACATTTTGTTATTTTTTTTCTCTTAGTAAATAAACAGGTAGAACTTTTTTGTATGTTCACTTTGCAGCTAAAAGATCAATGAATGACATATATTTTTGAACACATATAACTGATTCCTCCCTAAGGAGAAAACCTCTAAATAAGACCAATCAGCTACTATATTCGCCTTAACATCAAGTGGGCTAACCTTATTTCATCTCGAGGGCGTATAAAAAAAAATTGTCTCTGATCTGCTAATTATCGTATGTTACCTATGCTATAAATTATTAAGTATGTTCTCTGTAGTTTAAATTGTAATTTAGGTAATTAAGTTCTTATATTTTTCACGATTAAAAGGACGGTATGCATTGTACAAGTTAGTATTAAATAAAACTTCCTCTTCAAAACGTACCGTACTCTAAACCTGTTAAAATATACAAATGCTATCTTCAAATAATTTGTTAACAAAACACTTGAAGTAAACAAGGGTCCTTCAAATGCTTGCTACCGGAGATTTTTTACCCCCCTACCTGAGGGGATGGAACATGCCAATGTTTAGATAAAGGGTGCTTATCCGTTATTGCTAATTTTTGTATGTAAAATTTTTGTTTATTCTTATTTATTTATTAATTAATTAAACGCACACACAAAACATTTAATCTCACAAAAACGTCGTAGTATCGCTATAGATATGTATAAGTGTATGTTTATAAATAAATATAAATAAATAAAATAAAAATATTTTATTTCAGACAACTAGAGTCCATATCTTAAGACTAACATACACAAATATATACATATATATATATATATATATATATATATATAACAACAAAGAAGAACAGCTAAATATACAAAAATAAAAAATAGGCACTGGGTGAAAATAGAAAACACCATTTTGTGCCAAGGGTGACTAACTGAGGAAATTATTTCCTTCATTAATCACCCTCCGCACAAAACACTACCAGAGCGGAGATGTGCAGCACTCAGCCACTGTCCTCAGGATGTATATATATATATTATATAATATGTATATCTAAATTACGTTTTTATTTAATTTATTTGTTGTAGGTATATTTGTGTATACTGTTATATTTTATTGTAAGTATTCAGCGCTTTCTTAAAATTTAGATTATGTTTTGTTAATGTAGGTACACCCCCCCTCCATTATAGTAATGTCACAAAAGGCCTATCCATCCAAAGGTTGTCTGGAAGAAATCGCTTCTAAGCGATAAGACCGCCCATTGTACTTGTTCTTTGTGTTTTTTTTATTTTTAAGTCTGCTTCTTTTGAAGTGTTCAATAAAGTATTTGCATTCATTCATTCATTCATTCGAATTACAACCACTTACAATTAAAGATTACAAAAACGCTGTTTTGATCGGGATTGTTATACACATAGCTTCAATAACTTACAAATCAAGCAGACGTTAAGTTGAAACAGATAAAATATCTATATAATATTCTTCTTCTGGTCTTATCGCTTAGAAGCAATATCTTCCAGACAACCTTGTTGTATATGATTTAACCATATTTTTTTACTGTTTGTTTATTTATATTTTACCTAGCTGTTGCCCGTGACTTCGTACGCGTTACACTACTAAATGTGTAGGTAACCTAGAAAGAAACCTAAACTCGCTGTTTCAACTTGACTTGACACTCCATTTTTATCCCCTGGGACCTTATTATGGGATAAAAAGTAATCCAGGTTAATCTACGTACATACTAAATTTCATCGAAACCGGTTCAGCCGATACGACGTGATTGAGTAGACACAAATAAATAAATAAACAAACATCCAAACTATCGTATTTATAATATTAGTTTAATGGTGTGCAATATATATATTATTTATGTATCTATTTGTGCTTATAGATCAAAATAAATATTTTTTTAAAAACTATAAAATATCTTTAACAAATTAATATAATCTCTAAGGCTGAGGCCATACTACTAGGAGCCTCGCTTAATGCTATGAGCCAATCTGAGTGCTTAGTGAGTGATCCTAGTGACGTATTGGCAACTATAGCAGCTGGCAAAAAAAAAAAAAAAATTTGTTTTTTTACAGAAATAAAAACATTTTTATTTGTTTTAGTCACACTCTAAGTAATGCGCTTTGTTAAGTGCCTTGTAAGTCTTAAGCATGGTCCTAGCTTAACCTGTTTGGCACGTATAGTGTGGCCTCGGCCTAAGTGTACAAAAAAACAAAAATGTCGGTCCTTATATTTTTATTCGATATAATCTTGTCACTGCGAAATGAAGTCATCAGACGTAGCTTGTTAAAATCACACTATTTATCTCTTTTAACCAGTCATTCTGACCGTAGGTGGTTTTTACTTGGTGTGGGAGATTTTTACCACTATCTGCAAGTCATTGGCGGCGTGGTAGAAAGGGCTTCCTTCCTATAGCTTTTTTATATTTGGAGATCCGCAGTAAGTATACCAAATCCCGTAATGAAATCTAGTTTTTAGTATAATTTAATACCTCCCATTCGCACAAAGCGGTTCTCTTCGACCTTTATTATGCGCACCGCCAGAGAGTGGAACGCCTTGCCAGAGTCTATGTTTCCAGATAGCTACAACCTGAGTATCTTTAAGTCGCGAGTGAATAGGTTTCTTCTAGGCAAGCGTGTACCATCGTAGACTGCATCATCGCTTACCATCAGGCGAGATCGTGGTCACACGCAAGCCAATAATATATAAAAAAATAGATCGAATTAAATTTGACTAAATTTTATTATCTCAATCATCATCATCATCATCATATCAGCCGTAGGACGTCCACTGCTGGACAAAGGCCTCCCTCAATTATCTCAATGCTTGATTAAAATAATATAATAAAAAATATTTCATTCAGAAAACAATAAAATAGTTACAGAATTAGGGCACATTTCTAAGGGGCGCGACCATCGAGGCAATTGTTTGTTATAGGCGATGGTTACCACTTAACTTCAGGTAGGCCCATAAACTTATTCCATATCCATTTAGATAGTATAAAAAAAATGCACTCCTTCCCGCGCCAATAATTTATTTACTGTCGCGCTTCTTTTGTTTACAGGGATATATTTGGAGAAAAATCAGGCAGAAGGGTAAATTGAACATTACCTACACACCGGCTAAACCATATTTGACGTTGCGTTTTCAATCAATGTAGCCAAGGAGATAAAATATGAGTCGAAGTAGAAACTACTGACACGCTAATAAGAAGAACAAAAACAAAACTTAAAAACCGGTCAAGTGCGAGTTGAACTCGCACACGAAGGGTTCCGTACCATTATCTATAAAAACGGAAAATAATCACGTTTGTTGTATGGGAGCCCTCCTTAAATATTTATTTTATTCTGTTTTTAGTATTTGTTGTTACAGCGGCAACAGAAATACATGATCTGTGAAAATTGCAACTGTCTAATTATCACGGTTCTTGAGATACAGCCTGGTGACAGACGGACAGACAGACAGACAGACAGCGGAGCCTCAGTAATAGGGTGGCGTTTTACCCTTTGGGTACGGAACCCTAAAACCGTTTCTAAGGCAGTTATGCTAGCTCAGCATCCATGACGTGGTCTTCATGGCATTGCATTGCATCCGTCACAGTCCCAAATCGCGTAACGAAAAACATACTCTTACTGTACAGAACCCTTCCACTATTTATCTCACTCAAGCTTAAGTCCTCTTACGCGAAAAACCTCACTCAGTGCAAGAAAAGGACAGCACTACAACTTTTTAACAGCCTGTGACTAACTAAAGTTATAACTTAATATGGTTTAATTACTTTTAGATACGAACGGGTGGTCAGAATTACTTTTTAAATATTTTTTCGCTACTTTATTGAGTGTGACTAAAGAGTGGTGGTAGGTTTGGCGCCTTTAATTTGACATTTGAGAGGTTATGTGGTTCATTTTGACAGTTATGAGTCTTAAATATGAGCAAGGAATTATGGATATTTAGTTTTTTATTGTGTTTAAGGGCATGTGCTTTAAAGGTAGGCACATCTAATTGGCGCTAGATTAAAAATCTGTTAAAATTTTAATTTGTTCCTAAAATATAAAAAAATCAACTACCTTCGTGACGCAGTAGCCTGAAACGCTGGAGGTAGCGGGTTCGTTTCCCGCCGCGGAACAAATGTTTGCACGATCTAGAGATATTTTTTATGGTTCTGGTTGTTTCATTACATAAAAAATATGTATTATTATTATTAGTCCACTGTGTCTCAGTGCTGAACAAAGGCCTCCCACTATTCTTTCCAGACACTTCTTTCATGCGCTAAGATGGTCCAGTCCGCTCGGAAATTAGTGAGCTCATCCCTCCATCTCTTCTTTGGTCTGCCACGGCGTCTTCGGGCTGTATCGGGGTTCCACTCGGCGGTAAGCTTAGCCCACTGATCACCCGACATACGGCATAAATGACCAGCCCAGTCCCACTTGAGTTTGGCGGCTTTCGTAGCTACATCTACGATTTGTGTTCGAGAGCGCAGCTCGGTGTTGCGTGCGCTTGAATCCGAGAATGTTACGCTCCATCCTATTGTAAAAAATAATATTTATAAGTACCTACTGTTAGTTATCTGGTTCCTATAATACAAGCTTTGCTGTCTGTGATCAAGTATTATCCTGTCCATACAAAGATCGTACAACTACATCCGATTCAAATCGATTTAGTACCACCGCGATCGCCCATTGTACTAAATCTCTTAATATATCTATCCTCCGCGGTGCAGTGAGCGAATAGCCAGCTAAGACGAGGAGGTATCGGGTTCGATTCCCGCCGCGGAACAAATGTTTGCATGATCTACAGATATTTGTTCCGGTTCTGGTTGTTTCTCTTATTATAAGAAAGTATTTACAAAAAAAATGTATATAAGAATTATATCACTTATCTGGTTCCCATAATACAAGCTCTGCTTAGTTTGGGGGTAGATAGCGCTGTGTGAAATGTCCAGCAATATTTATGTATTTGTAAAAATCATGTTCCGTATTTTATTTTGGTGTACAATAAAGTGTGATATTAACACATCTTTGCTAATTTTGAGGTTATATAGCGCTCTGTGCAATGTGCATTTTCATTTTTATTGGAAATTAGGTCGTTATAGTTAATTGCCTGTGTAATTTCATAGCAGTTTAAATAAAAGTTTCACAAAAACAAATAAATTTATATTAGCAGTAATTTCTATATCTCTTGAAGAGAAGTATTACAGTTTTTGTATCATTGTAAAGGACAAAAGATAATGTTTATATCGAAGACGACTCACGCTATATTGTGCAGGATGTCATTATATGCCCATTGTTGGGATGGAAATGGTAAGGCGAGAGGCTCACTGGGACCACTTTACTGATGAACAAGATAAGTAAGTTTTATTTTCGTACATGTACACTAATAGTTATATTATATACTAAAGAGGAATGTTGAATTTGCACTTAGGACAAACCTACTAAGGTTTTTTTAAGTGTAATAATTTTATAAGTATATGATTTTTTTTAAATAAACTAGTGGTCCCGCCGAACTTCGTATCGGCTTGATATGCATAGATATAACGCGGCCTGTCAATATAAGTTACCCTGGTAGAATTGACAATTGTTGTCCCCGGCCATCATTATGTATGAGAAAATGAATGACTTCCACAATTAATTCAAAACCAAAATTAGCCAAATCGCTCCACCCGTTCTCGAGTTTTAGTGAGACTAACGAACAGCAATTAATTTTTATATATATAGAAGACAATATATCTCGGGATAACTCCGACCGAAGCATCTGTTTCAAACGATATTCATTTTTTTTACGTCCTCTTTGACGATATTTGCAGCACGCATTCTGTCAATTCTTTGTCAGACGTCATAAGGTTACATTATAAAAGCGCTAAGGTTAGATTATAAATAATTTTATATGGTGGTTAAGTATTCTTAAATTTTCTAATTTTGTGCGCAATTTTCTTAATTTTTTCTTTCATAAGAGCCTTCTCCTGACAGTAAGAAATACAACGAAAAAAGAATTGGTCAAATTGGTCCCGGCGTTGTTGAGTTATGCGCTTACCAACATATTTTGCGATTCATTTTTATATTATAGATTATAGATGAAAAATAAAAAAAGTATTATTCCAACTTTCGCGATCACTGTATCGTAATTTTGCATAATCACAACTTTAAACATGTAGTTATTAATTAAATGATTTTAAATTCAATTTTTTTCATTTTCTTTATAATGTTAAGAAAATGTTGCTGTTAAGTTTGATTATAAAAACACTTAATTCATACATTACCTTAAAAACAACATCAAGACACAAAATTACAACCACTTAGAATCAAATGCTTCGTTCTGTGTGATTTAAAATGATTAATAAAATTGAAACAATGTGTGCGTAATAAAATAACAACGAAAGATTGCAAAAACACTAAGCTTAGTAAAATAAAATAAATAAATATATATTGCTGAACATTTGACACAGCGCTATCTAGCCACAAACTAAGCAGAGCTTGTACTATTGAACCAGATAACTGATAGAATACGTGTTTACTTTTTTTTTGTAAATACTCACTTAAAATAGAAAAACATGCAGACCCGAAACAAATACCTGTCGATCATGCAACAGCCGGCTATTCACCCACTGCGCCACGGAGGTCGTGAAATATAGTTATTCAATCGTTTATTCCCTTTCACAACACACTATAACATAAGTGTGTTATTACAAGTATTTTAGGTTTATAGTATGTAGATATGTTTTTAAATTTATATAGATGCACCGCCGTCATGTGTTACATAATAATCCTGTCCATACAAAGGTTGTCTGGAAGAGATCGCTTTAACGATAAGACCGCCCATTGTACTAAATCTATTTGTAAGGATTATGTGTTGTATTTTACTTTGGTATACAATAAAGAGTTATCTTATCTTATAAGTGGTAATTAGGTAGGTACATATTAATTTGTGATCGATATGAACGTTTAGTAAGTAATTCCATTTTTACACATCGCAAAGAAATTAAGTCTAAAACGAAAAATGCATCGAAATTTGATGCTTTTTGTAATACCAAATTTTAATTTTAAATATAATTAATTTTAAAGTGAAGCGCCAGTGGGCAGGGTTTATAGCTCGTAGAACTGACGGCCGTTGGGGCAGAGAGGTTCTCGAGTTGAGATCATGAACTGAAAAGCGCAGCGTAGGACGGCCCCCACTAGGTGGAAAGACGACCTGATAAAGGCTGCTGGGAGTCATTGGGTGCAAGCCGCACAAGATCGGTTGCTCTGGGAATCTATGGCCCGTATGATGTTGATATCTCGGTGGGCCGCCGGCTTTAACGACCGGACGTGAGAGCGGAACTCTTCCTTAACTTTTATTTATGGTAATCATTACAGATTTTTTGACTTTCACAAAAAATGAGCAGAAAAAACGTTCCCACAACCCACAACCTCTATGGGACTCTAACCTTGAAATTACATGGAGAATAAATCGGTAAAAGGATCGAGATGAAACAAAAATTCAGTATCTACTTGCTTAGTTACTAAAAACACAGAAAAGTATTTGCACGTGTCGATATTTACTATTTTTTTACACACAGAAAAAGATCACAAAGGGCTTTTATTCCTAAGTTGGTATTATCTATGAGTTTTATAAATGACTAGTGGACCCGCCGAACTTCGTACCGCCTTGACATGCATATAACGCGGGCTGTCAATATACGTCACCCTGGTAGAGTTGTCAATTGTTGTCCCCGGCCATCATTATGTATGAGAAAATGAATGACTTCCACAAATAATTCAATACCAAAATTAGCCAAATCGCTCCACCCGTTCTCGAGTTTTAGCGAGACTAACGAACAGCAATTAATTTTTATATATACATATATACAATATATCTCGGGATAACTCCTACCGAAGCATCTGTTTCAAACGATATTCATTTTTTTTACATCCTCTTTGACGATATTTGCAGTACGCATTCTGTCAATTCTATGTCAAACGTCATAAGGTTACATTATACAAGCGCTAAGGTTAGATAAACTTTAAAATTTAAATTATTCCAAGTTGATTAAAGAACATTTTTGGTTATTTTTTTTTGCAACTATCCTATACGAGAAGTAAAATAACCGGGACTGCCAACTTCAATTCTAGATTCACTGCATAAAGTACTATTTTATTATTTAAAACTGCCTAAACACCGTCCCCAAACATGGCATCAGCTTTCGGAATAATTAGGTAAAGTAAGAGTTTTAGAGTTCCTTGTGAAAGGGCTCACTCGGGTAAGGTCTACCACCATACCTATTTCCGCCAAGCAGCACTGCTATGTTTCGGTTTGAAGGGTATGGTTCCTTTTGAAATTAATTACAGGCACATGAGATTTTATTACTGTATGCCTCAAGTTTATGGACGCAGGGTAGTTTGACATTTTTTTTATTTTAACATGGATATTATCTTCGTTTGATCACAATAAACCTGATGGTAAGCGATGAAGTGGTCTAATATGAAGCACGAAGATCTAGAAGACACTTATTCACTCTTATCTTATAGAGGCTTTGATGCCTTTAAGAAAAACGGATGACGGTAAAATGTTCTATACGTTATAGATGTACGCATCAACAACGTATAACCAAAACGGTGTGTGCGAACGTTTGGTAGGTATATCTACAATATATGGATGGTACTGAGCCGTTCGTCTGCTTCTTCTTTAATGAAAAGGAGATGGCGGGATTAGATCTTGAAGTTCCTGGGGCATTCTTCTTCAACAACCTCCGTGGCGCAGTGGGCGAATAGCCAGCTGAGACGCAGGAGGTAGCGGATTTAATTCCAGCTGCGGAACAAATGTTCGCACCATCTACAGATAATTGTTCCGGATCTGGATGTTATTCTATATGTTATAGTATGGGGCTAGATAGTGTTGTGTGAAATGTCCAGCAATATTTATTTACTCTCCAAAATGTAACCTATGCATCGTAGGTCATAGGTGCGTGACCTACGAGGCAATACTATGTTATAGGCGATGGTTACCACTTAACACTTAGACGACCTCCGTGGCGCAGTGGGCGTATAGCCGGCTGAGACGCAGGAGGTAGCGGGTTCGATTCTCGCCGCGAAACAAATGTTTGCGTGATCTACAAATATTTGTTCCGGGTCTGGATGTTTTTCTATATATTTAAAGTATGTATTTACAAAAAAACACGCATATAAGTATTCTATCAGTTATCTGGTTTCTATAGTACAAGCTCTGCTTAGTTTAGGGCTAGATAACACTGTGTAAAATGACTACCCATAAAAAAAACATCGGGTGGGCCATAAGCTTGATCCATCTCAAAATCGTATAAAAAATAGTATAAAAATTTAATCAGCTTGCTAATTAGCACGTCCAGTGACTAAGGTGTGCAAATGCAAATAAAGGTGTGCGCTAGTGGGCCAGTGGGTGACGCCGGTGGTCTTAGGGCTTCGGAGCGATCACACGCTCGATCGAGTCGCGCCTTTTTGTTTCGTGTGTACCGGCTTGTTGTGGTTTGTTTGACCAGTTTTACTAAACAGTTTGTCATAGGATTTTGCTTTTTTTTTGATTTGGGTCAGAGGGGATTAGAAGATAAAATAATATATTAAAATAATATAAAATAAGTATGGGAAGATCGATATCTTAACGTGCTTCAACACAAGTTAAAAACGACAAAGTAAGTACATTTGAGCGCTCCAAAAAATCAATATGAATCGATATGAAACCAACTGAATTACAGTCCTAGACTTCATTATTATAAATACGGGATTTATCACGTACCGTCTTATCGGTGTTTCGACCGACAATGTTTCGGTTCAATTCGTGAACCTTCATCAGGGTGAGTGAGATCCGCTCTGAATAACGTCTCGCCTCGCACTGCGCGCCGCTGCTCTCTGCGCGCGAGTGGACGGGCGGGGTGGTGGGGATTGGGTCAACGAAATTACAGTGCGTTGACCCGCTGTGTCATCATCATTATCATCACTGCTGCTCTCTTCTGTAGTTCTTGGTACAGGCAAACACACAACACTAACTATGTCTCAGTGTTGTGTCATCATCATTATCATCACTGCTGCTCTCTTCTGTAGTTCTTGGTACAGGCAAACACACAACACTAACTATGTCTCAGTGTTGTGTGTTTGCCTGTACCAAGAACTACAGAAGAGAGCAGCAGTGATGATAATGATGATGACACAGCGGGTCAACGCACTGTGTTTTCGTTGACCCAATCCCCACCACCCCGCCCGTCCACTCGCGCGCAGAGAGCAGCGGCGCGCAGTGCAAGGCGAGACGTTATTCGGAGCGGATCGCACTCACCCTGATGAAGGTTCACGAATTGAACCGAAACATTGTCGGTCGAAACACCGATAAGACGGTACGTGATAAATCCCGTATTTATAATAATGTTTTCTAAGTTACTAATCACGAAAGTTTTCTAAGTAAAAAAGTCCTAGACTTATCTTAGGCTCATGAAAAAAAATCACACCTTTTTTATGAATTGTTGTGTATTACACTAATATTATATGTTAGCTTGCTTATAATTTAATATTTGTATGCAATTTATTGATTTAGTAGTTTTTAATTAAATAAATATTGACGGAAGTAAACTATAATTATATTTTAAAGTACATTGTTTAAAATAATCGGTTATTTATTTAAAAGTTATTAAATAAATAATACAATTTTAGAATCAATTTTTAAATGAATACCTCAACGGAAATCCGGTTGCTGTCGACAAGTTGAAGTTTTACAAACTTGGGGAATGACGTGTAATTCCAAGGGTTTTTTTCTTGATCGTAAATTCGACAGCACCGGGCATTCGTTCTGGAACTGTGAAGCCTAACGGTCTTATCTGTAATTATTATTGTATCTCCTGGTCATAAAGGTTATACAGAAATATAACACCTGAAAGTGTTTTTTTAATATTAGATTCTTACATATATAAGCGAAAGTTTGGATGGTTGTTTGTTTGTTTGTATTACCAATTTTGCTGAAATTTGGTGTGTCGATATAAAAACCACGCATGCAAACCCGCGGGCGAAAGCAAGCCTATAATAGTATTTTTTTTAACTTTCGCGATCACTGTACATAATTATTGATTAAAACGGGTATTTATCGCGTATATGTACATTTTTTGTGTTATCCCGACGTTTCGGCTGTGTTGCAACAGTCGTGGTCACGGGTACGACTTGCATTATCCGTACGATGTTGGTATCCAAATAATTCGGATAGGAGTGAACTTTACTATTCGGATATCCGGATATTACGGATAATTCGAATAATTTTGGGAAAAGCGTTAACATCTAAGATATAGTGTAAACTACATGTAACGTCACTCGTTTTAACGACAAACTCTCTAAAGCGTCGAAATCACTCGGCTTTGGTTGGTTTAGCTTGTCTTGCATACAATGGTACACTCTGTATAGCATTACACCCACTCTCAATAACGACAACAATTTGTATAATAAGTTCTTTTTAAGTTGCCAAATTAGTAAAAACTGCGCAGCTGTGTATATCCTTTTGTCGTTTTATTATCCTAGACCATAATAAACTCGACTGTCGGCATCATACACACCAAACTTTCTAAGAAATCCGTTCTTTTGTTTACAAAATGGGATTGCTTGCACGTGTAGCTGCAGACTGTTGTTAGTAGAAGTGATGGATTTTATCTACACGTTGTCATATTCTTAGTAGCTCACAAACTTTCAAATTGTAAACATAGCTAGTAAGCGAAAATCACTGTGACACACACATATTTTACTTCTCTCCATTTAAGGACAACTCTCTATAACGTCAAAATATGCTCAGTCCCTTGAGTGTCGTTATATAGAGTTTACACTGTAATTGTTATTATAATAGTAATAAACAATGTTTAAGTTATTCCAACACTCACCATTAAAATATAAATCACTTTTGACAATAAGTAAACTCGATAGATAAACTTTTGATCACGGTTTCTGTCACAAAACTAAAGCAATAAGTAAGCAACTTGTCAGTCGCGACTTTCTGAATGTTTTATAATGCGACAAATATTCAAAACAAAGGATAAACAGTGTTTTAAATTCAGATTACTTTTTAGATACATGTACTTACTGCACATAATTATGAAATTATGGTTTTGGTGTAGTTAATTTCGTGTTCAATACGTGATTTTTTGATGAATTTTACTATTCGTTTTATTCTAATTATCCGAATATATTGATCGTCACTATCCGGATAGTAAAATCACACGGATATCCGAATAATACGGATATTCGGATATCCGGATTGCAAGCCCTAGTCATGAGTACATACGGGTACAACAAATAAAAAAGGTACATGCGCGATAAATACCCGTTTTAATCAATAATTAGTCTATACTATACATTATATATATTATAAAGAGGAAAGATTTGTATTTTTGTGTGTATGCTTGTAATCAATAAACTCAAAAACTACGGGTCCGATTTTAAAAATTCTTTCCCCATTGGAAAGCTACATTCACCTTGAGTAACATAGGCTACTTTTTGCCCAACTGCGCAAAGGAGGGTAATGTTTTTATTGAAAAACTATGCGTGCAAACCTGCGCATTGATCAGCTAGTCTATAATAATTGTCATAGGTACTACCGATTTTTGGATTCAGTTTCGATATTTCACCATCCATAAAAATGAAAAGTACACATTTATAGTAAGAAGAATGCCTTCCTTTCATTTTCGTGTCCATTTGATCAAACACATTGAGCGCGTTGAAGTCTTTTACTCCTAAATCACACAAATCGCATGAGAAGAAACAAAATCCTTGTTCCCCACAAAACCTGACCTACATCTGTCATAAAACTCACACGAAAATACCTGTTTATGGTCAATTACTCAACTAATTGCACAATTATTAAACTAATTAGCCAATCGGCTGAGATTTTCTATAAAAAAATGTTATGAAAATAAGAAAAAACTTGTAACATCTGCGGCATAGCGCGAAAAAACTGCCATCTTATATGTCACAGTAATTTTGTGTGAAAAATGTAGGTAAGCGAGAAAATGACAGTTGGTAGGTAGGTATTTACAAAGGCTCTCGGGTTTTGCACACGCGGGCGTCGAGTAACGAAGGCAGGTGCTTTGCAAATGTTCTGAAATCAAACACACAAAATTAAAATAGAGAACGGGCACTACAAAAGGGTAACGTTTTTCTTAGTAATGTGACTACTAGTATCATGGATAATTAAAAAAAATGTATTTATGTCTATCAGTTACCTCGTTCCCATAGTACAAGCTTGGCTTAGTTAGGGGCTAAATAGCACTATGTGAAATGTCTAACATTATTTAATTTTGACGATTCTATTCCCGTTTCGGAACAAATGTTTGCATAATCTACAAATATTTGTTCCGGGTCTGGTTGTTTCTCTATACGTTATAAGTTTATAAGTATGTATTAAAAAAAATTTAATAAATTTAAAAAATGTGCGAGGCGAGACGTTATTCGGAGCGGATCGCACTCACCCTGATGAAGGTTCACGAATTGAACCGAAACATTGTCGGTCGATACACCGATAAGAAGGTACGTGATAAATCCCGTATTTAAAAAAATGAAAAAAAATGTATATAAGTATTCTATCAGTTATCTGGTTCCCATAATACAAGCTCTGCTTAGTTTGGGGCTAGATAGCGCTGTGTGAAATGTCCAGCAATATTTATATTTATTTATTATTGTTATAGATAACCAAACATTTACGGAAAATTCCAAGACTTTTAAAATCATCTCAGAAATTCAAGCCTAGACGGGACTTGAACCCACAACCTTCTCTTATTACGAGGATGCACTGCCAATTGTGCTACTGGGTCAAAGTTAGTGAGATGATTACGACTCAATCTACATATCATGAGGCAGATTGCGGGTTCAAGTCCCGTCTAGGCTTGAAAGTTTTTGAGAGGGTTTATAAACCTTAAAAAAAATACTTATTCAATAATTACTTTATTTTTAACTGGCGGCTGCCCGCGGCTTCACACACCTCAGGTCCATCCTGGGAAACTGATTTCTGAGACTAAAAGTAGCTCATGGCCTATTCCAGGTCATCATCAATCAATGTTCCAAATCTGAGCGAAATCAGTCCAGGAGTTTTGGTGTTAGAGAGGAACAAACATCTATACAAACATCCAAACTTTTGCATTGATAATATTAGGGGGATAGTGGAATTAGTGAAATAGTGGGAATGGGTAAGCACAAATCCAATACATTTAATTATTTTTAACTTTACCATCTACATTCATTAAAGTATTTACTAACTAGTTGCCGTCCACGGTTTCGCACACTTGGTTTGTCAACAAATAGTAGCCTATGTTTTAATCCATGTCATAATATATATACACGGTGTCCTTTAAATCACTGTTTTCCCAGAACAAACTTTGCTCAGACCAAGGTCTAATAACTGTTTATAGCATCAATTATGAGAATTAAAAAATAAAATCTAGACCTTCTCAAAAAAGTCTAACTTTGTTCAAAAACTAACCGTTCATGGGTACGCTAGCCGTAGCGTATTACCTACTCTTTAGTTAGATTAGGTACCTAGTAGCTACCAGTCTCAGCGCACTGACTATGTTGTAGGGCGTAACGTTAAAATAGACGTTTTAAGTTCGCAATTTTTTATATTTTTCGTAGACCGATTTCATTTTGTTTTTTTATTTCATGTTATAAACTGATAGTAGACCATGGTCTGAACAACGTTTGTTCTGAGAAAACAGTGATTCAAATGACACCGTGTATATATGTACATACACCAAATTTCATCGCAATCGGTTTAGCCGTTACGACAAACCGTTACAAGCAAGCAAATAAACAAACATCCAAACTTTCGCATCTATTTTATTAGTGTGATTACACAAATATTACAAAGTACACAAACCTACCTAAAGTAAGCTGAAGGTTCTATACTAATATGTAGTATAAATTCGAAACTCTGTTTGTTTGTTAGTTTGTTCGTTACCTTTTCACGACTAAATGACTGAAAGAATCGTAATGAAATTTGGCAAGGAGATAGATTATATCCTCGAGAAGGACGTAGGCATCTTTTATTTCAAAAAATAATATTGAAGGGGGTTAAATAGGGGTTGATAATTTGTATGGGCAATCCATAGTCTTTTAAGGGATCTGAAAATTCATATTTAGGCTTTTAGTAAGAAATAAAGAAAAACGCGTTTCAACTTTTTTGCAAAATCATCCCTAAAGGGACGGGGGGCGGGATAAAGTACAGGGTTAAAATTATGAGGTATTCCTTAGATGCACTCCCTATGTACCGTTGGTATATAGATAGATTGTGACATAGGCTACCTTTTACCCGACCACGCAAAAGGAGGGGTAATGTTTTTATTAACAAACCACGCGTGCGAAGTCGCGGGCGGGTCAGCTAGTAATTCTAGCTGCTCACGACACAGGGAATCCTAGTGTGAGGGCTAGTGTTCACCTAATCAATACTTACCTACTTTTTTGAAATTATTTTCACTTCTGGTTTCTTATTGTTTTAGAATCATAAGCTTTTACGTAGGTGCGTGGATGGAGCTTCTCTTGACATAGGAAAGTTCTATCCACGTACCTACATACATTATGCCCTACCACAAACCAGTATAAGTAAACATTTTTTACCTATATTTTTTTGCTTATACTGGTCTGTGGTTCGGTTTAAAGAGTTTATTCTCATAAGAACAAATTACAGTTCACTTAAAATGAGATTAAATATATTTAATTTATAACAGTAAGTTTAGGCTAGTGTACAAAGCATGCATTCATCATGTAGGTATTTAATTTAAAACATTGTAGAAACTTGTAAAATCAAAGCTTTTCCAAAAGTAGGTACCAACACACTCAAACAATAACGATTTTAGGTAAGTTATTGAAATTTAAAATCTGTTAGCACTGACCAAAAGTATTTAGACCCTTCTATCATAACTTTTTTTTTTGATATGTGTGAGTGAAGTAGTGTGACGAGACGAATTGCATTCCAGTCGGTATGTTTGTGTGCGCAGCGTAAGCTATTGAGGAAGTGTATTGAGTTGCATTCGTTTATGTGCTTATTGTACGGCCCCTTATTAAGTTGTATTTAATTTAACTAGAGTAAACGATTAGCATTTATATTAGTTTTATTTATGAAAGGTTAGTAGATGTTGTATTTTATGATTTAGATTTTAAGGTAATATACAAAAGGTATGTACATTAAAATGCTTAAATTATGACCTACATTTAATTATGATCTATCTTTTTTTATTACTATGATATACTGTTATAGCCTTTATGATCGTTTTTAGTTTTAATTTTAGTTTGTAAGTTGCATGTTCTTTTTGGAGATATAAACTTTATTCTTATTCATAAATATAACACGCTAAAATATTACTAAGAAGGTCCCTTATCCACATCTCACACTTTTATTAGAAGTTCAAAAGTAACTATTGTATTTATGTCCGTCTGTCTGTTTGTTACGTCTTTACAATTAAACCGCTAAACCGATTTGGATTAAATTTGGTATACACATACATTATGACCTGGATTAAGACACGTGCCACTTTTTATTAAAAAACCACGCGTGCAAAGCCGTTGGCGGCATCTAGTAAGGTAATATAAGTTTTCAATGGGCAGATCGTGTAGGGACTTCCCATAATTTCCTAGCGCAGGGTTTCACACCGGAACCTGCAGAATTTATAAGATATCGTGCTTCCGTGTATAACGATATTGACAATGAATAATACCGTAGATAAAGAACGGTTTTGATACTTTCAGTTTATAAGTTAATGCTTATTTGGTCCTATGTAGATTATTCTGTAGTGATGATGTCGAATGATGCTTCCTGCGACCATTATGTCCGCTCATAACCTAATTATCTCTTATCTATATAGATAAACATTTGTCTTTGAATGCCGAGTTTAGCTAAAGTAGCCCATTAAGTAGTACTTTTTTAAAATGTTATGAAAGCTGAGAGACTGGCGCATTCTCGAGGCTTACTTAGGAACCATGAAGTCACCTGTTTTTATTTTTGATTTAAAGTTGGAAATTTAAGTCATAATTCAATGAACGTATTTTTTTCACTTTAGACCAACATTTTCATAACTTTCATTTCACATTTTCATATTTTATATATAAAAGTACAACTCAAGAAAATTCGGTTACAAAACAAAAATCTCTAAAAAAAGTCTTTTTTTTTTGTTTTAAAGTTGATCAGGTCAAAAATTTTAAGAATGAAAACAATGAAAAGTCACGGAACATACATGTAGGTGATTCGGATACCCCACGATACGAGGGACATAATTTTTGTTTGACGTCAATGTTCTGTCCATCCTGTATAGCTTGAGTTGATTGCAAGTGAATCTTTTTGGTGAGAAATTAAAAAAATATTTTTTTACTTATATGTAGAAGTTCTGTAACAATAAGAACAGTACGCCGTATTATTTGATGAGAAAAACAAGTTTAATTTTTACATAAGTTCTCAGTTGAGTCAATTTTAGGTTTTTCATTAATAAAGTTATTTAAGTCAGAAATATCTCATTTGCATACAGTTACGCAGCAAGACCACCATTTTGTTGAGACTAAAACATAACAAAAAAAATAAGACAAACACATGATGTTGCATATATATATATTCTTTTTGTGGTTTGAGAAAAAGATAAATTCATTAATGCAATTTTTTTTTTGTTGGTGTTAAATGTATGTTAAAAGTACTCGGTTATGCAGCAACACAACCATTTTGTAGTAGCAAAAACATTAAAAAAGATTGTAACAAACCATTTAATACAAACATAATATATACAATATTGGTGCAAATATTTATTTTTCTAGTTTGAGCAAAAGATAAATTCATTAAAGTAGTTTTTTTTTGTGGATGATAAAAGTATCAAGACGATTGTGATACGGAAGGATGCTTCATCGCATCTCTTACCGGATGTTCAGCGCTGTACATTTTGTGCACATCACTGAACTGAAAGTATTCCAAGAAGCAGTCACGAGTGCCATTAAAATAAATATCTAGTTTTGAGTGCTATTAATTTGGGCCCAATGGAGACACAATTTTGTCATTGTCATTTAGCCACTTTTGAGTCGACAGTATAAAACAAAAATAAATAACTAATGCTGGACAGTTCACGCAGCTCTATCTTGCCCCAAACTAATTCATTGTACTACTTTTGCGAAGGAGCAAATATCTGTATACCATACAAACATTTATCCCTCAGCGGGAATCAAACCCGCAACCTCCTGCATCTCAGCCAATTATTCGCCCACTGCGCCACGGTCGTCATTAGTCTATATATAGTAATTCAACTTTTTTCCTAGTTAGTTGTTACTTAAACGGCTTACATTTACACTACAACACTCCAAAGGCCGTTTTCTCTCATTCATTAGCAATAAGACCGCCTATTATACCTTTTTCTGTGGTTATATCTAGCTTATAAGGTACAAATAAGAAATTACTGTCCCTGTCACGATCATACACACTTAAATCATTAAACATGTCATGTTTAAAATTGCAGTGTGTATGTAGTAAATAAATACAAGTTTATAATATAATACAAGCTGCCCCGCCAAACTTCGTACCGCCTTGGCATGCATATGACGCGGGCTACCAATATACGTCACCGATAGAATTGTCAATCGGCCATCATTAGCTGCATTTATGTATAAGAAAATGATTTTTCTTGATAATTTCTGTTTGCGGAGACAAACCCAACAAATCAAAGATCAAATCAAATCAAATTGTATTTATTACGTAATATGGGTAATAACAAGGTGTTGTACAGTTGTTGTGTAGGCGCAGCCATATTCAGCGTTTAACGCGTGCAATGTTAAAGCTTTACACATACATTTTATTATAACGTTTTTGCATCTAAGCACAATGTCAGGATTATTTATATACACTAATAACAACTATTTTTTGCAGCTCTTACCTCATATAAAATTTAAAACCATTAAAACGTATTAATAACATTAGTCAAACATAAAAAAACAGCTTTAATCACGAGGAGAATACTTTACACACTCAAATCTATATTGGTGCATTCTGTACAGAGGTTAGTTCGATTTACGAATAAGTCCTTAATGTGTGGGTCTCTTTGGTTCAAACTTTAATACAAACGAGGTTCCAAATTCAAATTACAATATGCCCGCGAAAAAGAATATTAGTCATTATGTACTAAGTTAATTTATATCTGAATGTATGTATTTCCTAAATAAATTATACTTTTACTTTTATTAGTACGAACCTATTATATAAATCTAAAATTATATAAGCTTTTCAAAGTTAAGTCATGTTTATAAATAGTACGTTACGATATAAGTGCGGTAAGTTGAAAATTACAGCCAAGGCGATATTGCTAGCCCAAACCGTAGGCGAGGACTACAATAAAGCAGAGGCTGTAATTATCAAATTGCACGTATGTCATACGACGTTTTATAACATATTTTCGAGGAAATAAATAAAACTCGGGCATTCTTAAACGAATGAAAAGAACGAACGAAAAGAAAAACCGCGCGGAAACATTTTTACTTGTTCACCAATTAGCGATGCGCGCGCATCAGCGCTTTTTTTAAGGCAAAGACACAAAAACAGCCAGTATTACTAATAAAGTACATTAATATTTTTTTGTTTTTATTACATATAAATGGTTGTAATTTATTGTCAAACTTAATTAAATTAAAGAATAAAATGTTTATTTTTTATATTTTATCTCCAAAAGTTAATTTTATTCACTTAATGTTGACCACTTTTCTGACATAAAACTCTGCTAAGATTTTAGAAGAAGAAGAAGATAAACCGTACGTTTTACCTTATTAAAAAGAAACTCGTGCGTTTAACATTACAATAACGCACAAGTACGTAATGACATACATTAGGATATTGAAATTGGTGAAATAAGAGATCCTTAACGAGCAAATGTGTTACAAAAATATTTTCTTGCGGGATTTGAAGCTAATGTTTATATCCTCAGGCAAAGCGATTTGTTTGATAGAGTTATTAGCTAATTTAGCGTAGTAATGCGGACAAAATTTTATGCATTAGTTCTAATTTGTTATAAATTATATTCAACTGTTCCTAACTTTATAAATTACCCTTTTAAAAGTAAAAAAGTACCGCTTTTTACTCTAAATTCATACACTAATAATTTCCTATTGTAAATTTTGAATTATTATGAGATTAATAATAGATATCTAGTTTTTTCTGCTCTTAGAAGACTACATTACAGAGGATTACAATTCACCTACCTATCTGCTACGTGTTTTTTTTATTTTATCATTCTGTGTCACTATCATAGAAAATTAGACGAAATGAGACCGAAAGCGACAATTTTGTTCAAATTTGCCACGACTCTGCACTTATCGACTAACAAGGTATAATTTTCGAATTTGCGGCTCCGGCCTAATGCCGCGAATCTCTTATTCAATTAGACCGTCCAATAGTCAGGGTTGCCAACAGTGGACCTTCACGGTGCAGGCTAAGACCGACATCTATCCAAATCCTCCCCACCCAAAGGTTGTCTGAAAAACCACTTCAAATCGATACGACCAGACCACCCATTGTGCTATTTGCTCTGTCTTGTTGTATTTGTAATTTTGAAGTAAAACTTTTTTACGCACGCTTGACTTGGAGAGTAAGCTGGTTAATGCGTTACGAAAAGTGCGAACGGAAGTTGAGAGGGTGATATAAGTAAGTGAAGATAGAAAGAGAGAGAGTTACGTATCGTATATTTTTAAACGTTAATGTGCGCAAGTGCGAGTTGCGTCTGTCCAGAATGAACATAGACTGATCGATCTACAGACGTGTGGACAATTTTGTAATTGAACAATTTTATAAATTAATATTTTGACAAAGAAGTTTTACTTCAGTCGTGTGGTCTACAACGCGCTCGTTTTTATGGTGTAGGGTTTTTTAATCCCACAGGGGTATCAAAAGGCAAGTCCAAACATTACGTTTGATACATGCCCACTTTTTGTACAAAAGCATATACGTGACTGATTGCAAGCCCATCATCGCATATTAGAATAATATCCTGTTTACACACACCTTCGTACTTTTGGTTCTAGGACCAAATTCTCACGTTTCCTTGCGATGTTTTCCGTCACCATTTTGAGCCCTTAAATTTTAAATTATGAGGTTTGGAGTACTGGACCGTGCGTGTTAGCCCTAGTAAGAAGAGCGCTGCCGGTATGATGACGATTTGATGACAACCCGTGTTTTTGCGAAAAGCTCCCAATTCACTAATAGAATCTAATTCCACGAATTAGATGCAATATTACACGCTATTATTGACTCTTGTTTTATTCATTAGGACTTCCTGTTTTAGGAGAATACTGTTTTTACTCAAAAAATCTTTTGAGAGGACTATGGGACTTTAATAAACAACTTTTTTTAGGTAAAACTTCTTTACGCACTTGGGGAGTAAGCTGGGAAATACGTTACGAAAAGTGCGAACGGAAGTTGAGAGGGAGATAAGTTAGTAAAGATAGACAGAGAGAGAGAGTTACGTTTCGTATACTACTGTAGGGGCAAAAGAGAGAGGTGCGAGCACACGTTTTCTTTCTCTCTTTCTCTCATAGCCAGTTGATTTGTCGCATATCTCCTATCCCAAATTAGCCTAAATTATACAACCTGCAAAAACAAAACACTCCTTCGTGCTGTATAATAGAGTTCATTTTGCTATAGGTAGAAAAAAGTATTTACGACGTTTCGTATTTTGAATCTACCAGCTTCGATTTACGAAAAAGTTCAGCTGTTCCACAACAGATGGCAAGGCAGCAGCAGACGTTTTACTTCAGTCGTGTGGTCTAAATCACACTCGTTTTTTTTAACTGGATATATCTTCCTTTGACCACAATCTCAACTGATGGTAAGCGATGATGCGGTCTAAGATGGAGCAGGAAAATCTAGAAGAAACCTATTTACTCATCTTAAAGAGGCCCGGATTGTATTCTTTAGGAAAAACAGATGACGGTAAAGTGTTCCACACCTTAGCTGTACGCATCAAGAACATAGAACCAAAACGGTGTGTGCGAATGGGTGGTATATCAACTAGGTACGGATGGTACTGAGCCGTGCGCCTGCTTGTCCTTTGATGAAAGGGAGATGGCGGGATCAGATCGCCATCTCCCTTCCATTAAATATCGCTGCCTGGGCACATTCCCTAAAATGTAGAACTTACATGTCTTGAGTACAGGACGGCTTTGTTTAGTCTAAATGGATAAATGACCTAATAAAGATTTTCTGGGAGTCGTTGAGTGCAGGCTGCACAAGATCAGCTGTTCTGGTAATCTTTGATGAGATATGAATGAATGAATGAATGCAAATTCTTTATTATACCTTACAAGCTAGACACAACAAATTTATAGAAATAAACAAATACAAGTAAGGATAATGGGCGGTCTTATCGGTTAACAAAGCGATATCTTCCAGACAACCTTTGGATGGAGAGGATCATTGGTTAATGGAAGATTGGCCGAGGTATAAAAAGAATGTACTTAATAATAGAAAATGAAAAATGGCTTAACCTTATATAGATATTTTTTTTATGTTATTTGTGGGGAAACTGGCTTACGGCCCACCTGATGGTAAGCGGTCACCGTCGCCTATTGACACCGGCAACAACCGGGGTATTGTCGATGCGTTCCCTACACTGTAGAAACCTCTTTACATTTCTCTTGAAGCGTGCCATGTCGTGCCTTTACTCATGGCCTCATGACCAAGCTCAAGGTCGCTCAACGAGCTATGGAGAGGGCTATGCTCGGGGTTTCTTTGCGTGACAAAATCCGCAATGAGGAAATCCGCAGAAGAACTAAAGTTGCCGACATAGCTCTCAAAATTAGCAAGTTGAAGTGGCAATGGGCAGGCCACATCGCTCGTAGAACCGATAACCGTTGGGGAAGAAAGGTTCTCGAGTAGAGACCATGGACTGGAAGACGCAGCGTAGGCCGGCCCCCCACAAGGTGGACCGACGATCTAGTAAGAATCGCGGGGAGCCGTTGGGCGCAAACGGCTACCAACCGCTCGTTGTGGCGATCTAAGGGGGAGGCCTATGTTCAGCAGTGGACGTCTTCCGGCTGATGATGATGATGATGATGTGCCATGTCGTAACCTAATGGGAAAACCTCAGATGGTAGCTCATTCCACATCTTGCAAGTGTGGGGTAGAAAAGATCGCGTGAAGCTTGTGGTGCGCGATACTCAATTGTCGATGATAGATATATTATATGTTCAGCAGTGGGCGTCCTATGATACATATTATGTGAGATTTAAATTTAGCACTCGTCAAATGAGACCGTTACCAACATTTATATTAAAAAATCCTTATAATATTCAAGAAGATTTTAAACTTCATAATAATCCTTGAAGACATTCCAAAGTCACCAATTCAAGATAAGTATAAAAAATCAACCCTTAGCGAGGCCACGGGGTCCTCTTGACCCATCGATTAAGTTTTTGCCACCCGCGCGCTACTAAATAAAATCATAAATTTCAAAATGGCGGTCAGTGGCAAAAAATCACATCCTATATCATATTTGTACGCTTCGGGCGTGGTGAGGTCAATTTATGACTACATTACAAAGAAAATGTTCAATATTCATATTGGCCGTTCCATTTAGAGTAGGTACGTTTATAATAATGATTTTTTTTAAAAATATCTTAATATTTAATTAATTTCAGTTCTATATCGATAGGCAGATAAATGGCCTATTAAAGGACATTCGGTAATTTTTACGCGCCTTATCTTTAATGTATTTTTTTTATTTTTAAGGTTTGCCTTACAGTCCAGAGGTTGTCTGGATAAGATCGTTTTATTGCGCCATTGTCGCTTTTTATCACCACTTTAACTTTGTATTTTCATGTGTCTAGTTATTATGTTTTAAATATAATTAGTTAATTGATCGAGCGAAGCGAGATCTCTAAATCAACTTGGGAAAATCAGCATCCGAGGATAACTTTCGAAGCGTTGATCCGATCATAGTGAAATTTGATACATAGGTAGGTCGTGATAGCACAATTTTGTGGTGACTAAATGAGCCAAAAAAGTGTTGGGGGGTTGTTGAGATATTGGGGTTCAAGAGGGATAAAAAAAATAAAAATGATAAAATTAGGTCAAATAGGACAAAAGGTATTTAATTAGGTAAATAAAAGGTCTTCATTAGTACATTTAGACTCCGTTTCTATATTTAGTAAATTCGTTATAAGTAGTTTTTGAGATAATACTGTTATTAGCTGTAATAAAAACTGAAATTTGACAAAATTCACAGGGTACAAGTACATCAGTGACTCCACTGTAATTTGGTATGCGTGTAGCCAAAGGTCTAAAATCCAGAATAACTGCAATTTGTACCCCAAAAAAACCATATTACATGAACTCCCGTTACCTTTAATTTGAATGAAACAGTAGGTCAAATAATTTGGTTTAGTATTTCGTGGCACTATTTTATTGGTCAAAGATTAAGACCGGCTTGTACAACGATCCCTAAACATATTTAGCGACTTAACATGTTTAAATTTTACGAATTGGTATGATTTGACAACTCCTTAAATCATATTTAGCCACTAAATACGTTTAGGCATCGTTGCGCGAGTCTCCCTAAGAATATTTATTTTGTATATTGGGAGACTTGCGAGATCTCAGTTCGGGGCAAACCACTAGTAACAATTGTAACATTTCACACAGCGCTATCTAGCCCCAAAGTAAGCAGAGCTTGTACTATGGGAACCAGATAACTGTACTTATATTCTTCTTTTGTATATATTTACTTATAATATAGAAAAACCAGACTCGGAACAAATATCTGTAGATCATGCAAACATTTGTTCCACGGAATCAAACACTCAACCGCCTGCGTCTCAGCAGGCTATTCACCCATAGCACCGCGGAGGTCATCGTCTAAGTATGGTGTTATTAATAGCGTTTTCGTCAGCTTACACCCAACGGCTTGCAGCAACCTTCAGTATGTTGTTGTTTGCATTCAGTACAGCTAAATGTTCTTACCAACTTTTATACTGAAAAAAAAATGATGCCAAATTCCACCAAAAGTATTCTGCAATTTAATTACCAACGATTTAATACCTATAATTATAGCAAATGCTCCATTAGGATCAAATCATGAATTGATATAAATCCATAAAGATTAGGGGTGTAACCCGCCCTCCTTTAGAGCTTCCAAGATATTTGAAAAAATCTTAAGGATTTTGTAAAAAATCGCGTGTATTATGGTTTTGAGTAAATGGGTGCGGTTTGAACCTACAATTAAAAGAATATTTAGTCAAACGCTCAATAGACCGATAAATTGATCATCGTGTTTTGTTGTGGCTCGTGAGAGAGTAAGCACCAATATATATCAGTCAAAATAAAATTCTTGGTTACGGCCACAAAACCATTAGTGATTTTTTTAAGTTTAAAACATTTTTGACAGATTTAATTCGTTGTAATATCAAAAACAGGTAGGTAATCAAAATCAAGTGATTTTATTATTTTATTTTTTATCAATAACCTAAAAAAACAACTGGAAGTGGATTACAATTTCACAACGTGACCGTCTTTTTGTCACATTTTAATTAAACAGCAAAAAAAACTTGTAACATTAATAGGTATTTAAAAGTCTGACCATTCACTCTTTTCGAGTAGTCCCATAAAATTTAATTTATTGAGCGCACGCTTCGATAAGTCCAACAAAACGGTCACGGGCCTATTTTGTGTGACAATAGATCGACATGTCGCATCCCTTACTTCTAAGGTCATCAAGACATCTTCTACCTTATCGCCGTATTAATAGGATACATTTTCGTTCGTCACATCTTACTGATATATTAGGGTTGTAAAAGAGTTCAGTCTTCAGCGCAAACTAAAGTAGACTCAATTACTCTCATTTTACAGTCTATTCGAAAAGTGTTTGGATGATGTTACTTTTTAAAATATAGGTGTAATATCGTGAAGGAATTAACACGTTAGGTGTTAAGTTATTGAACGACTTTTGGCGACACTTTGGGCTTTGTAGAGCCGATGTTTTTCTAGTGAAATGCGAGATGACAATCATTGGCTATTTAGATTATGGTACAGACTTTGTTTGGTATTAAAAACAGGTAAGCAAGTAAATTGGACATTAGTGTGTGTAAGTAGTTTACGTTCCTACAATATTTTTTCACACAACGAAATATTTTTTAATTTGATCAGATTTTTTTTATACTACTTATATGGCAAACGAGCATGCAGTCCAGCAGATGTTAAGTGGCTACTGCAGCCCATGAATATCCACATAGAATTCAACACAAGGTATTATGATGTCTTGATCTCTATGTGGATACGTTGTCATACTATAGGACTTAGCTGTTATGCCTATGTGTCAGTAATTACAGGAACATACCATTACCATCTAACCGGAACACAGCAGCACAAGTACTGCTATTTGGCGGCAGATTAAGGTAAGGCGGTGGTGCCCACTTCCTCGAGCTCGTTCACAAAAGCTCTACCACCAGAATTTGGTCAATTACAAAAACAAATATGGAAAAAAAAACAATACAAACAGTTTGTTTTAATTACATTATCCTACAGGTGGTCGGTCGTTTTTTAGTTGTGTTAATGAATTTGTAGAAAATATACACAATTTTTTTGCTGCCTAAGTGAATTTCCTCGTGTTGTACAAATACTTGGATAAAAAATGGGATGTGGCTCTGTCATGGACACGGCCGTGTGTTGTACGTGAATACGTTTACGTAACAGGTAATATTTTCTATACAAAATATCAAATACGCTATTTCATGTACGTTATAATCATGTTTGAATACTAAGAAGTCCTGGATCGTCTTCGGGTTATGGAAAATGGAAATCTGCTAACGCAGCAAAATGACCTCAAAATGGCGGCGCTTCCGCCTTCCCCGCGCGCGATGCGTCATATTTCTCTCTTAGCGTAACAAATTCTTTGATCCTATAGCTGTGGTGTAATTAAATTTTGTATGTAGCTGCAACACCAAACTGTATCCCCAGATTTTATTACCATTCGTTGTTTGAATTGCCTCCCACTATGGAAGCTATTTTAAAAACGTATTCATGTCAAAAGTAGCGAGGCGATCATCAAATCTACAGCTATAAAATCATTTCTAACCCGGGGCCAAACTCATAAACCTTTTTAGCGACATTAAAAAGCGGAACCGAGAGCAATTTTTGCCAAAGTTTTATGGTTTATTAAAACAAATTAAGGTCGGGTGTTTTTGAGAAAAAATTGTGAAATTTATTAGTTTCCTACTCAATAAAATTAGTGACTATCTCTGTATCTAAATTGCTGTCGTGAAATACTACTGAGCACAGAGATGAGTCGTTAAGATAGGTTTGTGGAGCAAATTGTAGGAAATGTATCTAGTTGAAACAATTGCATTTTTCGCAAATTATTACAACTAAACATTCCGGACAATTAGTGTTTACCTATGTCAGATATAAATATAGATTGTATCAACACAATTTACGTTTTCTTAAATGTTTTTTGGCAATTCTAATAGGCTTGCGTTTGACCACGATCTCGCCTGATGGTAAGCGATGATGCAGTCTACGATAATACACGCTTGCCTAGGAGAAACCTATTCACTAGCGACTTAAAGATACTCAGGCTGTAGCTATCTGGCAACACAGACTCTGGCAAGGCGTTCCATTTCAAAAATAAAGGGTTAAATCAAAAACTCTGCTGCCTGAGTTATTTCAGTGGGGAGGAACCACTTTATCATCATCATATCAGCCGTGGGACGTCTCCTGTTGAAAACATAGCCCTTTCTCTGGGGGGGTCGTTATACACTGCGCATTTTGTGCGGGTCTCAAGAACCTTTGTGCACCAACGGCCGTCAGTTATTCGAGCTATGTGCCAAGTGGCGATTCAACTTGCTAATTTATTATTAGATTTGTCAGACATTTCATCCATTTTGTTGGTAAATAATAATATCATCTTAGAATGATGTTAGTAGACAGGTAATGGAAATTAAATAAACTAAATTAACATAAAAATCGGTGCATTCACAATAATCAAAATTCATACATTGATAATTATTAATATAAAATTTGCATAGTTATCTTTACAAATTAATTATTATAAAATATTTGTTGAGCAAATGGATTGATTCAGGGCTGACACCCAGAAACCTTGCAGTGCACTAATCCTCTTGGCTTTCTTTCTATAACTTCAAAAAGCAGAGGGTATCGTTTTCGTGTGTGGTACCAGCATATCAAATTTAATATGTTTGCGGCCACACAAGTGAGCCATAAATTTGCAGGCGGAGTCGCGGGGCGGGCTAAGCTGCACCGACAGGGCGGCGAACACAATAAGCAGGGGGGTAGTTTTTCATCGATTTAATCATATCGATTTTTAGTTATTGTAGTATTCGTAAAATATTCAGGCTTCATTTATTCAGTTACTTTAGTCAGCATTCAGTTACAAGATACCAGCTGCATTACGAGCAACTTTAGTTTAGGCAAATTTCTTGGTAGAGATTAAATGTTAATAATAAATATTGCTGGACATTTCACACAGTGCTATCTAGCCCCAAACTAAGCAGAGCTTGTACTATGGGAACCAGATAACTGATAGAATACTTATATACGTTTTATTTTGTAAATACATACTTATCATATATAGAAAAACAACCAGACCCGGAACAAATATCTGTAGATCATGCAAACATTTGTTCCGCGGCGGGAATCGAACCCACTACCTCCTGCGTCTCAGCCGGCTATTCGCCCACTGCACCACGGAGGTCGTCAAAGAAATTAAAAAAACGTACTATTCTATTGACAGCTTTCTAACGGATATGATGTGACTAGTTTATTTAATGTCATTTTATTTCTAAATAGCTACTTATATAATTATTTGAAGAACTATGGAGAGGGCAATGCTCGAGGTTTCTCTACGGGATCGAATCAGAAATGAGGAGATACGTAGAAGAACTCAAGTCACCGACATAGCCCAACGGATTAGCACGTTGAAGTGGCAATAGGCAGGCCATATAGCGCACAGAACAGATGGCCGATGGGGCCGGAAAGTTCTCGAATGGAGGCCACGGACCGGCAAGCGCAGCGTAGGACGTCCACCTACAAGATGGACAGACGACTTGGTAAGAACCGCAGGTCGGCGTTGGATGCAGGCCGCTTCCAACCGCAGTTCCTGGAGATCAATGAGGGAGGCCTTTGTCCAGCAGTGGACATCCTACGTCTGATATGATGGTGATGATGATGATCATTATTTGTATAATGTGACATTTTAAATTAATATTTTCTGGGCGTCTAGTCGTAGCTACGTGTGATCCGAGAGCTGGTGCTTATCTGGGTCAACGCATAAGCATTACAATTCACCGGGACAATGCAGCCAGTGTCTTAGAGACTCTTCCGCCTGGTAGTGATCTGGAGCAGTTGAGCTATCTATAGATCATTTGCAACGGTCTTTAGATGATCCAACTGTTTCTTCTGTATTTTAGTCATGCAAATATTTATTGTTATTATAGGCATTTTGCCCATTTTGTAAATATGGTAAAAAACATAAGTACAAAAATTATAATGTTAACATCTGTACACCTAGTTTCATTTTACATCTGCAAACGCATCATCGCTTTTCAGTAACGAACAAGATTTGATCAAAACTTGACCTTTGGATACTTACTAAGAACTCGTAAATTCGGGAATATATCGAGCTTGCAGATTTCCACAACTATCCCTAAACGTATTTAGCGACTAAATACAGTGTAAACTCCATGTAACGTCACTCGTTTTAACGACAAACTCTCTAAAGCGTCGAAATCACTCGGCTTTGGTTGGTTTAGCTTGTCTTGCATACAATGGTACACTCTGTATAGCATTACACCCACTCTCAATAACGACAACAATTTGTAATAAAAAGTTCTTTTTAAGTTGCCAAATTAGTAAAAACTGCGCAGCTGTGTATATCCTTTTGTCGTTTTATTATCCTAGACCATAATAAACTCGACTTTCGGCATCATACACACCAAACTTTCTAAGAAATCCGTTCTTTTGTTTACAAAATGGGATTGCTTGCACGTGTAGCTGCAGACTGTTGTTAGTAGAAGTGAATTAGTGAAGTTAGTTTCTTTTTCTAATACAGATTTTACTTCTCTCCATTTAACGACAACTCTCTATAACGTCAAAATATGCTTAGTCCCTTGAGTGTCGTTATATAGAGTTTACACTGTATGTTTAAATTTGACGTATTTGTATAATTTGACCACAGAACACAAATTATGTTGGTACGTAGTTATGTATAAATAGTTCGGAGGGCAGGGTCTTATCGAGCTTGTCACATCATACATGTAACTAATCTGATATATACAAAAATTTCATATATGAATTGTAAAATTTAAGCACTACTATTTATGTATGTTCTGTTTAATAAATTGTTCTTATTCATAATTCTATGCTAGCTCGAGTTGATTGCAAGTGTATATTTTCTGTGAGAAATAAAATCTTTTTACTTGACTATGTTCTGTTGATTTGATCATATTTAGCCACTAAATATCTACGTTTAAGCGTCGTCGCAAAAGTCGCCCTCAGTCAAAGGATTTTATCGATTATGTCAAATTTAAACTACTTATTACTGTCGGTCTGAAAATTCCGTACTTCCATACTGGGTACAATGAAAAGCAAGCTTCCAGTCCTAGGAAGCCTACAAACACTTTCACCCCACCCCGCGACATATGGCGCGTGCGCATCCCTTTGGCACGCCGCACCCCTGCCTACACCTGAGGGTCGGGACGTGTTTTTGTTTATTTTACGAAGGGCTTCTGGCGTTGTAGGTTAGAAAAGCTACAGGAAAAAACTGTTCTAGAACTTGCTCAAGACTTGAGTCTCGAATCAGATTTAGGTTCAGTTTTATAAAATACGAGCACTGGTTATTTTAATAATTTGCATAATAAAGTAGGTTCTTACAGTTATCGCAACTGTAGCGTAACAAATTTTTTAAATAATATTTTTAGAGTTTCGACACAGAGATGCTTTAATTTAAGTATATATTATTTAAATATATTTAGATTATAAAATAGCGTCACATCTAAAATAACAACTGTGTAACCGAATAAAATTGTAGAGGATTTTTATACGTCAAAGGAAATTCTATTCAATTTTATGAAAATAGGTACAACCTATTTGTCTCTTAAATTGTAATTTTTTTTAGAAAATATCTAATTTCAAAATGGCGTCCGTGTCATCGATCAGTTCGTCTTACAACCCTAAATCCTTAAGAGTCCAGCTCACCCATAATCCATATGCTGTTTCCTCAAACAACGATTATCGTTCCAATATCCTGTTCCAAACCAAATTCAAATTTGGAATTATGCTCGATTTTGCGCCAAAGCCTACCCTACTTCCTGCGCCCGCGCACGTGTCCTCCGCGCATGCGCCTACAAACAATGCACTTTTTTGCGATTCTACATTCAAATGATAGCACTACCGACTAATGAATCCTACTTCTTTCTCTCTCTTCTAAATTTGACTTTAAATAAGAGTGAGAAGGAGGGTGAATGTGACAGTTGGCATCGTATGGCGTCTGCCGCAGCCATATGTTGCTTTGAGGTTTCGAAAATTACCCACCGGTTGTTTCAAAAATGGCGATTTTATTTTCAAAAGTTTGTCTATTCATTACGGAGGCTTCGTAACACGCGATCCGTAATCGGTATGACAGACAGACATACACAAATTATCCTTGCAATTTCCTTTCCGGGTTGGACCTCGGGATATCCTTCCTTCCTTCAAACGGAAGAATTCTCAGAAGAACCTTGTCAAAATGTAAGTAACTTACCCTTCAATGGAATTATGCACTTGAGTTTTGGAAATTTTATTGGTTCATTGAAATTTTGTAGTTTACAAGAATTGTAAATTATATTCTTACCTATAATTCTATGCAAAGACTATGGAAGGGCGTTTGTAGGTAAAAACTAGATTTAGGTAGGTACACCAATACATTAACGACTTTTTTCAAAACAAATCGAAATACCATGCTACCTTATTTTCTATTATATATCTAACGACGATAAAAAAGTTTGGGTAGGTATTACCCGTGCGCGATAAGTTGGGACCTGAGCGCGGTGACGTCATATTGGCGTGTTTGTACCGCCCGCAAAAAAGCGAACATAACAAGCAGCCGCCCGCGGCTTCGTCTTTGTTTTTTTTAACCTAATTTATTATGTTTAAGGGAGGACGCTGCTTTTTATCTAATCTTTTTTACACTATTTGAATAAAATAAAAATACAATGTGTAAGTTTATACATTTATTTTATCTATTATTTACATTGTCTCATCTTCGTCACTACTTAGTGGATTTATGCCTTCTAGAGGTTGTTCTTCGTCCTCAGTCTCACTATAATCACTTGACGAAGAGGTATCCGATTTTACAATTAATTGCGATTCATTCGTCTCTTGTAAGAGGTCATCGTCCCAATAATTTTGTCGAAGCTTGTCCACATGGTTCACTTCTTTTTTCCAGTCACTCTCACTTAAAAACTCCAACACTTTTAGCACGAGGTTTCTTTCTCCGCTATGCAAAGGTTTACCCTTCATAATGATAACAAAAACACTTAACAAACGACACAAACTATAACAACAAAAACTACAACAACAAAACAATAACACAAACGAAAACTAAAAGAATTCCAGAGCGCATCGTTACGTGACGTAGGCCAGTACGAGACTAAAAACCCTAGTAAAAAATAGTGATGCGAACGGTACAATACGGGCGCCATCGGGGAAGTGCAGGGGAAGCGGTCGGGGAGTCGCATTCCTAGCAGGTCCCAAGTTATCGCGCACGAGTAATATGTTTTGCAACCTTAAAAGTTGCGTAGAAAATGATCTTAATTTATTGTGAGAGTATTGCCATAGTAGAAAATAAAACATTGGACAGAAGCCATCTGATACCACAGAGCACAAAGTAGCAACCCCAAAATCGACCTAAATTATAAAATTATTTCATCCTTGATCGAATTCAATTGATTTCTAATTTAAACCGCGCGTGTCAATTTTGTAAAATAAAGGATTATTACTATTTATGAGTTTTTATTTGCTTTTATGGCTGTAATTATTTTTTTCTAAGGGTAATAGTCATTTTTGATGTAACGGTAGTATCCCCATACTTATTGAGTATGTTGTGTGAGACGGGACTATATTCAGTATTCATTTATCCATCATTTGCTTACATTGCTTAATATTTATATGTCAAAAATATATTACAAATTTCAGTTAACTATAGAAATAAATAAAAATATTTATACTAAAAACGGGATATTTACTATGATTTGTGAGTATTTGAGTATCCCGATATTTCGGCGCAGTTGCATGCGCCGTGATCACGGGTAAACTCGTAAATATCCCGTTTTTATCATAAATAGTGTTCATAACCATGATAGTTTATAAGTTATAAAAACAAACTTATTAAAACTGAGCAGAACATTTGAAAAAACATTTGATTATAGTAGGTACTAATTCTTCGTTTCTATATACAGTCACTCTTGCCACTACTGCTTTACTCCACATAAATTATAGGTACAATGAGATACGACATAAGAACTTAAATATATCTTTACTAGCTGACCTGGCGAACTTCGGGCCGCCGTGACATGCATATGACGCGGGCTGCCAATGTACGTCACCGGTAGAATTGTCACTCTGCTATTATTAGCTGCATCTTGGTGAGTTTTTCCTACATTTTAATAGTTATTCTGCTATTTAGGGCGGAGACAAATCCAACAAATTAAATATCATCAAAATCGGTTCGGCCGTTCTTGAGTTAAAAATGGTGTAACTAACCCGACTTCGTTGTTGACCCAAGTTTCATGTAATGAAACCGTCTGACAAAAAAATAAATTAAGCTTTTATTTATCGCTTAGACTTTTAAACAAACACAAAATTAAATCATTTTAAAGTACCTACCTAATAGTCGGGCATCAAGAAGAAAAACTGAATAAGTAACAAAAAATAAGAAAGTCTGTTCGGATCAAACACCCCGATTTGCCCTAACTAATGTTAATTTCCATAAATCGAAGTGCGAACTAAGTATAGTCCCCTGAATGGCCGTTTAACGACTAGCCCCTTAACCCTTTCGTTAACGGCCAGGGGAGAGTCTGTTATAAAAAAATGGTATGCGCTAAAGCAAACCTAGAAGGACTGAGTTATAAGGAAACACAATTGGTTAGGTGTTTGAAAAGTGATTCATATTGTAACCTAAAGCTTAGAAATTTATCTATTTAGACAATACTTCCCATCAAAAGTAAAAATATAAGTTTTTTCTAATTTTTTTATGAAAACAGTACAAGCCTGATGTGAAATAGTTAACCCATAACAATTGCATTGACAGGTTCCGTCCAATTAATACTTGGCTTCTAATACTTCTGCGGCATACGCAGTCAAAAAGATCCGTCTTTTTACAGACGTAGACACAGCTAGACTAGGTTACTTCAGCTACTTCCACAGCATTATGTCATACGGTATACTGCTGTGGGGGAGTGCTGCAGATATAAACACCGTTTTTGTGCTGCAGAAGAGGGCTGTTCGTGCAATTTATAATATGGGCCCCAGAGAATCATTACGCAATAAGTTACAAGAAATAAATATTATGACTTTCCCTTGTCAATATATCTATAAAAATCTGATGTATGTTCAGAAAAATATTAATTTGTTAAAGAAAAATAGCGATAATCTTAATTTTAATACTAGAAATAAAGATAAACTCGCTGTTGCCACTTGTAGACTCCATAAAGTTGGTAAATCGTTTAAAGGGCAAGGTGTTCGCTTATATAACAAACTCCCAAGTGATGTACAAAAATTGACAATTAACAAATTTAAAAACGTAATTAAAAAAAACTTTATAAAAAAGCCTACTATAAAACATCGGATTATTGAGATGATAGAGAAGCTTGCGGTTGAAATTGCTCCAACTCGCTCAATTTAGACATAATTTATTTCCTGTAATTCCTGTATTCTAAATGGATTATTAAAAAAACCACCAGCCTTGTTTTTTGCCTTTCTTTCTGGCTTGGTCGCGAAGTAACAGCCAGTAAAATTTACTTTTCAATGTGCTCCTTGTGATTTTAATGAATAGAAGATTTTGTCTTTGATTTTGACTTGACTTTAGCCTACATAACATTGTTTTTTTTTAGTTTTTTATAGTTTATTTTTAAACAATCGCACAAGATTGCTTTCTCTGGAAATTTAAAAGAAGCCTATGTTTTTGCATCAAACGTCAATGCTAATATTACGATGATTTTTTGAAAAAAAAACATCGTAATATTAGCCTATAAAATATCC